>CM059430.1:12777528-13977528 GCA_030390025.1 Squalus acanthias
TATATTTTATTTTATCCACCCTTTTATTTGTCCCCCCCCCCACCTTTTTTTTTCCTCCTAGAAGCTGGCAGCTGTCCTTCATTCTGCCAGTGGATTTCACACTTCATTCAGCCTTAATCTGTCACATTAACACCACCTCTAGCCTTGCATATCTCTTAATGTCTCTTAATGTCTCTACATCTCCCGCTTTGTTCCTTTATCCCCTCCCCCTTTTCCCAGCTTTACCCTGGCCTTAAATCTATTTGATTTCCGGCTCTTCCCAGTTCTGATGAAAGGTCATCGACCTGAAACATTAACTCTCTTTCTCTCTCCACGGATGCTGCCTGGCCTGCTGAGTTTTTCCAGCGTTTTCTGTTGTTATTTCGGATTTCCAGCATCCGCAGTATTTTGCTATTATAAAATACTGAGGTTGCTGTTTGTCTGCACCCAGTCCCGGGCAGTAATCTCGTGGAGTAATCGAATCTCGTAATCACCCATCCTTTATAGAACCTGCCCTGATTTTCATTCCATTGATTTGATTGGAATGTAAATAGGGCGTGGTTTTATAACGGGCGGGCAACTGCATCGCTGGGTTACTGCCCAACTGGTGAACCACAACAACTTGTATTTCTATAGCGCCTTTAACGTAGTAAAACGTCCCAAGGCGCTTCACAGGAGCGATTATAAAACAAAATTCGACACCGAGCCACGTAAGGAGATATTAGGGCAGGTGACCAAAAGCTCGGTCAGAGGTAGGTTTTAAGGAGCGTCTTAAAGGAGGAGAGAGAGGTGGAGAGGCAGAGAGGTTTAGAGAGAGAATTCCAGAGCTTAGGGCCTAGGCAGCTGAAGGCACGGCCACCAATGGATGAGCGATTATAATCGGGGATGCTCAAGAGGCCAGAATTGGAGGAGCGCAGATATCTCGGGGGGCGGGGGGGGGAGTTGTGGGGCTGGTGAAGGCGAAAATCTACCCCACTGTAGCTTAACATAGGGTCTAATGAGAGGGAAGAACTGAATGAAATCAGTATTTGTAGGGAAATGGTGTTAGGGAAATTGACAGGATTGAAGGCCGAGAAATCCCCAGGGCCTGATAATCTACATCCTAGGGTACTTAAGGAAGTGGCCCTAGAAATAGTAGATGCATTGCTGGTCATCTTCCAAAATTCTATAGACTCTGGAACAGTTCCCATGGATTGGAGGGTAGCTAATGTAACCCCATTATTTAAAAAAGGTGGTAGAGAGAAAACGGGGAATTATAGACCGGTAAGCCTGACATCGGTAGTGGGGAAAATGCTAGAGTCCATTATAAAAGATGTAATAGCAGAGCACTTGGAAAACAGTGACAGAATCGGACAAAGTCAACATGGATTTACAAAAGGTAAATCATGCTTGACTAATCTACTGGAATTTTTTGAGGATGTAACTGGTAGAATAGATAAGGGAGAACTAGTGGATGTGGTGTATTTGGACTTTCAGAAGGCTTTCGATAAGGTATGGCATAAGAGATTAGCGTGCAAAGTTAAAGCACATGGGATTGGGGGTAAGGTACTGACTTGGATAGAGAACTGGTTGGCAGACAGGAAGCAAAGAGTTGGAATAAACGGGTCTTTTTCCGAGTGGCAGGCAGTGACTAGTGGGGTACCACAGGGATCGGTGCTAGGACCCCAGCTATTCACAATATATATTAATGATCTAGACGAGGAAACTAGATGTAATATCTCCAAGTTTGCAGACGACACAAAGCTGGGTGGGCGTGTGTGTTGTGAGGAGGATGCAGAGAAACTCCAGTATGATTTGGACAAGTTGGGTGATTGGGCAGATGCATGGCAGATGCAGTATAATGTGGATAAATGCGAGGTTATCCACTTTGGTGGCAAAAACAGGAAGGCAGATTATTATCTGAACGGCAATAGATTGGGAAAAGGGGAAGTGCAACGAGACCTGGGAGTCCTTGTGCACCAGTCGTTGAAGGTAAGCATGCAGGTGCAGCAGGCGGTTAAGAAGGCAAATGGTATGTTGGCCTTCATAGCGAGAGGATTCGAGTACAGGAGCAAGGATGTCTTGCTGCAGTTGTACAGGGCCTTGGTGAGACCACACCTTGAATATTGTGTGCAGTTTTGGTCGCCTTATCTGAGGAAGGATGTTCTTGCCATGGAGGGAGTGCAGCGAAGATTCACCAGACTGATACCTGGGATGGCAGGAATGACGTATGAAGAGAGATTGGGACGATTGGGCTTGTATTCGCTAGAGTTTAGAAGAATGAGAGGGGATCTCATTGAAACTTATAAAATTCTAACAGGACTAGACAGACTAGATGCAGGAAGGATGTTCCCGATGGCGGGGGAGTCCAGAACCAGGGGTCACAGTCTAAGGATAAAGGGTAAGCCATTTAGGACTGAGATGAGGAGGAATTTCTTCACCCAGAGAGTGGTGAACCTGTGGAATTCTCTACCACAGAAGGCAGTTGAGGCCAATTCATTAAATATATTCAAGAAGGAGATAGATATATTTCTTAAGGCTAAAGGGATCAAGGGATATGGGGAGAAAGCAGGGACAGGGTACTGAATTTGGATGATCAGCCATGATCTCATTAAATGGCGGAGCAGGCTCGAGGGGCCGAATGGCCTACTCCTGCTCCTATCTTCTATGTTTCCATGTAACACAAGCATCTGTGGAGAGGTTTAGGATCCATGACCTTTCATCAGTTTCTGAAACGTTAACTCTGTTTCTCTCTCCACAGTTGCTGTCTAACCTGCTGAGTGTTTTTTCAGTATCTTTCTCTTTTTATTTCAGATATCCGCAGTATTTTACTTTTCTTCTATTTTCCGGTGTTTTTGTGTCAGTCCTTCATTGGCTGTAAAGCGCTTTGGGATGTCCTGAGGTTGCGAAGAGCGCTATATAAATGCAACGTCTTCTTTTTTCGATCCAGATCGATTCTGGAGGTTGGTCTTCCTGCATTGTCTCCGATGCTAATGGGCGAGCAATGCCCCAAGGGCACCGCCTCTCAGCACAAGCGAGGTGCTGGGGTTCAGCACGACATAAATTGACCTCAACCCTCCCGAGTAAACATGTTCCAAAAGCATTCCACAACCGCTTCCAATTTACATACCGCACTCTTCCAAGAAAAAGTTGAAACATGCAAGTGCTGTGGGTCCTTTGCATGACTTTTCATAGAACAACATGTTCTACCTGCACAGCCCCAGGGGAACCTCACCAAGAAGCTGTAAGTAACGTTGATGTGCGGCAATGCCTCGGTGCAACGAGATGACTGCCTGCCTCCTGGTGCCTGTCCGCTACAGCAGTGACGTTGGATGCTCGCCCTCCAGCTCATACCAACCTCGCGCCTACCCGCCCACCTCCGGAATTAAATAATGGATATCGGACAGTGTGAAAGGTCCCTCTGCCACGGGGCAGGGGGTATTTCATCCACTTCACTGACCCTGTGGAAAGGCCCTGTGTTATACTCTGGGAGAGACAGCACAATTTTATAGACATATACAGCGATGCTAACTAACCAGTGTAGTCCACAGTGATGGCGTGCGTAGAATGTCACCCTGAGCACTAGGTGGCTTTTTAAAAAAATTCTGGCCCCTCTCCCCTTGCCTAGTGTTCCCGCCAGAGAAACCTGCCCGTTCCCGTGGGGAGTTTTGGCTGCCGCGTTTCCCACATTACAACAGTGACTCCACTTCAAATAGTACTTCATTGGCTGTAAAGCGTTTTGAGACGTCCGGTGGTCGTGAAAGGCGCTATATAAATGCAAAGTCTTTCTTTCTTTCTTTGAGCGATCACACTTTGGGTGACAGCGAATCGGCAGCCTGTTTTACATTTCCATTGGCCAATTTGCAAAAGGTCCGTGGGAGCGCTCACTATTTACGGGGGTGGGGGGGGGGGGGCCGAGGGGGTGCTCACTATTTACAGTGGGGGGGTTCCGTGGGAGTGCTCACTATTTACAGTGGGGGAGTCCGTGGGAGTGCTCACTATTTACAGTGGGGGGGGTCCGTGGGAGTGCTCACTATTTACAGTGGGGGGGGTCCGTGGGAGTACTCACTATTTACGGGGGGGGGGGTTCCGTGGGAGTGCTCACTATTTACAGGGGGGAGGGGGGGGGTCCGTGGGAGTGCTCACTATTTACAGGGGGGGGTCCGTGGGAGTGCTCACTATTTACAGGGGGGTCCGTGGGAGTGCTCACTATTTACAGGGGGGTCCGTGGGAGTGCTCACTATTTACAGGGGGGGGGGGGGGGTGGTCCGTGGGAGTGCTCACTATTTACAGGGGGGTCCGTGGGAGTGCTCACTATTTACAGGGGGGTCCGTGGGAGTGCTCACTATTTACAGGGGGTTCCATAGGCATTTATCACTATTTGAAGGAGTTCCTCCACACAGAAGAGTTTGCAAACTGCTGCTTTAATAAGTTAAAAAGTTTAATGTTAGCTTGAAGCCTGCTGCCACCTGTTGACGGGAGTACTTGGTAGGTAGAATTATAGAATGTTTACAGCACGGAAAGAGGCCATTGGGCCCATCGGCTCTCTGCCGGCTCTATGCAAGAGCACTTCAGCTAGTCCCGCTCCCCCCGCCCCGGTACTTGAGTGGTATTTCTGACAGTGAGCCAGAAAAGCAACTGTGATTGCCTATGGCAGCGAGTCAGAAATAAACCTTTCAGAACAATTGCTCCTCAACACTCTGACAGACTGCTTCTGCTCTATGTTTCAGTAAACAGGAAATTAATAACCAATGTTCTGACCCCGTGTGACCAGCCCCAATTTGTCAACGAGTAAATCTGACAGCTCTGAAGTCCCGACATACTTTAAGCACTGCCCCCTCTCCCGCAGGCACTGACCCTTGTAGGCACGGGCAGGCTTCGAATACCTTCCCCACGTGACCATTCTTCATGTCTGAGCCTAGACAGTTGAGTATCGGCAGGCTATTCGACTGTAGGGGCATCGGAGCCGAACCCATTCCTGTCCTCACTTGACTCCTACACGTGCGCACTTTCCAACTGGGGTGGGGTGTCACTGGATAACTAGCAGCAGCTGAAACCCAGTCTGATTTTTTCGCTCCCTACTCAGTTGGTAGCACTCTCGCCGTCTTTCGAATGAGACGTTAAACCGAGGCCCCGTCTGCCCGCTCAGGTGGATGTAAATGCTCCCATGGAGATGGCATTATTTCGAAGAAGAGCAGAGGGGTTATCTCACATTGCTGTTTGTGGGATCTTGCTGAGCGCAAATTGGCTGCCGCGTTTCCTACATTACAACAGTGACTACACTTCAAAACAGTACTTCATTGGTTGTAAAGCGCTTTGGGACGTCCTGAGGTCGTGAAAGGCGCTATATAAATGTAAGTCTTTCTTTTTTCTTTCTACCAAGGGTATTTGAACTAATAGTAGTGCCTTAGCCACTGTCCCAGCTGAGATAGACTAACTCAGCACAGATTGCAAGCCCAAACTAAGACCATCTGGTCTGCATGGCTCAGTCCCACACCAGATGGACTGTTTGACCGCTAAACCGTGGGAGGAGCTGTGTGTATTTTTTAAAAATTGGGTTTTTTTTGGGAGCTCCCTGATGGCTCAGAGGTTCAGAGGCAGCATGATGTGGTAATGAGGCATACCAAGCGAGAAGCTCCAAGATCGTTGCCTGTGCTGTGTTGGAGTTGACTTCAGCCGGGATATTATTGCAGACACTGCGATTGACTCGATTGAGAAAAACCATCAGCCAAGCTTCCAGTTCCCGACTGCTACCCACTGTGGCTGCTGCCGGATTATAGACGTGGACATTTGAACATTGACCTACACCAGAATCAGACCTGACTGCGATGCCCTCCCCAGTCAAACAGCAACAGCAACAACGACACGCATTTCTATAGCGACTTTAACACAGCAAAACGTCCCAAGGCGCTTCACAGGAGCGTTATCAAACAAAATTTGACACCGAGCCACAGAAAGAGATATTGGGGCAGACCGCCAAAAGCTTGGTCAAAAGAGGTAGGTTTTAAGGAGCATCTTAAAGAAGGAGAGAGGTAGCGAGGCGGAGAGGTTTAGGGAGGGAATTCCAGAGCTTAGGAGCTAAACAGCTGAAGGCACGGCCCGCAATAGCGGTGCGATTAAAATCGGGGATGCGCAAGATGCCAAATTGGAGGAGCGCAGAGATCTCGGAGGGCTGTACGGCTGGAGGAGATTACGAGATAGGGAAACCCTAGGTTCACACATGAAGAAAAGGTCACTTGGGCGAGGTAGTGAGGGGCAATGTTCCCTGAGAGCTGCGCTTTGTTCCGCGCGGCCTGTTTCTTTCAACGCGTGGACCCCTTTAAATTTCGGCGCATGCGCAGTATTTCCAACGTAAAAGCCGGCGAGCGGCCTGCGCGGAACCTTGCAGATTACTGCGCGGCCGCGCAGCTTAGAGGGAACATTGGCGACGGGGCTGTCGAGGCCTGTAGAACTGCAACCCAGCATGAGCCAGTGCCTTCTGCAGAACATTAGGGAATCGGAGAAAGAATTGGAACTGTTCAAAACAAAATGATGTGGGCAGGGGTGGCCATTTAGTCTTTTCGTTTGGAAGTGTCTGGGATCGAGTTTCTGATTCTCGGAATGTTGCATTCATCTTGTTCAAATTTCCCCACGGCAGAAGCTGGAATTCAAGATTGGAACGCACAGGCTAATTGGCTCGGTCCTTATTTTCACAAGCCTGACCCTTCCCCGGCAGAAGATTCGAGGGTGAAGTCTGGGTTAGCGTCACAGTTGAGGGGGCAACAGCTGCACGGCCTGCCCTCCCAAAGGTGACTGCAAAGAAATTGGACGTTGATCAATTGTTTCCCTAACCGTTACCCTAAGTTCATGAAATGCGACGAGATACGCAGGATGTGTCTGCACGCACATCGCACTGCAGCAACTCACCGAGGCTTCTTCGGCAGCACCTCCCAAACCCGCGACCTCTACCGCCTTAGAAGAAGGACAAGGGCAGCAGGCGCACGGGAACACCACCACCTCCAAGTCACACAAACCGCCCTGACTTGGATATATATATATATCGGCCGTTCCTTCATCGTCGCCGGATCAAAATCCTGGAACTCCCTCCCTAACAGCACTGTGGGAGCACCTTCACCACACGGACTGCAGCGGTTCAAGAAGGCGGCTCCCCACCACCACCTTCTCAAGGGGCAATTAGGGACGGGCAATAAATGCCAGCCAGCCATCCCATGAACGAATATTTAAAAAATCCTGGAAGGAGTGGAAATGCGACCCTTAACCCCTGCTCTTCCCCGACCCCACCCACACATAATTCCCAGGCCGGAGACAGGTAGGAGCCAGCTTTTTATTGGAGTTTCTGGGCGGGGGTGGTTTTTTAAGCCTACTTTTCCTAGCAATTGATGCAAAGTACACGGAAAACAGCAGTTTCTTATAAAATCCTGGACAGACGCAGCTTAAAACCAAAAGCAGCTCTTTATTCTGAGTCAACACTTTAATTGGCCCACGAACAAGCAGCAATCAACAGGCAGGTAGGTAAACCTTAATTGTAGCCCGCAATCAAGCCTAGCCCTGCAAGGCTCACAGTCAGCCTTTCTGCTTGCAGCAGCGGAGCTTTACAAAAAACACTCGCGCACACTTTTCTTGCTGCCAAGGAGTTTACAGAGCCCGTATTTAAATTCCGTATAAACACTCCAGATGACAATCTCGGCAATCTGACACCTCAAACACAAACTCACTTCCTAGTCTTCACCTCAGCAGAGCTTCTCTGGTCCACACTTGGCTGCTAATACTGGAAAGAAGCTGCATTTATCTAGCACCCTTCAGGACGTCCCAAAGCACTTCACGGCCAATAAAGTACCTCTAAGTATGACCACTGTTGTAATGTAGGAAACGCGGGAGCCAATCTGCGCACAGCAAGCTCCCATCAATAGCAATGAGATACAATGACCAGATAATCTGTTTTTAGTGATGTTCAAAAATGAGAAGTCGCACAACACCAGGTTATAGTCCAACAGTTTTATTTGAAATCACAAGCTTTCGGAGCGGCTGCTCCTTCGTCGGGTGAAGTAAAGAGATACAGAATCGCCAAAGCATATATAGATAGAGAACAATGCATGTGTACCTTACAATGGTAGACGACTAAATTTAATCATCCTGACTGTTTATCTGCCGAGGTGTGACAAAAGGCAATCAGGTCAGCCAGGATGTTGGTTGAGGGATAAATATTGGCCCCAGGACACCGGGGGAGAACTCCCCCTCCTGCTCTTCTTCAAAATAAGTGCCGTGGGATCTTTTACATTCATCTGAATGAGCAGACGGGTTTAACGCCTCCTCAGAAAGACGGCCCCTCTGACAGTGCAGCACTCCCGTGGCACTGTTTCGAAGAGCCGGGGGAGTTCTCCCCCGGTGTCCTGGCCAGTGTTTATCCCTCAATCAACATCACAAAAACAGATTATCTGGTCATTATCACGCTGCTGTTTGCGGGAGCTTGCTGTGCACACATTGGCTGCCGCGTTTCCCACGTTACAACATTTCAAAAGTACTTCATTGTACTGTAAAGCGCTTTGGGGACATCCTGAGGTCGTGAAAGGCGCTGCACAAATGCAAGTCTTTCTTTTCTTTTCTCCCTCCGTACTGCACTGGGAGTGTCAGCCTAGATTTTTGCGCTCCAGTCGCTGGAGTGGGACTTGAACTCACAACCTTCTGACTCCGGGGAAGGCGAGAGTGCTGCCCACTGAGCCACGGCTGAGAAGGACTAAATATGAAATAAAGGTGTAACGCACATTTTCGTTTGGCAAAAAGAAAAGCAGCTCTATAACGGTTCTAACGCGACTGCTGCCAGCAGCTACCAGCTGAGGAGGGCCTGTGTGAAATGTCAGTCTTGTCAAAAGTGTCTGATTTCATGTCCTGTGTGTTAGGCCCAATCAACAACTTATTAGTCTGCCGTGGCCTTGCCACAGACTGATCGGGATGCAGACAGGGATCAAAAGCAATCAGAGGTGCCATACCTCAAGGCTACTTGTTTTCGCAACAAACTGCTTTTAATGGCATTTCTGGTGCCTAAGTGTCTACACGCTGTAATAGACTTCAGGCCACAATTATCTGCCAGCCACAGAATTACACAGAGGGGGTTTTTTTTTTCATTTCGCACAGTCAGCTCAACAGAAACCGATACCTGAGCCGGAGGACAGAATTCCCGTGTACCACCCCGGCTAATTGCTGGGCGCTACAGTGGCACAGCCGGCAGGAGATGTGTAAGTGAGGGTCCCTCCATCGGTTACACCCCATCGACAGCTTTTAGAAAGAAAGACTTGCATTTCTCCAGCGCCTTTCACCGCCTCAGGACGTCCCAAAGCGCTTTACAGCCAATGAAGTGCTTTTTGAAACGTGGTCACTGTTGTAATGTGGGAAACGCGGCAGCCAATTTGCGCACAGCAAGCTCCCACAAACAGCAATGTGATAATGACCAGATAATCTTGATGCTGGTTGACGGGATAACTATTGGCCCAGGACACCGGGGATAACTCCCCTGCTCTTCTTCGAAATAGTGCCACGGGATCTTTTACGCCCGCCCGAGAGAGCAGACGGGGCCTCGGTTTAACGTCTCATCCCGACAGTGCAGCGCTCCCTCAGCACTGCACTGGGAGTGTCAGCCTGGATTTTTGTGCTCCAGTCTCTGGAGTGGGACTTGAACCCACAACCTTCTGACTCAGAGGCGAGAGTGCTGCCCACTGAGCCACGGCTGACACCGCGCGAGACCCCGTGCTAGTGGCGCCCCCTGCCCCGATTGCAACACTCAAGTATTCTTGCCAACTTTTCCCGGCAAGTTTATTTCCCGGGACTGTGCGAGGCCCCGCGCATTGGGAAATAAGGAGAAACTGTTTCCACTGGCAGGCAGGTCGGTGACCAGAGGACACAGATTTAAGGTCATTGGCAAAAGAACCAGAGATGAGTTGTTGCGGTCTGGAATGTGCTGTCTGAAAGGGCGGTGGAAGCAGACTCAATAATAACTTTCAAACGGGTAATTTGGATAAATAATTGAAGGGGAAAAATTTGCGGGGCTATGGGGAAAGAGCAGGTGGAGTGGGACTAATTGGATAGTTCTTTCAAAGAGCCGGCACAGACACGATGGGCCGAATGGCCTCCTTCTGTGCTGTATCATTCTATGAAACACTGGCATCAGCACGGGTCTCAGTGCAAGATAAAAGCCCCCGCCCACAGGCTTGGGGGACCAATGAAGAGAAAATGTGTCTGCCGAAAGATTAAGAGATTTGATTTCAGAGCAACACCTGGAGGCTGCTCTCACTAGACAGGAACACAAGCTTTGACAGTGTGGAAATGGCGAGGTAATTGTGTAGGCCAGCAGTTCCCTCAAGTCAACCTCATTTTTATATTGTGGGGCATTTAAATGTCGCAGCACCAAAACATGTGCATGCCTTGTGGTTTGAAAACTGCAATTCACAGCTTCATTTCTAGATGGCAGACCCTCCCTGACAACTGGAGAAGATTAGTCTGGGTCAGCCCTGTAAACACTGCCCCCGGCTGGTCTGTATGGGTAGAATGGGAAAGGTCTACACGGTATGGGCAACACGGTGGCATAGTGGTTAGCACTGTTGCCTCACAGCGCCAGGGACCCGGGTTCGAATCCAGCCTCGGGTGACTGTGTGTGGAGTTTGCACATTCTCCCCGTGTCTGCGTGGGTTTCCTCCGGGTGCTCCGGTTTCCTCCCACAGTCCAAAGATGTGCGGGTTAGGTTGATTTGGCTATGATAAATTGACCCACGTGGGGTTATGGGGGATAGGGTGGGATATGTGTCAGTGCAGGCTCGATTGGCTGAAATGGCCTCTACCTGCACTGTGGGGATTCTGTGGATTCTGTCAGTCATCTGAACACTGTCACGGCTCTCGCACTGGCCTCGCCCCCTCCCTATCTCGATGACCTTCTCCGGCCCTACAGCCCTCTGAGATCTCTGCTGCTCCTCCAATTCTGGCCCCTTGCGCAGTCCCGATTTCCTTCGCTCCACCATTGGCGGCCAAGGCTTTAGTTGCCTCGGCCCTAAGCTATGGAATTCCCTCTCTAAACCTCTCCACCTCCTTTAAGACGCTCCTTAAAACCTACCTCTTTGACCAAGCTTTTGGTCACCTGTCCTCTAATTTCTCCTTATGTGGCTCGTTCTCAAATTTTGTTTGATAATATCCCCTGTGAAGCGCCTTGGGACCTTTTATTACGCTGTAGGTGCTACATAAATGCAAGTCGTCGTTGTGTTGCTGGCCTCTATGGATAGCATGGGCAGGGCCAGCCATTTGAACACTGCACTGCTGGTCTGCAAGGACAGGCTGAGCCCTCAGTCTGTTCACAGCCAGACAAAATGGCAGCTGGCCAAAATGGCGGGTCTCAGCGCCTCCGTCACCTTGTCTGCTGCCCGTGTCGGGCCGCTTGTCAGGTAATGACGGCATCAATCGTATTTCAGACGGAGAGCTGAGAGTATTTTTCCTTCTGGAATGGATTCACTGGCTGAACGCAGAATAGAAGCACCTCCCCTGTTGAATTTGCCAGTTTCCATGTGAATGAATGAATACAGGGGCCCACAGAGGGCCTTTGAGAACCATTATTTTTACAGCAAAATTGATTTTCAAGAAGATTGATGAGCCGAGACCTAGCCAGGAGTAGGTACTTTCCATTCTTGATACTTACGCCTGTATTAAAGAAAGCACAAATTGAAAATCTTAATGACCAGAAGGTGGAATTGATGGATTGTTTTGTCACGACTCAACACAAGACTAACAACATCGATTTCATGTCAGCACCACCCAAAGCCAACCTTTGGTGGACAACTGACATGTGGTTGGAAAACGCAATCTAAACAGTCAAGGGGGTGAGTCAGTGCGACAGCAGCAAGCTACTTTGCAATAGGCCTTTCACCAGGAAGTTTACCGACAGCTTCATGTATCCAAAGGCTCAAATAACTGCCTCAGCAATTAGCAGAACATTCAGTTGGAAAAAAGTCAACACCGCCAGAATTCCCCACTCCAGAATTCCCCCTACTTCTGCGCTGTTCTGGGCAACTGCTGATGTTAAGCCATACACAACAAGAACTCGCATTAATGTAGCATCTTTAACATATTAAAACGTCCCCCGGCGCTTCACGGGAGCGTTATCAAACAAAATCAATTGTGGCTCAGAGGGTAGCACACTCGCCTCTGAGTCAGAAGGTTGTGGGTTCGAGTCCCACTCCAGGGACTTGAGCACAAAAATCTAGGCTGACGCTCCCAGTGCAGTGCTGAGGGAACGCTGCACTGTCGGAGGTGCCGTCTTTCGGATGAGATGTTAAACCGAGGCCCCGTCTGCCCTCTCAGGTGGACGTAAAAGATCCCCAGGCACTATTGCGAAGAAGAGCAGGGGAGTCCTGGCCAATATTTATCCCCTCAATCAACGTCACTAAAAACAGATTATCTGGTCATTATCACATTGCTGTGCGCAAATTGGCTGCTGCACTAATGGTTGCTCTGCATTGGTTGGACAGTTTCAGCATTGCGTCTACTAAGACTCTGAGATCTTTTTCAACCTCATCCTTCGCTATTTCAACACCATTCATGAAATACGTGTGCTGGCCATTTTTCACTCTTTTGAGCCGTGCTTTACATTTGCCTGAATTAAATTTCATCCGCCGCTGTTCTGCCCACTTACAAATTGTGTTCAGCTCATTCCTGCATTCCAACAGTGACTACCAACCTTCCCTCCAAGCAGCGCAGTAATTTGAAAAGTCCTGCGCAGGCCGCTCACCGGCGCTTACACTGGAAATACCGCGCATGCGCAGAAATTTAAAGGGGCCGCGCATTAAAAGAAACAGGCCGCGCGGAACAAAGTGCAGCTCACAGGGGACATTGGTGACCGCACTTCATTGGCTGTAAAATGCTTTGGGACGTCCTGAGGTGGTGAAAGGCGCTATAGAAATGCAAGTACTTTCTTTCCTTTTTTTCCCCTTGATACTGCACTGGATTGGGACTTGAACCCACAACCCTCTGACTCTGAGGTGAGAGCGCAAATTGTGCAAATTTGACCAATTAGGAATGGGTTTCCGAATTCAAGTCACTGATGTCAATTAGAATTAGTAGTCCCAACACCGATCCCTAGGGCACCAAACTTAGTACGCCCTCCCCTCCCCCACCCCGCACCCCAACATAACTTCTCTCACAAGTACCTGCTTTCTGCTCGTCAGCCAATTTCTTATCCATACCTCAGATTTACACTGAACACCGCAAAAGCTTTGAGCTTACCTAAAAGCCTTTCGTGTGGAACGCGATCAAACGCCTTCTGGAAAGCCTAAGTACAACGCATCATAAGGCTCATGTCCCAGACATCATGGTTCATCTGTGACATCACTTCCTCAAGGAAGTCTAATCATGGTTAAGAGCAACTTGCTTTTCCGCAGATTACAGTGCAACTGAACCGCAGGATGTGGTAGGCAGGGGGTTAATGCGTTTCAGACTTGGGCTCAGGTAGAAAGCAATCAGAAAACCAAAAGGTGGCTAGCCATGCTCAAACCTGCTTTTACTTTAGTGTTCTGCCAGTCACACATTCCCTCAGGTCCCAGAACTGCCTACAAAAAAAAAAATCACACAAGGCTACAATTTATGTGTCTCCGGATCCCATACCCGACTGACTGCTTGCTCATGTATACACAAAATACATTTTATAGTTCAGGTCAAAGCAAGAATGAAGTGACAATTGCTAAAAACAGGTCCAAAAGCACACTGCGCATTGAGTCAGAAATTGAGAGGTCTTAAAGATCAAAAGGAAAGGGTCTGAATGCAAGACATACAGTGTGTGCCATCTCCCTGTAATCTACTGCTTCAAAGTGGAGGAGAAGCATCCGGGAAGGCGCCGAATACCTCGCGCCTCTTCGCCGGGAGCAAGCGGAAGCCAAGCGCAAACAGCGGAAGGAGCGCACGTCAACCCAAGCACACCACCCACCCGTCCCTTCAACCACCGTCTGCCACACCTGTGACAGAGACTGTAGGTCCCGCATTGGACTCATCAGTCACCTGAGAACTCATTTTTAATGTGGAAGCAAGTCATCCTCGGTTCCGAGGGACTGCCTAAGAAGAAGAAGAATCTACTGCAGACTGTGTTTCACGACACATTTTCCCAGCAGTATTATATCCCAGCAATCCTGGCTTGGCTCAGTTGCTGGCACGCTCGCTTCCAGAGTCAGAAATTTCCAGGCTCGCACTCGGGATTTGAACACCCAATCTCGGCTGAGCGCTCCAGTGCAGCGCTGAAAAGAGGGCGGCATTTTCAAACTGCTATCTTTCAGGTGAGATGTTAAAACTGAGCCCCTGCCCCTGCCCCTGCCTGTTGTAGTGGTTCAAATGGTGATAGCAGTCCCTTGACACTATTGGCATGAGAGCAGGGCGTTCTCCCAGGGTCCTGGCCAGCACATCCCTCCACCAACACCACCAAAAGCATTTCATTGTTGTTGCTGTGCGCAAAATGGCCACTGCGTAACAAAAGTGACTGCATGCGAAGCACTTTGGGACATCTTAAGAGACATCGTAAGCAATGTTCCCCCTAATTTCCTTTTGGGAGCGCGGCCCCTTTAAGGGGCTGCGCGGCCCATTCAGAGTTTATGCGTGAAATTTAACATTGAAAAAGCCTGCCGCGGGCTGCACGGGACCAGCAGAGAGCTGCAAGGCCACGTGGTTGCACAGCTTAGAGGGAACGTTGATCATAAGGCGCTATATAAAATGCAAGCTCTTCCTCCAATCCGTGGCAGATTTAATTCATGTTATCTTGGAATTGGATATATGCTTGAAAAGGAAAAAGCTTGCAGGGCTATGGGGAAAGAGCAGCGGAGTGGGATTAATTGGAGAGCTCTTTCAAAAGAGCCGGCACAGGCACGATGGGCCGAATGGGCTCCTTCTGTGCGGTAAAAGTCTTATGATTCCAGAATGATTTCACATTGCTGTCAATTTAAACCACAAGACCCGCCCCCGCCTCCAACTCATTGGCTGACACAGTGGTGTCAATATTCACTCCGTTAGAAGAATAAGCGACGTTAGCATAAGCTTTCATACAATGGGAGATGTGCTCTAGTGCCTATAGTCCCAGTACACAGCACTCTGAGACCCAAAGATAAACCCAAACCTGCCAGCAGTGAACTCCTAGTTAAATAAAGGGGTCTTCTCAGCCCCTGGCCTTAGTAAACCCCTGTTAATGAGAATGAGTCATTCTCATCCTTGTGTTCAAACCCCTCCATGGCCTCGCCCCTCCCTATCTCTGCAACCTCCTCCAGCCCCACAACCCTCCGAGATATCTGCTGCTCCTCCATTTCTGGCCTCTTGCGCATCCCTGATTATAATCGCTCCACCATTGGTGGCCGTGCCTTGAGCTGCCTGGGCCCCGAGCTGTGGAATTGCCTCCCTAAACCTCTCCACCTCTCTACCTCTCTCTCCTCCTTTAAGACGCTCCTTAAAACCTACCTCAAGTCATCTGTCCTAATATCACCTTATGTGGCTCGGTGTTAAAATTCTGTTTGATGACGATCCTGTGAAGCGCCGTGGGACGTTTTACTACGTTAAAGGCGCTGTATAAAATACACGTCGTTGCTGTTGTTGCAGGTCGAGGTTGAAGCCACTGTACGTGACCCACTCGTCAGGAAGCGACAGTGCTGGCCTGAGTCTCACCTAACATAAAAGCCACCAATTTTTTTTTTTAAAAAAGCCACAACAGGTTGGCAACGAGTTAAATATAAGCCTGCGACTCCCGATGATATTTTCAGGAGTTGAGTAAAAGGCCGTGAACTGGCTGCAACCCAACCTTGGAATCACACTGGATGAGAAAAACCCTCCTCCGAGCAAAGGCACTGACAAAGATATCTTGTGCTGCTTTTTCACATCCCACATGACTCACTGAGAACCCTCACCACCCTCCCCGCTGAAGAAATGGAGCTTTGACTGTCGTCCTGGCAGCCATGGTGCTAGGAGAGAGAACAGAAATCCGAGACAAGTCTCATCAGTGTCCACCGCAGTAACTCATTCCAATCATTCGCGATGATCCTTTGCGCAAACTGATTTTTAAACTTTGTTGCTCAACACTCCTCCTTGTGTACTTCGGTGTGGTCAGTGGCACTGAACGACGATGGTGCCCCTCTCTCAACACGCTCTTTGCAAATTACTCTGAAGGAGAAAATAGTTTTGTGCTGCGGGTCCTATTTTTTTTTTTAAAAAAGCACCGTCGGTAAAATGGAGCATAAAACGCCCCAAAGAGAGATCTGCAGGGAACGTCTCTCTCTGCGAAGGACTCTCAAGCGTCGCGAGGCCTCGAGCGAAATCTTGGGCTACAAGTGACCCAAGTCGGGCTACACTGAACTCTTTGATCTGGTTCGCCGCACACCCTTGGTTCTTTAAATAGTAAACACCACATCTCCTGTCGACCCACAGCCGTACTTGCCCAGTCAATGAAGCCACTGTTTCGGGTTGCAAAGATCCCTTCTTGCTCTCCTTTCAACAGATGGAGAGCGAGGCTGGCCCTGCCGAGCAAGCCAACTGGAAAAGCTCACTGTGGGCCGGCAGCGCGGAATATTGATCGGCCCCCGCAGACGGAGATCCGAGACTCTCGGCGCTTCCTCACCGAACAATGGGGCAGCGCCAAACAAAGGGTTAAAGGTGAGAACAGCAATAAGTGGCTTATGCTTGGTGAAGTGGCTGAAGTGACAGCAGACAACATTAACAAAGACGTCCTCTGTTCCGAGGCCGGTCATGTGGAAAGCACCAGTGTGACCCTGTCACTTTTCTTTGAGCCTGAGCAGACATTTGTTCAAGACAATAGGGAGTGGGGGTGGAGGGGGGCAAACCCTTGGGTTACTATAACTAAATCATTTATTCCAAAACGGAATGACTAATGCTTGCAAGGAAAGGAGGGGAAAAAGCCAATCTTATTTATTGTTGTTTGGGTTATTCCATTGTGGTCTTGGCCTCTATTAGCGAGGCCTTACAAACCCCCTGAAGCCACTTGAACATTTTCTTAAACTTGCAACTATATTTCCATTGGAAGGGGCCTGCTTGCAGGCTGATTGCTGCGATGGTTTGAGATGGCCTTGGCCGCGTCACACTATAGCCTCCCTAACCATGCCCGTAACAATGGAGAACCTGCATGTACCCTGGCCCGTTCTGAGCGCCTCGTCAGCCAACTGCACACTTCTAAATATTCATTTCATTCGCAGTTGACTTTGTGAAATATTATTTATGGCTGGCCGCAAGGCCTCCACGCTGTACAGCTGCAATTCTTTTTTTTTTTTAAATCTGAATTATTAACCAGCGTTGAGTTTTCAATCTGCGCTATAAAACACATTGAACAATCTTCCGACCTTTTAATTAAATGCATCGGTCACCCCACGAAAGGAGAATTTGAGCGATTGTCCTCAAATTAGAATCTGTTTTATTTCAGCGATAAAAGTGTTAAACCTGGGCAGGGATGAAGTGGGGGCACAGGGGAAAGGGGTGTGGGTTCAGATCTCCTAACATTGAGGTATTTTGTAGCCAAGGATCCATCTAAATGCCACTGGCTACATGTTCCCTCAGGCACCAGTGAGCATTGGCGCATTCCCTCCCTCCCTTCCCAACGACAATGTTGGGAGGTGAAATTCCTCTTTGGATTAAACGGGACTTCAACTGGGACTTCGATGGCAATGTTCCCTGTAAATTTTTTGGGGGGCCGCGCGGCCCATTTCAAATTCCGCGCATGGGCGGTTTTTCTATTTAAAAACTGTCTCAGCGGCTGCGCGGAACCTCAAGAGCGTTGCGCAGCTGCATGGCCGCACAGCTCAAAGGGAACATTGTTTGATGGGTCATAAATATAAGACAGTCACTAATAAATCCAATAAGCAATTCAGGAGGAACATCTTTATCCAGAGAGTGGTTAGAATGTGGAACTCGCTACCACAGGGAGCAGTTGTGGCGAATAGCATAGATGCCTTTAAGGGGAAGCTCGATAATTACATGAGGGAGAAGGAATAGAAGGTTATGGTGATAGGGTGAGATGAAGTAAGGTGGGAGGAGGCGCGTGTGGAGCACAAACACCGGCACTGGACCTGTTGGGCCGAATGGCCTGTTTCTGTGCTGCACATTCTATGTAACATTGTGTGCAATTTTTTTTTTTAAACACGCTGCTAGGAATGGAGACTTTGTACAGTATGGTTTCTGGAAGCTAGCACCTGACTGGTAGCTAGTACAGAAGCACTTGCAAGAATGCTGCTCAACTAGTTTCCCAGACACCGAGCCAGTGTAAAAAGTGCACTGCGGCCAATCCTGCTGTGCAATGTATAACTTATCGGAGAAGTGGTGGGGAGCGCAGGTGGTGTTCAAACCTGATACGCTGATGACGATCTGCAGCTTATAATAGACACCATGAGGGCCTGGCAAAGTGCTGGCCATGGTGCAGGGGAGCGGGAGGGCGGGGGGGGGCAACCCACCAATGCCCAGAGGGTAAACAGGTGTGGGAGGCCATTGACACACAACTGGGAGAAGCTGGAGGAAGAGGTGTTGGAGCTGAAGAAAATGACAATAAGCTTGACTAATGTAGGCAGCCATCTATGGAGGCTGCCAGGAGCGTAGGAAGTCACAGATGGGTGTCATGTGTGATTACTTGCATATCTTAGTACACCTAGTCTGAGTTCATTATTACGATCAGATAAGCTCAATTCACAAGGTCATAAAAGACGCAGCACAAAGTATCCATTCATTTGATGCATATATTAATTCTCTGCCTCTCTTCCCTCCTTTAAGACGCTCCTTAAAACCTACCTCTTTGACCAAGCTTTTGGCCACCTGTCCTAATGTCTCCTTATGTGGCTCAGTGTCAAATTTTTGTTTGATAAATCGCTCCTGTGAAACGCCTGGGGACTATGTTAAAGGAGCTATAGAGATGCAAGTTGTTGTTGTTGTTACAGATCATCAGCCTTCATCAGAAGCGACTGAAACCAAATGGGTGTCGAGACTCAGCAGCTCAAACACCTCACCCTCTTTGAAGTGACAATAATGGAGGTCATCGACTGGGATCTTTGGGGATCCTGATGTACGGACCACAAAGGGGAAAGTGCTCCAGCGCATCATATTAAACACACATTACACTATTAATATTCTCAATAAAGGTACGACTTTTCAGCCACTGTTTTCTTTCAAAGTGAATGCTAACTTTTTAATAGCAGCAATAAGAAATGGTCAGTAAAAAAAATGGCCAATTAAACAAATGGGTAGTTCTGAAGAAGTCCTCGATCGTAGTCTGCTGAACCACACGGCATCCTAGACATCCTCCTCCTCTTCCTCCTCTGCCATGGCTCATTACTGCTCCTGCTCCACAAACAGACGTATATTGGCCCAAAAATTAGTCTTCGTACGCGAGAGTACGCACTGTGTACTCTCGCGTATTCTGTCTCCAATTGCCGGTTTTCTGCATGCACTGCGCATGCGTTGAAAACCGGCACTTGGTGAACTCAAAAGGGGGCGGTTCCTAGGTGAACCGCGTGCGCGCTACAGGCTGCGCGCACGCAGTGCACTTAGTGCTTTGAACGCGCAGGTAAGCATGGAAGATTTTGCACATAAAGAAAGGAGGCGTAAGACCCTCTTTTAACAAGTAGTTAATTAAGTATTATTTTAAAATTTTTTCAACAGGTTTATCTTTTTTAGAGACTTTAACGAAAGGTAAGTTTATTTTTATAACTTTTAAAAAGATTTAAAAATTTTTCCAAAATTTAATTTTTTGTTTAAAGTGGTTAATTTATTTAACTATACTTATTTTATTAATGTGATGGTTTTAAAAAAAAATTTAATTGAGGTTTAGCTGTTCTTTTGGGGGGGTATATTATTCATAGCTTTGACAGCCCTTGCTGTCAAAACTATGAATGAAAGATGGTGTGCTGCCATTGGCTCTAACTGAATCACGTGATCCCACAGCTCGCACGAATTAACTGCGTCTCTGGGATACGCACACACTGCACAGCTGCAGCCTTGAAACTAAAGTTCGTGTGAGCTCGGAAGGAAAAGGCAGGCGCGCAGTGAGATATCGCGGTGAAGCCTTACCCCCGCAGGAAGGCTCCGTCTTTAATTTCTGGGCCAATGTTTCTTCATGCAGCACAGAAGGAGGCCATTCGGCCCATCGTGCCTGTGCTGGCTCTTTGAAAGAGCTACCCAATTAGTCCCACTCCTCCCCACTCTTTCCCCATAGCTCTGCAAATCTTTCCTTTTCAGGTACAGATCCAATTCCTTTTGAAAGTTACTATTGAATCTGCTTCCACTGCCCTTTCAGGCAGCGCATTCCAGATCACAACAAGATGCTGTGTAAAAAGAATTTGCCTCATCTCACCTCCTCATCTTGGCTCTTTTCCCAATTACCTTAAATCTGTGTCCTCTGGTTACCGATCCTTCTGCCACTGGAAACAGTTTCTCCTTATTTACTCTATCAAAACCCTTCATGATTTTGAACACCTCTATTTAATCTCCTCTTAGCCTTCTCTGCTCTAAGGAGAAAATCCCAGCTTCTCTCGTCTCTCCACATAACTGAAGTCCGTCATCCCTGGTACCATTCTAGTAAATCTCCTCTGCACACACTCCAAGGCCTTGACATCCTTCCTAAAGTGTGGTGCCCAGAACTGGACACAATTCTTCAGTTGAGGAGTGATTTATCGTAATTTAGCATAACTTCCTTGCTTTTGTACTCTATATGCCTCTATTTATGAAGCCAAGGATCACATATGCTTTTTTAAAAGGCCTTCTCAACTTGTCCTGCCATCTTCAAACATTTCTGTCCGTAAACCCCCAGGCCTCTCTGTTCCCGCACCATTTAACTTATGTTGCCTCTCCTCATTCTTCCTTCCAAAATGCATCCCTTCACACTTCTCTGCCCATTTCACCCGTCTGTCTCTGTCCCCCTGAAGTCTGCTACTGTCCCCCTCACTGTTTACTACTTTTCCAAGTCCAACTGGACTCAGTGTGATGCTCTCCAGAACAAGACAGCTGGCAGTCTGAGCTTATATATGGAAAATGGCCACTTGGGCGCATTAGCAGAGGGCAGTCAGTGGCCTGGCACCATATGCCAGCATGAAGCACTTTCAGAAGACAAGGGGAGAGAACAAGGGAGAAGTTTGGACCACCAATTCTACTGGATAAAGGGTGCAGATGTTGGGGGGCAACACTCCTCACTTGTATTTACGCAGGGAGTTTTAGACAAATCACAAATGATCACTCGCCTGAAACAGCTGGAAGGAAACACGACTTTAACTGCCAACAAAATGGCAACATTTATTTACTTTTTCTCCCCCGAAGGAGCTGCCTTATTTCTGGGGTACGGTTACACAGGCGGCCCTCCAATACCTCACCCCCAAATGGCCTTTATTCACTCGTGAGCCTGGACAGCAAGTGTCAAGTGGGCTACTCAGACGTGAGCAGCATCACAGCTGAGCCCCATGCTGCCCTCGCCCCATGTCCGTGCACGTGCAATCCCAGCAGGGGTAGTAACAAGGAGCAGGAACCCGGACTGCTACCCCTCTTTATCCCCCCCCCCCCAGGGGCACTGAGGCCAACTGCAGTGCCCGGGCCGAGATCGACTAACTGGGCAGAGGGCAGGGGTCAAACCTGCTTCCTATCCGGCCTGCGCGTGGCTCAGCCGCTTAAACCATCAGCGGAGTTGCAATGCAACCTTTATATTTTTTTTCCCCCCAATCCTTCAGTCAATAATTGACTAGCCGATTTGAAAAAAGAATCTGTCATTGTTGCACCGCTCGGAGGTATTGTAAGTGACAGGAAGTGACTGAGCTCTGGATCCCGGTGCAAAGCAGCACAGCAGATGGCAGCGTGCTCGCTCGTGATTGATTAGACCCAGCGCTGCAACGGCTCCAGCGCTGCAATTAAAATCAGGCAGTCTGCAGTAACAGGAGAGCGTCGTGTCTATGTTAAAGGGCCCTGCCACTGGGGTGGGAAAAGGACTTTCCTGTGGGGCTCTGGGCTGGTGCATGACAGGACTTCCCTGTATGTAACAGTCCCAAAACAAACAGCCTGCGTTCTACAAGTGTGGCACAGTCTTTACAAAAAACACTGCTGGCGAAGGGTTTTAGACGGCTCCTCTCGGGTCGCCAACTCTGGTTGGGCGTATTCCTGGAGGCTTCATCGCATGACCTCCCGCCTTCAATCGCCCCCACCCGGTCAAACAGCCCTCCCCCCTCCACCCCTCCCCATCCCCCACCACCTCCAATATTTTTATAACTAATAAGTGAAATTGGTCAAAGAAAAATCAAAGAGAAACACGCCTCTTGTGATTTCTTTTCTCCCAGGTTGTTCACAGGAGTGAGAAGTCGCACAACACCAGGTTATAGTCCAACAGTTTTATTTAAAATTACGAGCTTTCGGAGCTGCTGCTCCTTCGTCTACCTGAAGAAGGAGCAACGCTCCGAAAGCTCGTAATTTTAAATAAAACTGTTGGACTATAACCTGGTGTTGTGCGACTTCTCATTTTTGTCCACCCCAGTCCAACACCGGCATCTCCGCATCATGTTCACAGGAGTATCCGAGAGATGAGTCTTTTGATTCCTGGAAACTCCAGGACAAGCCTCACGTAGAGACTGTTTATAAAAAAGTGTCCCAGGTGGCTCCTCTCCCTGTGACTTAGTGGATGATAGCAGCGGGCATCTGAGCCACGTAGGCTAGGAAGGTCCCAGATGTCGTGCTTACGCTGATCTTGAACTTGGGCAGCAGTAGGGTGCTACCATTGGCCTCCATGTGCCTGGGTAGGGGGGGTACACGAGCCAGGTTTCCCCAATTCCTGGTAGCTTCCCAGTGACCCAATGCCAGAATGGTGGAGTAAGTGCGAGTATGGTAGCGTAGCGGTCCAGCAATGGCTCGATTTTAAAATTCACATCCGTGTGTTCCAATCCCTCCATGGCCTCGGCCCTCCCTATCTCTGTGACCTCCTCCAGCTATACAACCCTCCGAGATCTCTGCGTTCCTCCAATTCTGGCCTCTTGCGCATCCCCGATTTTCATCGCTCCACCATTGGCAGCCGTGCCTTCAGCTGCCTCGGCCCCAAGCTCTGGAATTCCCTCCCTAAACCTCTCCGCCTCTCTCTCCTCCTTTAAAATACTCAATACCTACCTCTTTGAACAAGCTTTTGGTCACCTGTCCTAACATCTCCTTATGTGGCTCGGTGTCGAATTTTGTTTGATAACGCTCTTGTGAAGCGCCTTGGGACGTTTTACTACGTTAAAGAAAGAACTTGCATTTATATAGCGCCTTTCACGACCACCAAAGCGCTTTACAGCCAATGAAGTACTTTTGAAGTGGAGTCACTAAATGCAAGCTGTTGTTTAAGTTATCGGACCAGTAATCCAGCGAACGTGAGTTCGAATCCTACCATGGCAGTTTGCAAATTTGATTTCAGTTTTTAAAAAAGAACAGTCAATTAAAAAATAAATAAATCTAGTATCCTCTTTGTTTTGCTGAGTAAGAACCTTAGGAGACACAACAATGAGGGAAAAGCTGTAAGGAAATCTGAGAAGGTAGGGACTGCAGCCAATCCTGGAGCAGGATGGGCAGCAGCCTTCAGCAACATTAGAGCACTCAGATATTCCTTGTACAGACAGATGCACTGTTGGCATCTAGTGGTAGCATCAGCTTTCTGCTCTGTTAAAAGGTAGCATTTTTAAAGTTAAATATCTCTATCATAGGATCACAGACTGATACAGCACAGAAGGCGGCCATTCGGCCCATCGTGCCTGTGCCAGCTCTTTGAAAGAGCTTTCCAATTAGTCCCACTCCCCCTGCCCTTTCCCCTTAGCCCTGCAAATTTTTTGCCATCACGTCGAAAAACTAAAGATTTCCAGTCTGACAATTTTAACAATTGCAGGTGGACAGGGCAAGTCCCTGGCAGGGCCCACTACACAGCATTAAGCTCCCGGTAACACAGCAGTTGTGGTCACTAATTACTGACACGGTTGAAGCCCAGGAGCTCCAGAAGCCCTCACACAATCGCAGTGACTGCAACTTTACCCACGGCACTGCAGCCTCTCGTCATGTTCCGGGGTCAGTCACCCGTGGGTCTCTGTGTAATTCTCAGCTGCCTCGTGAGGTGTACAGCCCGATCCTCGGGGAACACAGTCTCTCGCCCAGGTTGGAGTTTAGAAGAATGAGAGGTGATTTTATTGAAACATATAAGATTCTGAGGGGGATTGACAGGGTGGATGCTGAGAGGATGTTTCCCCTCATGAGGGAATCTAGAACTAGGGGGCATAGTTTTAGAATAAGGGGTCGCCCATTTAAGATGGAGATGAGAAGGAATTTCTTCTCTCAGAGGGTCGTGAATCTTTGGAATTCTCTACCCCAGAGAGCTGTGGAGGCGGAGTCATTGAATATATTCAAGGCGGAGATTGACAAGACATTTGAACTACAAGGGAGTCAAGGGGTATGGGGAGAGAGCAGGAAAGTGGTGTTGAGGCCTAGATTGGATCAGCCATGATCTTATTGAATGGCGGAGCAGGCTCGAGGGGCCGACTGGCCTACTCCTGCTCCTGTTTCTTATGTTCTTATGAATACCTGACAACACCGAACCTGCCCTGGCAGAAGTGCAGAGCCTGCCTGCACTGCTGGTTATGGGGACTAGTGTTCCATCCTCGAGGTGAAAATAAAAGAGCATGAAGACAAGAGGCCACAACGAGGAAAGGAAGACAAAATTTCTTCCAAACTGTTTCTCCAACCAAGCCCACTGGTATGCAAATCCTGGCTGTGTGCCTATCATTTACAATGACTAAAAAGCCCTCCATGCAAAATAGATTCAAGCAAATGCCGATGATAAACAATTCAAACTCATATTTCAGGTTCTTTTGTCTCTGCTTCCCTCTCCCTTTCCAACACAGAAACTTATTGTCCTGGGTTCCCTGTCTCGTGTCTTGCTTTCCAAACTTCAGTCTCCCTCAGTATGCCTTTCAAAATGGCTGCCATGATTACCCATGCTCCTCTGCCCAAGGGAAACGCCTCTATAAAACCTTTAGGCATGGGTAATCGGACTTAATATCGTGATTTGTGCTCGTGCCAAAAATTTCTAAATTAAAAAAAAAACATATTTGTGGAATTAAAACCTGTTACTCCATGAAGAGACAGCAAGTATCCTCGATAGATTGTCCCGGTGGGAGGGAAGGAGGGCGAATAGGAAAATGAATCTGTTAAACACAGGATTCTCAGCTTTGTTCTGGTGTCTTCATTATAATTCTATTTGAAGATAAGAAGCTCACAGAAAGGCTGCTATTAGAATACATCTCACACAAAAGCTTTCACTTGATCAAACAAAGCTGCTTTTTTTTATCCCCTCTCTCCTCTCTTGAAGGCCACTCTCTTGCTGGGCTACAGTTCCAAGGGCACTGGAGGATATGGGATATGGAACCAAGGTGGGTAGATGGAGTTGAGATACAGATCAGCCATGATCTCATTGAATGGCGGAACAGGCTCGTGGGGGCTGAATGGCCTACTCTTGGTCCTATGTTTCTATGGAGCCCTCTGGTACCTCAACCATGACGCCAGTCATCACGCAGGAGCCCAGACGGTGCGCACGGACAACAACAACTTGTATTTAACGAAGTAAGATGTCCCAAGGCGCTTACTGACGAGATGTTTAATCGGGTGAGGGGGGGAAGGGCATCACAGACCCATCCCGAGAAGACGCTCTGCCAGCGGGGGTTAACTCGACGGCAATCAAAAGCAGGGACAATGCTTGATTCCCCTTTCCCTAGCCTAGGGGCACTGAGGCCAGTGGAGCCTCCACACCAGCTGACATCAGCTAACTGGGCCTCCATGGTCTTTTTTTCTCAGCTGCTCACTGCCTCAACCAGCTGAGCATTGGGAGGTGTCGCTAGGCTATTTAACCACAGGTAGCACCATTGCAACTTGCATTTATATGGCACCTTTAACATCGAAAAACATCCCAGGGCGCTTCACAGGAGTGTAATCAGACTAAAATGGATACCGAGCTAAAGGAAGAGCTATCGGGGGATGGGGTGGGGGGGGGTGCTGGTTGTATTTCTTGCACTATCTATAATGTAGTGACGACCTCTAGTTCCTTGTGCCATGCCTGTCAGCATAGGTCATTTACTCCCCACCAATGGAGGCCGTGTCTCCACTAGGGAGACGCTGTCAGTTGGTAGCACGCTCGCCTCTGAGTCAGAAGATCGTGGGTTTAAGTCCCACTCCAGAGATTTCAGCACAAAAATCCAGGCTGACACTCCCAGTGCAGTGCTGAGGGAGTGCTGCACTGTCGGAGGTGCCGTCTTTCGAATGAGAGATTAAACCGAGGCCCCGTCCACCCTCTCAGGTGGACGTAAAAGATCCCATGGCATGATTTCGAAGAAGAGCAGGGGAGTTATCCCCAGTGTCCTGGGCCAATATTTATCCCTCAATCAGCATCACTAAAACAGATTATCTGGTCATTATCTCATTGCGGTTTGTGGGAGCTTGCTGTGCGCAAATTGGCTGCCGCGTTTCCTGCATTACAACAGCGACTACACTTCAAAAAGTAATTCATTGGCTGTGAAGCGCTTTGGGACGTCCTGAGGTCGTGAAAGGCGCTATAGAAATGCAAGTCTTTCTTTTTCTTTTGGGGGAGTGGGGTGGCCGAAAACCTGAACAGAGAGGTTGATATCAAGGACGGTCTTAAAGGAGCTGGAGAGGCGGAGAGGTTTAGGGAGGGAATTCCAGAGTGCTGGGCCTAGGCAGCTGGAGGCACGGCCACCAATGGTGGGGAGAAAACCTGTGCTGACAGGCATGCACATAGTTTGCAGCAAGGGACTAGTGGTCATCACTGCCTCAGAGATAGTGAAAGAAATAGTGAAACCAATCTAAGACTCCCTTTTATGAGAGATACTGCCGAGTACCAGTACGTACAGTAAATACCAAACTTGTTACACCAACAGATGCTTGGTTTAGTGAGGCATTATGTTTTATCTAATTAAACATATGAATATAACAGTTCATTAAACACTGGGACAGTGCCATACTTACAAGATTTTTCTATTATTTATGATGCATGGTGAAAACTCCTTAAAGGGGAATGAACTCAAGGAATAGGGGCCAGTCCCTCTACCTTTCAGGTTCCCTGCATCCCATTAATATTACTGAGCCTTTGATGGTCTGTGGCTTACGCTTAACGGATAGTTTGATACTTGAGAAACTTTCCCATTAAATAGAAAATCAGAACTAATGGGGTCCATATGGACCATAGAAAGGTTAATTAAATTAGATTACATTACACTTAATTACATTCAAAACTAAAATGATACCGTAGGGACTGATCGAAGGCTTCATACCAGATGTATCGGTCCTCAGTGACATTATATACTCAGAATTCTAACCAGGTTAAAAGCCTACTATGTCAACTTGGAGGCCTTAAATAAACTATACAGGGTGTGTGTTTTGACCACAAGACTAAGACAAAATATGACACTAAAAAGGCAAATGGAAGCAAAGTCTACTGCAGCCCTTGATTTGTTTTGTAAGCAAAGGCATCATTGGGTGTGGTACTCATAGAATCATAGAAAGTTACAGCACGGAAGGAGGCCATTTCGGCCCATCGTGTCCGCGCCGGCCAACAAAGAGCTTTCCAGCCTAATCCCACTTCCCAGCTCTTGGTCCGTAGCCCTGCAGGTTAGAGCATCCCAAGTGCACATCCAAGTACTTTTTAAATGTGGTTAGGGTTCCTGCCTCTACCATCCTTTCAGGCAGTGAGTCCCAGACCCCCACAACCCTCTGGGTGAAGAAATTTCACCTCAAATCCCCTCTAAACCTTCCACCAATTACTTTAAATCTGTGCCCCGCATACCCGAAAGTTCCAGATTTAAACCCCCCAGTCTCAGTTAATCTCGGCCAAGGTGAGTTACCCAGTGACTTCAGCGCCTCTGGTGAGAGGGCACTGCGATCTAATGAACGCCTGCTGCAAAACACTCACGTATGGTCAGGTAGGTCAGGACAGGGCTCAGCTGTGGATGCTCTCCAAAGTTGAATCGCCACCCCTCAACCCTTCGTGAAGAATAAGCACCTCAAGGTACCAGAGGGCTCCCCAGCACCTGTACAGCAGCAGAAGTCAACATGTCCAGGAGAGGGAGGTGGGGAGAAAAAGGGAAAATTGAGGTGAAAAAAAACACGGTGAAGCGGCCTCTTCCGGGAGCTTAGGCTGCATTGTCGTAGTTCAGTGTTGAACTATGCCGCAGCGACCTATAAAACCTCTGGTTAATCTCCGGTTTATGCCGCGTCAGTTGATTTCAGCCGGTGGCAGGTTCATGCTGCAATTGGTCCCAGTATTCCCGGGGGTGGGGGTGGGGGTGGGGGCGGGGGGGGGAGAGGAAAATCAACCAGCTCCTTAATGCAATCAACGACAACAACTTGCATTTAGATAGCGCCGCTGATGCAGAAAAACGTCCCGAGGCTCGTCACAGGAGCGTTATCAGACACCGAGCCAGAGAAGGAGACAGCGGGACAGGTGACCAAAAGCTTGGTCAAAGAAGTAGATAACAAGACTGCCATAACAACAGAAAACGCTGGGAAAAACTCAGCAGGCCAGGCAACATCCGTGGAGAGAGAAACAGAGTTAATGTTTCAGGTCGAAGACCCTTCGTCAGAACAAGACAGCCATCCCTTTAGATTGGAACTCGACACTGTCTACCTCCTACACAGGAAAGCTCCGCAGACTGCAATAAGGTCTTTTTAACTTGCGCACACATCAGTCAGGGGACAGAACGTAATCTGCCCAGCTGATGTCTTTCTCACAACTGTTCTCACCTACCCGCAATTTTGGTCTTCTGGTTCTTTTTCTTTTGTTACACTTATCCCTGCTCCCAGGCCTCTGTCCAATGTTCTTCTGTATCTGGACACTAGAAGGTAGACAGAGGCCTCACTATTTAAAGCAGCATAGCCTCTGCTTAATTCAGCATCTTTCCCCCCCGCCCCCCCCCCCCAACCCCCCCAATAAACAGCTGAGATTGGAATTGCAACTGGTAAGCCACACCCTAAGAGGTACTTTCTGTAACTTGCTGTGAGGGGCTTACCAGACACAGCAACACAATGAAAACTGGCACCACAGGATTCCCCTAATGGCTCTCAGGAGGTTTATTCAGTGGGCAGCTAATGAGGAAGGTCCCAGGTTTGATCCCCGAGTTAGCCGGTTTCAGTCAGAGTATCGGTGGGCTGCAACATTGGCCTCAATGTCCGTGGGTTGGGGGAGGGGCACTTAGCCAGAGTTCCTTGCATAGAAGGTGCAGCACAGAAACAGGCCACTCGCCCCAACTGGTCCATGCTGATGTTTATGCTCCACAAGAGCCTCCTCCCACCCCTCTTCACCTCAGCCTATCAGCATATTCCTTTCTCCCTCATGTGTTTATCTAGCTTCCCCTTAAATGCATCTGTTCCTGCTCCTGCTCACTATCCAGTGACTCCTATATATGTGTGGACATTGACTGAAGATAGGATTGGACTTGGCTGTGATGCTCCCGCCACCAATGTTTTTGTTAAGATGCGCGGTAGTCTGGAGGTCCCGCACAGACCCGCTCACCGGCTTTTATATGGATAAAACCGTGCGTGCGCGAAAATTTGAATGGGCTCGCGCACGCACGGTTAAAGGGTCTGCGCACTGGAAAAAAAAAATAAGAGGGAACATTGCCCCCACTCCCACCCCATAGTAAAATAGCCCGCCAACATTCACTTGCACCTGGTGCTAAGAGAACCATATCCCAACTAGAGGGAACTGCCTTCAGGGGAAGAGGAGGGAGAAAATGAAAAGCAGCAGCAGACTGTAGCATAGAGAAAAACGAAAAGAAAGACTCGCATTTCTATAGCGCCTTTCATAACCTCAAGACGTCCTAAAGCGCTTTACAGCCAATGAAGTACTTTTGAAGCGTAGTCACTGTTGTAACGTAGGATACACGGCAGCCAATTTGCGCACAGCAAGGCCTTGCAGCCTTCTAACACACACCCAGCCATATATCTACATATATTAATAGGTATGGGCTGCAATAGTGATTATATGGGTATGGATTGCACCACTATGCAATTACAGGACAGTTATCTTGTTATTATGCGTTTTAACAAGGACAGGCTCTGACATAATGAGCTGCGGTTTTAATAAATATAAACACACTGCAATACAGTACACTGCTGTGCAGCTCACTTTTTTTAAAGCATCTCGGCAGCAACTAGAAATATTATGGTGTTTATCCTTGGAACAGGGGCCACTGAGGGAATGGTCCGAGATTGTGCATGTCAGTCTGGTTTTAACTTGTGAGTAAAGGAACAGTGCAGGACTCACGGGATGAGCTTCATCCTCCCTGCACCTTTACTATGTGGGAATCACAACATCTCCTTCTCCAACTCATTCATTCATTCCCAGGGCCTCAAAGCTATGGTGCTCCTTACTTCTTCCCTCGAGTCTTTCTTCCTCCCTCAATCCTCTTTCCTCCTACAATCGACAGGCTTTTAAAACCCAAGTTGGCTTCACCTAATCTTCTCCCCTCTCCTACTGATTTCAACCTTGGCTCCTCCAATTCTGGCCTCTTCTGCATCCCCGATTTCCTTCACTCCACCATTAGTGGTCGTGCCTTCAGCTGTCTAGCCCCATAGATCTGGAATTCCCTCCCTAAACCTCTCCGCCTCGCTCTCCCCCTTTAAGACACTCCTGAAAACCTACCTCTTTGACCAACCTGTCCAAATATCTCCTTATGTGGCTCGGTGTCAAATTTAGTTTGATAACGCTCTTGGGACATTTTACTCGGTTAAAGATGTTACATAAATGCAAGTTGTTGTTGTTGTTGTTGGGGCCCTGCAGTATGACCTAGGTTTTCCAATTTGAAAAATGGTCACATGGTTCAGCTGGCGGAGGGCTGCCGCTACCTGTAGGGGTAAAGGGAGAAAAGTGGAGGGAACAAATGAAACCGGAGGTAAATTGCTCAAAATTTGTCCCAACTGCTGATGTTCAGATACAGGGCCTGTGTGGTGCAGTGGATTGGAACACTGCCCTGTCACATCTAAAACCTAGGTGCTAATTCAATCCAGATGGATTAGATGAAAGTCGCCTTAAGAGTCCAATATGAAATGTGTGGAGGGCAATCTTAATCCCTTCCCAATTGGGTGCAAGGCCACAGCACTAAACAGTCTACAAATTGGTAACCTCGCTCAAGGCATAAAAGAAAAAAGAAAGATTTGCATTTATATAGCACCTTACACGACCTCAGGACTTCCCAAAGCGATTTGCAGCCAATGAAGTACTTTTCCAAGTGTTGTAATGTAGGAAACACGGCAGCCAATTTGCGCACAGCAAGGTCACATAAACAGCAAAGTGATAATGACCAAATAATCTGTTTTTGTGATGTTGGTTGAAGGATAAACATTGGCCAGGGACATCAGGAGAATTCTCCTGCTCTTCTTTGAAATAGTGGGATCTTTTACGTCCACCAGAGAGGGCAGTCGCGGGCCTCGGTTTAACGTCTCATCCAAAAGACGGCACCTCCGACAGTGCAGCACTCCCTCTGAACGGCAATAGACTGGGAGAAGGGGAAGTCCCAGCCTAGAATAAGTGCTCAAAGCCCCTGGAGTGGGGCTTGAACCCACAACCTTCTGACGCAGAGGCGAGGGTGAGCCACAGCTGACACCTACTGTAGTGCAGTTCCACTACAGGTGGGATTTCCATTTCTGTGCTGGTGAGGTAGAACGAACAACCTGGCCTTACACAACTGTGGCGTTGGTGCAAAGCCAACTCGACCAATATGGAGTCTTTAACGCAGTAAAACGTCCCAAGGCGCTTCACAGGAGCGTCATCCAACAAAATGTGACACCGAGCCACATAAGGAGATATTGGACAGTTGCCAAAAGCTTGGTCAAAGAGGCAGATTTTAAGGAGGGAGAGAGGCAGAGAGACGGAGGGGTTTAGCGAGGGAATTAATGGGCAGGCTGACAGGTTACTGTGAAATCAGCCTGATCATCACACGCTGTAACCTGATTCCTGCGGAAATGTTTTCAGCGTGTTCTCTCCGTCTCTCTGGCTTGACGACAGTGCAGGCCATGTGACAGCGACTGCATGCCACAGCTGATCCCACATCGAAGGGTAGCCTTTTCCTTCCACCAACACTTCTAGAAGTTACATGACTGTCAGGCTGCGGTATGAATTTTAATATCATTTTCCAGGCCTCTCGATAGGACACCGCAAAGCTGTTTAGCCGAGCGGATCATTAATGCAAACTGTCAGATTTTGCTGAAATACAGTTAAAGTTTTTAGCACTGGAAGCACTTAAATCACTCCCGTGGTATCATGTCCCTCTCTATATTGCTGACGCACGCTGAACTCCTGCTACAGACGATGTAGATGTTTGGGAAAATATTACCCCTCTCGAGTACTCAGTGCAGTTTGAGACATTTAAAGCCAATATATAACCTGATGGAGGTTCTTAGCATGCCACATGTGTCATGGGCAGCCATGAATTACGAGCCTTATTTCAACTAGTATGACTGAACAGGAGCCACTAATTCACCAATGACTCATCATAGCCGTTCTGAACAGAGAAAATAAAAATGTTATTTCATGGCTGTCATGTGAGGATCTAGGTGGCTCTGAGAGTTGGGTCGCTGTCTGAGAGTGGGGGGGGGTCCACGCGGATTCAAACTGAGGGAGCCGGTGTTTAAGGTGTACTTAGGAAGGGTATCAGAAGCGTGTCCAGCTTTCAGGAGGGACAGTCGGGCTTTCAGGGGAAGAAGCAGCAGTTCAGGCAACCTCAAGGATTTGGGCAGAGCCAGGTTTCACAGAGAGCAGCTACAGTCTAGGACACCTCAAGCAGTGAATCGAGGGTATAGCAGGGCATAGGAAGGGAATGTCTATAGAGTCCAGCAGGGAAACAAGAGTTGGCAGGACTGAGGCGAGCAGGGAGAAGCAGGCTGACGTAAGGAGGAAAGCAGAGGATAGGGTAAGAATGAGGGAAGCCTATCGATGGGCAAAGGAGGGAAGCCTTGGATGTGGCAAGTGCTACATGGTGAGGAGCATGGCACAGAGTGAGAGTGAAGTGGTGGATGGCAGAGAGTGAGAGGGAAGAGGTACATGGCAGAAAGTGTGAGAGGAAGTAGTACATGTCAGTGTGTGTGAGCGACAAATCCAATCCGGCCAATTACCGGCCCCATCAGCCAACTCTCAGTCATCAGCAAAGTGATGGAAGGTGTGGTCAACAGTGCTATCGAGCGGCACTGACTGACATGTGTCAGCACAGTGTTAAAAAAGTTGTGTATTTTGGCAATATGAGGATTTTGGAACACAGAAAGGCCACAGCACGAAGTTCAAAGCAAAGCGCACTGGTGTCTTTGCAATGGAACATTTCTATCACCGATATCAAACGATTGAGCAGAATAAAAGAATCTATCAAAGAAAGCACAAAAGCTGCAGTGAGAAGAGAAAGCCCATCTATTTACCAACTGGGTTATGTAGTTCATTGCAGAATCAAAAAACAATTATATAGAGAAGCCATTCACCGATAGGAGAGCCGAACATAGTTATGGAAGAAGATTTTACCCTGTTAATGGTCAATTGTTTTAGACTATAATATTAAAATGCAGGGTGAACTAGAACATCATATAATTGGCAGGACAGATGCTGAGACTACCCTTTAAACAGGGGGTTGGGGGGGGGGGGGTTAAAGGGTTAGTTTTCGTAATATTTTTTCTTCCTAGTTTTCTTGAATCATCTCCTGAAGGTTGCTACCTTGTGCCATAATCCAGGCTGATATTCCAGTGCAGTGCTGAGGGAGTTCTGCACTGTCGGAGGTGCCGTCTTTCGGATGAGACGTTAAACCGAAGCCCCCATCTGCTCTCTCAGGTGGACATAAAAGATCCCATGGCACTATTTCGAAGATGAGCAGCGGAGTCATCCCTGGTTTCCCGGCCAATAAAAACAGATTATCTGATCATTATCTCAATGCTGTTTGTGGGAGCTTGCTGTGCGCGAATTGGCTGCCACGTTTCCTACATTACTACAGTGACTACACTTCAAAAGTACCTCATTGGTTGTAAAGCGCTTTGGGATGTCCTGAGGTCGTGAAAGGTGCTATATAAATGCAAGTCTTTCTTGCTTTCTTGTTGTCAACAAGCTTCTGGTACCTCATCCAACGGCCATTTTTATTGTGCGAGTGTAGACAGCGATTGTCGGCAGGCTTTATTTTAACCGAGAAACGGAGTTGAAGAGCCAATGGCCATGGTGGAGGACAACGCTCCAACAGTAGGAGCAAAATTGAGGTAAATCAAGGTTAGTTGACATCAAGTTTGAGTTTTAAAAGCCTGTAAGTTAAGTAAAATGGGGAAACTGGAGGAGATAAGGAGTTCCACAGTCTTGAGTTGCAAGGAAAGAAAAAGTTTAAAGTAGGAGACAGGAAGATGAATTTTATAGGAACAGGAGGAGGCCATTCAGCCCCTCGAGTCTTTTCCGTCATTCAATGAGATCATGGCTGATCTGTATCTTAACTCCATCCACCTGCCTTGGCTCCAATGCTCCCTCTAATTTTTACTTCAGGTGCGCGATCCCCTTTAACTGGCTGCGCAGCCCATTCAAATTTTCCCGCATGCGCGGTTTCTTCAACGTAAAAGCCGGGGAGCGGCCTGCGCGGGACCTCCAGACCGCTGCGTGGCCACATAGCTTAGCGGGAACGTTGCTTGGCTCCATATCCTTTTATGCCCCTTGGCTTGTTAAAATCTCAGATTTCAAATGATTAACTGAGCTAGCATCTGCTGCTTTCTGTGGGAGAGAGTTCCACACTTCTACCACCCTTTGCGTGAAGGGTCTAATTTTGATTTAGACGGCTCGATCGTAGGGCGTCATCAGACCCGAGCCCAATCCTGCTCTCACTCAGCGTCCACAGGCATTAATTGTCCAGTAATGGTCACTGGACCAAGATCGGGAATGAAAATGCTAGCGGATTCTTTCCAAGCGGATTGCCAATTGTAGCGTTCTTTGGCCAACCCGCTGAGATCCAATTCAGCACGGAATGGGGTGAAACCTGGTTAACTTCCCGGTCCGAACGGTGCGCTATCGTGCAAGGCAGTGCGCTCAGCCATCTTATGTAATCTTTAAATCATTAAAAGTTCCAAAGGTTTGGAATACTGAAGTAAATCCGCTGGGAATCCCCTCGGGGAACAGCTGGAAAAAACCCCCGACAATGATTCTTGGAAAGTGCTTCTGTTTCAGGAAGCAAAGCTGTCAGGTCATTTTCAGATAATAGCTAGCGTTTGAAACCAGATAATAATCACATTGCTTGTTGACATTATGTGGCAGTGAAAAATTATTCTGTGCCACATATTCACACCGCCTGTTCCCAGAACAGGTCAAGCAATGTAATTACTGCCAAGTGACCCCAATACCAACCATTCACTCTTCCCCACACAATCCTGCCCAGCACATGGAGGGGTAAAGTATCGCTGTATAGAATCATAGAATGGTTACAGCACTGAAGGAGGCCATTCGGCCCGTTGAGCCCGTGCTGGCCCTCTGCAAGAGCACTTCAGCTAGGCTCACTCCGCCACCCTTTCCCCGTAGCCCAGCAAATTATTTTTTCCTTCAGGTACTTATCCAATTCCCTTTTGAAAGCCATGATTGAATCTGCCTCCGCCACCCTTTCAGGCAGTGCATTCCAGATCCTAACCACTCGCTGCGTAAAAAAGTATAAACAGTATTCCCGCAACTGTTAATAAAAAGAAAAAGAAAGAAAGACTTGCATTTATATAGCGCCTTTCACGACCACTGGACATCCCAAAGCGCTTTACAGCCAATGAAGTACTTTTTGAAGTGTAGTCACTGTTGTAATATAGGAAACATAATGCAGATATTCATGAAGTTACAGAACCAATGCTGCATTTATACTGAAGAATCATTTCTACCGTGATTCTCCAGTATCAGATCGCAGCCCCACCACTGCACAAACCATCCTGTTCATATTGCTTTGCCTCCTTGTTAAGAGAACCGTCCCAAAGATGCCTTTTCCAAGTGGCTGTTCTTCCTGTACGAGCCTGAGTAGTGAGTGTCAGCAGGCTTATTCGACCGCATGGGGCATTACAGCCAATCCCGATCCCAATCCCATCCACACACCCGCACTTGCAGCAATCACAGTCAGAGTGGCAGCCTCCCCACCCCGGTCAACCCAGGAGATTTTGAGGCCAATTGTTGTGTTCCTGCCATTGCCTAGGCGGCGACCAGCTGATTCAGCTCAGATGAGGGATCAAACACAGGAGATCCTCCTGGTCTGCATCGCTCAGCTACTCCCTGGATGTCAGCCGTGGCTCAGTGGGTAGCACTCTCGCCTCTGAGTCAGAAGGTTGTGGGTTCAACTCCCGCTCCAAAGGCTTGAGCACAAAAATCCAGGCTGACACTCCAGTGCAGTACTGAGCGAGTGCTGCACTGTCGAAGGTGCTGTCTTTCGGACGAGACGTTAAATGTCTGCTCTCTCGGGTGGACGTAAAAGATCCCATTTTGAAGAAGAGCAGGGGAGTTATCCCTGGTGTCCTGGCCAATATTTATCCCTCAATCGACATAACAAAAACAGATTATCTGGTCATTATCACATTGCTGTTTGTGGGAGCTTGCTGTGCGTAAATTGGCTGCCGCGTTTCCCACATTGCAACAGTGACGACACTTCAAAAAGTACTTCATTGGCTGTAAAGCGTTTTACGATGTCCTGAGGTCGTGAAAGACGCTATATAAATACAAGTCTTTCTTTTTTTTCTTTTGGATAAACCTACTGGGCCCTTCAGAAGTTGGTTTAAGGCCACAAATAGCAACTGCTCAGTTTAGTGCCACGACCTTTCCCCAAAGGAACAGAGGTCGTAGAGCCAGGGCAGTGAGCCGTGGGCAGGAGAGCTTCAGACACTCAGTGTGGCGGAGTCCAGGTTTCTGACCATCCAGGCAGCAAATCACTTGACAGTTATACTCTAGACGGACGTGCAGGTCAAGATCAGCTTCTTTGATGATAGGTGCTGCCTGCGATGGCCAGAATGCCACTTAATCGCATTTGTCAGTTAACTTTGGGCCGCTGTCTGAAGTAAAGTGTGAAAATGAAGGGAATAAAATTTGTTCAGTCTGTTCTACCTGGGTTGTGCACTCGAAGGTTCGACGCTGTGGCTGGGGGTTATGGTGCATCGATCGGGCAGAACAGAGGGAGCTTTATTCCACAGGTGGCTGTACTGCACCTGACCTAAAATTCTCATTCTGGTTTTCAAATCCCTCCATGGCCTCGCTCCTCCCGATCTCTGTAACCTCTTCCAGCTCTACGACACTCCGAGATCTCTGGGCTCCTCCAATTCTGGCCCCTTGCCCAACCTCGATTTTAATCGCTTCACCATTGGCGGCCGTGCTTTCAGCTGCCCGGGCCCTAAGCTCTGGAATTCCTTCCGTAAACCTCTCCGCCTCGCTCTCCTCCTCTAAGATGCTCTTGAAAACCTACCTCTTTTGACTAAGCTATTGGTCATCTGTCCTAATATCTCCTTATGTGGCTCGGTGTCAAATTTTGTCTGATAATCGCTCCTGTGAAGCGCCTTGGGACGTTTAACAAGGCGCCATACAAATGAAAGTTGCTGTTGTTGCTTGATACTGATATGAGGTGCAAAGGCAAACTACTTAAAATAAAATGCCTGACATCCCTCATCTCAATGAGTACAACATTCAATTAAAAATCTATATTTAGGCCCGGTACAATCAATTACCAACATTAGTGACAGATAATACTGCAGCTCCTACCATGCACTTACTTGGTCCAGGTACTGTGGGGAGCATACCACTCACGGGCCCAGCAAGGAGTTAATGCATCCAGAAGAGGAGCACAACAGAAGAAAGGGAGAAAGTCAGCAGAGAAAAAACAGCAGCAGCTTAAGACAGCACCATAGGTTCTGGGTTCAAGCCCCACTCCAGGGACTTGAACTGAAAAATCTAGGCTGACACTCCAGTCCAGTATTGAGTGCTGCACTGTCGGAGGTGGCGTCTTTCAGACGAGACGTTAAACCGAGGTCCCGTCTGCCCTCTCGGGTGGACGTAAAAGATCCCATGGCCACTATTTTGAAGAGGAGCAGGGGGAGTTCTCCCCGGTATCCCAGCCAATATTTATCCCTCAACCACCATCACTAAAAACAGATTATCTGGTTATTATCACATTGCTGTTTGTGGGAGCTTGCTGTGTGCAAATTGGCTGCCGCGTTTCCTACATTACAACAGTGACGACACTTCAAAAAGTACTTCATTGGCTGTAAAGCGCTTTGGGACGTCCTGAGGTCGTGAAAGGCGCTATATAAATGCAAGTTCTTTCATAGGCAGCAGGTCATAGATGGGTGTGAGCTGGAGCCAGCACTGCCATATGAATGAGACGGGTTTCGGCAGCACCTCCCAAACCCACGACCTCTTCTACCTAGAAGGACAAGGGCAGCAGGTGCATTGGAACACCAGCGCCTCCAGGTTCCCCTCCACGTCACGCATCATCCTGACCTGGAAATATATCGGCCGTTCCTTCATCGTCGCTGGGTGAAAATCCTGGAACTCCCTCCCTAACAGCACTGTGTGGGAGTACCTTCACCACACGGATTGCAGCGGTTCAAGAAGGCGGCTCACCACCACCTTCTCGAGGGCAATTAGGGATGGGGGATAAATGCGGGCTTTGCCAGTGACGCCCACATACAGTAAATAAATTTTTTTAAATGTCTCTGGAAGCTCAGATCACCACTTCACACGGTGGGTTGGTTCCTTGCCCTCTGGAGACAAAGGGGCTCATGTGCTGACTTCAGTTGTCAGCCTTGCCCGCTGGGAGAGCACATCATGAATTCCGTTCACGTGCCACGCGCAGCGTGCGTCCAAATTTCCGACAGGCGCTCCCAGTGCCCCTTGAGTACCACTGGTGGCGAACGTAAAAGCCCACCACCATTGAAAGCTGGACGGGGGGGGGGGTGCTGCCATTTTGGCAGCTGGAGGTCGCAACAACAACAACTTGCATTTTTATAGCGCCTTTAACGTAGTAGAACGTCCCAAGGCGCTTCACATGGGCGTTATCAGATAAAATTTGACAGGGACCAACCGCGTGATTTTCACACCCTGGACCGTCCCTCCCGATATCGGGGTGGGGCCGTGGCCTACGCCGTGCAGTGAAGCACGAGCTTCTGGTGCTCTGAATCCTGTCCCCAGGACAAATGGGTCGAATCTGGGAATGCCAAAAGCCCCACCATGTTGTGGAACTGTCTCCCTGGAAACGGTTCCCCAGTATAAATGGGGCATCAGTCAGGCCGGGAAGGGGGGGGGGCGGGGGTGGCGTTGGGATACCTCATTTCCCAAAACAAAAATAGGAAAATGCCCAATTTTTTCCCGGCATTTACTCGCAGGACATTTATTATTGGGAACAGCAGGCGACATCCCATTGTTATTGAAAAGAATTTCACAACCAGAGTGAATAGGGTGGAGGAGGGGCCGGTGGAGGCAAAAAAAGGCGGGAAAAATACCGCACACTCACTTAGAATTGCGTAAAGCAGAACTGCCACCTTGTTTTCGATACGAAAATAAAGTAGATTAAAATGATGTTTTTGAAATTGTTGCAGGGCGCAGCTAGCCTGAGATGGGGGCGCATTAGAATATTCGTACTCATTAGAGGCACTGCTGCTCACACACACACACACACACACACGAGTGGCTGATTATGCGAATCCCTCACCGGCACCAGCTGCCATACAAGCGTGTTAAACAGCCTTCTACCTGAGGCACACGAGCTCATTAATTATTTACATTATTATACATACATCACACACACCCAGATGTGAGGTAGACACTTTCCATAATGACACCACTCCCCCCCCCCCCCCCACCCGGCCATCTTCTTTAAATACGTGATGAGATGTAGTCGCTGGAGACTGTGCTCGCTGCGACACAAGGGGCGGGGGCGGTGCTTCCCCGTACATTGGGATGGTGGTTGAAAGGTTGTCCGATGGTTTCACTGACACGGTGCTCGCAATACAGCCCCTGGGACACAGCCGGGGCTGGCGTCTCTGGTGGGCCGTATTCTTGGGAGGTTTCATCACATGACCTCCCGCTGCCCTCACGTCCCTCCCCGTGGTGCCCCGCCTTCCCGCTCCGATTGAGAAGCGGCCAGACTCTCCATTACCCGACGGAATGGTTCTCAACTTCTAGTCAAACAGCCCTTCCCCCACCCCATCTCCAATGTTTTTCTATAACTAATAAATGAAAGTGACCAAAGACATTTTTTTCTTTTTTTAAAAAACACGCCGTTATTTTTATCGCCCCGATGATTTTTCTCCCGGGTTGCTTGCTGCAGTGCCCCGGGAGATCGATCTTTAAATCCTGGAGGCTCCAGGATAATGCTGAAGGTTTGCAACCCTAGACACGGGCAGCCCCACCCCCCCAGATCTGAGTGCAGTGCCAGCCAGTGGCTCAGTGGGTAGCACCCTCACCTCTGAGTCAGAAGGTCGTGGGTTCAAGTCCCACTCCAGAGACTTGAGCACATAAAGCTAGGCTGACACTCCCAGCGCAATACTGAGGAAGTGCCTCTTACGGATGAACTTAAACCGAGGCCCCACGTCTTGCTCTCTCAGTGTACGAAGAAAGATCCCAGCATTAAACGAAAAAGCAGGGGAGTTATTCCCGTGTCCTCCAATATTTTATCCTCATCACACACAAAAACAATTATCTGTCATTTACACATTGCAGTTTGTGAGGCTTGCTGCCAAATTGGCTGCTTGTTTCCCTACATTACACAGTGACTACACTTCAAGTACACTTGCTGTAAAGCGCTTTGGACTCCAGTCGTGAAACCGTATAAAAATGCAATGACTTTTTTTTCTTTCTTTTAAATCTCTTCCATTTTTGGAAGTGCGAGTCTTTTTTTTCTTGCAGTTCTTTGGTATAAATGAGGCATTGTTGCTGCCATGAGTCCCATTTCATGAGGAGGTTGTTGCCCATGGTGCCAACGACAGAGCACCCCCAGTAGTAAATGGTAAATGGCCGCCAAGCACTCAGCCCTCTCCTATTGATCCATAATTTGGCTTTTTGCACAGCTGGCCTGTCCGAAACAGATCAGCGTTTGGTCTGAACTCTCGACCCGAAAGGTTAACGTCCTCTTTCTCGCTCAGTTGCAGGCTGGCTGACCTGTTGTGAATTTCCAGCATTCTCTGGTTTTGTTGCAGGCTTTTGCTCCCCTTTTCCCTCGCTTGTTATAATGGCCGACAAGGACCGCGCTTAGTCTGTTGATAGCATTTCCCCTTCAGCCCGGGCCAGAACAGCCCCATGTGTGAAACCCAGGATAAAGACTTGTCCGTGCTCCCATATCCTGCTCGGGTGTTTCCCCAGAGGTCACAGTATTTTTGTTCGGTTTTCTCTCTATTTCCGGTGAGGCACGAACGCATTTGTACTCAGAACAAAAGTTTAGAATGACTGACATTTTTTTCCCCTTGTCTCTTCTGAAAACACGTTATATTATAATCGTCATGACTTTATTCTTGACTCTGATCCTGCTTCTTCCCTTCACTAACGCACCTTTTTTCCCCTCCCATTTGGTCCCCCTGTCCTGAAGGTACTCTCTGTGGGGTACGGTTCCATGGAGTGCTTGCCACCCGCTGGCACGTGGCCTCGGTTGGTACCGGTCGCCACCGAGTCAGAAGGCTGTGGGTTCCAGCCCCGCTGTGGACTGGAGCACGTTAATCGAGGCGGGCACTTCAGTGCAGTACTGAGAGTGGAGAGAAAAGATCCCCTGGTACTTTTCAAAAAGAGAGCAGGGAGTTCTGCCAAAGTCCTGGCTCACATTCAACACCACCAAAGACAAATGATCTGGTTATTCTTACATTGACTGCCTGTGGGATCTTGCTGTGCACAAACTGACTTGCATTTACCTAAGTACAACAGCGACACTTCCAAAGTAATTCATTGGCTGTAAAGCACTGTAGGATGTCCTGATAGGTCCTATATAAATGGAAGTTCCTTCTTTCTTACCCATTCTTCATGTGTGAGAGCAGATAGTGGGACTTGGTTATTTGATCTTTCCTTTTCTCAACCAACATCGTAACTTTTCCACAGGGGTTACGGAGAACTCAGAAGCAGATTGGTGTTTATCCTTCCAAAGCCCAGAGGTTCCAAGATCAATTGCAGCATGTGCCCCACGGCCACATCTGAACCCGCCCCATTGCCACATCTATACATGTCCCACCCGAATATGCCTCACTGCCAGATCCTAAACCCACATCATTGCCACATGAATCTGCCACACTGCCACACCTGAACCCGCCCCACTGCCAGATCCTGAACCTTGCCCACTACCACACCTGAATCTGCCACACCTGAACCTGCCCCACCTGAACCTGCCCCACTACCACACCTGAACCTGCCACACCTGAACCTGCCCCACTACCACACCTGAACCTGCCCCACTACCACACCTGAACCTGCCCCACCTGAACCTGCCCCACTACCACACCTGAACCTGCCACACCTGAACCTGCCCCACTACCACACCTGAACCTGCCCCACTACCACACCTGAACCTGCCCCACTACCACACCTGAACCTGCCCCACTACCACACCTGAACCTGCCCCACCACCACACCTGAACCTGCCACACCTGAACCTGCCCCACTACCACACCTGAACCTGCCCCACCTGAGCCTGCCCCACCTGAACCTGCCCCACCTGAGCCTGCCCCACCTGAACCTGCCCCACCTGAGCCTGCCCCACCTGAACCTGCCCCACCTGAACCTGCCCCACCTGAGCCTGCCCCACCTGAACCTGCCCCACCTGAGCCTGCCCCACCTGAACCTGCCCCACCTGAACCTGCCACACCTGAACCTGCCCCAGTCGCACGGCTGACCCTGTTGTTTTTCACCTTTCTCCTGACCCAATATTATTTGGTTTGGTTCCTTCAGCCCTCCTTTATCTTAATTCTCTCCACCTTTCCCCACTTTTTCCAACCCTGGCTAAATACGGTCAGTGGGACTTGATTGCATCTGAACACTTTTGGACAATCAGCCTCCCTCATTCCCGCCCAATCTGCCTGCCTGCCTTCTGCTCACCTGATCTGCCTGCCACCCTCAACCCCACATTGGTTGAACTGTCTCCATAAATGCTGGGTCTCACTCTTGCAGTGAGAGCTGGAGGCAAGACTACCTGACCCCGTTCCGCGATGTGAAGTCACTCCACGCTCGCTATCGGCAGAGGAAAGACCGAAAGTGAAGTCGCTTGAGCAAGGAGAGAGACTAAATGAAGAACTTCTGGAACGTGCAGTGCAATCAATAAGGCTACAGATCAGGAATCCACTGTGTGATAAAAGGCAGCATCATTCCATGAATCAAACGGGTGAAGACTTAAATCTACACAACCCGTGATCCCAAAGATTCCCCTCGTGGCATCCGAACTAAATAGGGCTGCTCCAGTCATAACCAATCAGTGGCACTAGCAATTTAGGACGGCATGGGACGTGTGTGGGGGGAAAAGATGAAGCAAAGCAGGTAGATGGAGTTAAGATGCTGATCAGACATGATCAACATAAATGGCGGAACAGGCTCGAGGGGCTGAATGGGCTACTCCCGTTCCCGATGTTTCTATCCAATCCCAACAGCTTCAACTGCATACTGCGAGGAGAGGAACTTGAATAAAGAGACAAGGATGAGCATCAGCTCGGAGCAAAACGCGACATCTCCCAACCTGGAAAATCACTGCTTGCTGAAGGAGGGCCAGCCATTCAGGTGGGAAAAGGCAGCTGAACCCCATCTGGAGAACAGCTTAACACACAGATGTTAGCTTGTCATTCCTCTACTTTGTGAGATGTTTGCCGCATTTCAACAGTTAGCTGGCATCAAGAAAGAAAATCCCAACTAAGTGTGAACTGCACACAATAGGGAACAGGAAACTCCCACTGTTAAACAGAATCTCACCATCAGTCCCAATTTGAAAGATGAATCCATTACAATAAAATTTAACATCCTTTTGCTTTTCAGAGAGGAAGACAGAGAAAGAAACAGAGAGCGACAGGTACTGCCTGACAAAGAGTGGCGGCATTTGTACACTCTATCCCTCTATCTCTCCCCTCCCTCCCAGCAGATCCTCAGTGGCATTGCTCACAGTGAGTCAGAGGATACCTTCCTGTAAAACAATAGGAGTGTTATCAACAAGGTATGATGGGAAAGAAGTTACAGGAAGTTAAGAGCCACACTTAAAGGATGTGTGAACTATACAGAATAGTGTCAACCACGGCTCAGTGGGTAGCACCCTCGCCTCTGAGTTATGAAGGTTGTGAGTTCGAGCCCCACTCCAGAGACTTGAGCACAAAAATCTAGGTTCAGTGCAGTACTGAGGGAGTGCTGCACTGTCGGAGGTGCCCTCTTTCAGATGAAACTTTAAACCGAGGCCCCGTCTGCCCTCTCAGGTGGATATAAAAGATCCCATGGCACTATTTCGAAGAAGAGCAGGAGAGTTCTCCCAGTGTACAGGTCAATATTTATCCCTCAACCAACATCACTTAAAAAAAACTGATTATCTAGTCACTATCACATTGCGGATTGCAAAACCTTGCTGTGCGAAAAACTGGCTGCAACGTTTCCTGCATTGCAACAGTGACTGCACTTCAAAAATACTTAATTGGCTGTAAAGCGCTTTCGGGAAGTCCGAAGTTCATCTGAAAGACGGCGCCTCTGACAGTGCAGCATTCCCTCAGTAAGGCACTGGAGTGTAACATAGAAACATAGAATCTAGGAACAGGAGTAGGCCATTCGGCCCGTCGAGCCTGCTCCACCATTCAATACGATCATGGCTGATCATTCAAATCCAGTACCCTGTCCCTGCTTTAATCCCCACAGTACACATATCCCACCCTACCCCTGTAACCCCACGTATTTAATTCCCCCTAACATATCCCATCCTATCCCCATAACCCCACATATTTAATCCCCCCCTAACACTAAGGGTCAATTTATCATAGCCAAATCAACCTAACCCGCACATTTTTGGACTGTGGGAGGAAACCGGAGCACCCGGAGGAAACCCACGCAGACACGGGGAGAATGTGCAAACTCCACACAGACAGTCACCCGAGGTCAGATTCGAACCCGGGTCCCTGGCGCTGTGAGGCACCAGTGCTAACCACTATGCCACCATGTTGCTGAGTGTCAGCCTAGATTATGTGCTCAAGTCTCTGGAGTGGGATTTGAATCCCACAACCTTCTGACTCAAGAGGTGAGAGTGCTTCCCACTGACCCACGGCTGATACTTACTGTGGCAGTGGGCCAGATAGAACAGCACGTCCCAGGTTCAATATATTTGGTCGACAAGTTTAGGGGATGACTCATGCACTTGTGTGAGTGTTTGTTTGGGAAAACTACCAATGTATATACCTTCTTCATCATTTTCTAATTACAAACAGCTAAAAAATACTCCACTGACCAGAGAGTATGATGCTTCTAACCAGCAAGGAATGGAACACAATAGTCAATCCAGCTTTATTCAAAGTATGCCTTAATGTTGTTTTAATTCAGATTCTGGAAGACTGGCGTCTATGACGCACCATTTACACTGCAAAATCCAACTCCCTTATTCCAGTGGCAGAATTGTAGACACATGAAAAATGGGATATTTAAACCAGATTTAGCATTGTAAACACCGTAGGCTCACAGGCGCCGGCCGATCCCCCGGAATCAGAGTTAAAACAAGACCAGTAGAAAAAGGAGCTGAAATTCATCACCTCAATTGACTTTGACTGCTATCTCCGTCAGTGTTGCTGCATCGTAATGCTACACCCCAGCCACAGTTTGGAAGGATGAAATCTATCATTTAGTTTTACTGTTGGGTGTTTATGCATGGTTTAAGTAGACACTGGATGAAACCTTCACACACCCACCATGACACTTTGATCACTCCACCTGACAACACTGAGCCAGCACACACAGAACGAGGTGCGTTGAAAACAAGCTGCCATCCAATCCAGGGCATTCAGACCAAGTGGCATCAGAATGAATCAGTGCCATTTTTCATCACTGTGTTGTGAAGAAAGTCTTTGAGAGGCAGGCAATGTGTATATTCACGTTCTTCCCAATACAAAACAATAATTGCTACATTTATCACATATCGGATTGTGTGATGGAATACTCTCCACTTGCCTGGATGAGTGCAGCTCCAACAACACTCAAGAAGCTCGACAGCATCCAGGACTAAGCAGCCCACTTGATTGGCACCCCATCCACCACCTTAAACATTCACTCCCTCCACCACCGGCGTACCGTGGCTGCAATGTGTACCATCTACAAGATGCACTGCAGCAACTGGCCAAGGCTTCTTCAGCAGCACCTCCCAAACCCGCGACCTCTACCACCTAGAAGGACAAGGGCAGCAGGTGCATGGGAACACCACCACCTCCAAGTTCCCCTCCAAGTCACACACCATCCTGACTTGGAAGTATATCGGCGTTCCTTCCTCGTCGCTCGGTTAAAATCCTGGAACTCCCTCCCTAACAGCACTGTGGGAGTACCTTCACCACACGGACTGCAGCGGTTCAAGAAGGCGGCTCACCACCACCTTCTCAAGGGCAATTAGGGACGGACAATAAATGCTGGCCTTGCCAGCGATGCCCAGATTCCAGGAACAAATAACAAAATGTAAACATTCCTTACAGGTCAATAATGATCTTTGGAGGTTTACTGCTGGTGCTTCAGTGAACAAGTCCAAGAGTGTGGACAAGAGACTAATATGTCTTTCAGAAATGTTCTAAACGAAAGTGGGAGATCAGAGAGGTTTGATCTTGTATTCAGATCATGCTATATTGTTATCCTTTGCTTCAAGTACAGGCTTAAAGCTGGTAAGGGCCTCTTGTCCGTCCCCACTTCCTTCACCCCATCACTGACAGCCGTGCCTTCAGCTGTCTAGGCCCCAAACTCCAGAATTCCCTCCCTAAACCTCTTCATCTCTCTCCTCCTTTGAGACTTTCCTTAAAATTTACCTCCTTGACCAAGCTTTTGCTCACCTGTCCTAATGTCTCCTTCTTAGACTCATCTACAAGTGCTGGGAACCTAATTAGGTAATCTGAATAAGCCAATCAGAAGCTTAAAAGCTCATTGTACCAGACTCAGCCTAAGGGCATTCTCAATTATCCACCAATTTCCATTACTTGTCAAGGGGGTCCCCTCAGTTTGGCTCTTATGGAAGCTCCACTGTAGATCACTAAAGAATGTGGCTAGACTATTGCCTTAGTGCACACTATGATATAGTATACCCTCTCAAAGCAAATCCAATTTAATTCCACATGTGAACCACATTATTTACCTACTTTTGAGGCATATAAAGTATAGGAATTTCCAGCTTTGCACAAAACTTCCAAGCAGGTTTGAACAGAACACGGTCAGGATAGCGTGAACCAATATCTAGATTTGAATGTCATTTGCATAACATAACATCACAAAGAAGCCTCTGTACGGAGATTACCAGCCCGGGCGGCTAAATGGGTTAATTGTGAATGGAGTTAATAAACCAACCCCTTGAAACATGGCTAAGTGTAATTAAATTGTGTGCTGGATTTCCTGTTGCAGTTTGTAGCACGATAATAAGGTTCCCTCAGCCACTTTTATGTGCTGAATTAATATTCTGCGAAATTATAACACCGTGTATCGTAATGGGCTGGTGTTGCTTTGAGCCGTGACCCCCCCCCCCCGCAACAGCACAAGTAATAGGAGCTGCTACTGATTGTGAGCAAGTCTCCCGTGATTGAATCTCAGCCTCTTCCAGCTCAAGGGCTCTCAATACAGAGGGTGTCACCGCATAGCAATACACCCATATATCATTAAAGGCAGTTACCATTCATTTGGCATAAATTAGCCATTATTTGTACATGTTAAAATTAGAATGGTGTTCAATCCTGAAAATTATTTTTTGCAGTTACATGAAGGACACTTCGCACTCTTTATCAATTAAAAAATATATATAATTTGTGGGGTTTTTTTTTACTCCCAATTATCTCTTCTGACCCCCGCCAGGGTACATTCCCACAGCTGCTGGTTGCTCGCCAGATCTCCCACCCACGTGACGGCTCTTGGCGCGTGAACCTGGTCACTCGAGAGACAGCGGGCAATCCGAGGCCGAGGAGCTTTCCCAGGCCAGTCATGTCCTCGGCTGACGTTCACACATGCGACCTTTCCACCAGCAACAACTCACATTTTACATACCGCCCTGAACCTGGAACTAAACAATCCCAAGAAGTTTTACAGTGGAGTGAAATAGCACTGAGCAGTTCGAAGACATGCTCAAATAGGTAGGTTTTGAAAAGGTGTTTAAAGGCGCGAGGGGGGAAGAGAGGATGCGAGGTGGAGGGGTTTAGGAGTTCCAGAGAATAGGGCCGAGGGGGCAATGGTGGAACTATAGGGAGGCTGGGGGTCAGAATTGGAGGAACAAAGCAATCCAAAGTGGGAGCTCATCTAACTTAGCATGGACCAAGGATCAAACTTGGGAGCTTTTTGTGCTCGAGTATCTGAAGTGGGACTTGAACCCATAACCTTCTGACTCAGGTGCGAGAGTGCCACCCACTGAGCCACGGCTGATACATGTTAATACTGTTAATGCCCTTGCCTAACAATACCAAGGTTCAGTTCAGCCCAGCTAACTGCTGGTGCTGTGCCATGATCTGACCTTATCATCAGTGGAAACCTCGCCTAACCTACACTGCTGAGCACCTGGTGTCAGCTTAACCCAACCCATCACGACAAACACTTGGCAACAGTACATGATCTGGTCTACACTGGCATGTCAGACTGGCCTGACATCAGGCTTAAGCCAATACTTGCCTATATTAGATCTGCGGCCCCCACACTCTACCGGATTCAGTATGGGTGGTACGGGCGCTGAAGAATTCAGACGTTCCCTTTGGGATTGGCGCCAACAGTGCGGAAGCTGGCAGCACCTAACCCAACATAAGAACACCATTAGATGTATCTAACAGAGCTGTGCTCACAAAGAAGTGTTGGCAGATAGCTGCTTATCTACAGCTACGAAGGTAAATGCAGATAAAGAGGATCAAATGCCCTACAATAACTTGCATTTATAAAATGTCCCAAGGTGTTTCGCAGGAGCCTAATCAGACAAAACACTGACACTGAGCCAAAGGAGGAGGCAGTAGGACAGGTGACCAAAAGCTTGGTCAAAAAGGTAGGTTTTAAGAAGCATCTTAAAGAAGGAGAGGGAGTTGGAGAGGTTGAAGGAGGCAATTCCACAGCTTAGGACCGAGGCAGCTGAAAGCACGGCCGCCAATGGTGGGGCAAAGTAAGTCAGGGATGCACAAGAGGCCAGAGTTGGAAGAACGCAGAGTTCTTGGAGGGTTGTAGGGCTGGAGGAGGTGACAGAGATAGGGAGGGGGGATGGGGCAAGGCTACGGAGGGATTTGAACACAATGATGAGAATTTTAAATGTGAGACATTGCTGGATCGGGAGCCAAAGTAGGTCAGCGAGCACGGGGGTGGCGGGTGAACGGGACTTGGTGCGAGTTAGCTCCACACAGCATAACGGGCCCCGAGTTGCTGAGATCATGGAAACGTGATACCGAGGGAGGCAACATTAAAGGATGAGTAATGTATGATGAGGTACTCTGGAGTTCTGCTCAATTTTTTGGGGGAGGGAGAAGAGAAATACTGCAGAAAGCTATATCAGATTAAACGGGTTGGGTTGAGGCAAGGTCTTCAGAGAACAGACTGTGGCGAGAGACTAGGAGCTGTGGAGGACCAAAAGGATTTAGGTGTCCAAGTACACAAATCACCAAAAGGTAGGGCACAGGCAGAAAAAGTAATCAAAAAGGTTCATGTAATGTTGGCCTTTATCTCAAGGAGGCTGGAATACAGAAATGAGGAAGTGATGCTTCAGTTGTACAGAGCCTTGGTCAGACCCCATCTGGAGTACTGCGTTCAGTTTCAGACACCGAACCACAGGAAAGATATATTCCCCTTGGAGGGGGTGCTGGGCAGATTCCCCAGAACGTTAGCAGGGCTTATAGGGTTTAAGTTATGAGGCCAGGTTGCGTAAACTTGGCCTGTATTCCCTTGAGTTTTAGACGGTTGAGGGGTGAGCTAATCGAGGCTCTTCAGCTGGAGATCCAAGCAGCATCTGTACTGACTGGAGTGCCGTGCTTATGAGAACCTACTTATTCCAAACGGTCTAACTTTGGGGCTTTTATAATGAAGAAAATGAAACCATTTTTTTGACAATCCAGCCCATTTTCACCATTAGATGCACTTCTACATTAGGAGTTGGGGGTCCCCGGGACGGCCTCCTGTATGTATGCCTTAGTTGGTGCTGTCGTTCCAAATCGAAGCCCATTGAAGGCCGAGTTTTAATGCAGACCCGGATATGGGAGGAGAGAGAGGAAGGGCTTCTTGAAGGAATCTTGCTGAGGATGCCTGGGATCTACAGGAGATACAACAATAACAACAACATGTATTTACATAGCACCTTTAACGTAGTAAAACGTCCCAAGGCGCTGCACAGCAGTATTAGAAGACAAAAAATTTGACACTGAGCCACATAAGGAGAAATTAGGGCAGGTGACCAAAAGCTTGGTCAAAGAGGTAGGTTTTAAGGAGCGTCTTAAAGGAGGAAAGAGAGGTAGCGAGGCGGAGAGGTTTAGGCAAGGAATTCCAGAGCTTAGGGCCTAGGCAACAGAAGGCACGGCCACCAATGGTTGAGCGATTATAATCAGGGATACTCAAGAGGGCAGAATTAGAGGAGCGTAGATATCTCGGGGGGGTTGTGGAGATTTGCACTATCCCTTTTGTCCGTGTTACTTTGGCTGGTGTGTGTAGGGAATAGTAAGGTTTTCCTGGCAGGAATTACGCGGATGTAACATCATGATACAAGCAACAGAAGCATGGAGCTATCTCCAAGCAATTAGCCGGCCAGAACAGAGAAGCTGCCTCATCCAATCCATGAATTTCTGGGTTTGCAACACCAGAGGTTACCGACTTCACATTAGCGCTATCGATAGTGGGAGAAGGTAACAATGCCAGCAAGGACATCAGTGAGCAATAAAGTGGCATCTCTTCAGGGTGTCACAGCATTCCCAGACCTCATTAACGGCCACATGAATAGTACAGAAACCTACAATTCCCACACATCCCCACAGCACTTGCTACTGCCTAATGGCACAACAATCTTGCCACATGTTTGTCAAAGTCAAACACCTCCCAGCTTTTTTGTGGTCTTGCACTGAATAAGTTATCACAAGAGCTTTCAATGAATGGCGGCCACACACTGTGCTTAAAGCTGCTGCCTCCAACCTTGTGTCAACTAAAGGGCTTTACTTAACAAAACAATCAGCGGCTATTCAGACACCTCAGATAAAACACAAACCAGCGTTTCTCCCCGGGACGGGGACATTAAGTACTAACTATTTATACCGCAGCTGGAAAGTCTCACTGGGTCTGAATTCATCACAATGACCCGACTTCTCCTCCCTCCCCAGTGGGACAGCACCTGGCCTCCACTCGGGACTTCCCCTCCCCTTGAACCGACACAAACTTGCTATGCGGACAATCTTACCAGTACAACGGCACAGTATCAACGCGTCGTGTAGCAAGAAAAAGTTGCCACCTGTCTGATGCTGTGGAAAGAATGGTTCCAATTACAGTCGGTTACTCATCGAGTTTGTCTGTCTGAGAATGAACAACAACAACTCGCGTTTATATAGAGCCTTGAAGGTAGTAAAACATCCCAAATGTCCTGCCCCGTCTCAGGATACGGGGTAGGACATTTAGGACTGAGATGAGGAGCAATTGCTTCACTCAGAGGGTGGTGAACCTGTGGAATTCTCTACCACAGAAGGCTGTGGAGGCCAAGTCACTGAATATATTTAAGAAGGAGATAGATAGATTTCTAGACACAAGGGGCATCAAGGGGTATGGGGAGAGAGTGGAATATGGTATTGAGAGAGAGGATCAGCCATGATCATACTGAATGGCAGAGCAGGCTCGAAAGGCCGAATGGCCTACTGCTCCTATTTTTCTACGTTTCTATGTTTCACAGGAGCGTTATCAAAACATCGAGCCACATAAGGGTATATTAGGCTGGGTGACCAAAAACTTGGTCAAAGAGGTAGGTTTTAAAGGAGGAAAGGTAGAGAGGTTTAGAGAGGGAATTCCAGAGCTCAGGGCCTAGGCAGCTGAAAGCACGGCCGCCAATGGTGGAGCAATTAAAGAGTTCAAACCTCCGGCCCAGTAGGCAGTCTAAACTCACCAGAGGGGGCGAGGGATTAACATCTTCAGGGCGGGGTTCCGGCGAGGCGTGACCACCGCTTATCCCTGCCCCAATTCCACCCAATTTCCGTATTGGGGTTGGTTCATTCCACATGCATGGCAGGTTCCTAGCGGGACTTCCTCCATCAAGTGGCGAGCCCATCAATACAACTGAGAAAAACTTTGCAGCATCTGAAAGGGTGACGAGGGGCTTTAAAGGGGCAGAAGCACTCCAAAAGGTCAGAAGGTAAGCTCCCACTGAAAGCCTCGGCCCAGGCCGAGGGCTTTGGCAGGTAAGTGTTTGGGGCTGGAGGGAAAAGGAGGAGGATTCTGCAAGGCCCTTCTCCCTCCACCAGGTGAAGGTGAGGTCTTTACCCCTGCTTCACGGGGTCTACCTCCATCCTCCACATGGCAATCCCTGCAACCAGTGGTAAGTGGGTCAGGGAGGACAGAATTATGACAGGAACGTGGTGCCCCCCCCCACCCCCCCACCCCAAGCCATTTGCATATGGCGGGCGGGGAGGAGGGGCCAGCCCAGTGGGGGCGGGAAACCCCAGTCTGGGTGGTGAGCTTCACGGCCAGAATTTTGCGTCATTCGCCACTGATTTCAGGCAGGATCATGGAGGAGAATTCTCTCCCCATCTTCTCTCATTGACCAAAGTTTTCCCAGTTTCTCTCTAAACCCCTTCGCTGCCCCCACCTCCCTTTCCTCCTTAAAGACTTCCTACATTACGACAGTGACTACGCTTCAAAAGTACTTCATTGGCTGTAAAGCGCTTTGGGACGTCCTGAGGTCGTGAAAGGCGTTATGTAAACGCAAGTGTTTTTTTTAAAACCCACCTCTTCGACCAAGCTTTTGGTCACCGTTCCCAATTCTGTGACTTGCTGTCCCTTTTTCCTTACACCTCTGCAAAGCACCTTGGGCCCTTTCCCTGTGCTAAAGGTGCTATCTAAAGGTGAGTTATTGTTACATGTGGCAGCTCCATCCAGGGGCTTGAGAGGGAGGGGATGAGGTTCCTGGAGAGGAGGAGAAGGACCAGTGCTGCCTTCAGAAGCACAAATTCCTGCCCTCCCCGCACCCCCCCCCCCCACCACACTGAACAAATCCCCAATGATAGCCGTTGCGTAAATAAAGCAGCACAGTTTTGTATATCTCATCTGTAGCTGGCTGAAGTAGGTTGGCTTTCTTCCATAAGAACTAGGAGCAGGAGTAGGCCATTCGGCCCCTCGAGCCTGCTCCACCATTCAATCAGATCATGGCTGATCTTCGACCTCAACTCCACTTTCCCCGCCCTACCCTTCCGGTAAGACTACTAGTGGTAACAGGGTAATGTGATTGAAAACTAGGATGGTGGAACATACACTTTGAAGAATATACAGGATACCCATAGCAGTCATGCTGTGTGATCGCCTGAAGCATCACAAGAGCAACAGTCGAAAGCAAAATGCAGTTTTTACTCTTCCATTGCGTGCGTATTTGTAGTCGGTTCTGGGCTTTGGACGTCCTGGTAATCTACTGGCTAATACAGTGTGATTCCACCGGTCGTGAGCCGTACGACTGTGCAGCTTACGATGTCACAGATGACTGCTGACTCCCGATGATGTCAAGCTACATTCGACTTAATCACCAGTGCTCCAAATGCACAGGCGACAACCTCAACGGGACCCTATTACCATTTGGAAACCACGTCAGCGTGTATTATGTGAAACCGCCGAAGCTGGGAGCCAGATTAATAGGTTCTGTCTCTGTGAAAAGTCCTGCCACTTTAAAAAAAAATAAAAAATTATTCATGAGCTCAATGATGACTTTGAAACGCATTGTCACGTCACTTATGCACCAAGTCATGGAATCAAAGTGGCTCGAGGCCGTTCTCCCCAAACAATAAATGGGTTTGCAAACGCTCGAGGGCAGTTCCCGCTTCAGTGGCGCAGAATTCGTGCACCAGGTCAACAAACAACTTGTATTTTTATAGCGCCTTTAACATAGTAAAATGTCTCAAGGCGCTTCACAGGAGCATTATCCGACTAAGTTTGTCACCAAGCCACATACGCGGCAGCCAATTTGCGTACAGCAAGCTCCCACAAACAGCAATGTGATGATGACCAAATAATCTATTTTAGTGATGTTGATTGAGGGATAAATATTGGTCAGGACACCGGGGAGAACTCCCCAGCTCTTCTGTCGGAGGTGCCATCTTTTAGACGAGACGTTAAACCGAGGCCCCGGCTGCCCTCTCAGGTGGACGTAAAAGATCCCCATGGCACCATTTCAAAGAAGTACTTCATTGGCTGTAAAGCGTTTTGGGACGTCCTGAGGTCGTGAAAGGCGCTATAGAAATGCAAGTTCTTTCTTTTTCAGCGAGGAGGGAAGAAAGCGGAGGAAATAAAACTCCGCTGCAAACATATTCCTCGCAGCGCGCGCATTCCTCGCAAGAGTTAAACCGTCGGCGCCAAACAGTAGTCAGCCGCTAACAAGTGATCAGGGAGATGCCTAAAGCGCAAAAAAAAAATCTCTATCCCATCTAACATGCAAAAAGAGCGACAGTGACGAGCTCTTCCTCGGCAGCCTGCAACTGTGGGAAAGGCCGATGAGCCCAGACAATTCAGACAAAATGCTAATTTCAAAACCAGCAAGCACCTCCTTTCACTCTGCAACCTGTAGCTCCACAGATATGCCGATTCCAACCACAGGCTTTTGTATTTTTTGCGCCTCTCGATTGTCGCCCTGGTCAGGTACTCCTTTCACATGTTCCAGTTATCGCTGGAGCATCAAAGAACACACTTTGCGTAAAAAAATGCATTTTAGCAGTTACCGCTGTGATCTCCCCATCTTTTCGAAAACAGAAAATATTAAACTCTTCGACGCAATATACAAGTCGGTCCTTAATTATCTGCAAGTTTGAGAAAAATTGCATTCTGGTTTTCAACGTTGCAATGCTGCCAATCTTACTTTGAAGTCACACTGAGACGACAAAGGAACACAGGCTTGATCAGAAAGTCGTGACTCACCAGTGACAATAAGACAGTTGAAAGTGCAATGAATAAGCTGCAAGGGTTAAAATACACCCAGTACTGCAGTGCAACTGTTCCATTGGTAGTACGGGCCCAAAGGACTTTCTTGCAGTCGATTTTACACTCTTCCAAGCTCCTTCATATTTAACCAAGTTGAGGAAACCAGCTCCCTGTATTACTTCAACAAGTAGCAGAGGCAAAACTTTTCCACAGCCAGCCTTGGCACAGACCAGAAAATCCCCATCTTTAATCTCCAACAAAGAGCTGGCTCGCACAGGCACCGACCAGGAGAACATAACCTCCCCTTTAAGTCAAGTAGTTCACTGACAACTTCCACACAAAACAAAATGCAGCAAGCTCTCTCACCTGGAATCAAGCTCCCACAGACAGCTGCATCCAAATGAATCCCCCAGTCGCGCAGTAAAGCTCTCTCTCTGTCACGATATCTATCTATATATATATATATAGATATATATATACACACACAACAAAAATTCTGTATTTGATTGAAAGCAGAGCTGGCGAACCTCTGGGGTTTTTCCCTCCTTACACACTGGACTCACGGAGGAAAATCAGGGACCGCAAGCCAAAGCTGACACAACAAAGAACTAGTGAAAAGAAAAGAAACATATGGCTCTAGTAGCAAAGGCCTGTAAATTAAACATAAAGAGGAGATTAGATAATGAATGTGTATTCACATGCAGAGTTCTGCCTGAGGTGGGAGCTACCATCCCGGTGGGGGGAAACTGTCAGCACGCACAGAAGACATTCACAGCACAGAGAACTTATTTACTGCCACCTAAATAAACCTCGCCATTGGGGAAACACCCCGTTACTCACCCCAGCAGAATAGCTCACCGGGCTTCCGTTTGGATAGCAACACTTAATTGAGGTTCACAAATCAGGCTGGAGCTACCTGCCCTGTAAAAATCCACTGCTCCACCACAGACTCACCAGCTGCTGTGGGCATATGCATAGTTGGACTTCTAGTGCCTAATAGGATTATAAAACTCTACTTCTTTCTGCTGGGGTTCGTGACAAGCCACTTGTACCCCCGGCCCATCGATAACTTGTCCTGTCTAATTCAGCCCGTCTTCCATCAACCCTCCTTTTTTTTTTTTGTTTCTTTGTTGAACAAATGCGCAATTTTATTTTATTTTTTTTAACAAAAAAAGAGACCGCCGTTTGTTTCAGAGAATGCGCCTTGAAATTCTGACAGAGTGTTAAGACAGTGGAGACAAATTGACCTCCTTCACAACTTGCAGAGGCAGGTGAAGACCCCACGACACAAAACACTGGCGCCATTTCTTTTCATCACTTCAGCTGCCCAACACCCGAAACTTGCAAGTACGGTTCATTTATTACAGCACCCTCACTTTCCCTTACACACACACACACACACACACACACACACACGGTCACTATGCCCCAACTCAAAAGGCGCGGGGAAACGTTTGTGACAGGCTAAGCTCTGGAATTCCCGCTCTAAACTTCCCCGCCTTGCTACCTCTCCTCCTTGAAGACCCTCCTTGATACCTACCTCTTTGACTAAGCTTTTGGTCACCTGTCCTAATATCTCATGTGCCTCGGTGGTCAAATTTTGTGAAACATAGAAACATAGAAAAATAGGAGCAGGAGTCGGCCATTCGGCCCTTCGAGCCAGCTCTGCCATTCAATATGATCATGGCTGATCCTCTCTCTCAATACCATATTCCCGCTCTCTCCCCATACCCCTTGATGCCTTTTGTGTTTAGAAATCTATCTATCTCCTTCTTAAATATTTTCAGTGACTTGGCCTCCATAGCCTTCTGGGGTAGAGAATTCCACAGGTTCACCACCCTCTGAGTGAAGAAATTTCTCCTCATCTCAGTCCTAAATGTCCTACCCCGTATCCTGAGACTGTGACCCCTCGTTCTAGACCCCCCATCCAGGGGGAACATCCTCCCTGCATCCAGTCTGTCTAGCCCTGTCAGAATTTTATACGTTTCCACGAGATCCCCTCTCATTCTTCTAAACTCTAGTGAATACAGGCCCAATCGACCCTTGGGACGCTTTACTATGTTAAAGACGCTAATAAATGCTAGTTGGTGTTGTTGACAGGAATATTAGGTACAGGAGTAAGGCCATTCAGACCCTCACCAGTTCTTTCTTGCGCTCAAACTCGTGGCCGAGCTGGTTAGACGACTGAATTCCGAAGCCCTACATACTTCATTGGCTGTGAAACGCTTTGGGACGTCCTGAGGTCGTGAAACGGAACTATGTAAATGGAACTGCTTTCTTTCTTTTCAACCTCACCGTCTTCAAATTGGCTCTACTCATGGTGGTATATGTGACACTTCCCCAGAGAGTTCATTCATTTGTTTTTTGTCAGCTTTAAAGACCTGCCTTGAATTTGGCACAGCTAATCTTCTCGGGCACATGCCAAGTTGGGCGGAGAAACGTAGATTTATCTTATGATTTATTTAAAAAATTGTCCGCAACTCAAGAGGTATTCAAGAATGAGTAGAAACAATCAGAGAGAGTTGGGATACACTGTTTCTCCGCAAATAAATGGCAAATTGTTCTTTCGATCACGATCAAGAGTCAAAGGTCACAATCTTCTTGCATTTGAAAGACAATGTGAGGCTTAGCTTAGTGTTTATCTCAGGGTGGGGGTTGATGGGCTGGTGTTTTCTCTGTGTGGATGTATGAAAGATATTCTTTAGGTCACTGCTGGTGAAATTTCTACCTATATTGTTGTCCTGGGGCCAATATTTATCCCTCAAACAACATCACTAAAGCAGATTATCTGGTCATTTATCACATTGGCTGTTTGTGGGAGCTTGCTGTGCGCAAATTGGCTGCCGCCTTTCCCACATTACAACAGTGACCACACTTCAAAAAGTACTTCGTTGGCTGTAAAGCGCTTTGGGACGTCCTGAGGTGGTGAAAGGCGCTACAGAAATGCAAGTTCTTTCTTTCTATATCCAACAGTGCAATCGGAATGAGCAGAATGGTTTAGCCTGAAGAATGGGATTAAGATAACCTTTTAAAAATATTAAATTGTGACGTCTTATTCAAAATCAATCAGTGACCAAAAGCAGTCAGACAGCTGGGGCGTGTTTGGTTTGCTTTGTTTGTACAATATGTACAGTGGGATTTTTTGTTGTAGATACATTGACCTTTTTAAAAAAAAAATGTCCCTCCTTGTTCTCCTAACAGCATTGACTTGTGCTTGGTATGATTCCAAAGGTGCCAGCTGCCCCTCCAATACCTTCCCCAAGTGGCTCGTTCTTCACAAAAGAGCAGTGAGCATTTGTCAGCTATTCAACCCGGGGGGGGGGGGGGGGCATCACAGATCCACCCAAACCGGTCCCCGCTCCCCTCAGCATCTGCTCACAAGCTCTCTCCAGAAAAGGAAATTGAAGACAGAATCAGGCTCAGCTGTGACATCCTCTGCAGTTGAATAGCAACATAGGAACAGGAGGAGGCCAATCAGCCCCTTGAGCCTGTTCCGCCATTCAATTAGATCATGACTGATCTGTACCTCAAATTCATTTGCTGCCGTTGATCATATTCTTTGATACCCTCACCTAACAAAAATCGGTCGATTGACCCCCAGCATCCACAGTCTTTTGGTGGGGGGGGTGGGGGAGAGAATTCAGATTTATGTGAAAAGGTGCTTCCTAATTTTACTCCTAAATGGCCTAATCTCATTTTTAAGATTGAGTCCTACTTGTTATGAATTTAACCCTTTACTCTGGTATTATTCAAGTGAATCTGCGATATACCAATATATCCTTCCTGAAGTGCGATGCCCAAAACTGAACGCAGTACTCTAGATGGGGTCTGACCAAGGCACTGAAGCATCGCTTCCTCACTTTTCTATTCCACCCCCGCCCCCCCTTGAGATAAAGGCCAACATTCCATTAGCCTTTTGATTACCTTTTTGCACCTGTGCACCAGCTTTCAGTGATTCGTGTACACGACACTTTTTGCTCCTCCACAGATCCTAGTTTCTCAGCCTGTAGAAAATTTCTTGGATCTAAAGTGGATGACCTCCCACTTCCCCACACTGAACTCCATCTGCGACAGTCTTGCCCCACTCACTTAATCTATCTGTGTCCCTTTGTAACTTCCAGCTCCCGTTTACATTGGGAGCGCCATCGGTTGAACCAGACCCGACCCAGGAGCTGGCTGAGTGGCATGGCACAACACTCAATAGGAAAGCAGCTGCTCTTGGACTTTGCCCACCAGTTCCCTCCACAGTGAGTCAACAAAAAGATTCAAAGAGATGGATACGGTGAAATGACGTTCCTGTGAACTCGATAACTATTTTGATGCTGCATTTGTATTAAGTCGCTCTGGTTTCCGGGGACTGAGCGAGCGATATAGTAAATTAGACACTGGCCTTTTGCCTCTAGGAACAGTCATTTCAATGACACTGTCGTGGGTCCTATGTGCTTGCGCCGTGGTGCAAAGACGCTGATGGATTGAATCCTGCGTACGGTGGGGTTCGGTGTTCAGCATACCAGTGGGTGGCCTGAAAAATGATTGTGTCTGTTGCCAGGGACAAGCATTCAAGTTGACGCCTCAGCACACACTGAGGGAAACTGTCCCTTCAGCACCACTCGAGGCCGTGTAACTGCATCAGTTACAGAACTGCCATCGAAGTCGGGCCTGTTATTAATAGCCGCACTGTAAGCTGACCTATTAAAAGGGGTCCCGATGGTGACATTTACTTTTTAAAGGAACCATGCTTGTTAATTGACAGTAGAATGACTAATAATACAGTCTGGGCAGAATGCAGCTGTGTGTACCCGCCTGCTTGGAGGCTGACCCTTGCTCACAGGCCCCTATTGTACGTTGACAGACCCAAACAAATCACTGTTACATCTGTCACTGCAGCTGATCTGGAGGAAGGCAAGGTGAGCTGAGTGAGGACAAGCTCGCGTTTTAGAAAGCTACCAAAGTGTCCAGGCCCCCCACAACCCTTCCTTTCTTCATCCACACTCCTTCCAACGCTGTCTGCCCAACTCTCTCTCTCTCTCTCTCCACCCCCACTGTCTCCCCAGCCCAGAATGGCCAAGAATGTAAGAGGCACAACAAAACAGCTGGTCTCCACCATTCTGCCACTGAATACAAAAACTCTCAACTCTCTTCCCCCACCCCACCACCCCTGCCCAAACCCAGTTAATAAAAGTGCCTGGACCCCCATCTCGCCCCAATCTTGCTAATATTTCCACCCACCTCTCCCTCAGAATATCAGGCCCAGAATGTCAAATCACACCCTTAACGACAGAACAACTGACAGAATACAAACGCCAAGCTTAAACCCGCAGAAACCCATCAAGTGTTACTTACAGGCCCACATTTTTTTTTTTGAATAAAGCTCAGGATTTCTTAAAAACGAGACAAGATAATCCAGGATAACATATATACACAGGGCAGGAATGGGATATATCCATTTAATTGTAACTTATACTCGTATTGTCCCTCAACAGTGCGATAAATCAGCAGAAAGTGTAATTGTCCGTTATTGTGAGAAACTACTTAGCTCTGCTGGTAACCATGGCAAAATTTTGTTGCCTAAACAAAAGGGAGGCTGGAGCTGTAAAGAAAGAAAAATAAAATGTTTAATACAGCAGATCTTTTCTGTGAGGGGCTGCCTTTGGGAGACATACAAAAAGCGACTTACAGTGAAAAGCATCAGAGAGAGAGGCTCTTTTTTTTTTTTACAAAGCTCTTATAAATAAGACTACATGTTCCACCAGAGACTATGTAGAGGGAGGGGAGGCAGGCGAGTGTTGTAGCGAGAGTGCTTTGTATGGGCGATGCTTTCAAGGTGCTTTTATATTGCATGAGACCTGTGCCAGCGCTGTTGGTTTCCAGAAGCAACAGTCTGACACAGCCGGCCGCAAGTCAGATGTAAAGCTGCCGGTGCTTGCGAACCATGCACTTGATAAGTCATTGGACACATAATGAGATATATATACCTGCAGCTTATGCTAAATCTCGCTTCCTGCTGCACTCGGGAGTCCTGGCCAATATTTAAAAAGAAAGAAAGACTTGCATTTATATAGCGCCTTTCACCACCTCAGGACACCCCAAAGCACTTTACAGCCAATGAAGTGCTTTTTGAAGTGTAGTCGCTGTTGTAATGTAGGAAACGCGACAGCCAATTTGCGCACAGCAAGCTCCCACAAACAGCAATGTGATAAATGACCAGATCATCTGTTTTTTAAGTGATGTTGATTGAGGGATAAATATCGGCCAGGACACAGGGGGATAACTCCCCTGCTCTTCTTCGAAATAGTGGCCGTGGGATCTTTTACGTCCACCTGAGAGAGCAGACGGGGGCCTCGGTTTAACGTCTCATCCAAAAGACGACACCTCCGACAGTGCAGCACTCCCTCAGCGCTGCACTGGAGTGTCAGCCTAGATTTTGTGCTCAGTCTCTGGAGTGGGACCTGAATCACAACCTTCTGACTCAGAGGCGAGGGTGCTGCCCACTGAGCCACGCGTAACAAGTCGATAAAATTTTTATAGGTAATCTGCCAACTAGACATTATTGAGTAAGTTATTCAGCAGAACGAATCTATGTTTTTAGAGTGTTTTGCTGATATCATTCAGCTCAGTCTCCCACCCTGCACTTGCTTCACAGATGCAAGGGCAAACCACTCCTCATTAGCATGGCAGACTGCCAATCTAGGGGTAAATCACCTAACTCAGCACAGACTAAGATTCAAACCTGGTTCCTCCCTGGTCTGTAACACCAACAAACCTGCATTTATATAGCGCCTTTAATGTAGAAAAATGTCCCACGGCACAAACCCAGTGATGCATTACATGAGTGCACAGTTACCCTGTTGGACATGGTGAGGTAATGTGTTAATAAAGAACAAATTAATTTGATTGCAGATTTTTGTAGTTCAAAAGCCGAATTAGTCCAATCTGCCCGTGGTGTTATTTTTACGTTGTGACGACAAACCCGTGGAAATTGGATTTTTATTGCTTCATAGATAAAGCTGGAGAGATGAAATAAGAGGAGATGGGGCTTTTGCTGCTTCCTGGACAGATGGTGGAAAGTTAGGATTGCAGTGTTATCATTCCCTGCACTGTCAGAGCTGCCATTCAGGTTTATCGGCTGGAGCCAGAGCATTGCATCACACGGAGATACTCACTCTCAGAGGAGAGCTCCACCACAGAGACAGCCACTCTCAGAGGAGAGCTCCACCACAGAGACAGCCACTCTCAGAGGAGAGCTCCACCACACGGAGATGCCCACTCTCAGAGGAGAGCTCCACCACAGAGACAGCCACTCTCAGAGGAGAGCTCCACCACAGAGACGCTCACTCTCAGAGGAGAGCTCCACCACACGGAGATGCCCACTCTCTGAGGAGAGCTCCACCACAGAGACGCTCACTCTCAGAGGAGAACTCCACCACAGAGACGCTCACTCTCAGAGGAGAACTCCACCACAGAGACGCTCACTCTCAGAGGAGAACTCCACCACAGAGACGCTCACTCTCAGAGGAGAACTCCACCACAGAGACAGCCACTCTCAGGGCAGAACTCCACCACACGGAGATGGGTGTACTACATTGAGACACTCAAGCAGAGTGCGGTATAAATTGGCAGCCCACGCACCATACAGCAAATGTATCGATCAGCCAACCGTGAACCAACATGGACAGAGATCTCCTGCTACACGCCCTGGATCAGGTCAGCTGTCCCACCTGGAATGGGGGGTATCACATTCCCGCCACAACTGTTTCCATTTCGAGCAGGACAGTTTAGAAAATCATTATTGGGGGACCTTGGCAACTCAGTGGTTAAGACACTGGTCTTTAAACTCTGGGATCTGGGTTGAGCCCCCCACTGATACTAAACGAGGCGAGATCAGTAAGCATTTCTTCACACAAAGGGTAGTAGAAATCTGGAACTCTCTCTCGCAAAAAGCTGTTGTGGCTGGGGTTAACTGAAAATTTCAAAACCGAGATCGATAGATTTTTGTTAGGCAAGGGTATTAAGGGTAAATGGAGTTAAGATACAGATTGGCCATGATCTAACTGAATGGCGGTACAGGCTCCAGAGGTGGAATGGCCTACTCCTGTTCCTATGTGTTTCCTCAAGTCTCAATCCACTTCCTGGTGGCCATGAGCCAACAGCTCAAAACTGCCCCTAATTCAGCACCAATTGGCAATCTCACTTAGAGGGAGCCCAGGAGACGGCTGGTGTGGGAATCAGGACAAAGTGTCTCGCTGGTACAGAGCTGAGTGCTCCTCTGGGTTGGTGCTGAGGCTCACTGCTGGTGCAGAGTCGGGCCAGTTCCACTCTGCCTCGGGCTGTTCCGACCCTTCACTGGGAATGTCCAATCCTGAAATGGGAAGACTTCCGTTCACCAGCATGCACTCACATCCTCACCTTGATGACGCAAAAACTAAACAAAGAAGAAAATCCTTTTTGACAGCACAGGGCTTTAATGCTTTTGTTTGTTCAGCGCCTGGTAACTGTAGGACATCCATTCACTGCTGAGACCCAGCGAGCTTGTCCCAACTTGTTCCCTTCACCCATACAGCCATGCCGCATGAACGATGATTACTCTTCTTTCTTCCTCACTGATTGTCTCACTTCCCCTGCACTTGGCTCCTTTCCGGCGTATGGTTCCAGAGGTGCCTGGCACCAAAAATGTTGGCCTCGACAGTGAGTGTAGCCAGGCTGTTCAACCACAGGGACTATCACAGCCGTGGTGTTTGCACTTGTGAATAGCAATCAGGAAACCCTGGCCAATTTTCCCTCCCTAACCCAACTAGAAAGAATGACTTAAATTTATACAGCACCTTTCACGACCTCAGGACGTCCCAAAGCCAATGAAGTACATTTGAAGTGTAGTCACAGTTGTAATGTAGGAAACACAGCAGCCAATTTGCGCACAGCAAGCTCCCACAACAGCACTGTGATAATGACCAGATCATCTGTTTCAGTGATGGGACAAATATTGGCCAGGACACCGGGGAGAATTCCCCTGATCTTTTTTGAAATAGTGCCAGGGGATCTTTTACATCCATATGAGAGGGCCTCGGTTTAACGTCTCAGCTGAAAGATGGCACCTCCGACAGTGCAGCACTCCCGCCAGTACTGCACTGGGAGAATCAGCCTGGAATTTGTGCTCAAGTCTCTGGAGTGGGACTTGAACCCACGACCTTTCAACTCAGAGGTGAAAGTGCTGCCCGAAGTGAACCGTGGCAGCATGACCCTGACATCAGCCGACCCTGGGGATTGAACCACAGCCCTCCGAGGCCCGTATGGCTCAGTTAGTCGGCGGGTAAACTCGCTGACCTACTGCAGGGACTCTGTCTCCGTGGCTCCGCTCCGACTGCACTCTGCTGTATCAGGACAGTGCAAGGAACCCGATCCAAAAGGCCTCGCGCAATACCAAGTCTGATTCAAGAGGAGGGGGAAGGCCATGGAAATCTTAATTGAACTCGACTGAAAGGATTTAGTAATTAGTTTGGTAAGCGGTTCCCTGGGGGGAGGGGGGAAGAGCGGGAGAGACTGAGAATCCAGCACACGGTCGCTGTATGCTTCCAGGTGCTAGAGAGCGCGAGAGGGCAACAGCTTGTCTCCACTGCAAACCTGTCCTATCTGCGCCTGTACCTGTTCGCAGACCAGAGCCCTGTCACATTGCTACTCCCCAGAGGAGGAAATCTGTTATAGCCCCTAGGTGTCAGCTAACAACCCACAGCAGCAGGGAAACATCAGTGTATATTAAATTATGAAAGACTTCACATCACGCTCCAGGGCTGGATTAGTCTCTGCCTGCATAATGCACCAGCTTTTAACTAATTTGAGGAAGCTGGAATTGGGGAGGGATTAGAGAAACAGATAAGTACCTCCGTCGTGTACTTATAGCAAGATATCGCTAAAAAATAGGAACGGTAGCATAGTGGTTAGCTTACTGGACTAGTAATCCAGAGGCCTGGACTAATGATCCAGAGACGTGAGTTCAAATCCCACCACGGCAGCTGGGGAATTTAAATTCAGTTAATTAAATAAATCTGGAATAAAAAGCTAGTATCAGTAATGGTGACTGTGAAACTATCGGATTGTCGTAAAAACCCAACTGGTTCACTAATGTCCTTCAGGGAAGGAAATCTGCCGTCCTTACCCGGTCTGGCCTATATGTGACTCCAGACCCACAGCAATGTGGTTGACTCTTAAGTATAAAACCGGACGGACCACTCGGCACCGACTTTGGACACGACAATGGCACACCCAGCCCAGTCGACCCTGCAAAGTCCTCCTCACTAACATCTGGGGACTTGTGCCAAACTTGGGAGAGCTGTCCCACAGACTAGAATACCCTGACACAGTCATACTCACAGAATCATACCTTTCAGCCAATGTCCCAGATTCCTCCATCACCGTCCCTGGGTATGTCCTGTCCCACCGGCAGGACAGACACACCAGGGGTGACGGTACAGTGGTACACAGTCAGGAAGGAGTGGCCCCGGGAGTCCTCAACATTGACTCTGGACCCCATGAAGTCTCATGGCTTCAGATCAAGCACGGGCAAGGAAACTTCCTGCTGATTACCACCTACCGCCCTCCCTCAGCTGATGAATCAGTACTCCTCCATGTTGAACAGCACTTGGAAGAAGCACTGAGGGTAGCAAGGACATAGAATATACTCTGGGTGGGGGACTTCAATGTCTATCACCAAGAGTGGCTCAGTAGCACCACTACTGGCCGAGTCCTGAAGGACATAGCTGCCAGTCTGGGCCTGCAACAGGTGGTGAGAGAACCAACACGAGGGGAAAACCTACTTGACCTCATCCTCACCAATCTACCTGTCACAGATGCATCTGTCCATGACAGCATTGGCAGCAGTGACCAGCGCACTGTCCTGGTGAAGACGAAATCTCATCTTCACACTGCTGACACCCTCCATTGTGTCGTGTGGCACTACCACCGTGCTAAATGGGATAGATTCAGAACAGATCTAGCAGCTCAAAACTGGGCATCCATGATTCGCTGTGGGCCATCATCAGCAGCAGAATTGTATTCCACCACAATCTGTAACCTCATTGCCCGGCATATCACTCACTCTACTATTACCTTATTGACCAACCCTGGTTCAATAAGGAGTGTAGAAGAGCATACCAGGTGCACCTAAAGGAAGATGGTTATGGTGATGAAGGTCAATCATCACCCCAGGACATCGCTATAGGAGTTCCTCAGGGCAGTGTCCTAGGCCCAACCATCTTCAGCTGCTTCATCAATGACCTTCCCTCCATCCTAAGGTCAGAAGTGGGGATGTTCGCTGATGATTGCACAGTGTTCAGTTCCATTCGCAACTCCTCAGATAATGAAGCAGTCCATGCCTGAATGCAGCAAGACCTGGATGACATTCAGGCTTGGGCTGATAAGTGGCACGTAACATTCGCGCCACACAAGTGCCAGGCAATGACTATCTCCAACAAGCGAGAGTCTAACCACCGCCCCTTGACATTCAACAGCATTACCATCGCCGAATCCCCCACCATCAACATCCTGGGGGTCACCATTGACCAGAAACTTAACTGGACCAGCCACATAAATACTGTGGCAACAAGAGCAGGTCAGAGGTTGGGTATTCTGCGGTGAGTATCTCACCTCCTGACTCCCCAAAGCCTTTCCACCATCTACAAGGCACAAGTCAGGAGTGTGATGGAATACTCTCCACTTGCCTGGATGAGTGCAGTTCCAACAACACTCAAGAAGCTCGACACCATCCAAGATAAAGCAGCCCGCTTGATTGGCACCCCATCCACCACCTTAAACATTCACTCCCTCCACCACCGGCGTACCGTGGCTGCAGTGTGTACCATCTACAAGATGCACTGTAGCAACCTGCCAAGGCTTCTTCGGCAGCACCTCCCAAACCCGCGACCTCTTCCACATAGAAGGACAAGGGCAGCAGGCGCATGGGAACACCACCGCCTCCAAGTTCCCCTCCAAGTCACACACCATCCTGACTTGGAAATATATCGCCGATCCTTCATCGTCGCTGGGTCAAAATCCCTCCCTGACAGCACTATGGGAGTACCTTCACTACAAGGACTGTAGCGGTTCAAGAAGGCAGCTCACCACCACCTTCTCCAGGGCAATTAGGGATGGGCAATAAATGCTGGCCTTGCCAGCGACGCCCACATCCCAGGAACGAATAAAAACAAAATGAATTCCGAGTTCATAAACTTAACACAAAGAACAAGTACAGAAGTTACAGGTTACTCACTTACATTAAAGGCACATTACGATACCGTGAATGCTGTTTACTCCATTCCCACTGCAAAGTCAAATCACAAGAATGGAAAGGCTGCATCAGTGGCTGCAATTAACATGGTTTAGTTGGTAAATGTACGGCTCAGTGTGTTACTCAGCCACCCAGACCATGTTCCAGCCCTGATTTGTGGTGAGTTAGTTAGTCTCAATCAAGGGGAGGTAAAGCTAAGCAGAACAGATGGAGTTCCTGCTAGATCCGACTGTAAATAGTTTGCAGAAGGAGTAAGCTTGATGGGCCCAGGAACACTCTCTTGATTCTTGTTTCTTTTTTCAGTGCAGTCTCAACAGTTTTTGCAGTGTTTTAGAATGTTGGTTCATATTCCTGATGGATTGCACACTCAGTGTTACAAAGCGTTGCTGCCATTATCGTCTACAGCTCTTTTATATATAAGGTGGTCACGGTCTCGATTTTCGAATTCTCATCCTTGTTTTCAAATCCCTCCGTGGCCTCGCTCCCCCCCTCCCTATCTCTGTAACCTCCTCCAGCTCTACAACCCTCCGAGAACTCTGCGCTCCTCCAATTCTGGCCTCTTGCGCATCCCCGATTTTCATCGCTCCACCACTGGCAGCCGTGTCTTCAGCTGCCTGGGCCCTAAAGCTCTGGAATTCCTCCCTAAACCTCTCTGCTTCTCTACCTCCTTCAAGGTGTTCCTTAAAACCTACCTGTTTGACCAAGCTTTTGGTCCCCTGTCTTAATAGCTCTTTATGTGGCTCGGTGTCAAATTTTGTTTGATAATTGCTCCTGTGAAGTGCCTTGGGACGTTTTACTACGTTAAAGGCGCTATAGAAATACAAGTTGTTGTTGTCATGGGGAAGTAGTGCCTGAACTGTGACCCATGGCCACCATCTGCTGTTCTCCCTTAATTATTTTTCCACTTGCTACAGCTCCAAATAAAGGCCGGAGACTCCGACTCCTAAAAGGGAGCGAGGCGTAATTGGCGACCTAACAGCAGAGACCCAATGAAAACACCAGAATGTGGTGCAGTTGGGTCATTTATATTAAACAGTGCTGTTGATAGCAGGAGTACCACTTGCCTGCAATGGACGGCTCGCGCTTAATGCAATCGCAGGACTTTATCGCCAGGGCGAACAGGCCAAGAGGCACTGAACTCCTAATAAAAGCGAGCCCTTCCACTTAGGAACAGGTGGCTGCTTCCTTCTAGAGTGCATCTTCGCTGATCTGAGCTGACCGAGCTCTCTTTTTGCCCTGCAGTCTGCCCTATCAATCACGCAGTAATGACTCAGTCAGATCACAAGAGCCTTGCAACCTGTTAATAGCCTGTTCATAAAATGTGAGAGTAAAATGATGCACATCATGAACACATGCTACGACTGCATTTTCTTCATGCCCTGTCTAAAGCAGATTGTACGCTGGCGCAGAATCCGGGAGATGACCATGAGCCAGCTTCCCAAGATCACAAGATTCTCACGGATTCACTCCATTTTAAACCATCCATTCAGAAAGACCCTAGGGGGGAAAATTCGGTTGATTTGCGCCTCCCATGGGGTGCAAAGCAACTAGCGCCTGGGCGCGGCGCCGCTAACGCCTCCCGCGAATTCAGCGGGAGGTTAGCGGCGGTGGTACCCGCTACGCCTCCGGCGATGACGTTATCACCGTGCACAGCGCCCCGGCCGCGATCTTCGCTAGCGCCCCCTGACTTACCGCCGGATGCTATGTCCGACAGGGTGAAGGGGGCCTACCTGCGGCCGGGGCGGCGCTAATTAAAGGGGGGGGTGCCGGCTGGTCATTTTTGCTGCTGGCCGCCTGCCAGCACCTGCCCCCGTTGCTGTCCCCGGCCTCCTGTGCAGCCCACCCACGGGGTGCCAGCTGCGCTCCGTGAGCCCGGCACTTCTCTTGAGTGCCGGGCTCTTTTGCCGGCGGTCCGATCCCTGGTGGCCCAGCTGGGCCCCGGGTCGCGCTGCGCTAGGCCCCTCCCCTTTACTAAGGGGAGGAAGGCATGCAGTACCGCGGCGCGACGTGCCGCTGCTGCATGTAGCACCGCGATATTCACTCGCAGCTTCCAGTAGCGCCCCGCCTCCCTCTTGGTGCGCTACCAGTGAATTTCGGGCACGGGGGGTGCTAACTTTTTCCGGGCGCTAAAAGTCTGTTCCGGATGTTGACTATTCTTTATGTGAAGAATTTTCGGATATCAGTTCGAATTTTACCTTTCATTGGTAAAAGGGTAGTCAAAGGAAGGGTGGGGCCGATTAGCGAACCAAAAGGAGATCTTCTTCTGGAAATTCGCGCTTGAATGTCTCCCTTGTGCCCGAGCTGGACTCAGTTCTCAAGGTGCAGTGTGACCAGAGCACGACAGACAACTAAATTCAGATCTCTCGTCCTGAAGGCAGCTGTGTAGACCCTACTACAATTGGCCTCTGAAGGCCCTGCTTAGGAAGGTGAATAATTAGCCAAGGCTCCCTCTCTAGCACGCTAGGCAGTGACCCAGGCTTGGAAGTGAACACCAGGAGTGACATTAAAACCTTAAGGGCCAGAATGGATCAAAGTTGGATCCTTGGTTTTGTTCGGTTACGTGATCTCAGCTGAGCACGACAATTGATCTCAGGTGGACGTAAAAGATCCCGCGGCACTATTTCGAAGAAGAGCAGGGGAGTTCTCCCCGGTGTCCCTCAACCAACATCACAAACAGATTATCTGGTCATGATCAGATTGCTGATTGTGGGAGCTTGCTGTGCGCAATTGGCTGCCGCGTTTCCTACATTACAACAGTGACTCCACTTCAAAAGTGCTTCAGTTGCTGTAAAGCGCTTTGGGACATCCTGAGGTCATGAAAGGCGCTATATAAATACAAGTCTTTCTTTCTTTAAAGCGGGGTGGGGGGGGGGGGGGGCGGGAATGATTTTGGGAGGAAACAAGTTCGGCCAAGTTTCTTGCTCCTGATCACTGTCTGATGATTCCTGCTGTTAAATCCCTATCCCAATTTTGAGCACGTGTACCCCTTATGTGCTGGGCTGTACTTTGCTATCTGCCCCATGACGCTCTGCGGTGTTATTCTGTCTTGAGCTTTAATGGCATGAAACCTCAGCAACTATAGGTACCCGTTTAAATTAAGCAGACACACAAGTGCACACACACACACACACACACACACACACACACACACACACACAGTGCACATACTGACACACACGAAAGGCCCACACTCACTCCACCACACGCGCACACAGACACACCGCCACATAAGCCAGAACTGGCAGGAGAATTTTGAAGTCTGCGTTAATAATTAATGGCTCTCTCAAAACTGGCAGCAGGGAGATGTGCAAGACCAGGTGGAGGAGCCTCATCGTCTGCGGCTCCTCGCGCCACCCCCCCTACCCCATGAGGAAAGGCCGGGCCCTTGTTCAGCTTCTCCCTACAGTGCGGAGAGCAAAAAAGATGCCTCAACAGCAGCAGCGTCAGGAGTGCTGAAGCTACTGGGCATGTGAAAGTGTGTGCAGTCGCCTTTAACAACCATTAGATGCCTCTAATAAATCAGTCCAGCCTGGATATATGCAATCCTCGGCTCTGTGTATCTTCTACCCCAGACCCGCTCGTTTTGTAATAATGCATACTGAACCCTGTTAAATCTAAGTTCGACGAGAGGCAACTTCTCCCCCCGCCCCCAACCCCACCATTGGACTCCACTGTGACTCCATAATGACATCTAGTGGATGTAAATCAGTATTACACGCACTTCCACCAGGTTTAATTCTTGGGTGACAGAGTGAAGAAATAGGAAGGAAAGACTTACATTTATATAGCGCCTTTCATGACCACCGGACGCCCCGAAGCGCTTCACAGCCAATGAAGTACCTTTTTGAAGTGCAGTCACTGTTATAATGTAGGAAACGCGGCAGCCAATTTGCACACAGCAAGCTCCCACAAACAGCAACGTGATAATGACCTGATAATCTGTTTTCGCGATGTTGATTGAGGGATAAATATTGGCCAGGACACCGGGGAGAACTCCCCTGGCTCTTCTTCGGAATGGTGCCATAGGATCTTTTACCTCCACCTGAGAGAGTAGACGGGGCCTCGGTTTAATGTCTCATCCGAAAGACGGCACCTCCGACAGTGCAGCACTCCCTCAGCACTGCACTGGAGTGTCAGCCTAGATTTCTGTGCTCAAGTCTCTGGAGTGGGACTTGAACCCACAACCTTCTGACTCAGAGGCGAGGACTGCTACCCACTGAGCCACGGCTGACACTAAGTTGAATATTTGTCACAGGGCCCAATCTCTCCTTAGAGTACATGGCCTACCTGTTCTGGCAGCTGCGGCCATGCTATGTCATGCAGGGAGAGCACAGAGAAGGAAGGAGAATGGTAGTTGCGGCAAAACTATTTTCTCTAGTGGGGGGAATCAAGAATGAGGGGATATAATCTTAAAATTAGAGCTGGGTCATTCAGGAGCAAAATCAGGAGGCACTTTTTCACACAAAGGGCAGTGGAAATCTCTCCCATAAAAGGCTGTGGATGCTGGGACAATTGGAGCTTTCAAGAATGAGATCGGTAGATTTTTGTACGGCTAAGGCAAAGGTATCAAGGGATATGGAGCTAAGGCGGGTAAATGGAGTCGAGGTACAGATCAGCCATGATCTAATTGAATGGCGGAGCAGGCTCGAGGGCCGAATGGCCTCCTCCTGTTCCTATGTTCCTCAATAACATTAACATAGAAAAAAAGAAAGATTCAGGGCTTTTTTTTGGTTACTATCAGACTCTTCACTCTGCCCTAAAGGTGCTACCGGTGAGGGTGGAGGTAATGGGTCAATTGGATCATTTTGTGGCTGTACGAAAATAGCCTCAAAGTACTCTTATTTATCCTTTTTCTTAGGTTCCACACCAATGTTCCCCCCGCCCCCCACTTCTGAAGACACTGGCTGCTTGCTGGGATATGGTTGTACAGACACCTCGCCAATTATCACCCTTGACTGGAATTCCCTCCCTAACCCTCTCCGCCTCTCGACCTCTCTTTCCTCCTTTAAGACGCTCCTTAAAACCTACCTTTTAGACCAAGCTTTTGGACATCTGCCCTAATTTCTCCTTATGTGGCTCGGTGTCAAATGTTGTTTGATAACGCTCCTGTGGAAGCATCTTGCGACGTTTTACTGCGTTAAAGGCGCCATATAAATGCAAGTTGTTGTTGTTGTTGTCCTTCCCACCTCCTCTCCTTAAAGTGTCAACTCCCTATTGGGATACGGCCCCATGGGGGTGGGACAGCCTCTGGTACCCTTGCCAAGCGGCCATTCCTCGTCGGAGAGCCTTGGACAGTGAGTACTGACTCGCTGATCTTCACCAGATGTAGGTACACATATATACACACTCATTGGAAAATGATTAGGAGCATGGCAGGCAATTCCGTTCCTCCCAGTCCCAGGGGAGCCGAGGCCCTCACACTGCATCCCAATGAGATTAACTCAGCACAGACCATGATCAAACCCGGGATCTTCCCACTCTGCATGACTCAGTTGCTCAGTTATCGGATTAGAGGGTTGTGCAGAGAGTCAAAGTCCAATGGGCTGGGCCACGGATGGAAAGCAGAATTTTGGCTGTGGTTTTTCTTCCCTTTTTCACCCCTGTGAAGCGCTTGGAACATTTATCTGTATTAAAGGCACTACTCGATTGCAAGTTCCTGTGGCATGATTCAGGCATTTCCCTGTCAGAGGGTTTGAACCGAGAAGAGAACAGGACGACCCGGTGTGGTCAACCTCAGACCAGAAGTGGCAGACGTTTGGGAGTGGGCTGCCCAGCTGCTCGGCCTCACACAGGGAAAGGGGACAAACCCACCCACAGCTACATGAGTAAACCTACGCCCGCTCTGTAAGTAGCAGAAAAGTAATGGGTAACCACCAAATGAACCAGCTCATCGAGCCAACTTTGATTCGGGTTTCATTTCCTCTTGTGGCGGTTGCAAATTCGGCAAGTATCTGCCACACATCATATCCTGGCCACTCAAACTCTGACAATCAGTTCACAGCCTTTCTCCAGAAAACTGCTGGAACATCATCACAACCACAGAATCTTAAGAGCGTGAGAATATAATAATGTAAGAATTAGGAGCAGGAGTCGGCCATACGGCCCCTCGAGCCTGCTCCGCCATTCAATAAGATCATGGCTGATCTTCAACCTCAACTCCACCTTCCCACCCCACCCGAATCCCTTGATTCCTCTAGAGTCCAAAAATCTATCCATCTCAGCCTTGAATATACGCAACGATTCAGCATCCACAGCCCTTTGGGGTAGAGAATTCCACAGATTCACAACCCTCTGAGTGAAGAAATTCCTCCTCATCTCAGTCTTAAATGGCCGACCCCTTATCCTGAGACTATGCCCCTTAATACTAGATTCTCCAGCCAGGGGAAACAACCTCTCAGCATCTACCCTGTCAATCCCCCTCAGAATCTTATATGTTTTAATGAGATCACCTCTCATTCTTCTAAACACCAGAGAGTATAGGCCCAAGTCTACTCACTTTCTCCTCATAGGGTAACCCTCTCATCCCAGAAATCAATCTAGTGAACCTTTGTTGCACCGCCTCCAAGGCAAGTATATCCTTCCTCAGATAAGGAGACCAAAACTATGCACAGTACTCCAGGTGTGGTCTCACCAAAGCCCTGTACAATTGTAGCTGGACTTCCTTACTCTTGTACTCCAACCCCCTTGCAATAAAGGCCAACATGCCATTTGCCTTCCTAATTGCTTGCTGTACTTTACAAAACAGAAAGAGGCCGTTCGGCCCGTCTCCCTGCGCTGGGCTCTTTGAAAGAGCTCTCCAATTAATCCCACTCTCCTTGCTCTTTCCCACAGCCCTGCAAATTTTTCCTTCTCAAGTATTTATCCAATTCCCTTTTGAAAGTTACTATTGAATCTGCTCCCACCGCCCTTTCAGGCAGCGCGTTCCAGATCACAACAACTTAAAAAAAAATTCTCTCCTCTTCCCTCCTGGTTCTTTTGCCAATTATCTTAAATCTTTGTCCTCTGGTTATCAGCTTCTGGTCAGTGATACTTTTGAGTGAACATGCTTACACATCAAAGAGTACGTGTTTTGGAAACCGAGCATCGACACAAAGCAACAATCAGAAATTCCCTTCTCTCAACCCTTCCCCCAACATGTGCACATATACGTTAACACACACACGCAAGGCTGAAGTCGACACATTCATTTTTGGTCAGTAAAATCCGATCTCATCTTGCGCGGATGTTGCAATATGGTTTTAAGACTAATCGAGCTTTTTTTTTTACCTGATCACTAATATCAGGAAAGACTAAGCAGCCTGGGGCTCTTTTCTCTATGAATGAGAAGGCTGAGGGTGACCTGATAGAGGTCTTTAAAATTTCACCTGACGAAGGAGCAGCCGCTCCGAAAGCTTGCGATTTCAAATAAAACTGTTGGACTATAACCTGGTGTTGTGCGACTTCTCACTTTTGTCCACCCCAGTCCAACACCTCCGCATCATATAAAATTATGAAGGTGGTTCGATAGGGTAGACGTAGAGAGATGTTTCCACTTGTGGGAGAGTCCAAAACTAGGGGTCATAAATATAAAATGGTCACTAATAAATCCGATAAGGAATTCAGAAGAAACTTCTCTACCCAGAGAGTGGTTAGAATGTGGAACTCGCCACCACAAGGGGTAGTTGCGGCGAACAGCGTAGATGCATTTAAGGGGAAGCTCGATAAGCACATGCGGGTCAAAGGAATAGAAGGATGACAGGTAAGGTCATCTGATGCAAGGTCAGCGACCTGAAACGTTAATTTTGTGGTTAGAATGTGGAACTCGCTACCACATGGAGGAGTTGAGGCGAACAGCGTAGATGCCTTTAAGGGAAAGCTCGATAAACACATGAGGGAGAAAGGCATGGAAGGATATGCTGACAGGGCGAGATGAAGTAGGGGTGGGAGGAGGCTGGTGTGGAGCACAAACACCGGCACAGACCAGTTGGGGGCGAATGGCCCGTTTCTGTGCTGTAAATTCTATCTCAGTATCTGGTGGGTCACTCAGTGTCCTAACAAACCGACCCTGTAGAAAAATTGCCCCCTTCCTTCTTTTGAGGGTGAACTCGAATTTATGCTGATTGACTGACCAGTGGAAATAGTTTCCCCCCCCCCCCCCCCCCCCAATTTACTTGATCTCAACCTTTGGATAACAAAGTATCAGCCAGTCACTGCGGCCACTGTTAACCTGGCTTTATTTTCATTGATATCTTGACCTCTGGCCCTCCGTCTATGGCAAACAGTTCCCGTGTTGGTATTAAGGCATGTGCTCCGATATCTTTAGTTTCTACCCCCGCCTCACCCCCGTTTCTTGTGTTCAGTCGACCACAATAGGGGCCTGTCAGGAGCGCAGATGCTGTGACACAGAAGAAATGAGAGGCAGGCTCCGAGATAAAACATGCAAATGTATTTTATTCTTACAGTGTCAAAACTGCATGTTAGGTCGCGGGGAAGGTTGTGTTTACCAAGCGGAGACTGTTTGAGCAGCTGCTCGATTCACATTTCAGGTGGCGCTGGCAGCCAGTCAGGCAGCCTGGTGCTATCTAAACACGCGCGAGAGATAGAGAGGAGGTTGCCACAGCAACCGACGGGTGTCGAGGGCAGCTGGCAGGAATTTAATCAGGATAAACAAGACGTGCCCTGCACCGGCTCGGCGGGGTCAAAGGTCAGCCATTCAGCCAGGTCACATCCTTTCGAAGAAACGGCCATTCTTTTCTTTTTTTTAAAAAAAAGCGCTCAACAAAGGGGGGGTGATGATAGAGAACAACGAGGGATTGTGGTGTCTCACTGACTGACTGGCAAGCGATGGAGACGTAACTCCCTGACACTACTGCTGCATGCCAGCAGTTAATGATTTCATTTGCCGGGTATCCCTGCGGTTTCCGGTTAATTAACACGCGCCGACAAACCTCTCTGCCATTTCATTTCGTCTTTACGCGCTTTTCGGATGGCGCGCGGAAGTCTCAACGCTGCTTCCGCGACGCGCCGGCCCGCTCTGAACTAGCCCCGTTTACAGCCAGGGGCGCACTCCAGACCAAGGGGCGGTCGAGCGTTGTTCAAAAGTCGCCGCACTTGAGTTCCGGGGGTCACGGAGACCGTCGCCCGACTGCACAAGCTGCGGCTGGGGCTAGGATTTATTTCCCCCCCCCCCCCGTCCTGAGGCTGGGCCTAGATAACAGGCTGCCAACCGCACGCCAGAGGTGGCCATTTACGTTAGCGCTGCAACACGGTATCCTATTCACAGTATACAGCTGCCTCAAGAGGGAGGCCCCACCTTCAGAAACAGAGCTGTAACAAAGAAAGTTGCATTTACATAGCGGCCTCTCACAACCTCACGTTGGCCCAAAGCGCTTCACAGCCAATGAAGTACTTTTGAAGTTTAGCCACTGTTGTATTGTAGGGGAAACCCAGGACCGAATTGGCGCACAGCAAGCTCCCACAGACAGCGGTAAGATAATCTGTTTTAGTGATCTTGTTTGAGGGATAAATGTTGGCCGGGACACCGGGGCCAACACCTCTGCTCTTCTTCGAAGTAGTGGCCGTGGGATCTTTTACCTCCGCCCGAGAGGGGCAGACGGGGCCTCGGTTTATCGTCTCATCCGAAAGACGGCACCTCCGACAGTGCAGCGCTCCCTCAGCACGGCACTGAATTGTCAGCCTGGATCTTGTGCTCAAGTCTCTGCAGTTGGGAGTATAACACTAACCGTTCAAGCTCAGAGACGAGAGTGTTACCACCGAGCGAAGTCTGACATTATTGAGAACACAGAGCCACAGTCGTACCAGATTTGTCCCCTTGATTCTGCAGAGTGGATTCAGCACCGACTGCACCCAGGCAATGTCCAGAATAAAATGGCGCAGCCAACTCGACATGGGGTTGCCCTGGAGTCTCTAAGAATTAAAGATTAATCTCCAGGACCCTGCTGGGGCGTTAAAGAATTCTGTTTATAAAAGCATTTTCTTCTGAACAACATTATTTATTAGTTATAAAAACATCGCACATGGGGGGGGGGGAAAAAAGGCTGTTTGACAAGAAAGAATCATCCAATCGGGAGACGAAGAGTCTATCTGCTTTCCGATTGGCGGGGCAGAAAGTGCAAAGTGATGATGGACATGTCGGGAGGCCAATGGGGGGAGTGTGGGGGCGGGGCAGTTGCAGGCAGCAGGTCATGTGATGAAACCTCCAGGAATATATCCAGCCAGAGTTGGCAACCCTGAGGAGACGTGGTTCTGTAATTCAAATGGGGTGTAAGCGTAATGGGGAAAAGGGGCAAGCTCTCACTCAAGTGGTCAGGGACAGCAGCAATTGTTACCCCTGTGCGAGCTGTAAAACCCTCCCCAGGACAAACGCATCAGTTTTAGCTCCCTGGCAAGAATTCAGATGTCAAATTCCGCCCAGTCTGATGCTCTGAAGCTGATCATTAGGCACAACAAGACAGACTGCAACGCACCACCTCACCAAAGTCACAGCTAGCCTAAGGGTGCTAGGCAGAGTCATTAAGCCCAAGGAAACATTAGCATCTAAAAAAAAGCCCCGAGCTTCAAGTTAGTTAATCCTTTAATCCTTTTATAATGGCACCACAGATATTTTCAGATATCTACATTATTAGAAATTCAAAGAGGGGTTTCTTCGGCTGAGGAGTGAAAGGGTTAAAAGTAGAGAGAGAGAGAGAGAGAGAGAGAGTTGGGTGTTGAAGCAGCAGATTACGAAGTGTAAACGCAAGTGCTGTAAGTAGCAGGGCTCAGAGACAACCTTGTCTGCAGAAAGGTGTCGGAGATAGCTTTCCACATGAATCTGCAAATGGAATCTCTATCCTATAGGGGTTTCACAGTACTACAGAATAATGTTTATTACTGTCAGTGGGTTCAAAGCCCAGCCAGTTGATATATGGGATGGATGGTAAAGAAGAAGAAAGATTGTATTTATATAGCGCCTTTCACAACCTCAGGATGTCCCAAAGCCCTTTGCAACCAATGTAGTACTTATTTGAAGTGTAGTCACTGTGTTAATGTAGGAAACGTGGCAGCCAATTTGTGTACAGCAAGCTCCCACAAACACCAATGCGATAATGATGATTTTTTTTTTCCAGTGATGTTGGCTGAGGGCTAACTATTGGCCAGGACACCGGGGATGCTATGGGGAGAGGGAAGAATCCAGTACTGTTCCAAATATTTTCCACTCCCTTCCTAAATCCATTGACCCACTGACTCTTGGCTTGGATCGGATTCCACGGGCGTTCAAAGTGGCCATTACTCATGCCTGCAAGCTATTCAACCACAGGGGCCATTACAGCCAATCTCAATCCTGTCCTCACCCAATGTCCACCAACACACACACTTCCAGATGGGACTGCTGCACGGTGGTCAGGAGTGAAGACCGGGATGGATTTTCCTTACCTGAAGCAGGAGCACTGAGGCTGACTGCAGCCACTACCCTGGCAGGGATCATCAGCTCACTCCGCATAGAACCGAGGATTGAACCTGGGGTCTTCCTGGTCCACGTGGCTCAGCCACTCTCCAGATAAACCTGCTCAAGCATCTGAGGGGCCAAGTTCCCGAGCTTCAGGAGGTCACCGAGGCATTGGCGATATGCGGCAGCACTTATTTTGCCGCCATCTTTGATCTGCCGAGCTGAGACTGGGTGGGACCACCTCAGGCACCTCTCCGCCCTCTGCCAATGCCCTGATAACCAGGTGCCGGGAGGCAGGTGGCACTGGGCTTCGCCTGTACCATGCCTGCTGCCTCCACTCAACATTCAACATGGCTTAAAATGGGAATAAGAAATACTTGAAAAACCTGCAAATTATGTCACTCCATCTCACATCTCAGAGCGTTTCACTCAACCAGAACAACAACAACTTGTGTTTATATAGCACCTTTAATGTAGTAAAACATCCCAAGGTGCTTCACAGGAGTGTTATAAGACAAAAAAATTTGACACCGAGCCACATAAGGAGAAATTAGGACTGGTGACAAAAAGCTTCGTCAAAGAGGTCGGTTTTAAGGAGCGTCTTAAAGGAGGAAAGAGAGGTAGCGAGGCGGAGAAGTTTAGGCAGGGAATTCCAGAGCTTAGGGCCTTGGCAACAGAAGGCACAGCCACCAATGGTTGAGCGATTATAATCAGGGATCCTCAAGAGGGCAGAATTAGAGGAGCGCAGATATCTCGGTGGGGGGTTGTGGAGCTGAAGGAGATTACAGAGATAGGGAGGGGCGAAGCCATGGAGGGATTTGAAAACAAGGATGAGAATTTTGAAATCGAGGCGCTGCTTAACCGGGAGCCAGTGTAGGTCAGCGAGCACAGGGGTGATGGGCAAACGGGACTTGGTGCGTGTTAGGACACGGGCAGCCGAGTTTTGGATGACCGCAAGTTTACGTAGAGTAGAACGTGGGAGGCCGGCCAGGAGTGCGTTGGAATAGTCAAGTCTAGAGGTCAGCTCAAGGAATTACTTTTTTGGAGTGACTTATGTATACAAATGTGGCAGCCATTCTGCACCAGCAACACCTCACAAATAGTAATTCGATGAAGGACTGATTAATCTGTTTTTTCTTTTAAACGGTGGGCAACACGGTGGCATAGTGGTTAGCCCTGTTGCCTCACAGCGCCAGGGACCCGGGTTCGAATCCGGCCTCGGGTGACTGTCTGTGTGGAGTTCGCACATTCTCCCCGTGTCTGCGTGGGTTTCCTCCGGGTGCTCCGGTTTCCTCCCACAGTCCAAAGATGTGCGGGTTAGGTTGATTTGGCTATGATAAAAAAATTGACCCTTAGTGTTAGGGGGATTAAATACGTGGGGTTACGGGGATAGGGTGGGATATGTGTCGGTGCAGGCTCGATGGGCCGAAATGGCCTCTATCTGCGCTGTGGTGATTCTGTGTTGGTTGAAAATTCTGCTGCCGATATCCTAACTTGCACCGTCCCATTCACCCATCAGCCCTGTGCTCACTGACCTATATTGGCTCCTTCAACAACAACAACTTGCATTTATATAGTGCCTTTAATGTAGTAAAACGTCCTAAGGTGCTTTACAGGAGCGTAATCAGACAAAATTTGACGCTGAGCAAAAGCTTGGTCAATGAGGTAGATTTTAAGGAGTGTCTTAAAGGAGGAGAGAGAGATAGAGAGGCGGAGAGGTTTAGGGAGGGAATTCCAGAGCTTCAGGCCGAGGCAGCTGAAGACACGGCCATCAATGGTGGGGCGATGAAAATGGGAGATGAGTAAGAGGCCTGAATTGGAGGAGCAGTTATCTGGGGGCGGTGTCGCGGCTGGAGGAGGTTACAGAGTTAGGGAGGGGGCGAGCCCTTGGATGGAGTTGAAGACAAGGATGAGAATTTTAAACATCGAGACATTGCCAGACCGGGAGCCAAAGTAGGTCTGAACCACAGTAATATCTCAGAGCCGATGTTCCTGCTTCACGGCTGCAGACAGGCGACTCGACAGGATGTACCATTCACAGCCACCCACAGAGGACTACAGGAAGATAACTTCCTGACGCATGCACGACTGAGCGGATGATCATAAGATGAGACGCCTGCTCTTTCCAGCTGACAGCCTCTCGGAGCATCGCCACATGGAAGGTGTTAATGAGATCAGACAAGGCGATCTCCTCGGAGAGAAAGGCCTCACTCCAAGGGGCTACGCTCAACTTGAATGAAACGCGCACCGTTTCATTCAATCTCCGCTACCCTCTTCCCACTCAAACAGCGCTGCGGTACAGAACGACAAACAATGGGAGCTGGGAAAAAAAATAGTGCATCCCATTTCAGTTCTCTGCCGGAAAAAAAAGCCAAGTCGCGGGGGAAGAAAGGAAAGGAACAGTGTCAGAATCACAAAAAAAGAAACCTAATTATCACACACAGGACTCCAATAGATTGCTTCACAGCCACACACAGCGGGGAGGGAGACAAAAGGATTCGCTCGTTTTTTTTCTCAAACTGAGTTAATTAACTAGCCCTTGTTTGTTTGAACAATGACTGGGTTGCCTCGGATAGACCGCTGGAACATTGTGATTCAGGGCCCTGCGGTAATGAGCCTAGCTGTGAAAAGGTAAGGCTGTAGCAGCAGGTTAGTGGCGATCAGCAACAACGCACGCTGCCGAGTGGGGAGACAGAGCAGGTGCTTGGAATTTCTTTTGTGTGTGGGAGCTTGGAGCACAGAGCAGATGAGAACGTGTTTGCTCAGCCTGGGCAAGGAGCCGGTGACGGAAGCTGGAGTTAATCCTTTACTAGTGATGGAGCCCTGCATCAGCCGTGGCTCAGTGGGTAGCACTCTTGTCTCTTGAGTCAGAAAGTTAGGGGGTTCAAGCCCCAATCCAGAGATCAAAAATCTAGGCTGACGCTCCCAGTGCAGTACCGAGGGAGTGCTGCACTGTCAGAGGTAGCGTCTTTCAGACGGAACATTAAACCGAGGCCCCGTCTGCCCTCTCAGATAAATGTAAAAGATCCCACGGCAGTAATTCGAAGGGACTGAAAAAATATAAATCACAGAGCGCGCGCCTGCAATTCGTTCCCTGTGACAGCCATGTCCCGCTGGGAATCGCCTCCGCCTGCTCTTCCTGGTGTACGGGCTTTCTCCTTCCCCAGCCCAGTGGCACTGAGCTCAATATGTCCTACGCTAATTACAGCTGTAGGTGCGAGCAGTGAGCTCAACACTGACTGTGGCTTTCCAGTCCTGCTTGGCTCAGTGCCGCACCGGGTGGCGCATGCCGTCATTGAGCCAACAGGGGGGAGCTATTACTTTATTTATCTACTGCCTTTTAAAAAAAAATGTAACAACTTGGAATAGTTTTTCCTCATCTCTTGCCCTCCTTTCCTGGAGGAGTTTGATTCCTTGATGGGATATGCCACAATGGGTGCTGGGCACTGCCTGTGCTTTGCCCACATGGCCCATTATGCATGTGTGGACCTTCATTTTTTTTTCAAATTTAAAATGTGCTATTTAACTACGGAGGGCATCACAGCCACGCGGGATCTTGTGTCCACAGGCGCACACATGGATAGTCAATGCTGGCCATCGACCCCTCTCTAAACCAGGGGTGCCATGCCCAATAACGCACCGCAGTGGCGGCCGCGCGCCACCCTGGGATTGAGACCACCTCAATGTGTTGGATAAATAACTAAAACAGTTCAGCATCAGCTCTTTTGTCAAGACCAAAAAGGAGCCCCCAGCAGAATCCCCAGCCGTCACTGCCACCTCCCCCGCCCTCTTTCGCAAAGGTGTGGGAGGCCCGTCTGGCCCCATCCTTCCTCAGAAGCGTACAGCTCCACCGCCGCCACCCCCCAACCCTCCCCCATCTCCAGGATTTTTGCCTCCCACCTCCGGCTCAGTAGAACATTCCACGTATCTCACTCTTTGTGTGAAGAAGGTGGCTCCTGACCCCCCACCCCACCCCACCCCTAGCCTGATCGTGGCCTCTCGACTAGTTCAAACCCCTTGGCCTTTCAGACACTTAAACTAGTGCTCTGGATCTGTCCTGCCCTGGTCAGTACCTCGAGCGTGCTGCTTCTCTCTCTCTCTCTCTCTCTCTCTGATGAGTTGGAGATATTACATTCGTTCAGGTAAACGAAAGGAGGAACCCCCACATTCTTGATTATATTTTTGAAGAGCATCGAGAGATTCCTGTGCAGTTGGATGCCTTCCCATTACAGATCTGGTGCTGGTAGCCGGGCTAGTCTGTCACTACCTACTGATACACTGGAAAACGGCTATAGGCTTTGAGGCCGTGATGCCAGATGGCAATTACAACACAGGAGCTTTGCGATCCGCATTATATCACAATAGAGAGCTGAACTCTGGTGTCACCAGTGAAGACAATTGCCCTCTGAGGTATTTACTGAGCTGATGCAGTCTGGTTTAAGTACTGGTAAGTCACTTTAGGCAAAAAGGATGACAGACAAACATATATCTTGCCCTCTGGGCTACAGACGCAGCATCGGGTGTGTACAAATGCCCTTTGGCGTTTAGTTCTGTGCACCGTAACGTGCTCTCAGAGTCTTATCGAAAGAGTCTTTTCACAGCGGCGCTGCCACTTGGGGCAGTTCAGAGGTCGGTGGCAGAGCCTTATTTGCAATCGAGGCAGTGCTCGTTGCCCCAAGAGACACGCAGTGCCACCTCGAGAGTTGGGTTTCGCCCACACTGCTGGAGGCACGGCGCTGGCTATCGCTGTCGAGAGCTCTTGCAAGCCCTCCTTGCTGTTCCCTGCCCCACCCTCCCGCCACAGGCCAGCAATGGCATTCTGTATTGCCTGGCTGGTACAGTACAGCCTTGTCCAGCCAGCGGGCTAAGAAATCATTCCTGATTTTAGAAAGGAAGGAAGAAAGACCTGCGTTTATATAGCGCCTTTCACGGCCTCAGGACGTCCCAAAGCGCTTTACAGCCAAAGTACTTTCTTGAAGTGCAGTCGCTGTTGTAATGTAGGAAACGCGGCAGCCAATTTGCACACAGCAAGCTCCCACAAACAGCAGTGAGATCATGAGCAGATAATCTGTTTTTGTTATGTTGATTGAGGGATAAATATTGGCCAGGACACCGGGGATAACTCCCCTGCTCTTCTTCGAAATAGTGCTGCGGGATCTTTTACGTCCACCTGAGAGGGCAGACAGGGCCTCGGTTTAACGTCTCATACGAAAGACGGCACCTCCGACAGTGCAGCACTCCCTCGGTACTGCACTGGGAGTGTCAGGCTAAACAAGTACAAGATGTGCAGGTTTTGTGCAGTTGCTTCTGGTACTCACAAACTGCCCACAGTGTAAAGGGGGCAAGTGCCAGAACACCAGGAACTGACACGGGCAGGATCATTTCCAATAATAATAAATTGGTTGTAAGTCTATGAGCAGCAATAACGCAGATGTGTTCAAAAAAAGAACAGGTTTATGATCTTGTACAATAAAAACCAGAAACATTCTTCCCCCGAGTATTGAGCTGGCTCAAGAGTCCAAAAATGTTGTTCCTTTTTTAATTTCCCAATTTTCTCTTCTACCCCCGCCCCCCCCCCCACTCCCCCCCGCTCACCCCCCGGCAAGTGAATCCTTGCCTGAGTACAGGTCCACAGCCAATGGATGTCCTCCAGTACCTCACCCAATTCGCTATACTTCACGTGTGAGCCAAGACAGCGAGTGTTAGCAGTCTATTCTTCAACCATGGGGAAGGTGGAGATCACAGGGGAGCCAGATCTCTTTCAAAGAGCCGGCAACACAGGCACGATGGGCTGAGTGGCCGCCTCCTGCACTGTATGATTCTATTGAATGCTCTGCAAGCCTCATTCCTATAGAATCATACAGCACAGAAGGAGGTCATTCGGCCCATCTTTGAAAGAGCAATCCAATTAGTCTCACTCCCCATAGCCCTGAAAATTTCTTCCTTCACTGAAAAACCACCTTTTAAATATTCACTATTAAATATTTTCTGGTCACAAATTATTGATTTTTTTTGCCTTATTTCTCAGGCTGTGGGCAATGCTGGCAAGGCCACATTTACTACCCAAACCCTAGATGCCCTTGTCCTGTCTTCACGGGACGTCCAGCACGCGGGCACTTAGGCCGGGATCAGGAACGGGAGCCTTGACTGATATTCCACTCCCTTCCTGTAGGACGCAGAGGCCCACGGCTACGATGGGCTGAGGTTGCTTTCATATATAGCGGTCTGTGGGGTGTTCTGTGCCGTCGGTTTCTGAATTGCGGGTTTCACGCAGCCAGCGGCAACCACAATATAAACCTGAACTCTTGGCCTAAGTGAATCCAGCGTCGGCAGGAGCCTGTAACACAAACGCCCCCCCACCCCCACCCCCACCCCCCCCCCACTCCCCCCCGACACCAACATAAAAGCAACTGAGCTCCGTAAAGCCAATTAAGTTATATTTCTAGTGACCATCAATTTTGTTACGAAAGCTTTATTTTGGCTTGTGTTACCATGCAATGCAGAGCTGACCAAGTATGACAACAAATACCTCGCAAAGTACATATAAAGTAAACTTGTCTTTTTGTTTCCTGAATTTTACTGATTAATTATCTGGCGTGGCGGCGGGGGGGCTGTTGGTTCCAATAAACAAGGTTTTAAGAACGATGTTAACAGAGCTTCACATTGCTGAAAGTCATAGACAACGTGGGAAGTGCATAAAAGTATTTAGGTTGTAACTCTTGGATTTTCCCCTATAAGCTATGAAGGGAGGGGAATTTCAACATGGCTATATCGGGGTACAAGATGGTTCAGTTCCCTGGTGACTGATGGGGGAATTTCAGTGCAGAGAAAATTAAATCTAAGATATTAGAAAGGAGTAGAATGCTTTGGTATCCCTGATTTGTGGTTATAATTGTGCGGCTAAAACCGGCATTTAAAGGGGACTTTCCATCTCACCACAGATGATACATTACTCTCTAATATACTCTTAGGTGGATGTAAAGATCACATGGTGCTATTTCGAAGAAGGGCAAGGGAGTTCTTCCCGGTGTCCTGGCCAATATTTATCCCTCAATCAACATTACTAAAACAGATTATCTGGTCATTATCACGTTGCTGTTTGTGGGAGCTTGCTGTGCGCAAATTGGCTGCTGCGTTTCCTACATTACAACAGTGACCACACTTCAAAAAGTACTTCATTGGCTGTAAAGCGCTTTGGGGCGTCCTGAGATCGTGCAAGGCGCTATATAAATGCGAGTACTTTCTTTCCTTCATGACCAGCCATTGTCGGGTTTAAGCTGGGATTTGTTTTTTTGAAAGGCAAATTGAAAATTTGGGAGCTGAGCTTTCAATTGGAGCTGGAAGAGGAAATAGGGACTTTAATGGAATTGGCTCCGATTCACTGGGGGTTTGTTTGATCTCTGGCAAGAACAGCCCGGGCTTGACACAAACTGGAGTGAGGTGAAGTGGAACAAGTGTACATTCAACTGAAGTGTGTTGGGTAACGATAGCCAGCCATGAAGGGAATACCAATTCTGGAATTAATACACGGCTTCACAGCGAAGGCCCTTCAGTACAGGGGATTATTTCTGTAGTTTATTTGCCATTGTAGAACTGGGGAAATTCAGGACAAACAATGAAGTATTTTGCAGCGCACAGCTTACCTAGAAACCTGGAATCTTTCACTGGCACCCAGTGAAGAGACACTGGAGTGATTATATTATACCAAGTCCCGTTCACCCATCACCCCTGTGCTCGCTGACCTACATTGGCTCCTGTTCCGGCAACGCCTCGATTTTAAAATTCTCGTCCTTATTTTCAGATCCCTCCATGGCCTCGCCCCTCCCTATCTCTGTAGCCTCCTCCTGCCCTACAACCCTCCGAGATCTCTGCGCTCCTTCAATTCTGGCATCTTGAGCAACCCCGATTTTTTCATCGCTCCACCATTGGCGGCCGTGCCTTCAGCTGCCTTGGCCCTAAGCTCTGGAGTTCCCTCCCTAAACCTCTCTCCCTAAACCTCCTCCTTTATGACCCTCCTCAAGAAACCTTAATCAGGAACGACTCCCAGCCTGTAAAGGATAAACAGCAGGGAAATAGTTCAGTTGTGGAGAGGAGTTTGCAGAGGAAGGAACTGAGAATAAAAGACTTGCATTTATATCGCGCCTTTCACGCCCACCGGACGTCTCAAAGCGCTTTACAGCCAATGAAGTACTTTTTGAAGTGCAGTCACTGTTGTAATGTGGGAAATGTGGCAGCCAATTTGCACACAGCAAGCTCCCACAAACAGCAATGTGATAATGACCAGATAATCTGTTTTAGTGATGTTGGTTGAGGGATAAATATTGGCCAGGACACCGGGGAGAACTTCCCTGTTCCTCTTTGAAATAATGCCATGGGATCTTTTCCGTCCACCAGAGAGAGCAGACGTTTAACGTCTCATCTGAAAGATGGCACCTCCGACAGTGCAGCACTCCCTCAGCACTGCACTGGAGCATCAGCCTAGCTTTATGTGCTCAAGTCCCTGGAGTGGGACTATGAACCCACAACCTTCTGACTGAAAGGCGAGAGTGCTGCCCACTGAGCCACAGCTGACACTGAGAGTGAGAAGGTGTTCGGTGGAAAGTAATCCCTGTTACTGCCTTGTTCATTGTTGCACTTAAAGACACAACTGCTGTGGGTGCATAAAGCGGATCTGTTTTAACTATGAAGCTGTGGTCTGGTCTGCGTGTCAAATGGACCATTGGGTCCTGGGCCTGCTTCAGCTTCTTACACCACTCATCTAACAAACAGAACAATTGCATTAACTGGCCGAGAGTCAAGTCAGTGAAGCAGAACCCCCCCCCCCCCCAGATTAAACCTTTGCTGGAAATCAGCAGCGTAATGAATCGGTGGCAAAATTAACAGGGTGCCTATTTTAATGGCGCTCGTTATAGTCAACGCTCAGAGCAGGCAATGCTGTGCCAGCGATTCCTTATAAGGTGTTAAACAGAGAACTAAGCAAGCCTTTAAAAGAAATACAGTGCTTCCAATTAATCGGCAACTCGGCCAGATAAACCTGAATTTCACTAATGGCTTTTTAAAATGGCCAGTCGACATTTGTAGAGCTTCAGAGGAATTGCTGTTGAACTGTGGTAAGCTAAATCGGAGGTAAATTATTTACCTGTAATGTGCGCTAGTATGCTGATTATTGTTATTACATAATGCAATTCAGCCCTGTGAAATCAATTTAAGTGTACAATAAATCAGGTGCTCACAGAGGCATGGTGACACACACCTCACTATGGGTCACAGAACAGCAGCAGCTGAGAGACCGATCCACAGAGGCTTAATCGGCCTCTGAACAGAGATCCAGGATATTTTATGTTTTCTGTGACTTGGATTTTTTTTTTAACGTTGGGCCTCGGGATGTGGAGCAATGCTGGCAAGGCCGGCATTTACCGCCCGTCCCTTGTTGGCCCGTGAAGGTGGCGATGGGCCTGCTCCCTGAACCGCGGCAGTCCTTGGGGGCACTCCCAGGAATGCTGTTGGGTAGGGAACGCCCAGGATTTTTCAGCCGGTGCCAGGGCATGTCCAAGTCGGGATGGTGTGGTACTTGGGAAGAGGAAACTTGGCAGGTGCTGTTGATCCCATGATCGTGCTACTCTTGTCCTTCCGGGTGGAAGAGATCGCTGGGCTGGGCGGTGCTTTCCAACAAACAGCAAACCAATCTAATTCTATCTATTGTTTTCTCCCCTTCAAATAACCCCACATCTCCTCCCCAACCACCCAAGGAGCTGACTCATGAGGTATTTATGCTGGGGTGCAGTTCCACAGGTACTGACAGCCCTCTGGTATGTGTGAGCCTAGGATCAGTGGAGTGGCATCACACTCAGTTCTCACCCATAGTCTGTACATGCTCACACACACACACACACACACGCACTCACAAAAACTCTGCCCATCCCTTGCTGCTACAACCCAACTCCATAGACATCCCCCTCCTTCACATCTCCCATGCAAGGAATTCCTAGACTTTTTTGTTTCCCAAATTCAGGCCACCCCACAACTGCTGCTGCCATCTCTGACTGCCCCTCAACTCCCAGCCCTCACCCATCCTACTCTCTACAGTTTCCCCCCGCACCCCCCTCAGCATACAAATCCCAACTGCTCCCTCGATCCCCTCCTGCCCCAGCTCCTGACCACCCAACATCATCTCAACGCCACGCTTCCCGACATCATTGATCTGTCTTTCTCCTCTGACACAGTCCTTGCGTCCCTCAAGACCGCTGTTATCACCTCTCCTCAAGAAAGGCATCCTCATCCGTTCCATTCTACCATCCCATCTCTAACCTGCCCTTTCTTTCCAAGCTCCTGGAGCATGTCATTGTCTCACAATAACACTCCCACCACACCTTGTTCAAAGACCCTCCAGTCTTGTTACCACCCTGCCCCCAGCATTAAGACAAGTCTGGTCAAAGTTACACAACTGACATCCTGTGTAACTGTGGCCACTGCTCCCTGTCTCTCCTCATCCTCTTTAACCTCTCTGTCGTATTCGATACCATTGACATTCCAGCCTTCTCCGACGTCTCTCTTCTACTATCCGCCTCCGCCAACACTGCTTTCTCCTGGTTCTGCTCATATCTTTTACAATGCAGACGTGATTTCGCTTCTAACAGCCCACAGAGCGGGAGTGTCAGCTTGAGCCAGTGGTAGCACTCTTCTCTCTGAGGCACAAGCTTATGTGTCATGCCCAACAGGGGCTGGAGCATATCATTTATTAAGGATGACCCTTCAGTGCAGTACTGAGGGAGTGCTGCGTTGTCAGAGGTGCTGTCTTTCGGATGGAAAGTTAAACCAAAGCCCTATATCCCTGTTCAGGTGAACATAAATGCTGCATGATCGTAGTGTCAGCTGTGGCTCAGTTGGTAGCACTCTCACCTCTGAGTCAGTAGGTTGTGGGTTCAAGTCCCACTCCAGAAACTCGGATGAGATGTTAAACCGAGGCCCTGTCTGCTCTCTCGGGTGGACGTAAAAGATCCTATGGCACTATTTCGAAGAAGAGCAGGGGCGTTATTGCTGGTGTCCTGGCCAATATATCAGTACAACAGATTATCTGGTCATTATCACATTGCTGTTTGTGGGAGCTTGCTGTGCGCAAATTGGCTGCAGCGTTTCCCAGATTACAACAGTGACTGCACTTCAAAAAAAAAAGTATTTCATTGGCTGTAAAGCGCTTTGGGACGTTCGGTGGTGGTGAAAGGCGCTATATAAATGCAAGTCTTCCTTTTACGCCCACCTGAGAGAGCAGACGAGGCCTCGGTTTAACGTCTCATCCGAAAAACGGCACCTCCGACACTGCGGCACTCCCTCAGCACTGCACTGGGAGTGTCAGTCTAGATTATTGTGCTCAAGTATCTGGAATGGGACGCCAAACCAGCTCCTCGGCCGTGGCTCAGTTGGTAGCACTCTCGCCTCTGTAGTCCGAAGGTTGTGGGTTCGAGCCCCACTCCAGAGACTTGAGCACGAAATCTAGGCTGACGCTCCAGTGCAGCATTGTCAGAGGTGCCGTATTTCAGATGAGACATAAACTGAGGCCCCGTCTGCTCTCTCGGGCGGACGTAAAAGATCCCACGGCACTAATTCAAAGAAGAGCAGGCGAGTTATCCCCGGTGTCCAAACCAAAATTTAACCCTCAGCCAACATCACTAAAACAGATTATCTAGTCATTATCTCAGTGCTGTTTGTGGGGTCTTGCTGTGTGCACTATGGCTGCTGCGCTTCTGACATTGCAACAGCGACTACACTTCAAAAAAGTCCTTCATTGGCTGTAAAGCGCTTTGGGACGTCCGGTGGTCGTGAGAGGCGCTACAGAAATGCAAAGTCTTTCTTTTTGATTAAAGACACGAATCGAGGAAAAGCAGGGGTGTTCCATCATGGATTAATGCAACCTTTTCTTCAGGAATCCACCTGCCTGGCACCGTGTCACTGCCTGACACATACACCGATGAACTTAAGCATTCCTATTAGAGGGTCTTTAAGATATACATATATTTTTTTTTAAAGCTTCCTCAGATCAGAGTAGCCTGGAAATAATCTGCCTCATTCTGTGACTGTGAAACCTTCCACTCTATTTCCCTATTGTTGGTTCAGGATTAATGACAGTTATCAACCTTAATTACAGGTGCACACGCACACACACACACACACACACACACAAAACTACAAAGAGACCTAATTACAGCCTTGAATCAAAAGTAAGATATTTACCCATATTAAAAAGGCCTTAAAACAATAAATCCAATTAAAAATTTTTGTTTGCTGCCTTTTTCGCCCAGCAGGATTTCATTTTAGAATAATCCAGTGCTTAAATACGTCCAGTGTGCTGTCACCTAATTCTTAAGTAAACCTGGGTTGTTAATTAAACACTGCTCTGTTGTCACAATTAAATATTGAGCTCAAGTCAAATCAAACTGGTGTATTAGCCCTGAGCACTGGGGATTCGTGGCAGTTCCTGGGCAACACATTACCATAGCTAACTTTAAATTATTCATTTCTGCTGTTCTCGATTTCTCTGCTGTACCTATGGTATCATGTTAACTAATGTTGAAGACGAGTGATGTCGATTCAGATGCTCTGTGCAACCCAACAGATCGCCTTTTTAAAAAAAAACACAACTATAAGTTCCTTATAAAGGATCGATGAAAGCAGTGGAATAATTAAGAACTGTCTGCAATTTTTCAAATTGAACATTGATTACACGATTAGGAATAATCACCTCATTTGCTTCAATTAACTCTCGGGTTTATTCTTTTTCCTTTATTTGCGAGAGGTCCCACAGAACTCCTCTGTACACACACTGATACTCAAACAATGTTAGCACTGGTGCTGCTGAATTTCCCCTGTAGCGTTCTAACCGTGTGTTATTGTCATTGTGCAAAAGTATCTCAACTGATCTCCACCCTTCTTCATGGGCCTAGAAAGAGTGGATAGGAAGGACCTATTTCCCTTCGCAGAGAGGTCAATAACCAGGGGGCATAGATTTAAAGTAATTGGTAGAAGGATTAGAGGGGAGTTGAGGAGAACATTTTTCATCCAGAGGGTGGTGGGGGTCTGGAACTCACTGCCTGAGAGGGTGGTAGAGGCAGGAACCCTCATCACATTTAAAAAGTACTTGGATATGCACTTGAGGTGCTGTAAACTACAAGGCTACGGACCAAGAGCTGGAAAGTGGGTTTAGGCTGGATAGCTGCTTTTCGACCGGCGCAGACACGATGGCCGAATGGCCTCCTTCTGTGCCATAAATTTCTATAATTCTATGAAGTTGATGGCTCAGACGTGAGTATTGCAATGATATAGGGCCTTGGTGATAACACACCTGGAGTATTGTGTACAATTTTGGTCTCCTTACCCAAGGAAGGATATACTTGCCTTGGAGGGAGTGCAACGAAGGTTCACCAGACTGATTCTTGGGATGGGGGGACTGTCGTATGAGGAAAGATTGAGCAAACTAGACCTATATTCCCTAGAGTTTAGAAGAATGAGAGATGATCTAATTGAAATGTATAAAATTCTTAAGGGGCTTGACAGGGTAGATGCAGGGAGGATATTTCCCCTGGCTGGGGAGTCTAGAACTAGGGGTCACAGTCTCAGAATAAGGGGCTGCCCATTTAAGACTGAGATGAGGAGAAATTTCTTCACTCAGAGGGTGGTGAATCTTTGGAATTCTCTACCCCAGAGGGCTGTGGATGCTCAGTCGTTCAGTATATGCAAGACAGAGATCGATAGATTTTTGGATACTAAGGGAACCAAGGGATATGGGGATAGTGCGGGAAGGTGGAGTTGAGGTAGAAGATCAGCCATGATCACACTGAATGGCGGAGCAGGTTCGAGGGGCCGAATGGCCTACTCCTGCTCCTATTTCTTATGTTCTTATGAGTACAGTTCCATAGGTGTCAGCAGCCCAGCAGTACCTTGCCCTCGTGGTCATTCACCTAGAAAGTGACAGGCGACGGCTATTTAACTATGGGGGGATCACAGCCAAACCCGACCCAATCCTTACCCAGTTCCCATATGTTTCGCACATTCTAGAGCCATCACTGGGTATCAATCGGGAGTAGGAAGCCTGGCTGATACTCCCACCAGCCCAGAGACTCAGACAAATTCCAGAGCTCCAACTGCTGCCTCAGATGAGATCAGTTAAGTCAACGTAGGTCTTCCAAGTTTGTATGCCTCAGTAATACACCAGGGAGTGTACTTACCCAAAGGAGGACTTACATTCCCAATGCCAACTGAATGTCATTGGCTATGAGGTTCCATAGAGAGAGGCTTTTGGCCTGATGGTGGATTTCAGATCTTGACTGGACAATCGGCAGGTGATGTGGAGGGTAGAGAATATGACTGCCCACAGAAAACAACTCAAGAGGAAGAGTCTGCGAGACCTCCACATGTCCCAGAGGTCTGTTTCTGTTAGAAGCCTGCAAGGAGATTACCTAACCTGTCATCCCAGCCAGGGAATGGTGTACAGCGGAGTGTCCAACCTGTGGCCCTGGGGCCAAACATGCCCCCAAGTTGGGGTAATCTACCCTTCAAAGCCCAGGCAGTTCAGACCTACTTGTACTAATATTGCTTATACACTGGTTTGTCCTATTTGAATCTTGTGAGCCTGGAGATCTGGATAGGCTTGTGTTTAGTACTGGTTCATGGGATGGGGGATTGTCCTATGAGGACAGATTGAGTAGACTAGGCCTATATTCTCTAGAGTTTAGAAGAATGAGAGGTGATCTCATTGAAACATACAAAATTCTTAAGGTCTTGACAGGGTAGATCCAGGGAGGATGTTTCCCCTGGCTGGGGAGTCTAGAACCAGGGGTCACAGTCTCAGAATAAGGAGTCGGCCATTTAGGACTGAGATGAGGAGAAATTTCTTCACTCAGAGGTTGGTGAATCTTTGGAATTCTCTACCCAAGAGGGCTGTGGAGGCTCAGTCATTGAGTATATTCAAGACAGAGATCGATAGATTTTTGACTATTAAGGGAATCAAGGGATATGGGGATAGTTCAGGAAAGTGGAGATGAGGTAGAAGATCAGCCATGATCTTATTGAATGGCAGAGCAGGTTTATGTTACCTTATTCACGATAAACCCGCAATCAAAACACAGAGGCCTAGAAAATCATCTTGGGTCTACCGCCCATTATACGCAGCTCCTGATAGTCAGTTCTATTGACTACAATCAACTGACTATCAGGTGCTGCGATCCGACACCGCCCGAGACGAATTTCTCGGCCAACCATCTTTTAGTATCAGCAAATTCAGATATATGAAAATTAATGGGACCATTAATTTAAACTCTCTGGAGTAAATAGGGAGAAACTGTTTCCATTGGCAGGAGGGTCGGTAACCAGCGAACACAGATTTAAGATAGTTGGCAGGTTTGAGATGAGGAGAATTTTTTTGCGCAGCGAGTTGTTGCGATCTGGAACGCGCTGCCTGAAAGGGCGGTGGAAGCAGATTCAATAGTAACTTTCAAAAGGGAAGTGGATAAATACTTGAAAAGGAAAAATTTGCAGGGCTACGGGGAAAGAGCAAGGAGAGTGGGACTAATTGGAGAGCTCTTTCAAAAGAGCCGGCACAGGCACGATGGGCCGAATTGACTCCTTCTGTGCTGTAAGATGCTGTGACTTTATGTGGCCTCTGAAGCTGTGACAATATTGTGTATAACGCAGGGTGATAATGCAATACAAATGACCCACAAGTGAGCCAATCACATTAACTGTTTTAACTCTAAAGTCCTGCCATGATCGGTGCTGTGAATTTGATGGATGCGTTTAATATAACGAGCAATTGGCTGGTCAAGCCATCAATCACAATGCCCTCGCCACTATTTACAGTGTTTAATCTAACAGTTAACGGAACAACTGAACGTGTGGCCCGAGCCCAGGAATTCTGCCGTGATCTCAAACCCCATTCACCATCCCTCACAATCTTCCAAAGCCTCTTTAAAACCTTTGACCACGCCTTCAGTCCCCTTCACCTAACTGCCCTCCTAGCTTCCTGTCCCCAGCACCTCTCCTGATGCTATAGAAACACAAGTTTATTGCGCGTTATGATGCACTTAAGGGGAAGCCGATGCATTTAAGGGGAAGCTAGATAAACGCACGAGGGAGAAAGGAATAGAAGGATATGCTATAGGGTTAGTTGAAGAAGGGTGGGAGGAGGCTCGTGTGGACCTGTTGGGCGGAATGGCCTGTTCCTGTGCTGCACATTCTAATGTAAAGGTTGCTATTATAATGGGAAATGCAAAGTCAGATTAGCGAGTGGCAATCAAACGGATGAAACCGTCAAAACAACTGGAATTTCCCTTGAATGGCTCTGGAGTTTTGCGTGCTGTAAATTTAAAGAGAAGGTGCTAAATGAAGAGAAGGAACCCTTCATTAAAAAATACTGCTCGCTCTTCTCATTTAAATACCACAAAAAGTTTCTCGGCTGTTTCCAATTTCTGTGTTTGGGACAATCTGTTCAGATTTATTCGGCCACCTGAGTTGTCACAACATCTTTCTTTCCTTGCTGAAAAAAACAACTAGTTAGCTTGTATGCGAGGGGAGGAATTATATAGTTTCTTCATAAAACTTGCTCCTCAAAATACAATTTCAGCACTTATGCGGAGGGGGGTGGGTGGGGAGGACAGACACTGCGCAAAAACTGTTCAATCCAACCATTACACAATTTACCCATAATGCTCAACAGTAAAACAGATGTCATGGCAACCCAGGTGGCCTAAATAAGTGAGCAGAGAGCATAATAATTCTTCACACCCACTGATCACAATTAATTTAAAACTCCGACTCCCCTGGTGAGCTGAGAGGAGATCAGATGGCTGCCATTTATTTTTTAAACATCAATAAAGTACTTACTATTCAACCTATCTGGAGGCCTCCAATTTATTCTTAATCTGTAATATAGGTCCTACATTGATCTTTCGGACAAAAAAAAGGATCATGCCTGGTGACCATTGTATGGCTTGAAAGAATCTTTGATCTAAAATGCGGCCTATTATTTCAGGCTGCGAAACTGCGGGGAGCCAATTTCTTCAATAAAAATTCTACGATTTACAGGGGCAATCTCACTTTCTCAGAAGCTTCAGCTTGTTTACATGCAATGGCCGACAACCGTGGCTACCTCTGCTGTTTTATTTTGTCTCTTGAGCTGCACAAATATGGAAGAGTTGACTTTTGGCAATCGATTGTTTCTCAAACACAGCCTGTCGGAAAACTCCAAACAGCCACCTCCAAACGGGCAACACGGTGGCATAGTGGTTAGCACTGGTGCCTCACAGCGCCAGAGACCCGGGTTCGAATCTGACCTCGGGTGACTGTCTGTGTGGAGTTTGCACATTCTCCCCGTGTCTGCGTGGGTTTCCTCCGGGTGCTCCGGTTTCCTCCCACAGTCCAAAAATGTGTGGGTTAGGTTGATTTGGCTATGATAAATTGACCCTTAGTGTTAGGGGGGATTAAATATGTGGGGTTATGGGGATAGGATGGGATATGTTAGGGGGAATTAAATACGTGGGGTCATGGGGGTAGGGTGGGATTTGTGTACTGTGGGGATTAAAGCAGGGACAGGGTACTGGATTTGGATGATCAGCCATGATCGTATTGAATGGCGGAGCAGGCTCGACGGGCCGAATGGCCTACTCCTGCTCCTAGATTCTATGTTTCTATGTTTCTATGTAAACCTGTAGTCTTACCATTTTTCAGTGAACCCCCTCCTTCCTCCTCTTTAACAGGTGCCGAAATTGGATCATGGATACAGGCTACATCGAATTTACAGCACAGAAACAGGCCATTCGGCCCAACTGGTCTGTGCTGGTGTTTAGGAACATAGGGATAAATATTGGCCAGAACACCGGGGAGAACTCCCCTGCTCTTCTTCCTATAGTGTCGTGGGACCTTTTACGTCCGCCTGAGGGGGCAGATGGGCCCTCGATTTAACATCTCATCCGAAAGACGGATTTTAAGTATTAAGCTAATATTTCAAATCGAGAGAGGTTAAAAAATTTTTTTTTAGAATATAAATAACTGGAAATAAGACATTTTAGGGATTGAGAAACAATGTTACTTGCATGTGAAATGGTGGGGAAAATAGTACAAATACTACAGCGGACATGTGATCCCACACTGCTGACAGGGAACGCAGCTCAAGAGAGTTGGCGTTACAACATTATAGCCGTATTTCTGACCCACAAGTCCGGCTGGAAGCATGTTATCGTGGAGCTATCCCATTTCTCTGCGAGACATGTATCCTCAGGATCAGGGAGGCGCGCGCGCAATGCTTTTGCCTTGCGTCTGTCATGTGATGCGTTGCTTCAATAACTCTGCTGAACTGCAGACAGAGGCAAAAGCACTGTTGTGTTTAGGCTGTAGCGTGACCGCAGTAAACAGCAGAAAGTGCAGGTCAGACCCCTGACTACCTGTCAGCATCGGCGCAGGAAACCAACTGGTTTAATGAGAAACCGGAGCAGACAGAGGGGGAAGGGACTGGCTTTTCTTTTAAAGTGCCAAGGATTGTGTACTGAACTATAATGATTCTCCTATTAAACGTGAAATGTTCCTGTGTGTCAGCAGAACGCTTAACTATACAGGAGGTATTACATTACATTACGTAGCATTCCTACCTTAAAGAAAAAGACTTGCATTTATATAGCATCTTTCAGGACCTCCCAAAGCGTTTTACAGCCAAGGAAGTATTTTTGAAGTGGAGTCACTGTTGTAATGTGGGAAACGCGGCAGCTAATTTGCGCACAGCAAGCTCCCACAAACAGCAATGTCATAATGACCAGATAATCTGTTTTCTTTGGCGATATTGGTTGAGGGATAAATATAAATATTAACCAGAACTCCCCATCTCTTCTTCGAAATAGTGCCGTGGGATCTTTTACGTCCACCTGAGAGGGCAGACGGGGCCTCGGTTTAACGTCTCATCCGAAGGACGGCATCTCCGACAGTGCAGCACTCCCTCAGCACTGCACTCCCGGAGTGCCAGCAGTGACTATGCTTCAAAAGTACTTCATTGGCTGTAAAGCGCTTTGGGACGTCCTGAGGTTGTGAAAGGCGCTACAGAAATGCAGGTCTTCCCTTTTTTCGAAATCGCACAACACACGTGCATTCATGGGTTACTGGAAAGCAGGCAGGTGAGGGAACCCTGGCTGCTTATTCCATCTCCTTAGCCCAGAGGCTCTGGCTGAATCCCTACCACCATCCCACAGATAAATGAACAAACGTAAGAGATTGAACCTGGGGGTTTTCTGGTCTGTGCGACTCAGATTGGCAGGTGCTGGCAGTACCCCATCCAAGTGTGACTGACCTCAGACACTGAGCGGTGGCATGCTATTTGACTGTGTAGAACCTCACAGCCTGATCCAGTCTTCACCTGACATGTATACACACACACCTTCCAGCAGGGGTCACTAGACGCCAATCAGGAGCAGGAACCCTGGCTGATTTTCCCTCTCCCGAGTCCAGGGACGCCAAAGGCAACTGGAGTATCGAATTCCTATATTGCAGTAGTGACTGCACTTCAAAAAGTACTTCACTGGCTGTAAAACACCTTGGGACGTCCTGAGGTCAGGAAAGACGCTTTAGAAATAAAAGTCTTTCTTTCTTTAATTGCTTTTAATGTCTCTGGGCTCGGGAGACCAGCTAACTCAGCAAGATCTAATGAGTGAATGTGGGACCTTCCAGGTCTCTCGGACTCAGTATTACTCAGTGCATTTAACCATTGAGCCATTGGGATTACCCCCTTTGCACAATTAACTCTTCCTGGCACTTTGCTAACATTAGCACTGGCCACAATAATATTCAGTAACAATCTGTATTACTGATCACTAAAGGCATTCTAAATTAACCCTTGAGTGATCAGACAGTTGATTTGCTCTGCGTTTGATTTGTCAGCCAGTGGCTCAGTGGGTAGCACCCTCGCCTCTGATGTCAGAAGGTTGTGGGTTCAAATCCCACTCCAGAGACTTGAGCACAAAAATCTCGGCTGACACTCCCAGTGCAGTGCTGAGGGAGTGCTGCACTGTCGGAGGTGCCGTCTTTTGGATGAGACGTTAAACCGAGGCCCCGTCTACTCTCTCAGGTGGAGGTAAAAGATCCCATGGCACTATTTCGAAGAAGAGCAGGGGAGTTATCCCCGGTGTCCTGGGGCCAATATTTATCCCTCAATCAACATCACTAAAAACAGATTATCTGGTCATTATCACATTGCTGTTTGTGGGAGCTTGCTGTGCGCAAATTGGCTGCCGCGTTTCCTGCATTACAACAGTGACTACACTTCAAAAGTACTTCATTGGCTTTGTGACGTCCGGTGGTAGAGAAAGGCGCTATATAAATGCAAGTCTTTCTTTTTCCTTTCTTGTTGTTTTTTTTTCCATTTGGTGTCAATAGAAACTTTACAATCCCATGTACCGTGACCAGGAATGATCTCCTGTCACTGAATGCCCTCTGGAGGTAGTGCTCACACATAACTTCATCCTCAGACAAACATTTCCATTTTTTTTCTCTCCAGTTTTTTCCCCTCCTCTGCTGAAGGTCTTGACTCGCAATCTGGTTCAGTCCCATGTGTGGGATCGTCCTGCTGGCCTGGGATCGGTCTTCATTCTTCATGTGTCAGCCTGGAGAGGGAATTCAACCAAGGGGTGCATCGCAGAAGAGCCCAACCCTGTTATTCGCCGAACGGGAACCCTAGCTGATTCCTTCCCATCTCTCTGAAAGAAAAGAGGCACTCAGACCAGTTGTACTTTTGCCTTGTGTCAGATCACTCCAGAGACTTGAGCACAAAATCTAGGCTGACACTCCAGTGCAGTGCCGAGGGAGCGCTGCACTGTCGCAGGTGCCGTCTTTCATACGAGCCATTAAACCGAGGCCCCGTCTGCTCTCTCAGGTGGATGTAAAAGATCCCACATGGCACTATTTCGACAGAAGAGCAGGGGAGTTCTCCCCGGTATCCTGGCCAAATTTTATCCCTCAACCAGCATCACTAAAGCAGATTATCTGCTCATTATTACATTGTTGTTTGTGGGAGCTTACTGTGCGCAAATTGGCTGCCGCGTTTCCCACATTACAACAGTGACTACACTTCAAAAAGTACTTCATTGGCTGTAAAGTGCGTTAGGGCATCCTGAGGTCGTGAAAGGCGCTATATAAATGCAAGTCTTTCTTTCTTTATCAGCTCACTCAGCACAGAACAGGGATCAAATCTTTCTTACTCTGTATGGTTCAGTGCCACACGGGGCAGTGCACTTCGAGCTCAGCCACTAGACCAAGATCAGGGGTAAATAATAATTCTTTTCAATTCCTTCCAGTTAACCAAAGTGACTGTGAAAGGGGTGAGTAAGCTGGTGCAGCTCAACGTTGACGTGACTCAGGTGCTGTGTAATAACTGCAGTTTCCCAAAACTCTACTCCCATTGGATACGATTGATAGCCGATCACAAGCTCGAAGTTTTTGACTGTTCGAGGCAAAGGACGGGCACCTTTCTTGTACATGAATAGCTTATCAAGGCCCACCCAGTATATCTGCACAGACTCCCTGTTAGGATAGCCACAATCCAGAGGCTGCAACCTATAGCACGTGACAACACAGCGAGCAGCTTCCACATTCAAAACAAGAACATACTTGGAAAGTTAATCATAGAGTCATACAGCACAGAAAGAGGCCCTTCGGCCCATCGTGACCGCGCCGGCCATCAAGCCCTGTCTATTCTAACCCCATTTTCCAGCACTTGGTCCGTAGCCTTGTATGCTATGGCGTTTCAAGTGCTCATCTAAATGCTTCTTGAATGTTGTGAGGGTTCCTGCCTCTGCCACCCTTTCAGGCAGTGAGTTCCAGATTCCAACCACCCTCTGGGTGAAAAAGTTTTTCCTCAAATCCCCTCTAAACCTCCTGCCCCTTACCTTGAAACTATGCCCCCTGGTTATTGACCCCTCTACTAAGGGGAAAAGTTCCTTTCTATCTACCCTATCTATGCCCCTCATAATTTTGTACACCTCAATCAGGTCCCCCCTCAGCCTTCTCTGCTCTAAGGAAAACAACCCCAGCCTGTCCAGTTTCTCTTCATAGCTGAAGCGCTCTAGCCCAGGTAACATCCTGGTGAATCTCCTCTGCACCCTCTCCAATGCAATCACATCCTTCCTATAGTGTGGCGACCAGAACTGCACACAGTATTCCAGCTGTGGCCTAACTAGCGTTTTGTACAGCTCCATCATAACCTCCCTGCTCTTATATTCTATGCCTCGGCTAATGAAGGCAAGTATCCCATATGCCTTTTTAACCACCTTAGCTACCTGTCCTGCTGCCTTCAGGGATCTATGTACATGCACACCAAGGTCCCTCTGATCCTCTGTCCTTCCTAGAGTCCTACCATTCATTGTGTATTCCCTTGCCTTGTTAGTCCTCCCAAAATGCATCACCTCACACTTTTCAGTGTTAAATTCCATTTGCCACTGTTCTGCCCATCTGACCAACCCGTCTATATCGTCCTGTAGCCTGTGGCTTCCCTCCTCGCTATTTACCACCCCACCAATTTTTGTGTCATCTGCGAACTTACTGATCATAATTCCTACATTCATATCTAAATCATTAATGTACACAACAATAGCAAAGGACCCAGCACCGATCCCTGCGGTACACCACTGGACACAGGCTTCCAGTCACAAATACAACCTTCAACCATCACCCTCTGCCTCCTGCCACTAAGCCAATTTTGGATCCAATGTGTCAAATTGCCCTGGATCCCATGGGCTCTTACCTTCTTGACCAGTCTCCCATGCGGGACTTTGTCAAAAGCCTTACTGAAGTCCATGTAGACCACATCAACTGCACTACCCTCATCACCCCCTCGAAAAATTCAATCAAATTGGTCAGACATGATCTCCCCCTGACAAAGCCATGCTGACTATTCTTGATTAATCTTTGCCTCTCCAAGTGGAGACTAATTCTGTCCCTCAGAATTTTTTCCAATAATTTCCTGACCACTGATGTTAGGCTCACTGGCCTGTAATTCCCTGGTTTATCCTTACTACCCTTCTTGAATAATGGTACTATGTTAGCTGCTCTCCAGTCCTCTGGCACCTCCCCTGTGGCCAGAGAGGTTCTGAAAATTTGTGTCAGAGCCCCTGCAATCTCCTCCCTTGCCTCACACAGCAGCCCGGGATACATCTCGTCTGGGCCTGGGGATTTATCCACTTTTAAGCCCGCTAAAACCGCTAGTACCTCCTCCCTCTCAGTACTAATTTGTTCAAGTATATCACAATCCCCCTGCCTGATTTCTATGCCTACATCGTCCTTCTCCATCGTGAACACAGATGCAAAATATTCATTTAAAATCCCACCTACATCTTCTGGCTCTACACACAGATTGCCACTTTGGTCCTTAATGGGCCCTACTCTTTCCCTGGTTATCCTCTTGCCCTTACTATACTTATAAAACACCTTGGGATTTTCCTTTATTTTGCCCGCCAGTGTTATTTCATGTCCCCTCTTCGCTCTCCTAATTTCTTTTTTAAGTATCCCCCTGCACTTTCTGTACTCCTCTAGGGCTTCCACTGTTTTTAGTCCTTTGTATCTGCCAAAAGCCTTCCTTTTTTTCCTAATCCATTCTCATATATCCCTTGACATCCAGGGTTCCCTGGGCTTGTTGGTCCCACCTTTGACCTTTACGGGAACATGTTGCCATTGTACTCTCTCTATTTCCTTTCTGAAAGAATCCCACTGCTCTAATGTGGATTTTCCTACAAGTAGCTGATCCCAGTCCACTTTGGCCAGATCCTGCCTTATCATATTAAAATCGGCCTTCCCCCAATTTAGAACCTTTATTTCCGGTCCATCTTTGTCCTTTTCCATGACTACCTTAAATCTCACCGAATTATGGTCACTGTCAGCAAAATGCTCTCCTCCTAACACTTCTACCACTTGTCCGGCTACATTCCCTAGAATTAGGTCCAGTACCGCCCCCTCTCTTGTAGGACTTTCTACATGATGGCTCAAAAAGCTCTCCTGGATGCACTTTAAGAATTCCACACCCTCTAAGCCTTTCACACTCTAACTATCCCAGTTAATATTGGGGAAGTTGAAATCCCCTGCTATTATTACCCTATTATTTCTACACTTCTCTGAGATTTGCCTACATATCTGTTCCTCTATCTCCCCGACTGTTTGGGGGCCTATAGTACACTCCCAGCAAAGTGCTTGCCCCCTTTTTGTTTTTAAGTTCTACCCATATGGCCTCATTAGAGGAACCTGCTAAGATATCATCCCTCCTTACAGCAGTAATTGACTCCTTGATTAATATTGTGACACCCCCTCCTCTTTTACACCCCCCGCTGTCTCGCCTGAAGATTCTATACCCCGGAATATTGAGCTGCCAGTCCTGCCCCTCCCTCAACCATGTCTCTGTGATAGCAACAATAACATACTCCCATGTGTTCATCAACACCTTCAATTCATCTACCTTACTCACAAGACTCCTTGCATTAAAATAAATGCCATCCAGCCTTGCCATACTCCCTTGTGCCGTTATATATTTGCTCTGCCTTCCAGGCTGACTTGTTTTTTCCTCTATATTTGGCTGTGCATCACCCCCTACTATAGCTCCACTCCGTTCCCCTTAATCATTCCCCTTAAGCGTGACAAACACTCGGGTCGGGTTGGGGGCGGGTCGAATCTGTACTTTTCTGGTGCAAGTCACATCTGAGCGTGCCTCAACTGTTTATGGAGCAGTCGCTGCACTGAGGAGCAGTGACTGAAGCTGTACAGCAGTCTCTCACTGCCCCCTACAGTCCGAACTGGCTCATGACACACAACACCTGAAATGAAACGGTAGAAAAGTAAAAGGGGTGTATCGATGAGAATTAATCATGGTTTACTCTCCCTCACCCAGTGTACCTCTGTCCACTAAAGTCATGCCTTATGTATGTCCATTGCCTTTTTCTGCTGATTTCTCTGCTTCCTCTTTCCCTCTAAGGTTTGACCGAGGTGGGCTACGGTTTCCACAGGCAACATGCATCCATTTGTATTTCACCCAAATGCCATTTTTCCCATTAGAGACTCCTTGAGTTATTCAACTACATGGTGCATCACAGACAAGCCTGATTCTGTTCTCAATAGTTAACCACCAATATGCATTTCCAACGTAACGAACTTGCATTTATATAGCAACTTTCATGACGCCAGGACAGCCCAAAACACTTCACAGCCAATTAAGTAATACAGGGAATAGTGGCAGCCAATTTGCATACAGCAAGGGCAGTGTGGGACAGACTCAAGAAACAGGCAGTACAACACACAGAAACAGATAGACAGACATTGCTGAGCCAGAAGGATTGGGCAGTATAGAACAGAGGGGACAGAGCGGAAAGCATGGACAGAGGGGACAGTATGGGACAGTAGGGGACAGAGGAGGCAGTATGGGAATCACGGTGCTTAGTAGAGTTGGAGGCTCAGGAATCAGTGATTGACAGAGCGGAGGGAATGGGAATCACCGTTCCCCCACCACCAAAGTTAGGCTGACTGGCCTATAGTTGCCGGGTTTATCCCTCTCTCCTTTTTTGAACAGGGGTGTAACATTTGCAACCCTGCAGTCCTCTGGCACCACCCCCATATCTAACCAGGATTGGGAGATTGTGGGAATCACAGTGACTAATAGGGGTGGAGATGGGAAACATAGAAACTAGGTGCAGGAGTAGGCCATTCGGCCCGTCGAGCCTGCTCCACCATTCAATACGATCATGGCTGATCATCCAAATCCAGTACCCTGTCCCTGCTTTCTCACACAGAATCCCCATCGAGCCTGCACCGACACATATCCCACCCTATCCGCGTAACCCCACGTATTTAATTCCCCTAACATATCCCTTCCTATCCTATCCCCGTAACCTCACATATTTAATCCCCCCCTAACACTAAGGGTCAATTTATCATAGCCAAATCAACCTAACCCACACATTTTTGGACTGTGGGAGGAAACCGGAGCACCTGGAGGAAACCCACGCAGACACGGGGAGAATGTGCAAACTCCACAACAGTCACCCTAGGCCGGATTCGAACCCAGGTCCCTGGCGCTGTGAGGCACCAGTGCCAACCACTATGCCACCGTGTTGCCCAAATCACAGTGACTGATAGAGAGGGAGGATATGCGGCATGTTTTCTGCCCCTTATTCCAGAACAAAGCACGAAGAAATTTTGAACATCAAATACGAACACAAATTTATCTTTTTGGCTTTGGAGACATTAATGTATGATTCCAAACACTGAACTAAGTTTTACTGTTATAATAAAAACTCCAGTTCATAATCTCCTTGCTTGCAGGCATGTTCAAAATCACTGTCCTGGCAAATTGGATTCCACCAAAAACCCAGGAATTTCCCTGATGTTTCCCACGAGACTGACTGGAAGCGCAGGGATCGGCAGACACTGGTGCTGCACTCAAAACTCTGTCTGCTCAGCTCCGCAAAAGGAGGAGGAGGAGGAGGTGGGGGGTGGAAAAAGCTCGGGTGCCGCCAGTGTGTCTTGGCCCTGTCGCGATGTCACGGCCTCCCTTTTTTTTTAATGAACTCAATATGTGTTCCTCGCACCGCCGGCAGCTGTGGCCCGAGGAACACACACACCTCGTCACAAGGCACTCGCTTCGCTCGCTCGCTCGGCGAGGCTGGACTTCCACTGCAGAAAGCCAGGAAATTCACAGCGAAAAATAAAAGCGCATCTGCTGTTACTTCACGACCTCGTGACCCCTGCAGTCTCGCAGATGAATCATTTCAACAACTTTAAACAATTACAGCGCGGGTTGGGTTGGGTTGGGGGAGAGAAAAAGACAAGATTCAGCGGAAATCCGACCCAACAGGGAATGGTCGTGACTCCGGCCATCATTTCAACTCTCCACAGACTGCCGGCATCTCTCACAGTTAGCACCCTCCCCGTTATAAAGCTGGCCCAGTCAACAAGACCACTATTTTTATCACCTAAATCAAAAAAAAAAGGAGAAATGATAACCAGACAGGCACGTTTAGTTCGGAGGGATCTAGGCAAAAATAAACCAGCTGTTTTTATGTTGTTGTCTTTTATTTGCAGATTACTTTAAACAGTCAGGGTTCCTTCCTCCTCCTCCCACCACACCAACTCCCCCTGTGCTGACAGAACAAAATTGAGAGGTCGCACAACACCAGGTTATAGTCCAACAGTTTTATTTGAAATCACAAGCTTGAAATGACAGAACAACCAGAGATCTCAGCCCAGTCTCCGCCGCGGTTGCGCCCCAGATGGACGTGACCACGGTCACTGCTGGCAACAAGCCTCAGGAGATACGAGGGCGAGTCAGAGACAGGGCGACAACATCGTAAGCTCAATTCTGTGCCCAATGCTTGTGTCTGGTGAGGCTCCACTGCCAGAATCAACCTTCCAATTTCAGCCCCCTACCCCCCCCCACCCCAAAAGATGTCCAATAGCATGACTGGCCCATAAATTTCCCCTCAACCTTCTCTTTCCTCCCTCTGTCTGTGCTGGGCTACGATTCCACAGATCCCAAGCACCTTCCGAAAGCGCACCCCCCATTCATCCTGCGCAAGTCTAAAAAGGAAATGTTGGCAGGCTATTCAACCAAGGTGGGCATCGGAACCAAGAATCAACTTGTCCTCACCGGGCATTCCGACTCACCTACTTTCAGCAAGGGCTCACCAAATAGATCAGGAGTAGGAAGCCTGGCTGGTTACCGTCTCCCTAACACAAGAATCTGAGGCCTATTTTAGTGCCCCTATATTGGCTCCCTAACGGAGAACAGCTAACTCAGCACAGACCGGGGACTGAAATAAGGACCTTCCTGATCGATATGGCTTAATGATGCCTTTGTTCACTGAGGAATTGGGGGTGGCGGCTCACTCCGAATAGAGCAGGGGGGGGGGGGGGAGGAGTTCAATCTTAGGCCTTCTTCTTGGTTCCCCTAATGGGTCAATGATATCCAGATATAAGCTGAGCCACACATACCAGATAGGTCCCATGTACAATGTCCGGCATGTGGTAAGGTTAGTTGATAAAGTGGGGCGGTGGGGCAAGGGGTCATACTCCTGATCTCTAGCGGCTGAGTGCAGCAGGAAGTGGGTGTATGTGTGGGCAGGATTGGTGCTCTCTGTGATTATCCACCTAGAAGGACAAGGGCAGCAGGCGCATGGGAACACCACCACCTCCAAGTTCCCCTCCAAGTCACACACCATCCTGACTTGGAAATATATCGCCGTTCCTTCATTGTTGCTGGGTCAAAATCCTGGGACTCCCTCCCTAACAGCACTGTGGGAGTACCTTCACCGCATGGACTGCAGCGGTTCAAGAAGGCGGCTCATCACCACCTTCTCAAGGGCAATTAGGGATGGGCAATAAATGCTGGCCTTGCCATGAACAATCCATGAACGAATTTTAAAAAAGTCTTCCGACACTCTCGAGTCACACCTGAATAATGGCCACTTGGGCGAGGTACTGGAGCGGGCTTAGGATACCGCTTCCCAGCGAGGAGTCAGCGTCTTCAGGAGCGGAGGGCATGGAACAGGGAGAGGACCTTCTCACAGGCACAAGCCCGCACTAAAGGCGCTCCCAGCTGCACTCACTTCAGTTCCTGTCCGCAATGTCTGGATTGGGATATGTGTGAAAGTGTTGTTATAAGGAATTCCAAACAAAGAGTGGAAATGGGAAATGATTCACCAGCCTGGAATTCAATGCTCGGATACACTTGGCACGTGTTTATCTGAAGTGGACAGTTTTGTAAATTAAGCTTCAGGCAAGGATCGTCCAGCAGGAATTGGACCAAACAAGTAGGAATCAGATCTTTCATTGTCCAATAACTTAAGGTTAAAAGAACTGATGACACCAGATTAAAAAGGGGCAAAGTTACTCCTTCTATACACTCATACAGAACAGGAGACCATTTGGCCCATCGTGCCTGTGCCAGCTCTCTGAAAGAGCTATCCAATTAGTCCCACTCCCCTGATCTTTCCCCATAGCCATGCCATTTCTTTTCTTTTTTTTTATTTGTTCACAGGATGTGGGCATCGCTGGCAAGGCCAGCATTTATTGCCCATCCCTAATTGCCCTTGAGAAGGTGGTGGTGAGCCACCTTCTTGAACCGCTGCAGTCCGTGTGGTGAAGGTACTCCCACAGTGCTATTAGTTAGGGAGTTCCAGGATTTTGACCCAGCGACGATGAAGGATTTCAAGTATTTATCCAATTCCCTTTTGAAAATTACTATTGAATCTGCTTTTACCACCCGATCAGGCCGTGCATTCCAGATCGCAGTGTGAAGAAATTTCTCACCTCCCTTCTGTTTCTTTTGGCAACTATCTTAAATCTGTGTCTTCTGGTTATCGACCCTCCTGCCAGTGGAAACAATTTCTCCCTATCCACTCTATCAAACCACCCTCATTCCCAATTTTCAACTCTCCTCCTTGCTGGGGTAAGGGCCCATGGGTGCCGACAGCCCTCTGGGGCCTTGTGCCAGCTGCCACTCCTCATGTGTGAGCCTCGGCAGGGACTGTCCTCACCCGATATCTGTCCACGTGCATTTGCAGCAGAGGGTCACTGGACAGCACGGGGTGGTAACCCTGGCCGATAATTTTTCTTTGACCCTCCATGGACCGAGTCCAGGATCCAAAGGTGCTGGGGCCAATTCTAACACCCAGCACCTCAGCCAAGATCCACTAAGCCAGGACAGATTGGACTTTGATCCCGAGACCTTCCCGATCTCGATTACTCAGATGCACATTGGGCACTTACCAACAGTGCAGCTAGCTTCAACCCCCCCCATTCTACATTTATCCGATTTCTTTTCCCTAATATTCCTACACATTTCCTCCTCTCCTGAAGACAGTGACGCATAGCTCATAAGGACATAAGAACATAAGAATTAGGAGCAGGAGTAGGCCATATGGCCCCTCGAGCCTGCTCTGCCATTCAATAAGATCATGGCTGATCTTTGACCTCAACTCCACTTTCCCGCCCGATCCCCATATCCCTGGATTCCCCTAGAGTCCAAAAATCTATCGCTCTCAGCCTTGAATATACTCAACGATTCAACATTCACAGCCCTCTGGGGCAGAGAATTCCAAAGATTCACAACCCTCTGAGTGACGAAATTCCTCCTCATCTCAGTCTTAAATGGCCGACCCCTTATCCTGAGACAATGCCCCCTAGTCCGAGACTCTTCAGCCAGGGGAAACAACCTCTCTGCATCTACCCTGTCAATCCCCCTCAGAATCTTATATGTTTCGATGAGATCAGCTCTCATTCTTCTAAGCTCCAGAGCGTATAGCTCGCTGACTTACATTGGCTTCCGGTCCGTCAACCCCATAATTTTAAAATGCTCACCCTTGTTTTCAAATCCCTCCGCCCCTCCCTATCTCCGTAACATGCTCCAGCCCGACAAACCTTCGGGATCTCTGCGCTCCTCCAATTCTGGCCTCTTGTGCATCCCCGATTTGCATCGCTCCACCATTGGCGGCCGTGCTTTCAGCTGCCTAGGCCCTAAGCTCTGGAATTCCCTCCCTAAACCTCTCCACCTCTCTACCCCTCTCTCCTCCATTAAGACGCTCCTTACCTACCTTTATAACATTTTACTAGGTTAAAGGCGCTATATAAATACAAGTTGTTGTTGATTGGCAAGGCGTGGGTTCGGACACCCCTTAACAGCCACACAATGAATTCTTCATGCAAGTTGAGCCACTGGGGCAAGGCACAGAAATGGACACAGGGAATGGAGGAGGGGTTTAAAAAAAATCCAGAGTACAAGTAATGTAGGAGCCATAGTACACACAGCAAGACCCCGCAAACAGCACTGAGATAATGACCAGATAATCTGTTTTAGTGATGTTGGCTGAGGGTTAAATTTTGGTTGGACACCGGGGATAACTCGCCTGCTCTTCTTTGAATTAGTACCATCGGATCTTTTACGTCAGCCCGAGAGGTGCAGTTTATGTCTCATCTGAAATATGGCACCTCTGACAATACTGCACTGGAGTGTCAGCCTAGATTTCGTGCTCAAGTCTCTGGAGTGGGGCTCGAACCCACAACCTTCTGACTCAGAGGCGAGAGTGCTACCAACTGAGCCACGGCCGAGGAGCTGGTTTGGCGTCCCATTCCAGATACTTGAGCACAATAATCTAGACTGACACTCCCAGTGCAGTGCTGAGGGAGTGCCGCAGTGTCGGAGGTGCCGTCTTTCAGATGAGACGTTAAACCGAGGCCCCGTCTGCCCTCTCAGGTGGCCGTAAAAGATCCCACGACACTATTTCGAACAGGAGCAGGGGAATTATTCCCGGTGTCCTGGGCCAATATTTATCCCTCCATCAACATCACTAAAAACAGATTATCTGGTCATTATCACATTGCTGTTTGTGGGAGCTTGCTGTGCGCAAATTAGCTGCTGCATTTCCCACATTACAACAGTGACTACACTTCAAAAAGTACTTAAATAAAGAGCGCGGTCGGAGAGGGGCCTGAACTCACTGCGAGCAGCCGAGGAGGAGCGGACCTAGCGGGAACCGGAGAAGAGAGGAAAAAAAATCCAGGAGTCCAAAAAACAAGGAGTGACGTCACAGGAAAGCAGGGAAGTGATTGGTTGGTCAGTATTTCTCTCTTTATCTTGGGCATTGGTTTAAATTAAGAGCCGGGATTAAAAACTAAACATTCAAAAAGAGGGAGCTGATTGGTGAGTACCTGGTAAGTGTTTTTACTTGGCTTTCTTAAGGTTTTTAAGTTTATTCCAGCTAGGTTAGTAAATTGTCTGTTAATTAGAGGAAGGGGCAATCGATAGCTCCGAAAGCTTGTGATTTCAAATAAAACTGTTGGACTATAACCTGGTGTTGTGCGACCTCTCAATTAGAGGTATGGCAGGGCAGCTCACACCCGTGGAATGCACATCCTGTGCCATGTGGGAAGTCCTGGACACCTCCCGTGGTCTGGACGACCACATGTGCGGGAAGTCTGACCAGCTACAGCAGCTCGAGCACCGGGTTATGGAGCTTGAGCGGCGGCTGCAGTCACTGCTGTGCATCCGTGAGGCTGAGAGCTACGTGGACAGCACGCTCGGGAGGTGGTCACCCCGCAGCTTAAGAGTGTGCAGGCAGAGAGGGAATGGGTGACCGCCAGACAGAAGAGGAGGACCAGGCAGATAGTGCAGGAGACCCCTGAGCCCATCTTGCTCACCAACCAGTATTCGGTGCTGAGTACTGGTGAGGGCAATGGTTCCTCTGGGGAGTGCAGCCAGAGCCAAGTCCACAGCACCATGGAAGGCTCAGCTGCACAGGCGGGGGGGAAGAGGAGAGGGAGAGCAATAGTGAAAGGGGATTCAATAGTTAGGGGAACAGACAGGCGTTTCTGTGGCCGCAGACGTGACTCCAGGATGGTATGTTGCCTCCCTGGTTCCAGGGTCAAGGATGTCACTGAACGGCTGCAGGGCATTCTGAGGGGGGGAGGGTGAACAGCCAGAGGTCATGGTCCATATCGGTACCAATGACATAGGTAGGAAGAGGGATGAGATCCTGCAGGCAGAGTTCAGGGAGCCAGGAAAGAGCTTAAAAAGCAGGACCTCAAAGGTAGTAATCTCCAGATTACTACCAGTGCCACGTGCTAGTGAGTACAGAAATAGGAAGATAGAGCAGATGAATGCGTGGCTGGAGAGATGGTGTAGGAGGGAGGGCTTTAGATTGCTGAGGAATTGGAACCGTTTCTGGGGGAGGTGGGACCACTACAAGCCAGACGGGTTGCACCTCAACGGGAACGGGACCAATATCCTCGCAGGAGGGTTTGCTAGTGCTGTTGGGGAGGGTTTAAACTAGCCTGGCAGGGGGATGGGAACCTAAGTATAGAGTCAATAGGGAGGGAAGAAAAACTGGAATTGGAAAACAAAAACGTAGCAAGTAAATTGGAAGGACAGAGGAATCAAGGGCTAGATAGTAGTCAACAAGGAGGTTTGCCTGTACTAAATGGTATATACTTCAATGCAAGGAGTATAGCGAACAAGGCAGATGAGCTGAGGGCACAGGTAGATACTTGGGACTATGATATTATAGCTATTGCAGAGACGCGGCTGAAAGAGGGGCAGGTATGGCAGCTCAACATTCCTGGTTGCAGGATTTTCAGGTGGGACAGAGAGGGAGGGGGGTCGCGGTATTGATTAAAGAAACTATTACAGCTGTGAGGAGGGATTATATGTCGGAGGAATCATCAAACGAGGCCATATGGGTCGAATTGAAAAACAAAAAAGGGGCAATCACACTGCTGGGAGTGTACTATAGACCCCCAAACAGTGAGAGGGAGATAGAAGAGCAAATATGTAGACAAATTTCTGAGAAGTGCAAAAACTATAGGGCAGTAATAGTAGGGGATTTCAACTACCCCAGTATTAACTGGGATAAAATTAGTGTGAAGGGTATAGAGGGTGCGGAATTCCTAAAATGCAAACAGGAGAACTTTTTTAGCCAGTATGTAGCAAGCCCAACAAGGGAGGGGGCGGTTCTGGACTTAGTTTTCGGGAATTAAGTTGGGCAGGTACAAGGCGTATCAGTGGGGGAGCATTTTGGTGCTAGTGACCATAATTCTGTTAGATTTAAAGTAGTTATGGAAAAGGACAAGGATAGACCAGGAATAAAAATTCTAAATTGGGGAAAAGCAAATTTTGCTAAGCTCAGAGGGGATTTAGCCATAGTGGACTGGAAACAGCTACTTGAAGGTAAATCAGTGTCAGAGCAGTGGGAGGCATTCAAGGAGATCCGGAGGGTTCAGACCAAATATGTGCCCTTAAAGAGAAAAGGTGGGACTAACAAATCTAGAGCCCCCTGGATGTCTAGAGACATACAGGGTAGGATAAAGAAAAACAGGAGGCGTATGACAGATACCGAGGGCTAAATACTCCAGAATCTTTAGAGGAGTACAGAAAGTGCAGGGGTGCAATTAAAAAGGATATTAGGAAAGCAAAGAGAGAGCATGAAAAATTCTTGGCAAGTAAAATCAAGGAAAACCCAAAGATGTTTTATAAATATATTAAGAGTAAGAGGATAACTAAAGAAAGGGTAGGGCCTATTAGAGATCATGAGGGTAATCTGTGTGTGGAGCCGGGAGATGTCGGTAGGGTTCTTAATGAATACTTTGCGTCTGTTTTCACAAAGGAGGGGCGGAGCAGACATTGCTATCGGGGGGGAGGAGTGTGAAATATTAGATGAAATAAACATAGTGAGAGAGGAAGTATTAAGGGGTTTAGCAGCTTTAAAAGTGGATAAATCCCCAGGCCCAGGTGAAATGTATCCCAGGCTGTTAAGCGAAGCAAAAGAGGAAATTGCAGAGGCCCTGACCATCATTTTTCAATCCTCTCTGGCTTCAGGTGTGGTGCCGGAGGACTGCTAATGTGGTACCCTTGTTTAAAAAGGGAGAAAAGGATAGGCCAAGTAATTACAGGCCAGTCAGCCTAACCTCGGTGGTGGGAAAATTATTGGAAAGAATTCTGAAGGACAGGATAAATCTTCATTTAGAAAGACACGGATTAATCAAGGATAGTCAGCACGGATTTGTTAAGGGAAGGTCGTGTCTGACAAACTTGATTGAATTTTTTGAGGAGGTAACAAGGAGGGTAGATGAGAGTAGTGAGTTTGATGTAGTGTATATGGACTTTAGCAAGGCTTTTGATAAGGTTCCACATGGCAGACTGGTCACAAAGTTAAAAGCCCATGGGATCCAGGGCAAAGTGTCAAGTTGGATTCAAAACTGGCTCGGAGACAGGAAGCAGAGGGTAATGGTTGATGGGTGTTTTTGTGACTGGAAGGCTGTTTCCAGTGGGGTTCCGCAGGGCTCAGTACTAGGTCACTTGCTTTTTGTGGTATATATCAACGATCTAGACTTGAATATAGGGGGTATGATTTAGAAGTTTGCAGATGATACTAAAAATCGGCTGTGTGATTAATACTGAAGAAGGAAGCTGTAGACTGCAGGAAGATATCAATAAATTGGTCAGGTGGGCAGAACAGTGGCAAATGGAATTTAATCCGGAGAAGTGTGAGGTAATGCATTTGGGGAGGGCTAACAAGGAAAGGGAATACACATTAAATGGTAGGACACTGAGTAGTGTAGAGGAACAAAGGGACCTTGGAGTGCATGTCCACAGATCCCTGAAGGTAGCGGGCCAGGTAGATAAGGTGGTTAAGAAGGCATACGGAATGCTTGCCTTTATTAGCCGTGGCATAGAATACAAGAGCAGGGGGGTTATGCTTCAACTGTATAAAACACTAGTTAGGCCTCAGCTTGAGTACTGTGTGCAGTTCTGGTCACCACATTACAGGAAAGATGTGATTGCACTAGAGAGGGTACAGAGGAGATTTACAAGGATGTTGCTGGGAGTAGAGAATCTTAGCTATGAGGAAAGACTGGATAGGCTGGGTCTGTTTTCCTTGGAACGGAGGAGGCTGAGGGGAGACTTTATTTAGGTGTATAAAATTATGAGGGGCACAGATAAAGTGGATAGAAAGGACCTATTTCCCTTAGCAGAGGGGTCAAAAACTAGGGGGCACAGATTTAAAGTAATTGGTGGAAGGTTTAGAGGGGATTTGAGGGGAAATTTCTTCACCCAGAGGGTTGTGGGGGTCTGGAACTCACTGCCTGAAAGGGTGGTAGAGGCAGGAACCCTAACCACATTTAAAAAGTACTTGGATGTGCACTTGGGATGCTGTAACCTGCAGGGCTACGGACCAAGAGCTGGGAAGTGGGATTAGGCTGGATAGCTCTTTGTTGGCCGGTGCGGACACGATGGGCCGAAATGGCCTCCTTCCGTGCTATAACTTTCTATGATACTTCATTTACTGTAAAGCGCTTTGGGACGTCCGGTGATCGTGAAAGACGTTATAGAAATACAAGTCTTTCTTTCTTACGGCTGTCAATAGAATGGCACAAGGAAGGCAGGTGAACAGGCACCCTGGACACTTTCAGCCCCCTCTCTTTGTGGTGGACTGGCATGCGGAATGAGGAGAGGGCAAGGGGGTGGGGGAAATGATTGAACTGAGAGAAGCTAACTTGTAAAAGAAACCAGAATACTGTGATAAAAAAATGACACATTTCTGCAGCAGATGCCAAGTAATAAAAGCAGGAATTGTGAGGAAAATGAACACTCAGCCAAATGACAGCTACAGTAAAAATACATTAAAAAGAAAAAAATAATCAAACTTTTTTTTTTAAAAGGACAGTTCCAACAATGGCCCAGTGAGTACAGGTTAGACAAAGAAGACAAAGAACGAACTTTCATTTATATAGTGTCCATCATGTCGACAGGATGTCTCAAAGTCTTCACAGCCAATTATAAGTAAAAAATATGCTGTGCCGATATACATCTCTTCACTTCACCTGACGAAGGAGCAGCGCTCCGAAAGCTTGTGATTTCAAATAAAACTGTTGGACTATAACCTGGTGTTGTGCGACTTCTCACAATTATAAGTAAGTCATTAAAGTGTAGTTACTGTTGTCAAGCAGACAACCACAGCAGCCAATTGACACACAGCAAGATCCCTCAAACAGCAATGACACGCATTGCCAAGCGGCTCTGTTTTGATAAATGTTGGCCAGGACACCAGGAATACTTCTCAGCTCTTTGCATAGTGCCATGGGATCCTTTACATCCACCTGAAAAGGCAGATGAGGTGTTAAGCTGAGGCCCCGTCGGAAAGACTGCATTACCGACAATGCAGCTGTCTGCACTACTGCACTGACGTGGTAGCCTGGTTTACGTGCTCGAGTCCTGGAATTGGGCTTGAAACAACAAACTGCTGACTCAAAGACAAAAGTGCCACCAACTGAGCTATGCTGACACTACCACAGTCCTAAGCCCGAACGACCAGAAGCCCCCAGGTTCAATTCCCAGTCTCTTCTAATTTCCGCTGGGGCAGTGGTAAGACTATTACATTTAAGTGTCAGCCAGTGGCTCAGTGGGTGGGACTCTTGCTCTGAGTCAGAAGGTTGTGGGTTCAAGTCTCACTCCAGAGACTTGAGCGCAAAAATCTAGGCCAACACTCCAGTGCAGTACTGAGGGAGTGCTGCACTGTCGGAGGTGCTGTCTTTTGGATGAGACAACTCGGGATCTTGCCTGATCATTATCTAGTGACTCTTGCTCAAAAGTGTGCGGGTGGATGCTGGGTATAGGCGGGATCAGGCTCAGCAGTGATGCCCTCCGCGGCCGATCAGTCCGCTGACGCGCGACGTCTAGCTTTACGCACGATCAGCAGCCACTTGGGGTAAAGTAGCTGAAGGCTGCCCGAGCTGATGGAGCAGTATTCCAACATCAATTAGATCCTTCAGGAAATGGGGCGGGGGAAGGAGAGAAAAGGACGTTTGTCGGAATTAAGTCTTGCCGAGAAGCGTCACTAGCTTATATCGAATTACATAGAATTTACAGCCCAGAAACAGGCCATTCGGCCCAACTGGTCGCTTGGTGGCGTGTTGGTTCGGTCTGCTCTCGGTTTACGGGTTTCAGTGAGCAAGAGCATCACAAACACCCAGCCTGGCGAAGGAACAGGGATAGCTTTGATGAACACTTATCTCATGTTTCAGCTTCCTCTGGAAAGCTCTCAACAGCTATCGAGCACGCTCGGCCTGTCGCACAGTGAGCCGAGGCTCCTGCCCGAGGGCTCTCCGGGGAACCGCAGCTGAAATGTGAGCCGAGCCTGCAGCTCTACAGCTCCTGGCACGAACCCCTCGCGCCTTCAGAAAGCTCGCCTCTTATTCTTTTTTCTTTTTAATGAAACCCACTTTCTCAGCTGGTTAAGATGCAGAGTGGCTGAGCCGTGAGGTTCGAGCCCTGTCCCATGTGCAAAGTTAGCCGATTTCAGCATGCATGGTAATTGGGAGGGGGGGGGGGTTAAAATTGGCCTCTTCCTCTCCCCCTGCTGTGGGATAGGAATGGGGTTCAAAAAAATAAGCCAGGGTGCCTGCCACCGTTCCCTCGAAGGTGCGCGGCTGTGCGCAGTTGAACTGAAATGCCGCACAGAGCCGGACAGCAGCTGGAGCGGGGGAACGGCCTGATAAAAACACCAACCACTTTGCGGCCCTCTGCGCATGCGCGGTATCGCGGAGCCGCGCACGTGCACCCGATCCCCTTCTGCGCATGTGCGGTTTTGCCGAAGCCACGTATGCACAGTACCCTGCTATCGCGGCTTACAGTACAGGCCACGCTTTGCAACAAGACGACTGGATCCGTTGGAGTGGAGTGGGGTGAGTGGGGTGGGGCGGGGAGGGGGGAGAGAGAGCGAGGATCCAGGCTATTTTAGATCTTGTATTGTGTAATGGGACAGGGTTAATTCGTAATTTCATAGTAAAGGATCCTCTGGGGCAGAGTGATCATAATATGATAGAACTTCACATTAAGTTTGAGAGTGACTTGCCTAAGTCCGAAACTAGAGTCTTAAACTTAAATAAAGCCAATTACATAGGCATGAGGGGCGAGTTGGCTGAGGTAGATTGGAAAAATAGATTAAAAGGTATGGCGGTAGATAAGCAGTGGCTAGCATTTAAAGAAATATTTCATAATTCTCAACAAAAATACATTCCATTGAGAAACAAAAACTCCATGGGAAAAGTGATCCATCCGTGGCTAACTAAAGAAGTTAAGGATAGCATTAGATTGAAAGAAGAAGCTTATAATGTTGCAAAGAACAGCAGTAAGCCTGAGGATTGGGAGAGTTTCAGAAACCAGCAACGGATGACCAAAAGATTGATAAAAAGGGAAAAAATAGAATGAGAGAAAACTAGCAAGAAATATAAAAACAGATTGTAAGAGCTTCTACAAGTATGTAAAAAGGAAGAGAGTAGCTAAAGTAAACGTTGGTCCCTTAGAGGCTGAGACAGGAGAAATTATTATGGGGAATAAGGAAATGGCAGAAACGTTAAACAAATATTTTGTATCTGTCTTCACAGTAGAAGACACAAAAAGCATACCAAAACTGGTGGGGAACCAAGGGTCTAATGAGGGTGAGGAACTTAACGTAATTAATATAAGTAGAGAAAAAGTACTTGAGAAACTAATGGGACGAAAAGCTAACAAATCTGGACCCGACGGCCTACATCCTAGGGTTCTAAAGGAGGTGGCTGCAGAGATAGTGGGTGCATTGATTTTGATCTTCCAAAATTCCCTAGATTCAAGAATGGTCTCAGCAGATTGGAAGGTCGTAAATGTAACACCGCTATTCAAGAAAGGAGGGAGAGAGAAAACAGGGAATTACAGGCCAGTTAGCCTGACATCAGTCGTTGGGAAAATGCTGGAATCCATTGTTAAGGAAGTGCCATCAGGACACTTAGAAAATCATAACATGATTAGGCAGAGTCAACATGGTTTTATGAAAGGGAAATCGTGTTTGACAAATTTATTATAGTTTTTTGAGGATGTAATTAGCAGGGTAGATAAAGGGGAACTAGTGGATGTAGGATATTTGGATTTCCAAAAGGCATTCGATAAGGTGCCACATAAAAGGTTATTACACATGGGGTTGGGGGTAATATAATAGCATGGATAGAGGATTGGTTAACGGACAGAAAACAGAGAGTAGGAATAAACGGGTCTTTTTCAAGTTAGCAGGCTGCAACTGGCGGGGTACCGCAAGGATCAGCGCTGGGGCCTCAGCTATTTACAATTTATATTAATGACCTAGATGAAGGGACCGAGTGTAATGTATCCAAGTTTGCTGACAATACAAAGCTAGGTGGGACAGTAAGCTATGAGGAGAACACAAAGAGTCTGCAAAGGGATATAGACAGACTAAGTAAGTGGGTAGTAAAGTGGCAGATGGAGTATAATGTAGGGAAATGTGAGGTTATTCACTTTGGTAACAAGAATAGAGAAACAGAATATTTTTTAAATGGTGAGAAACTTTTAAATGTTGCTGTTCAGAAGATTTGGTTGTCCTCGTGCATGAAACACAGAAAGCTAGCATGCAGGTACAGCAAGCAATAAGGAAGGCAAATGGCATGTTGGCCTTTATTGCAAGGGGGTTGGAGTACAAGAGTAAGGAAGTCTTGCTACAATTGTACAGGGCCTTGGTGAGACCACACCTGGAGTACTGTGCACAGTTTTGGTCTCCTTATCCAAGGAAGGATATACTTGCCTTGGAGGTGGTGCAATGAAACTTCACTAGATTGATTCCTGGGATGAGAGGGCTGTCCTATGATGAGAGATGGTGTAGAATGGGCCTATACTCTCTGGAGTTTAGAAGAATGAGAGGTGATCTCATTGAAACATACAACATTCTGAAGGGGGTTGACAGGATAGATGCTGAGAGGTTGTTTCTCCTGGCTGGAGTGTCTAGAACTAGGGGACATAGTCTCAGGATAAGAGGTAGGCTATTTAAGACTGAGATGAGGATGAATTTCTTCACTCAGAAACATTGGAATTCTCTACCCCAGAGGGTTGTGGATGCTGAGTCTTTGAGTATATTCAAGGCTGGGATAGATAGATTTTTGGACTCTAGGGGAATCAAGGGATATGGAGATCGGGTGGGAAATTGGAGTTGAGGTCGATGCTCTGATGTTCTTTGCAGAGAGAGACAGAGAGAGACATAGAGAGAGTGAGAGACAGGGACAGAGGGGGAGAGAGAGACTGGGGCAGAGGGAGAGAGATTGGGGCAGAGAGAGAGAGACTGGGACAGTGGGAGAGAGACTGGGACAGTGGGAGAGAGAGCGAGAGACAAGGACAATGGGAGACAGGGACAGAGAGAGAGAGAAACAGAGGGTCAGAGAGAGAGACAGCAAAAGAGAGAGAGAGGGTCCACTCTAGGCACGTGTAGTTCGTTCCTGGGAACTGAGCAGTGGCCACACTTTGGAACAACACAGCTGGAAGCGCAGCATATGTACTATGGCTGCTGGAAGGAGGCTAAAGCAAACAATTTTTAGGCCTGCAGTGACATTTTTTTTTTAAATTCGGAGAATTGTTTAATGCCGGAAAAAAATACGGGAAAGTGACGTTGAATGTCCCGCAGTAAGTGCCACTTAAATTTTGCTCGGTGTTGTCCCCTTTTTGAAAGAGTTTTTCAGGGTTATTTAAATCACATTCTGAGAGAGGGGAAAAAGTTTGTGCCCCAGTTTGTCCCTCAGAGTCTGTGAGAGACGGAGGGAACGGCAGCAGAAAAAGAGGAAACAACTTCTCCAAAACTGATCCCAACTCAATGATCGCCAAGGCTGGGGATCGATAACCTCGCCGCCGCCTTAGGAAGTTTAACCACTTTATTCACTTTCTTATTTGAGCTCCTTTTGAATTAGAGTTTATTTTATTATTTTTTGTTGTATATTTAATGACAGCGTTGAAGAGGGAAAGAGAAAACTTGGAGCAGCTTCTGTCAAAGCTGCAATGAGACTTGAAAGAATTTAAAGATTTTTAATGAACTTTTCACAAAAAATGAGTGATAAAAACACTTTTTTGCCCTAAGTTCTGAATATGATTTTGGAAGAAACAAGCAAAAATCAATTTTCCCCTCATCTAAACAAGTTTCAACCAGGTCTCGAAACCCAAACCAAAAAAGGGAAAAACACAAATCATTTAATTTTGTCTGTCGTTCTATAGTCCTAACAAGTCCCAGAAATAATGTAAATATAGATTTCCTCTTAAACGTTTAGTGGAGTGTTAATAGAAACACGAGTTATGGAATGATGTATAAAAATTGCAAGAAGCTACTTTAGAAGAAACTACTATTTGTTTATTGAGAAAGATACAGAAAATACTTTGATTAAACTGATAATGTACAATTTCGATTTGGTATAAATATTTGAAATAGATTAAAAATTGAGAGTACAATGAAGTTTGTTTCCCGCTATTTAATTGCAAAGTACCTAAAATAATTCAACACTTTTCGTGATAAGAACAGGGATTAATATGGTGGAGAATGTTTGAGAGAAAAACATTAGAAGCGAAATTCGTAAATTAACATCTTTACGTCACCATATCAGTTTCCAAGTCAGTCTGATTGGTTCTCCTGTCCAGGAAGAAAGTTGAATGTTTATTTCTGTTAAATCGTAGCTTTTCCTGCTTTTTGTTTTTAATTCGGTGACGCAAATTGTGTATGTGTTTTTCTGCACTTGTGAATAAGTGCTGCATTTCTGACATGTTACATGGGGGTTGTGCTGGTTAAAGAAGACAACGTTTATTAATGGAAGTGATTGAAGTTGGAAATACGGATACCTGTTTTTGGTCAATTCCTTTTAATACTGTGAACTAAAGAACTGCAGCACTTTATATTTGTTGGTTGTCTGGTTGCATTGTGATTAATATTCTAATGACTTATGTGGACGTACAGCACGTCAGCGCCATAGGAAAGTCACTGCTCCTGCTGCTTGTGCAGCCACTGCTATAGTGACATGAGGGATAGGCTAATACGTTGAAAACTTTAAAATTAATACAAATTGCACGAATAGATATGCCTCTTTCAGCTCACCCTGGGCTTTTGGATTGTTTGTCGATACATAGCCGCGTAACTGAGTGACGTTTCTGAAGTGTTAATGCATTATTATGCAGTTCTTTTATATCCCAGTCATTTCCAACAAGTATTTTTTTTAAATAGAGTTTGTACATGACGAACTAAAAGCTTTTAATTAATTCTACCATAAACAAACTTGAAGAATGGGCATGTAAATGACAAATGAATTTCAATATAGATAAGTGTGAGGTGGTGCATTTTGGTAGGAGGAATAAGGAGGCGACCTACTCCTTGGAAAATAAGAGTCTAAGGGGGAAAATTTGAGTCGCGCCCCAAAGGGGCGCTAATTTCACCGGTTTTAGCGCCCAATAAAAATTAGCGCCCCCCGCGCCGGAAATTGAGTGGTTGCGCCCCAAGAGGGAAGCGGGGCGCTACTGGAAGCACCCCGCATATCTCTTGGGGTGCTGCGAGTCAATATCGTGGCGCTACGTGCTGCAGCGCCAGGCGCTGCGGCACGTCACACCGCGGATATTGCAGGCTTTCCTCCCCTTCTTAAAGGGGAGGGGCCTTGCGCAGCGTGAACGGGGGCCCAGTGCTGGCAAAAGAGCCCGGCACTCAAGAGAAGTGCCGGGCTCTTGGAGCGCAGCCGGCACTTCACGGGGGGGGGGCTTCACGGGGGCCGGGGACAGCAACGGGGGCAGGTGCTGGCAGGCGGCCAGCAACAAAAATGGCCGCCCGCCACCTCCCCTTTAACTAGCGCCGCCCCGGCCGCAGGTAGGCCCCCCTGACCCCATTGGACATAGCGTCAGACAGTAAGTCAAGGGGCGCTACCGAAGATCGCGGCCGGAGCGCGAGCGGGGCGCTGCGCACGGCGATGACGTCATCGCCGGCGGCGCAGCGCCACAGGGCGCTACCGGTTAGCGCCGCCGCTAACCTCCCGCTGAATTTCGCGCGAGGCGTGGGCGGCGCCGCACCCAGGCGCTAGTTGCTTTGCGTCCCATTAGCGCCCTCTTAAGGCGCTAACGGGAGGCGCAAACCAAATGATTTTCCCCCCTAAATGTGGTAGAGGTGCAAAGGGATCAAGGGTATAGATTCACAAATCATTAGAAGTAGCAATACAGGTTAAAAAAAGCACTGGGGTTAATTTCAAAAGCAGAGAAGTTATGTTAAACTTGTATAGAACCTTGTTTGATTGTCTCATGATTTGAGCCGGTGGGGCGGCAATATGGCATTTCTGCATACTGTATATGCTTTAAGTGGTTGCTGTAAAAGTTGTTGTTGTAAACGCTGTTGTTGTAACTGTTGTGTTGTTGTTGTAATATTTGCTCAAGGACGAAAAGGTCACGCTCAAAGGAGTTTGTGGCCCGCTCAGTACAAAAAAAATTAGAGGGAACATTGGTGCCTGCTCCAGATTGCTATTTATTCAAAGGCTCTTTGGTGAGGAGTGTGTATAGGTGAGCGCAAGATTGGGCTCACCCGTGATGCTCCCACAGTCGAATAGCTCACTGTTGGGGTCAGTTAGAGGAGGAACCAGCGGGCGGCCATCACCCTGGAGCTATGTCCCAGCAAGGAGTCAACGACTTCAGGAAATGAAGGGGAAAAAACGAGCAGAAATGGCAGGGAAAAAATACTCTCAATTCATCGGCATCCTTCTTGGAGATATCTCTGTTCGACTTCGCATTAAAAATGGTGCTTGGGCTCGTCAGGAATTATATAAAAGGAAGTCTCCCTGGGTCTTGACTCAGGCACATTCTATTACCTGGGATCAGCGGATATTGGAAAATCAGGCGGGTTGGAACATAGAAAAGGACTTCGGCCCCTCGCGCCTGTTCCGGCATTTAATCATGTCGTGGCTGATCTGTCCCTCAACCCCATTTTCATGCCTTTGCTCCCTATCCCTTGATAACCTTACCTAACAAAAAATTTTTTTTTTAATTATTCATTCACGGGATGTGAGCATCGCTGGCAAAGCCAGCATTTATTGCCCATCCCTAATTGCCCTCGAGAAGGTGGTGGTGAGCCGTCTCCTTGAACCGCTGCAGACCCTGTGGTGAAGGTACTCCCACAGCGCTGTTAGGGAGGGAGTTCCAGGATTTTGACCCAGCGACGATGAAGGAACAGCCGATAAATTTCCAAGTCAGGGATGGTGTTAAATTGGTTTGGAGGGGAACTGCTTCTTTATCTGAGGAGTTGCGAATGGAACTGAACACTGTGAGATCATCAGCGAACATCCCCACTTTTGACCTTACGACGGAGGGAAGGTCACTGATGAAGCAGCTGAAGATGGTCGGGCCTGGGACACTGCCCCGAGGAACTCCCCAGTCTTGAAAATGTCATTTGACCCCCAGCATCCACAGCCTTTTGGAAGACAGAGTTCTAGATTTCTGCTACCCTTTGTGTGAAAAAGTGCTTCCTGATTTCACTCCTAAATGGCCGAGCTCTAATTTTAAGGTTCTGCCCCCTTTGTCTGGATTCCCCCACCAGAGGCAATAGTTTCACTGTATCTACCCTATTGAAACCCTTAATCATTTTAGTCCCAGCCCCGTTGCCTCTGCACTGGCTTTGCTGGAGCAGGCAGGGGTACAGCCAGGTGGAAGTGGAGTTTCCAGCTGTCCCACTAGAGTTATGGCGGAGTCCACCGGAGCAACCGAGTAAATTGAGCCCCTATATTCTTATGAATTTCTTTCAGGCTGCATCAGGTTTCTTTGGCATTTATGCTTCAACTACTGAGAGAGCAGATGCTGCCACACTTCCACCAATGTCCTTTTAGCTGGCTGGCAGGAGTTGTTAAGTGTGATATTTCTGATGTTCCCTGTGGCCTAGTTTTGCCACGTCACGCTGCCTGATTTTTGGGTGGCAGGCGGTTGGGCAGGGCACCCATTGCGCTCGAGCCAATGTTCCCCCTAAGGTGCGCGGCCGCACATCAATCGGGAGGTCCCACGCAGGCCGCTCACAAGCTGTTGCCGCTGGAAGATACCACGCGTCAAATTTAAAGGGACCATGCACGGAAAAAAAATTAGAGGGAACATTGGCTGGATTCCTGGCCACTTTCGCCCAACCTATTTCCTGCCGTCATATCCAGTGGAAGGCAGAAGTGCCCACTCTACAACGGGTAGACGCCTGGTCTGCAAGGGTTAAATTACAAGGAGAGATTACACAAACTAGGGTTGTATTCCCTGTAATTTAGAAGGTTAAGGGGTGATCTGATCGAAGTTTTCAAGATATTAAGGGAAACAGATAGGGTAGCAAGAGAGAAACTATTTCCGCTGGTTGGGGAGTCCAGGATTAGGGGGGCATATTCTAAAAATTAGAGCCAGACCTTTCAGGAGTGAAATTAGGAAACACTTCTACACACAAAGGGTGGTGGAAGTTTGGAACTCTCTTCCGCAAACGGCAATTGATGCTAGATCAACTGTTAATTTTAAATCGGAGATTGATAGATTTTTGTTAACCAAAGGTATGAAGGGAAATGGGCCAAAGGCGGGCTATATGAGTTAGGTCGCAGATCAGGCCATGATCTCACTGAATGGCGGACGGAACAGGCTAAATGGCCTCCTCCTGTTCCTATGTTTCAAATAAAGTGGTAGTGAAATATTCATCGCATATGTTCCGTTTTGTGTGCTGCTGTGCCTGGATTTCCAAGGTTGCTAAGCGGTAGAGGAAAAGTGGAAGTGATTTTGAAGAGCACAGCAGGTTCTTTGCAAGGGATTTACAGAAAGCTTACTTCTCAGGTGATTTGGGCGATTTATTTTTTTGCCTGTTGCTGTTGAGAACTGCTTCGTCACTATCTACGTCTGTGCCTTTTGTTGCAGTGGTGCTATTTATTCCTCCCCGCCAACTGCACACGTCGCAATGTATTTCACATTGCCAACTCCCCTGTATCTGTCTTTTGCGGAGGAAGAAATGAAGGAGCAACGGAGGAATTTTAAACTGGTCAGGTAGTTCAGGACATACAAAGCAGCCATCTGCTGGGACTCCGCACCAGGGTAGGCTGATTAGGTTAGATGGAGAGTGGTGGGAGGAGGCTCGTGTGGAGCACAAACACCGGCACAGACCTGTAGGGCCGAATGGCCTGTTTCTGTGCCCTCAACCTTCTAAACTCAAGGGAATACAAGCCTAAGTCGATGCAACCTGGGCTCAGAATTTAACCCTTTAAACCCCGGTATCATTCTGCTGAATCGGCGCTGTACCCTCTCCAAGTTCTACGGTTCCGTGCCCAAAACTGTACGCAGTCTGGGACAGAACCTGCCTGATTTTCCCATGTTCACCTAGCCCAGGCGACCCAGTGTGCTTGGGCGCATGCCCAAGAAATCTCCCCTGTAGTTTTTAAATCCACCTGCCCGTCCGCCTCCGAAAGCAGTAATGATCCTCATGTAGAATCCTGAGCCTCCAATCTTATGGCCGTCATGAATCTGCTGCTCCACCAACAGACTGGTCCATGGATGATGACCCAACAACAACTTGCATTTATATAGCACCTGTAACGTAGTAAAACGTCCCAAGGCGCTTTACAGGGGCATTATCAAATTTGACATCGAGCCACATAAGGATGACCAAATACTTGGTCAAAGAGGTAGGTTTTAAGGAGGGTCTTAAACGAGGAGAGAGAGGTAGAGAGGTTTCGGGAAGGAATTCCAGAGCTTAGGACCTCGGCAGCTGAAGGCACGGCCACCAATGGTGGGGCGAAGGAAATGGGAGATGAGTAAGATGCCTGAATTGGAGGAAGAGATATCTCGGGGGGGTTGTAGGACAGGAGGAGGTTACAGAGTTAGGGAGGGGGCGAGCCCTTGGATGGAGTTGAAGACAAGGATGAGAATTTTAAACATCGAGACATTGCCAGACCGGGAGCCAATGTAGGTCTGAACCACAGTAATATCTCAGAGCCGATGTTCCTGCTTCGCGGCTGCAGACAGGCGACTCGACAGGATGTACCATTCACAGCCACCCACAGAGGACTACAGGAAGATAACTTCCTGACGCATGCACGACTGAGCGGATGATCATAAGATGAGACGCCTGCTCTTTCGAGCCTCGGCAGCTGCAGGCACGGCTACCAATAGGGGATGCTCAAGAGGCCAGAATTGGGGGAGTGCAGAGATGTCGGAGGGTTGCAGAGCTGGCCATGGAGGGATTTGGAAACATTTTATAAATGGTAAGAGATTGGGAAATGTTGGTGTTCAGAGGGACCTGGGTGTCCTTGTACACGAATCACTGAAAGTTAACATGCAGGTACAGCAAGCAATTAGCAAAGCAAATGGTATGTTGACCTTTATTACAAGAGGATTTGAGTATAAGAGTAAAGACGTCTTACTGCAATTATATAGGGCCCTGGTGAGATCACACCTGGAGTATTGTGTACAGTTTTGGCCTCCTTACCTAAGGAAGGATATACTTGCCATAGAGGGAGTGCAACGAAGGTTCACCAGACTGGTTCCTGAGATGGGGGATTGTCTGATGAGGAGAGATTGAGTAGACTAGGCCTATATTCTCTAGAGTTTAGAAGAATGAGAGGTGATCTCATTGAAACATACAAAATTCTTACAGGGCTTGACAGGGTAGATGCAGGGAGGATATTTCCCCTGGCTGGGGAGTCTAGAACCAGGGGTCACAGTCTCAGAATAAGGGGTCGGCCATTCAGGACTGAGATGAGGAGAAATTTCTTCACTCAGAGGGTGGTGAATCTTTGGAATTCTCTGCCCCAGAGGGCTGTGGAGGCTCAGTCGTTGAGTATACTCAAGACTGAGATCGATAGATTTTTAGATATTAAGGGAATCAAGGGATATGGGGATAGTGCAGGAAAGTGGAGATGAGGTAGAAGATCAGCCATGATCTTATTGAATGGCGGAGCAGGCTCGAGGGCCGAATGACCGACTCCTGCTCCTATTTCTTATGATCTTATGTTCTTAAGGATGAGCATTTTAAAATTGAGCCGTAGCTGGGCCCAGGTTGTATCGGAGATATGTCTCTCACATTTTCTGCACAACACAGCAAGGGATTGAGAGGAGCAGCTCATAGAGAGAGGAGAGCCACAAACATCCAGCCCTTCTGCACACAGAGATTAATAAGGAACTCAGTAACTGTCAGAGTTAGAAAAGTGTATCGAGGGATCAGCAATTGATTTTAGGTGATTAACGAATATTCCATTGGTCATCAGTTAAGAGCATTACATCAGTAGGAATTAAAACCCGGACATGATTTTCCAATGATGTGTTTAATCTTTAGACAGACTAATGTCTTCTTTGTTACAGCAACAAACTGAAGACACCTTAATCGTCTTCGATTGTTGTATTTCTGTTCGAATAACACTTTCAAGAGCAGACACGATCACCTGAAACCTCAGCAGGCCATGACAATTGATTATTAAATAATTGTTAGATCAACTAGCCACACTTGGGGAGGTGAAGAAAAGAGAGAGAGAAAGAGAAAGAGAGAGAGGAGAGAGAGGAGAGAGAGAGAGAGAGAGAGAGAGAAAAATTCCTCAGCCAGAATCCCAGGTTTTGGATTTGATTACTCTAGCAATGAACAGGCGCAGACAGGAGGGATGAATGGCCGCCTTCTGAGCTGTACATGTCTATGATTCTATAGGTATTGGACAGTGATTCCATCTTCACGCGCACTGTCCACACATAAGCAACCAGCAGGGGATAACAATCAGGAGTGGGAACACTGGCTTATGTTTCCCTCCTCCAGTGTCTGTGTCAGTGGGTAGCACACTCGCCTCTGAGTCAGAAGGTTGTGGTTTCAAGTCCCACTCCAGAGACTTGAGCACAAAAATCTAGGTTGACCCTCCCAGTGCAGTGCTGAGGGAGCGCTGCACTGTCGGAGGTGCCGTCTTTCAGATGAGACGTTGAACCGAGGCCCTGTCTGCCCTCTCAGGTGGATGTAAAAGATCCCATGGCACTATTTCGAAGAAGAGCAGGGGAGTTATATCCGGTATCCTGGCCATTATTTATCCCTCAAATCAACATCACTAAAAACAGATTATCTGGTCATTATCACATTGCTTGTTGTGCGCAAATTGGCTGTCGTGTTTCCTACATTACAACAGTGATGACACATCAAAAAAATACTTAATTGGCTGTAAAGCGCTTTGGGACGTCCAGTGGTCGTGAAAGGCGCTATATAAATGCGAGTCTTTCTTTCTCTAAGCAATGTAACACCATTAAAAAAGCAAACCAAGCACTAGGGTTTATTTCTAGAGGGACTGAATTGAAAAGTAGGGAGGTTATGCTAAACTTGTATCAAACCTTGATTAGACCACACTTGGAGTACTGCGTACAGTTCTGGTCGCCATATTATAAAAAGGATATAGAGGCACTGGAGAGGGTGCAGAGAAGATTTACAAGGATGATACCAGAAATGTGAGGGTATACCTATCAGGAAAGGATGAACAGGCTGGGTCTCTTTTCTCTTGAAAAAAGGCTGAGGGGTGACCTAATAGAGGTCTTTAAAATTATGAAAGGTTTTGATAGAGTGGATACAGAGAGAATGTTTCCACTTGTGGGGAAGAGCATAACTAGAGGCCATCAATATAAGATAGTCACCAAGAAATCCAATAGGGAATTCAGAAGGAACTTCTTTACCCAGAGAGTGGTGAGAATGTGGAACTCGCTACCACAGGGAGTGGTTGAGGTGAACTGTATGGATGCATTTAAGGGGAGACTAGACAAGCATATGAGGGAGAAGGGGATAGAGGGTTATGCAGATAAGGTTAGATGAGGAAAGACGGGAGGAGGCTCGAGTGGAGCATAAACGCCGGCATGGACTGGTTGGGCCAAATGGCCTGTTTCTGTGCTGTATATCCTATGTAAAAACACCTCACAGTCCTCCTGACTGAAATTACTAACAGCGCACACTGCAAATCTTAGGACAGCATGGCTCTGTACCACACTATTGAAGTGCATTTAACCACTAAGATGGAAGGTGGGCGGGGGGAGGAGAGAGAGAAGGCAGATGGGGTTGGAGTACCAAGCACATTTTACTTATTTTTCCTCGTAACTATGTTCTGTCCAAATGAAGATTTTTTTTTTTTACACAAGAGCTCTAATTAAAAACATTTCTTCAGACCGAAATGGCATGGCCAGACACAGATTGACGTATGTTTTTAACATTATGGGAATAGCTGTTTGTCCTTAGCCCCTTGTTCCGGGCTCCATCCAGACTGGGGCTTCAGCAACTTCAGGAATTCGAGCAGGCACATAGCCAGGCTAAATCAGCAGGTCATCAAACTTGACAACATGCTGTCTCCCATCGAAGCCTCTGCCCTAAAAGTTAGCCAAACCTCACTCAAGGACAATCAATCAGGTAGCTGTGGGAATGGCACATTGCCATCCTTTTTTGCCAGTTTCAGAAACCGTCCCGAGGGCAGCATAGAGGATGGGGCAGGGGGAGGAGAGGTGGGATTCGTGGCTCGAGCTGTTTTATTTTTGTTAAGTAGTAAGTGTTGCCTCCGCAACAGAAGATGCAAAAGCAAGTGTGGGGGGAAAAAAAAAAGAGGGGGAAGAATCAGCTTCCTGTTTTAAAACCCAATCCTGGTTTACATTATAGAAAATTCTTTGCAGCCAGCTCAAAAAAAACGTGGGACTGTCCAGTCCAAAACTGGACAGATGTCAAACCCAAAAAGGCAGAAGTCATCTGCTCTGCATGCAGACGTTCCACCACTTCTGCCCAGACACAGCAACCCATCAAGCCGCGTCCCCATTTCCCAGCCTTCGAGTTTGATCAACAACATGTCCCACTGGCTCTCACAGTGGGAATCAGCAAGGATCCTGACCAGTGAATTCCACTGGGAAGTCTGCACGTGTTGCCTGCAGGTGAGGACAGGACCGGCTCAGCTGCGATTGATCCAGGGTCAAATGTATATATTTTTCTAATTCGCTCTCAGGGTGCAGCCATCGCTGGCAAGGCCGGCATTTATTGCCCGTCCTTAGTTGCTGGGAGGGCGACGGTGGGCCTTCTTCTTGAACCGCTGGTAGCAGTTTAATACGTCCAAGTAGCTCGCTAGGCCACTTCAGAGGGAAGTTAAGAGTCACTGGTGTGGGACTGGAGTCACATATAGGCCAGAATGAGTAAGGGCGGCAGCTTTCCTTCCCGAAAGGATATGAGTCAACCAGTTGGGTTTTTACGTCAATCCGACAGCTTCATGGTCACTTCTACTGATACCAGCTTTTTCTTTCCAGATTTTTAAAAACTGAATCCAAATTCTCAAACTGCCATGGTGGGATTTGAATTTGCATTCCCTGCAGTACTAGTCCAGGCCCCTGGATTACTTCCAGTAACAGAACCACTACACGACCATACCCTGCAATATGACATACCATCTAAGCTTGCTGGTACAGGTCTCTATCTGTGCCCACCATTGCTGGTATAGCTGTCAACCAATGTTCCCCCTAATTTCTTTTGGGAGCGCGGTCCCTTTAACGGACTGCGCGGCTGCGCAGCTTAAACGGGAACATTGGCTCAGTGGGCAGCACCCTCGCCTCTGAGTCAGAAGGTTGTGGGTTCAAGTCCCAATCCACAGACTTGAGCACAAAAATCTAGGCTGACACTCCAGGGCAGTACTGAGGGGGTGCTGCGCTGTTGGAGGTGCCGTCTCTCGGATGAGACGTTAAACCGAGGCCCCGTCTGCTCTCTCAGGTGGACGTAAAAGATCCCGTGGCCACTATTTCGAAGAAGAGCAGGGGAGTTCTCCCTGGTGTCGTGGCCAATATTGATCCCTCAACCAACATCATTAAAAAGCAGATGATCTGGTCATTATCACATTGCTGTTTGTGGGAGCTTGCTGTGCACAAATCGGCTGCCACGTTTCCCACATTACAACAGCGACTACACTTTACAACATTGCATGTAAAGCGCTTTGGGGCATCCTGAGGTCGTGAAAGGTGCTACAGAAATGCAAGGCTTTCTTTCTCGCACGTAAAGAGCAGCCACTTGACGGGCAGCCAGCAGCCATGGAACAGCACATCAACACGAGCCAGCCTGGTCGGTGCCTTCAAAAGAAACAGCGAGAACATAAAGAGGGGCAGAGCACTGCGTTCAGGACAGCCTATGGTGCAGCTGGCCACACAGACAAGAGTTTCTCATTCCTCCCAGTGGCAGCTGTGGAGGAGCCTGAAGTCTGGCAGTTTTTGCAAAGCACAGTGTTTGTATCCTGGTTCTGATTATTATTGTAACGGATTTGGGCTGAAAGGAAATCTCGATAGGAGACTCTTTTTTTGTTAAACCATCAGTTATTGTCGTACAGCGTGTGAGACGATGCGACTCTCTGTCACACAGGCGATCAAAGGCACTGGAGATTTACAAGGATGATACCAGAACTGAGAGGTTATAACTAATGTTTCCTCTAACTTTTTTTTTGGGCTGCGCAGTCCCTTCAACAGGCTGCGCAGCCCATTCAAAATTCCGCGTACGCGGGGTTTTTTTCCATTTAAAATCCGGTGACCTCCAAAGCGCTGCGCGGCCGCACAGCTTACAGGGAACATTGGTTATAACTATCAGGAAAGACTGGACAGGCTGGGGCTCTTTTCTCGAGAAAAGAGAAGGCTGAGGGGTGAACTGACGGAGGTCATTAATATAAGAAAGGGGTTTGATAGGGCAGACGTAGAGAAGATGTTTCCACTTGTGGGGGAGACCAAAACTAGGGGCCATAAACAATGTCCCCTTTAATTTTTTTTTTGGTGTGCGGCCCCTTTAAGCGGCTCATTCATAATACCGCGCATGCGCAGTTTTTCCCATTTAAAAGCTGGTGAGCCAGCTGCGCAGGGGCTCCAGAGCGCTGCGCGGGCCGTGCAGCTTAAAGGGAGCATAGATCATAAATATAAGATGGTCACTAATAAATCCAATAAGGAATTCAGGAGAACCTTCTTTACCCAGAGAGTGGTTAGGATGTGGAACTCGCCACCACAGGGAGTGGTTGAAGCGTGGAGCACAGATGCCATTGAGGGGAAGCTAGATAGGTATATGGGGGAGAAAGGAACAGGTCATGCTGATAGGGTAAGATGAAGTGGGGAGGGAGGAGGCTCGTGTGGAGCATAAACACCGGCACGGACCAGTTGGGCCGAATGGCTCGTTTCTGTGCTGTAGACTCGATGTAAAAATCCTCCCGTGTATTAAACGCGATTTGCAACGGGATCCTTTTTTATCTGCCGCCCACAACCCTCCCCATTGTTCCTTCGTTTTTTTTTCGCCAGTGGAAATAGTAGCCTCCCAGGAGAGCAGCAACTGCATCAGAGCCACGTGGAACGACTCAATGGAAAATCTTGGCAGCACCCGTGGAAATGGGAAGACGAGGAAGAAGACGTAATTAAAGGATGCAAGTGATTTCTCCTTCAGATCATTATGTAAGAAATGCTGCCATGACATAATTTGTAACTGTCACCTCCCTCACAAATACAAATTCTGTTAAATGGGCTCTAACTAATTAGTCTGGGGCGGAGGGGGAAGAGACTCCCCGACTCCATCCCTCAATTCAAGAATGAATCCTTGTTAGGAACGTGTAGCTATTTAAACTGTGGTAAGCTGTCCTGTGTGAACACTTCCTAGGATTCCTAGCTCTGCAGTTTTCCCAGCTGGATCCTCTTACTTTTTTTTTCTCTTTTTCCACAACGCTCCTCCTACTGTGCGCTCTGTTGGGAAAGGGCGGTGGGGTTGGGGCGGGAGAGGTGGAGGATGGGGAGGGAATGCGGCATCTCTGCAATCAGCAGCAACCCGCCCCTACAGGTCTGGAAGGCCTGCCCTTGTATAGAGACAGTGTTCATATCTTTTTTTTTTCCCTTACCCCTCAACTGGGGAAACACTCAACGCTGCAAGGAGTCCGTCTCGCCAGACCTCTTGAAAAGAGATGAAATGTCATCAGACTGTAGCAGGGGAATTTGAGCCAGTTCTGTGCCTATATGTTGGTCCAGCAACACCTCAATTTTTAAAATTCCCATCCTTGTTTTTAAATCCGTCCATGGCCTCGCCCCTCCCATATCTCTGTAATCTCCTCCATCCCTACAACCTCCGAGATATCTGCGCTTCTCCAATTCTGGCCTCTTGCGCATCCCCGATTTTCTTCACTCCACCGTTGGTGGCCGTGCCTTCAGCCGCCTGGGCCCTAAGCTCTGGAATTCCCTCCCTAAACCTCTCTACCTCTCTCTCCTCTTCTAAGTTGCTCCTTAAAACCGACCTCTTTGACCAAGCTTTTGGTCACCTGTCCTAATATCTCCTTTAAAAGGAAAAAAAAACAACCCATCAAGGTGGCTGCTCCGAATCGCATCCTTGCCACCTCTGCTGGAATCGGACATCGTTGGGCATCGGGCGAGGGCATAGTCGGGCCTGGCATCAGGCTGCTGATACGCACTGTCTGGGCTCACACATGAAGAGCAGTCGCTTGGGTGAACTGCCGAAGGGTGCCCGATGCCTGTGGAACTGTGCCCGGCCAGGCAGGAGTTAAATACCTTCAGGGAAAAAAAGAGGAGATGGAGGGGCGAAAAGTGGCAGGAAAGGGAGGAAGGAAAAAAATCTTAATGCTTTGCTGCAGAGGGTATAACACTTCAGGTTGTACTGTAATACACTTACCAATCCAATTTAACTGGGGGGGGGGGGGGGGGGGGGGGGAGTTGTTCAGTCGAAGTCATTAACTGGGAGAATGAAGCTTAAACGGATTATAATTGTCTGAACCCTGAAACTAGATTCCTGGCTTGCAATCACCACAAGCTGCCGGTTGTTCAATTATGTATGTTATAAACTTTACGAGGTAGTTTTGTTCAGATCGGAGCTTGCGGCAGCGCTCTGTGGGGGTCTGTGCCTGAAGATATTATTCTGTTGGTTGAACGTGGGGTTTTTACACTTGTTTAACGCTGAAGTTTGCCAGCAAAACAAGGCTATCCAGTACATAGAAAAGAAAATACTGAACAAATACTGCCTAAGCATGGAGCCAAACTGACGCATGATGGCAGTCAAACTCACGCTGAAACTGGAATTTCCATTCCATTAGCACAACATTTTTTATTGCACCAATATTTTCCTCATTTAGAGGCCTTGGGCTGGATTTTCAATGACCCATGGAGTCGGGTTTGGAGGCGTGTGGGGGGTTAAATTTGCGGGGTCGGGGGTCCCGACCCCATTCCGACTCCATCCCGCCTCCACGCAATTTTGACAAAATCAGTCACGGGGTTCCCGCCTCCAAGAGGTGGGAGAGGCCATTAAAGCCCTTAATAAGCCCTAAATTGGCTCTGTAATGCGATTTTGAAACGTTTTAGCTAGCTTAACCCTTTTCTGACATGAAGCACGCCTGGTGTGAAACACTCCAGTGAAACCTGGCGGGAGCACAAGTAGATAGCTGACTATCAGCTGCAGGTCCACTATTACAACGGAGATGTGATGAAGGTACTAGTAGTATTATGTCTGAAAGTGGCCTCTGATGCTGCTGCATTGAACGTCTTGAGAGACTGCATGGCATTTGGTGTGAGAGGACTTGGATGCAAAAAAATTCTCATTCTCTCTCTCTCTCTTTTCCTCCCCCATTTTGCATCCAGCTCCACTCACATCAGGCAGGTCCTCTCTCACCAACAGTCTCTGAGACTAGGCAGTCAGCAATGATGACATCATCAGAGGCGACTTTCAGACTGAAACCACTAATTGGTTCATGGGTTCCCACATGCTGGAACTCAATTGCCCAATTTAGTGAAAATTGCATCATTCATCCACATTAATCTGGAGTCGGGAGGGAAACACGAAATGCGGATAACATGACCCCAAGACAAAATCCAGCCCCTTGACTCTTCACTGGGCTACAGATCCACAGATGGCAGAGGCACTTTGGTATCTCACAATCATTCATGTGTGAGCCTAACGGTGACTATCGGCAGGCTTTTCCACAGATGAGGGATCGGAGTTGAGCCTAACCCTGGCCTCACCCAATGCCTCTCCTCCTTTGCTTGTGTGTGTGTGTGCGTATGTGTGTGTATGTATGTACACACACACACACACACACTTTTAGTAGGAATCACTGGATAGCAATCAGGAGCTGGATCCAATGTTCCCGTTAAGCGGTATGGAGGTCCCGCGCAGGCCGCTTACCAGCTTTACAATGGAAAAACCGCACATGCGCGGAAATGTGACTGGGCCAGTTAAAGGAGCCGCACACCTCCCAAAAAAAATTAGAGGGAAAATTGGCTGGATCCCCGATTGATTTTCCCCACCCTAACCTGTGGGCGTTGAGCCTCGTTGTAAAACCGCATGAGAACAGCTAATTCAGCGCAGACTGCGATCAAACCTGGGACTCACTGGATAAACTCACCTGAGCCACTAGGGGAGCACCAGGGAATTCTAAGCTCAGCAGATAGCATCTTACAATACAATGATAAAGGGAAACCCCCTCAGTCAAATTACCAAAATCAGATTCTATACTTTAGGCCATTAACCTACCCGCCTGGCAGGATCAGATCGGCCGCCCATTTACAGCCCATCCGAGTTAATTTCCCATTGACTATGGGTTAGGATAAAATGACACCGCAAGTCTAGACTTCCATTAGAATCGCAATGCAGCAGAAGGTAGATGAGACCCGAGAGAGAAGGTAAATCTTCTGCCTTTATTGTTTTCACTAGCATTATGGGAAGTAAGAAATGGTAAGCAATCCAGTTTTACAATCGATCATTACCGGTGAGTTTATGCACAGCCCTGGTCTGAGGGTAAGCCCTACACGGTAGGTCACTTACTCCGCCCTCACTCTGTGCTGATCTCACCCGGTGGAACTCCCCAACTGGTCTCAGCACCCCTAGGCTGAGGAAAGAGAAAGAGAAGTTAGCCAGGGTCCCGGCTCCTGACTGCTCGCCAAAGATCACTGCTGACAGCATGTATGTGGATATAGGTTGAGAGGAGATCGGGTCGCCTCTCATGCCTCCCGCACCTTCCCCACCCCACTTCAAACTACATTTATAATAACCTGCCGACACTCACTGTCCGTCAGAACACATGAATGAACAAGGACCAGTGAAGACCAAAGTCCCAAAGTAAGAAAAACAATGTATGCTCTGAGTTCTTGTGCTTCACATAAATTACACAGAATGCAAGCACAGAAACAGGCCATTCAGCCCAACTGGTCCATGCCGGTGTTTTTATGCTTCACACGAGCCCCCTCCCACCCCTCTTCATCTACCCCCATCCGCATATGCTTCTATTCCCTTCTCCCTCATGTGCTTATCTAGCTTCCCCCTTAAATGCATCCGTGCTATTCGCCTCAACCACTCCCTGTGGTAGCGAGTTCCACATTCTAACCACTCTCTGGGTAAAGAAGTTTCTCCTGAATTCCCGACTGGATTCATTGGTGACTATCTCATACTACTACTATCTCATAGTGGGAACATCATAAAGGAAGAATGGTCACTTGGAGGAGGTATGGGAGGGCCATCGGTATATTTTTAAAAATGGGCTATAAAGTGAGTCACAGCTACAAGAGGGAAGGAAATGGGAAAAGGAACAAAAAGGAGGAGGGTGGGAGGGGGAGAAGCGATTTGGTTGCTACATGTAACCGCATCGTAAATGCATTCAAAAAGCACGCGTTTATGTCACTACACATACCAACTACAGTACTTCTCTCCCCACTGCGCCCCGCTCCACAGAATGTTAAAATATTTCACAACATCCCGACATGTTTAATGTACTATCTGTGGTAAATCTAAAAAAGAAACTACAGATTTGGATTTGCCTGATAACTGAGCTACTAAGAAAAAAAAAACAGCCAGTCATTTCTCAACTTCTCTTTTCGCTCCCTTTTTCCAAATGTCTCTTTGCATCTTGTGAATAAATAACACCCCCCCAAAAAAAAAAAATTTCTTTCAAAGGATTCAAGTTTCAATTGGAAGCTACCAGCAGAAGGTGCCAAAAATCCAGCAAATGACAAGAGACGCACAAAGGGCATTAATGGAATTGGCCATGGGCACCCGGCCCAAGTGAGATTCACTCCAGGCCTGTGGGACCCAGGGAAAATAAACAGTTCCAGCAAACTCTTCTGTCCAATCTTAGGGTGGGTGGGTGGGTGGGGGTGTGCAGGGGGAAGGGCTCGGTGTTCAGGAGGAAGAAAAAAATTGCTGGTGTGTTATTATTGGTCTGCCTTCAACTCAAGTTATAAATTCTACCTGACGGTTTTTTGACAGTGGTCAGTAGACAAAGAACTGGGCTACAAGCTACTGGGCAGGCGCCTGTGGTGTCAGCAGAGAGAGAGAGAGAGAGGGGAAAAAAAACCCACACAGAAATTCTCAACAGATGCGTGAAGCCCCATCAGCATTCCTGTAAGGTAAAGCAAGGTCACACGGGCAGGAAGACAATATAAGGACTATTTGGGCTCCCTCAGCCAGATGTGTTTTAATAAGGCGGCTGCCCTCCAAGTTAATAAGGTCAGGTTCTGGCTCCAGCAAGACGAGCAAACAAGTAAGGTCTTGGCTCAAGTACAACACTGACTTGGCACTCGTCGCCTGGCTTCCTGAATTATTCCAGCTTTAGAGCGGAACAAGCTCTCCTTGCTCCACGCTTTTATTAGAAGTTTCCCTTCCACCAAAAAAAAAAGGGGAATTAAAAAAAAAAATACTCGAGCCTCTTGCTAATTTTAGCTCCGCAATCCGACCTCCTCAGAAAACGGGCCGCATCAGTGTGCTCCTGAGATGGGAAATAAATCTAACAGCAAGGTCCGCTATTGATTTTTTATTTTTATCAATGCTGTGTGGTCAAAAGCTGCCCTCTCCCCCCCACCCACCCTCCTCTCTAACCTTCACTTTTAATGTTTTTTGGCAGCAAAAACGAATATAACTGTGTGTGTGTGTGTGTGTGTGTGTATTTGGCAGATAAGAGGAACGATTCGGGGGAGGGGAAGGGGTGCAGTCGAGAACTCAATGAAACATTTTCTTGGCACGGCCGACCCCCAAGTATCCTGGACGCTGGCCCGACTCTGAACCGAACTTAAACAAACTCCTGTCGCAACCATCTGCTCGGCTTAAATAAATCAAACAGTCTGTTGAGCGGGTGGGTGATCAAGTTTCCATCTGTGCAGCAGTCCGCTCGCCTGCATGGAGCCTCGACTTGCCTCCACCAGCCAATTGTCCTGGCAATATGTGCTCTCTCTCTCTCTCTCTTATATCCTTGAATTCCTCCAGGAAAACTAGACCCCGACTTCTAAAATGGAACCAAGCACTATTTTTACAGCTCCTTACAAAAAAAAACCCACGCTGGGGGGGTGGATTGAGCTGGGATCTACTGCATTAAATCCAGTTTGATTTGCCAAGCATGTTATTATTTCCTATACAAATAATAAAAGAGGATAGGGAAAATGTAATCAAATAGTCAAATGTATAAAACCGAAAAAAAAAAATTAAATAAATAAAAGGCTTTATAAAAAAAAAAGCTCGCCTGGATTATTAATTTGTCACGACGTGAGAAAAAAAAATAGAAACACTTCCATTGTCGCCACCCTGTCCAGTCATTAAAGCCCTTTGGAGCTCCGTGCCAGAATCCAGCACAATCGGGCTCAGAGTACCAGCGTCACGCCGGGTTACCGTGGAAGCGGGTGATATTCCCAGGGTCTGCGGCACAGCCTGAGTGCGCCGCCGGCCTGTAACCAACGCAAGCGTAGTTTCCGCTGGAGCTGGTCAAGGTTTGATCTGAATTAATGGCTTATTTACAGTACATTACGGGCAGCAGGAGAGCTTGAATTGAGGCCAGGTTGGTAATCTCTCCCTTTCCACCAGCCAGTCTGAAAGAGTCCTGGCCCTGGCTCCAATCAGGCACAGCACGACCGGTTACAGCACGCTGCTCGGCATCAAAGAGAACGCCAACATACTCCTCCCCCCCCGCCCCGACTTTTTAATCTTCTCCTCTTCTGAAGGTATCTACTCACACGAGGGTGCGGCGGCAGAACCCCGTCAGCTGAGTGGCCATTCTTAAAATGTGCAATAGCAAAATACTGCGGATGCTGGAAATCCGAAATAACAACAGAAAACGCTGGAAAAACTCAGCAGGCCAGGCAACATCTGTGGAGAGAGAAAGAGAGTTAACGTTTCAGGTCGAAGTTCCGACAAAGGGTTTCGACCTGAAACGTTAACTCTCTTTCTCTCTCCACGGATGTTGCCTGGCCTGCTGAGTTTTTCCAGCGTTTTCTGTTGTTATTTCTTAAAATGTGCAAGCCTGGAAAAATTCTGCCCCTCTTGTGCATTCCCCACTTCCTTCGCCTCACCATTGGCGGCCGTGCCTTCAGCTGCCTGGGCCCCAAGCTCCGGAATTTCCCTCCCTAAACCTCTCCGCCTCTCTCTCCTCCTTCAAGATTCTGCATAAAACCTACCTCTTTGACCAAGCGTTTGGTCACCTGCCCTAATGTCCCCTTCTTTGTCTCGATGTCAGTTTTTGTCCGATTACGCTCCTGTGAAGCGCCTTGGGACGTTTTTACTACGTTAAAGGCGCTATATAAATGCAAGTTGTTAAGAGTGTCAAATGGCTACTTTAATTAGAAGGCATCACAACCAAGCCTCATCCAGTCCTCAACCAATGTCCACATGTGTGCACTTCCTAGTTGCTGGATCGTGATGAGATGTGGGAACACTGGCTGGCTCTTCTCCCTCTCTATAGCCTGTTAGCACTGAGGGCAATTGCTTCACCCCAAAGGCTGCCCTAACCAAGATCGGCCAACTCACCACAGACCAGAAATTGAACTGGAGAACTTCTGGTTGGCATATAGCACAGGAGCACATTTACTCACTAAACCATCAAGGGCACTGCGTGCCAACGTATTTACCAATGTGATAGTGTGAGCTATTGGTTATTGCTGAGAAACCTCAATCATTGCAAATCTGGAATAAAAACCAAGAAAAAAAATGCTGGAAATGCGCAGCACGCCAGTCAACATCTGAAAGAGAAAGACAGACTGCCATTTTGGGTTTTGATCCTTCATCGGAAAAGATTTGTTGGCAAAAATCGAAGCCATCCTCTTCAGATCTCACAAACACCTCCTCACTTACCCTGGCTGCCATCTCACGCTGAGCCCAGAGGTATGGAACTCTGGTGGTGTTCTCAGCCCCAAGCTCAGCTTCCTCCTCCACATATGATCAGTCACATCGACGGCTTCCTTTCACCTTTGAAACATTGTCTGCCTCTGCCTCTCACAACTGCTGCCAAATCCCCGATCCATGCTTTTACCGCCTTGAGGCAGAATGCTTGCCAAAGCTATCCTAGATACCTCCACCTGCCATAAACTACCAGCCACGCAAAACACTATGGCTTGTGTTCTCACCAACATCTAGGCCTGTACACACATCACCCAATCGGAACGTGTCCTTCCGAGGCTCAACTGGCTCGCCAGGCCTCAGAGAATCAACTTTGAGATCCTTATCCTCATCTTCAAGTCCCTTTTAAGGCTTTTTTCCTCTCTATCATGGCAATTTCCTCCAACCGTATGTCCATGGACATATCTTCCACCTGGATCACTTCTCGCTCCCCACTCCTTCTATTCCACCATCGTCAGCCAAATCTCTGGAGCCCCTTCCTGGGCGCATCATCTAACCACCTCCAGCCATGCATTTAAATGCCACCCAAAGAGCCATCTCAGCTTTCACTTCCTCCTGCTCCATGTCAACTCATCACCCAGTGCCCTCTAAAGTGCTCGGAGCTGTCTCTGAGGAGTGATATGCGATTGTCATCGTTGTTGTACAGTTCTGATGGCGGGTCACACCGATACTGAGCCACCGGTTCCATAGTTCCAGTGTTTTATTTTTGGTTTTGTTGTCACTTTCCGTGACACGCAGATTTTTAATCTACACGAACAGTGCAACACGATGGGTTGGATTTTACTCCCATCACTACTTCGGAGCTGGACTGGTTCTTGACTGGGGCAGAGACTGCTTCATATAGAAGGTAGATGTCTTTATAGACAACACTTGGTCCATGTGATCTCCTGAGGGGGTCGGAGAGGAATTTTCCAGAGTAGTTTTTCTCCAATTAACCCCGGATATTTTGCCTCCGCCAGGAGATTACATGGCTCGGGGTTGGGAAGGGTTTAGTCCTGTTGCTCCAGCCATCATGGTGTGGGGCAGGCTTGATGGACCAGCTGGTCTTTTCCTGACCATCAATTTTGTATGTTTGTATAATTATCCTCTGCAGATGTTTTATTCATCCGTTTCTCTAGTTCCCACAACAAGAGTTTCTGTCAAATTTTTGGAAAAGGGCAAAGAGTAAAATGGACACAGTTATGGAAATGCAAATGTAAAATACCATTCAATACGCAAAGACCATTCACTGGGTGGGCACTAAGTTTAGTTATGCTAAACCTGTATCGAACCTTGGTTAGACCACACTTGGAGTACTGCGTACAGTTCTGGTCGCCATATTATAAAAAGGATATAGAGGCACTGGAGAGGGTGCAGAGAAGATTTACAAGGACGATACCAGAAATGCGAGGGTATACATATCAGGAAAGGATGAACAGGCTGGGTCTCTTTTCTCTTGAAAAGAGAAGGCTGAGGGGTGACCTAATAGAGGTCTTTAAAACTATGAAAGGTTTTGATAGAGTGGATAGAGAGAGAATGTCTCCACTTGTGGGGAAGAGCATAACTAGAGGCCATCAATATAAGATAGTCACCAAGAAATCCAATAGGGAATTCAGAAGAAACTTCTTTACCCAAAGAGTGGTGAGAATGTGGAACTTGCTACCACAGGGAGTGGTTGAGGCGAATAGTATAGATGCATTTAAGGGGAGGCTGGATAAGCATATGAGGGAGAAGGGAATAGAGGGTTATGCTGATAGAGTAAGATGAGAAAAGATGGGAGGAGGCTCGAGTGGAGCAGAAACGCCGGCATGGACTGGTTGGGCCGAATGGCCTGTTTCCGTGCTGTATATCCTATGTAATCCTATGTAACAGAATAACCCCTGGTGGGTACTTCATGAATGAAACAGGCAGGGACAGAGGAGGGACACATCAGTGTTGAAACAATAAGCTTCACTGCAGCCCAGCAAAAGATGTTGACATTAATTGAACCACTCCAATGGCGAGACCTTTAGGACGGACATCAGGAAGAACTTCATACAGAATTAGCATCACTTGCAATGACCTTCTGGGTAGGGTAGTAGAGGCAAAAACCTTCCATACATTCAAATACCAGTTAGGTGATGTAATGCAGGGAAGGAAGAGGAAGAGGCGTCATTCCACCCCCCCCCCCCCCCCCCGCATGAATGAGCTAAAATAGACCAAGTTGTCTCGTTCATCTGTATTTATCTCAGTGATGGTTGGCTTGCGATCATTTAAAATGGGGCCTCTTTAAGATGCTTTGACAGATACCGACATTGTGTTAACGCAAGTGCCAAATCCCTTCTGCTGAACCATAAGTCAGTACATTAGCAGAGTACTGTATATAATCCTGAGTTACCCACCCCGCCATATGATTTAAATAACGTAACACTGCAAATACTTCAATACAACTGATTGGCATTGCGTGAACGCAGATAATCAATGTCTGATACTGTTGCGTAATCATCTCCCGAAAGACAAACTCGTTCACATAATTGTACAATGGTGTCCTGAACACTAATCGATCAAAGCAGCTGCACAAAGTGTCACACCAACATCCCACATGTTTATACTCTGCTATGGGTTAAGCACTAAAATAAAACTCTGCAAACCCATTCGCACCAGAGCAGTGCCAGCCCCCACCCCCCCCGGCCTCCGTACGGTCACATACTCTCCCAGGATCTCAGTTGACGGTGTTCAGGCTTTGGGGTTGTGACCAAGGTACAGAGTAACAGGTAAGCAAGCCAAGCGTCGTCACAAAGTGGCAGCCAATAGGTCACGTCCCAGTGTTAGATCGTCAGGGAGTCCGTCACATACCCTCCCTCTGGACCACCAGAGATTAGGCAGTGTTGGGTTCAGATCGTGGTTTGCCAGTGACTCAGAAACATAGGAGGGGGTGGGGGTGATTTTAACCTAACTATCCGGCCAGGAAACCCACGGGATTGAGTGCAACGCCGGTTTCACTTTTAAATTAGATTTTTTTTTAAATGTAAGTCGAGTCATGGGGATGCCAATACCCACCCATTTATAACACCTGCACCCAGAGAGATACCTTCTCATTAATCACACATTAAGGAACAGAAATGGAGGCTGTTGTGGCACAGATTGCTTTTTTGAGTCCTCATTGAACCAAACATTTTGGTCTATAATTAAATTATTCCACATGTACGAGCACTAAAATTAGCATTCTCTGCAGGTTTATTAAAATTGAAATCTAGATAAATGATTACAGGCAGGAAATTACTGTTGTGTGATATTAGCAGACGATATTTAATGTTCATGTCGAACAAAGACAAGACTTGCATTTATATAGCTCCTTTTCACATCTCTCAAAGCATTTCACATCCATCCCGGTTAATCTGCAGTCACTGTTATGTTGGCAGATATGGCAGCGAATGTGCACGCAGCAATGTCCCACGAGCAAAAGTGAGATGAATGACCATTTGATCGGACAACGGGAGAGCTCCCTGCTCCACTACAAATAGTGCCGGGGATCTTTAACCTCCACCCGAGCAGGGAGACGGGGCCTCTGGCAATGTGGCATTTCCTTAGGAGTGCTCTGGAATGTCAGTATTATGTGCTCAAGTCCTGGGGTGAGGCTTGTACCCAGAACCATCTAACCTAAAGGCAAAAGCACGGCCAACTGAGCCAAGCTGAGACTGTCCACGAGTTGAAAAGAGGGATCAACTTATTTATAACAGTTGGCTTAACGCCCGTGTTAAAATAGCAAATAAAGAAATAAGAACATAAGAATTAGGAGCAGGAGTAGGCCATACGGCCTCTCGAGCCTGCTCCACCATTTAATAAGATCATGGCTGATCTTCGGCCTCAACTCCACTTTCCTGCCCGATCCCCATATCCCTTGATTCCCCTAGAGTCCAAAAATCTATCTATCTCGGCCTTGAATTTTTTTCAACAATTCCGCATCCACAGCCCTTTCGGGTAGGGAATTCCAAAGATTCACAACCCTCTGAGTGAAGAAATTCCTCATCTCAGTCATATGACCATATTGAAGAACCGTCCACTAACATCGCCAACAGTCATTTCTAACCTCATAGCTGGGACCAGTAAAACTATATGGAGATACGTGCTTGTTTTGTACTAGTGTATCAGGGACACATGTTTGTTCTGAAACAATTTTAACTCTCATAACACTGTGCCTTTTGGTGGACTTCCAAATAGTTTTGTTATAAAGAGACTGCACGGTGTGTCAACAACAGGAGGGTGCTATGCTGTACGGTAAATGCTAACAAAATGGACCATTGACTTCCATTTTCTACAGACCGTGGAACGTTGATCGGTCTCTCATTTTCTTTTATCTAACTTTCATCTGATTCTACGCACTCGTGAAATGAGACGCTGAGACAGCAGCGTGCTCGTAAATCTTCTGACCTTCTGTGAGGCTTCTTAGTCAAATGTGCCCCCTCCTTCGGTGGTACTGAACTAAACAGACGAGAGAGCTCCCAGGTTCTAAGCCCTGGTGCGAGCTGCAATGGTTGATGTCGGCCAGGGTGATAGAGGGGCTGTTAGCATTGCTCTTTGGAAAGACTAGTATTGGACAACAGGGGAGGTGTGTGTGTGTGTGTGTGTGTGTGTGTGTGTGTGTGTGTGGAATCAAATCAAATCAAATCAAGCAGGGTTCCTGCTCCTGATGGCTACCCAGTGACCCTTGTTGGAAAATGCACATGGGGGACGTCAGGTGAGGACAAGATCAGGCTTGCTTATGTTGCTCCCACTCTCCACAGTAAAACAGTCCGCACTCCCTATCCATTGGGCAGATGAAGAGCTTCCACTCGGATACATTACCAGAACTATAGTCGAACACGAGTCAGTGCCTTCAGGACTGGTGTTGGGGGGGGGGGGAGGTACATGGAGCCTACCAGCTCCATCACCAAGACCGCCTATTTCCACCTCCGTAACATCGCCCGACTCTGCCCCGCCTCAGTTAATCTGCTGCTGAAACCCTCATCCATGCCTTTGTTACCTCTAGACTTGACTATTCCAATGCTCTCCTGGCCAGCCTCCCAGCCTCTTGAGCATCCCCGATTTCAATCACTCCACCATTGGTGGCCGTGCCTTCAGCTGCCTTGGCCCCAAGTTCTGGAATTCCCTCCCTAAACCTCTCCGCCTCTCTCCTCCTTTAAGACGCTCCTTAAAACCTACCTCTTTGACCAAGCTTTTTGGTCATTTGTCCCAATATCTCCTTATGTGGCTCGGTGTCAAATTTTGTTTGATAGCGCTCCTGTGAAGCGCCTTGGGACGTTTTACTGCGTTAAAGACGCTATAGAAATACAAGTTGTTCTTGTCATCGTTATATCAGGGACTAAATGCAGAAGAGTAAGATCCAAACACCTGGTAGATCACTACCCTCCACCCCACCCCCGACCCCAGCTGTCCAATCCCTCACAGATTCTCAGTCACATACAAGCTGTGTATCACTACTGCTGCGAAAATCAGCGTAATGCACTGGAGTTCTGATCCCTGCCATTGCCACCTGCTAGTACTGAAAATAACTGGTGGGGGAACGACAGCTGCACTACACTTTCCACACTCAGTGTAGAACCTACATCTATGGCCAGGCCCGTTTCTCTACACCTCTGCTCCTGCAGATTAATATGAGTTTTGAAACAGCTTTCACTTTGTGTCGGTATTATGCATACAATAACGCATTGAACCGAAGATTAAAAATATACTCGTCTATTTTAAAAGGAGTACCGGCTTCAAGGGAACTTGTATCCGTTTTGATACCTTTTAGCTCGTTATATTTTGGCGTCGAGGGGTTAAGATTCGATGTCATTGACCCGTCGTAGCAACTGAAGTTTAAGCGGTAATGAGATTGCTGATTAGGAGACGAGGCCTCACAGGAGGGATCAGCAGTGCTCGGTGATGCTATTTGACCCAGGATTCATAAGGGAAAGGATGCTCAGGCGGCTCGCTTGGGCTAAACAGGCACTTGCACAACGGTCCTTCCACTTCAACGGGAAACAACAGGTCACGGGAGGCAGAACGTAGACGGCAACGCGGGGACAGGACTGATCTCAGCAACTGGGTGCAGTTGCTCTTTAATGTATTAAACAGCATGCTAGCGCTAGCTGTAGCGCACATGGCCTACATCTGATGCAGGAGGGCTGCCTGCCAGGCAGACTGAAACCCAGAGTTCCTGGTCACTAGTTGGCACTCTCCACCAGGCAGTGGGACTGCTCCCAGGCTGTTGATAAATGAACAGCCACGCAAGCGAGTGCAGTTTTGAAGGAATACACAGCAACTCCGTTTGAAAGAACAAAATTGGCAAAATAATGAAAGAAAACAGCTTGAGAGGAAATAAATGGTTTGAAAGCCGCGTTTCCTTTAACATTAATTTTTGAATAGGGATTAGCCGAACAAGCTTTCCTTTTTTTATAAAATACTGTCATGTGCAGAAGATAGTTTAAGGAGCTTCATTTAATTCCTGTTCAAACCTCGTTTTCAAATCCCTCCATGGCCTCACCCCTCCCTATCTCTGTAATCTCCTCCAACCCCACAAACCCTCCCCGCCCCCAACCCCGACATATCTGCACTCCTCAAATTCTGGCCTCTTGAGCATTCCCGATTTAAATCGCTCAAAACATTGGTGGCGGTGCCTTCAGCTGCCTAGGCCCTAAGCTCTGGAATTCCCTGCCTAAACCTCTCCGCCTCGCTACCTCTCTCTCCTCCTTTAAGACGCTCCTTAAAACCTACCTCTTTGACCAAGCTTTTGGTCATAAGAACATAAGAAGTAGGAGCAGGAGTCGGCCATATGACCCTTCGGGCCTGCTCCGCCATTCAATAGGATCATGGCTGATCCGAACCTAGACTCACGTCCACTTCCCTGCCCGCTCCCCATAACCCTTAATTCCCTTATCAGCTAGGAAACTGTCTATCTCCGTTTTAAATTTATTTAATGTCGCAGCTTCCACAGCTCTCTGAGGTAGCAAATTCCATAGATTTACTACCCTCTGAGTGAAGAAGTTTCTCCTCATCTCAGTTTTGAAACGGCAGCCCCTTATTCTAAGACTATGCCCCCTAGTTCTAGTCTCACCCATCAGTGGAAACATCCTCCCCGCATCCACCCGATCAAGCCCCCTCACAATCTTATATGTTTCGATAAGATCGCCTCTCATTCTTCTGTATTCCAATGAGTAGAGGCCCAACCTACTCAACCTTTCCTCATAAGTCAACCCCCTCATCTCCGGAATCAACCGAGTGAACCTTCTCTGAACTGCCTCGAGAGCAAGTATATCTTTTCTTAAATATGGAAACCAAAACTGTACGCAGTATTTCAGGTGTGGCCTCACCAGTACCCTCTGCCCTAAAATCTCCTTGTGTGGCACGGTATTTGATAACGCTCCTGTGAAGCGCCTTGGGACATTTTACTACATTAAAGGCGCTATATAAATACAAGTTGTTGTTGTTGTTGTAGGGACGGTTTGTACTTTTTTCCCCCTTTTGCGTGGCATTGTTGAGTTACAGTCACTTTAGCATACACTGCTCTGCAGCACAGATAATCCAGGTTTCAGTTTCTCAGCTCTCAGGTGGTTGACGTGCCCAGGCATCTTGCCGTGTATGCCATCGGTTCCATTATCTTTGCCTTCATACATCTCTCGGCTTCTGTTTGCTCAGCCAGTTTGATGTGTACCGTTCAGTACAATGTCCATGCTATGTGGCAGAGTGAGAACTACTACTGCTACTGTGTCTGTACACTGCTTACAGCAAGATAGAAATGGGAACCAAATTTTGGAAAATTTCCCTTGGTTCAATCTCTGAAAAACTGATCACCTCCCCCCCCCCAACTGTGTTAACAACCAGGATCCTTCTATCCGCATCAACTGGATGGGGTGGGGGTCTGCCCACCACTACTTAAGTGGAATACACAACTCTTGCCGGTCAGAAGGTTGTGGGTTCAAGTCCCACTCCAGAGACTTGAGCACACAATCTAGGCCGACACTCCAGTGCAGTACTGAGGGAGTGCTGCTCTCTCAGAGGTGCCGTCTTTCAGATGAGACGTTAAACCGCCTGCCCTCTCAGGTGGACGTAAAAGATCCCATGGCACTATTTCGAAGAAGAGCAGGGGAGTTCTTCCTGGTGTCCTGGCCAATATTTATCCTTCAATCACCATCATTAAAAAAACCCAGATTGTCTAGTCATTTATCTCACTGCTGTCTGTGGGAGCTTGCTGTGCGCTAATTGGCATTTCCTACATTACAACAGTGACTACACTTCAAAAAAGTACTTCATTGACTGTAGAGCACTTTGGGACATCCTGAGGTCATGAAAGGCGCTATATAAATACAAGACTTTCTTTTAGTGTCAGGAGAAAACCCAAAGAACTTGCTCAAGTTTGTGTCTTGCTGCAAAAGAGCCAAGGAGGCACAGCAATTGAATGGTCTGCTGGATCATTCCTCTGACTTCATACGGCTGGCAAGGCTGGACTTCTGGACATGACCAAAGGATTTGCAGAATTGTTCCACTCCCACCAAAACCTCTCCGGTATCCTGCTGGGTTTTCAAGCGTCCAGTTGTACAGGTGGGAAAGAGAGAGAGAGAGAGAGAGAGAGATAGCTACAAAATCTTCATTTTATTTTTGTTTCTTGCAGGTGGACACAGAGTGCGCAAGCTCACAGAAGGCAATCTCATTTCTCATCAAGCAGGGTTCTCCAAGGTCTCCTTCTAGGCTCTTGCTGCTGCCTTTAGATTTTCGAAGCACGTGGAACTAAAGGTTGCAAAGTCCCACGAGACTAATCTGATTCGGACTTTCTGGGAGGAGGGAAATGGAAGGTCTCTATCGACACGAGAGGTCAACTCACTTTGGTCCAAATGCTTGATGGCACAGGAAGTGTTTCACTTACAGGAAGAAGGCATCATTAAGGCGAAGTTGGACTTTGATTTGGAGGGCATCAAAAGACTTGATGGTCCCACTGTTGGTAAATTGTGAATCTTTATATTCCTTTGTTCTGCGAAGATTTGGAAGTCAATCGCCTCTCAAGCCTGGAATAGGAAGTTGGGGTTGTGCGATACATGCAATGTTGGCAATCCTCCAAATAAACAGAAAGAAAGAAAAAAACCTTTGATTTATGTAGCCCCTTTCACCACCTTGGGACGTCCCAAAGTGCTTTACAGCCAATGAAGTACTTTTGAAGTGTAGTCACTGTTGTAATGTAGGAAGCGCGGCAGTCAAAGTATATGAAAGTAGTGGCATACGCCTCTCCAAGTTTGTAAAGTGTCCTTTCTATTAGGAGATGCAATTAGATGGGGAGGTGATTTAGCCACAGAGACTAGGTACCCTGGGACCCGGAGGTGGTCTCGTGGGGCACTGGTTCAGGTGCATCTCTATTTATTTTAGAATCTACCGGCCTCTGCCCAGCCCAAACCCTGTGTAATTTTCTCCCCTCTTGAAGGCATTCCGCGGACTGCTTCCATGGGAACTGGGTGTCCTCCAGTACCTCACCAAAGTGGTCTTTCTTTTTAAAATGTGAGTCCCGACAGGTAAGTGGAGGCAGGACATTCAACTGTGGAAGGCATCAAAGCCATGCCTAATTTTATCCCCACGCACTTTCCGCCAATCAGAAACCTGAGACACTGAGCCCAATTGTAACAATGGGATCAATAACTCCGTACCGATCAAAGCTCTAACCAGTCACTCTCCCACTCCGAGGCTTCATTCTACCCGATGTAGTGTGCTTACATATTGAGCTACTGACGAAGCTTTGGGTTCTTTAATTGAATGGCCCGGATTTTGCGATAAAAATAATGGTGAGGCTATCAGCGCTCACTATTACTAAAGAGTAAATTGGACAGCAACTGCACATGAAAGTTAAATGTGGACATCAGGAAGCTGCTGTGCGAGTTGCCCTGCTCCTCCACAAGCTTCGCTACACTGGTACCTCGCCGAGAGACTTGACATTCAACCACATGAAGGGCGTGAAGTTGCTCTGCTTACCCACCAGATACCCACTAAACAAGTCAGAAAATGTTAGGGCTTGTCCATTCAAGTGTAAGTGAATTTTTAATGGGATGATAAGTCTTAATTACTGCCAATCAACCTCTTTGGCACCGAAAATTAACTTTTAAAAGTGTGGTGTCTCATTCCTTCAGATTTTAATGATTGTTGGAGTTTAAAAAAATATATTTTCCTTTCTGTCTCTTTTATCTCTCTTTCTTAATCAAATCTTTCTTTCCCTCTCTTTATATGATTTGGCATTGAATTAACTATTCTAACTGGCACTTCCTGGTTTAGACTCCATGGTTCCGATATTTACTGGGGTGGGATTGCCAAGGAGTTCTTGTCGGGAAACTCGGAAGTCCAGATTTCCCCGAATGCTGTGGAGTTTTAACTCCACAGGGTGAGTGTCTTTTTTTTGTAGGATCCCCACCCGGAAGCCAGCCTGATCGACCTGGGGGAGGGGTCCGATCGCAGGGAGAGAAGCAGGTTTGCTTGAGGGGCCGGGGGCGGGGGGGGGGGGAAGCTTTCCCGCTCTTCCTGGCCCACAAGCAGTGCTCTTCCACGAACAGTCCTCCCCAATGTTCCCTGTAAGCCGCGCGACCGCACAGCGCTCCAGGGATCCCGCGCAGCTGGCTTTTCAATACAAAAACCGCACATGCGCGGTATTTTGAAGGGGCCGCGTGGCACCAAAAAAAATAAATTGGAGGGAACATTGGTCCTCGCCTCCCTTTAGCTGCCGGGTTTCCCAAGGCCAGGGAAACCCGGCCAGCCAGTGTTAAAGCTGGAAGGAGATAAAATCTGAGGCGCACAACCTCATTAAAATATTTAAACGATCCATCTGCCTCCAGGAACAGGTTGGTTGACCGCCCCGCCTCCGTTAAAACCGGAAGTGGGCGGGTTCAAGGTGGGTTGCGTTTGGGTTTGAGATTTTTAAATTTTAACATCCCACCTGACCCAAACCCACCTGTTGTTTGGGGGTTAAAAATCACCCCCTGCATGTCTCAGAAAGGTTTCTTCAATCTGATTGGTTAAGGAGACACACTGTTGCTTGCCCTGCTCACACAGGTCCCAGATCCCCTGTAGATCTGTTTCGAATTTCTAATCACCGCAAGTTCCAATGCAAAAAGCCCACAAAAAGTCTGTGGACAAGTGCAATGAACACCGGGCGCCATTTGTTCGCCGCTGACCGTATAATCTGGGCCAATGTAATTTTACCTTCAAACTAACATTGCAACAAGTGCCTATACAACAACAACTTGTATTTATATGGCGCCTTTAACGTAGTAAAACATCCCAAGGCGCTTCACAGGAGTGTTATAGAACAGAATTTGACACCGAGCCACATAAGGAGATATTAGGACAGGTGATCAAAAGCTTGGTCAAAGAGGTAAGTTTTAAAGGAGCATCTTAAAGGAGGAGAGAGAGGTAGAGAGGCGGAGAGGTTTAGGGAGGCAATTCCACAGCTTGGGGCCCAGGCGGCTGAAGGCACGGCCGCCAACGGTGGAGCGATTAAAAGCGGGGATGCTCAAGAGACCAGAATTAGAGGAGCGCCGAGACCTCAGAGGGTTGTAGGGCTGAAGGAGATTACAGAGATAGGGAGGGGCGAGGCCATGGAGGGATTTGAAAACAACCTAAAGAGTTGGCCCTTCAAGCACGCAGCACCATTCCCCGCCCTCAAACTGACCACATTCAGATCCAACCGCAGACTGCCATTTGTTCATTTGCCAGGGATAAACCATTCATCCTTCTTATCTCCTAATTAGTTGAACATGACGACAGACTGACGGGCTTTAATCAGCACTCACATCCATTAAACAAACGAACTTCCAAGTGAGCCGTTCATTCAGCTGCATTTTGTCAGTGTTAAAAGCTACACAGTCTTTGGGGACTCCCAATTGTGAAAATATTGGGAGCGCGGGGCACTTGCAAAATTACAAAATGCATCATTAACAACCCGAGATATGAAAGAATTATCCTGGCCTTGATGAATTTAGATCAGTGGAAAGGAGTTGCGCTTTCATTACAGTATACGCATATCTTATGCGAACACACCCATACAATTACAAAATCACAGAAGCAAGACTGTACATTTGCTCACCACGGTAACTATTGCAAGAAAATCAGGTGCTGGGGATATTTAAGCCCATCGGCATGAGCGAGTCCCTCCATGCTAACTTTGTTTTGCATCCTCTTTCTATCTGTAACATCCACCACGCTAGCCGGAAAATTAAAACAACGTAGACTTTTAAAAAGATGTTTTATAATAAAAATAGAAAATGCTGGAAATACTCGGCAGGTCAGGCAGCATCTGTGGACAGAGTTAACGTTTCAGGTCAATGACCTTTCATCAGTTCCTGAAACGTTAACTCTGTTTCTCTCTCTCCACGGATGCGGCCTGACCTGCTGAGTATTTCCTGTGTGACAAATTAAACCTTTCAAAGAGATCACGCTAGGATTTTATAAATCACTGGTTAGCCCTCTGCTGGAGTATTGTGGACAATTCTGGGCACCACACTTCAGGAAAGATTTTTTTTAATTCATTCCTGGGATGTGGGCGTTGCTGGCAAGGCCGGCATTTATTGCCCAACCCTAATTGCCCTTGAGAAGGTAGTGGTGAGCCACCATCTCAGAGGGCAGTTAAGCATCAACCACATTGCTGTGGGTCTGGAGTCACATATAGGCCAGACCGGGTAAGGACGGCAGATTTCCTTCCCTAAAGGACATTAGTGAACCAGATGGGTTTTTACGACAATCCGGTAGTTTCATGGTCACCATTACTGATACTAGCTTTTTTATTCCAGTTTTATTTAATTAACTGAATTTAAATTCCCCAGCTGCCGTGGAGGAGATTTGAACTCACGTCTCAGGATCATTGGTCCAGGCCTCTGAATTACTAGACCAGTAACATAACCACTGTGCGACCGACCCTCAGTAAAGGAGCTAGAAAGGGCACAGAGGAGGTTTACCAGGATGTTACCAGGGATGAGGGACTTCAGTTATGAGGAGAGGTTGGAAAAGTTGGGACTGTTCTCCTTGGAGCAGAGAAGGTTAAGAGGTGACCTAATAGAGTGTTTCAAGACGATGAGAGGTTTTGATAGAGTAGAGAGCGAAAAACCATTCCCTCTGGCGAGTGGGTCAATAACCAGAGGTCAGAGATTCAAAATCATTGGCAAAAGATGTAGAGAGGAGATGAGGAGAAATGTTTTCACTCGGAGAGTTGCTGGGATCTGGAACGTTCGACCTGAAAAGGTGGTGGAAGCGGATTCCATAAATAATTTTAAAAGGGAGTTGGGACAGGTACTGGAGGATGAGGAACTGACAGGGTTACGGACAAAAAGCAGGGATTTGGGACTAGGCACGACTGCTCTTTCAAAGAGCCAGCACGGGCATGACGGGCCGAATGGCCTCCTTCTGTGCTGCAAGTTTCTGTGATTCTATGAACATATGGATATCTGGGCCTGGGCAGTTTTTCCGTTTTGCATATTACAATGCTCATTATGTGGTAAAGGAAAGGGCTGTTTTTACGTCCACTTGCCAAAATAAATGACCTCAAATTAGAAAGCGCTGCCACAATTCATTGCTCAATACCCTAACCATGAATTCAATATCACTGCAAAAAATAGTTAATTCTTAAACCGTAAACTGCTATATTATTGACATGGAATGCCCAAAACATGGTGAGGGACACAGTCGGTGCAGTAGGTAAAAGAGATACAGAATTTTTAAAACTTGTATGCCATAATATTGGTGGAAGTGGTGCACGAGTCACATCTTCCTACTATGAAGCCTCACTCGATTTGTACCCACTACCTGACGACTTAAAAGTATTTTATAGTCATTTTCCTCTTGTAATAGCAGGACAAGGGGGGTCACCGGTTACAACTGGTGAGGGATGAATTTAGAACGGATGTTAGCAAATTCCTCGCGGATCCATAGAAGTTAACAGCACAGAAGAAAGTCATTCGGCCCTTTGTGATTTGTTCCGGCTCTTTGCTGGAGCAATCCAAAACTAATCCCACTGCCCTGCTCTCTCCTCATAACCCTGCAGCCTTCCTCTGCTTCAGATATCTGTCCACTTTCCCAATAATACTCCCTCCCTGTGGCAAAGCATTCCCATGCTCCAGCAACTCTTAAAAGAAATTTCTCCTAACCACTCTCCTCACTCTTTTAGTGCCAATTTTAAATTGAGGACCACCGACTCCCCAACCAAAGGGAATAGTCTTTCCCTGTTTACCCGATCAAAACTCTTCATAATTAAAACAAAATCTGTATTAAATCTCCTCAGCCTTTCTGCTCTTATAGAAACAGCACCAATATCTTAATTCTCTCCAGGATATGTTTACATCCCTAACATTATCTTGGTGTAGGGGTATAGAAACATAGAAACTAGGAGCAGGAGTAGGCCATTCGGCCCGTCGAGCCTGCTCTACCATTCAATACGATCATGGCTGATCATCCAAATCCAGTACCCTGTCCCTGCTTTCTCACACAGAATCCCCATCAAGCCTGCACCGACACTTATACCACCCTATCCCCGTAACCCCACGTATTTAATTCCCCCTAACATATCCCTTCCTATCCTATCCCTGTAACCCCACATATTTAATCCCCCCCTAACACTAAGGGTCAATTTATCATAGCCAAATCAACCTAACCCGCACATTTTTGGACTGTGGGAGGAAACCGGAGCACCCGGAGGAAACCCACGCAGACACGGGGAGAATGTGCAAACTCCACACAGACAGTCACCCGAGGCCAGATTCGAAGCTGTGAGGCACCAGTGCTAACCACTATGCCACCGTGTTACCCTTATTGTATGCTCTCTGTAGCTTCAATATCTTCTCTTGCAATGGAACGCCCAAAGTTGAACAAGGTACTCTAACTGTGGCCTAACCATTGGTTTATACATATTTATCATTACCTCTTCACTCGAAGCCCTTATTTATCAAACCCCAATGCTGCTGGCTTTTTTTTTTTAAATGGCTTTATTTAACTGCGCTCAAACACTTTCAGGGAATTATCTAGGTCCCTCTGTTCATTCACACGCTTCAATGATTTCTATTGAGTGTAAACGCCCATTCCTTGCTTTTTCTTCCAAAATATAATTTGTCACACTTCTCCGCAATAAATTGCGCCTGGCACTTGCCTGCCCGTTCTGCCAACCCTTCTATGTCTTTTACTGTCCTCCCGGCTGTTTTCTGAACCTCCACTTTTGTGTTCTCAGCACTGTGTTCTCCATGCTCAAGTCCAAATCATCAATATAGACACCAAGAGCAATGGTGGACCCAGCACTAAGCCCAACCTTCTCCATTAACCCTAACCCTCTGTTTCCTGCCCAACAAAGAGTGATCAAGAAGTTGGTATGGACTTCATGGTGGGGAATTGGAACAAAAACCTTGGACACATTTAATACACAGCTGGGTGTTGTGACAGGAGAAGTATAGGTTTTTTCTGCCCAGTTGGATGTACTTGGATGTGCCAAATAATCTTCCTCATCAATCTTGTGAAATGGAAAATCAATGTTAAGGATATAACAGATGTAAAATAACTGCCTTGAGGACGAGCTTCGTGAAGCATCTGTCCTTAGTAAAGCGGTCTCTTATCTGCATCCTGATTTGCCGCTCCACACAAACAGACCTGCGGAGGTGGGGGGAGGGGGTGGTGGTGGGGGGAGGGGGTGGTGGTGGGGGGAGGGGGTGGTGGTGGGGGGAGGGGAGAAGCGTTTAGTCCTGATGCTCCAGCCACCATGGTGTGGGGCAGGCTTGATGGACCAGCTGGTCTTTTCCTGCCCGTCAATTTTGTATGTCTGTAAACGCAAAAGGACAATGTTACCACGGTAGCCCATCTAACAAGACAGGCTCACATACTTACCTGTAGAAAAAAGACCTGATGATCCGAGCAAGGTCAACAGAATCACTTCAAATTTCACCCTCCTGCTTTCCTCTCCTTCCCTCCTAAAAGCAGTGACTATTGATCCACAGGCCCGGGCGGTCCTTGAATCCTCATCCAATTTGCCACTCTACAATGGGCACAGCTAGAGTACTGCGTTCAGTTCTGGTCACCACATTACAGGAAAGATGTGATTGCACTAGAGAGGGTACAGAGGAGATTTACAAGGATGTTGCCAGGACTGGAGAATTTTAGCTATGAGGAAAGATTAGATAGGCCGGGGTTGTTTCCTTTGGAACAGAGGAGCCTGAGGGGAGACTTGATTGAGGTGTATAAAATTATAAGGGGCCTAGATAGAGTGGATAGGAAGGACCTATTTCCCCTAGCAGAGAGGTCAATAACCAGGGGGCATAGATTTAAAGTAATTGGTAGAAGGATTAGAGGGGAGTTGAGAAGAACTTTTTTCACCCAGAGGGTGGTGGGGGTCTGGAACTCACTGCCTGAAAGGGTGGTAGAGGCAAAAACCCTCATCACATTCAAAAAGTTCTTGGATATGCACTTGAAGTGCTGTTACCTGCAAGGCTACGGACCAAGAGCTGGAAAGTGGGATTAGGCTAGAGAGCTCTTTTTCGGCCGGCACAGACAGGATGGGCTGAATGGCTTCCTTGTGTGCCGTAGATTTCTACGATTCGACGTGTGAGCCTCGACAGCAAGCGTCGGCGTGCTCTTCAGCCAAAAGAGGGGGTGCGTCATAACCCAAGCTTGAATCTGTCCTTGTCCAAAGACCAACTGGGCTGACCAAACAACAATACGGAATGCAAATCCTGGGGGGGGGGGGGGGGGGGGGGGGGGGAGAAAGTGGCACGATTCCCTGCTGCTGACCGATAACTAGCGATCCCTGCTGGATCTACCCATGTGTGGGCATAAGGGAATTGGGCTCTGCAGGCATGCTGACTGAGAACTGGCCCCTGTAAATCCCAATCAAATGAGAAAACAAGTACAAATTGTGACTGATTATATCGATATTCTTTTCACATTTTATAAGACCAGATGAATAACGCAACGGCATAAGACAATACAAAAAACTCTCCGGAATTGGTACCATTCTGCGGGAGGAGTGTTTCCCGTGAAATTAAAAATCCCCTTGCCGGAAAATTCCGAGAGAAATTGAAATTCTGTGGTAAAACTGAAATAATTATTTCCGGGCACAAGTATTTGAAAAGCAGCCTTCACAAGCATACCTTGTAGGAAACAGCAGCTCCCAGGATTATACCCAACACCACTCGCAATGTTAATGACAGTACGCAGACATGACCAAATGCCCGTTTGATTTCTCCAGGATCTCAATGCTGATGGGAGTTGACATCAGGCTCTAGACGGAGTGCTAGTGTCAGTTGGTAGCACTCTCGTCTCTGAGTCAGAAGGTTGTGGGTTCAAGTCCTGCTTTAGGGACTTGAACACAAAAAGCTAGGCTGACACTCCAGTGCAGTACTGAGGGAGCGCTGCGCTGTCGGAGGTGCCGTCTTTCGGATGAGACGTTAAAGCCGAGGCCCCATCTGCCCTCTCAGGTGGACATAAAAAATCCCATGGCACTATTCGAAGAAGAGCAGGGGAGTTATCCCCGGTGTCCTTGCCAATATTTATCCCTCAATTAACATCACTAAACAAACAGATTATCTGGTCATTTCCCACATTGCAACACTCCAAAAGTACTTCATTGGCTGTAAAGCGCTTTGAGACGTCCAGTGGTCGCGAAAGGCGCTATATAAATGCAAGTCTTTTTTTTATTAACTCATTGCTGTTTGTGGGAGCTTGCTGTGCGTAAATTGGCTGCCACGTTTCCTACATTAAAACGTGACTACACTTCAAAAGTACTTCACTGGCTGTAAAGCACTTTGGGACGTCCTGAGGTCATGAAAGCCGCTGTATAAATGTAAGTCTTTCTTTTTTTCCCCTCTACCATACAGACCACAGGTCCCAGGTTCAATCTCTGGTCTGTTTCGAGTTAGCTGCTCTCAGCTGGAGCAGCAGATGAGGCCCCATAATTCCCTCTGGGCTCGTACAGGTTTGGCGGGGGGGAGTGGGTGGGAAGAACAAATAATCAACCATGGTTGCAGCTACTGATCTGCAACCAGAGCCTCCGACTGAACATCTGTACAGAGATTTGGATAAAGAAAGACTTGCATATATACAGCGCCTTTCACAACCTCAGGACGTCCCAAAGCGCTTTACAGCCAATTAAGTACTTTTTGAAGTGTAGTCACTGTTGTAATGTAGGAAATGCGGCAGCCAATTTGCGCACAGCAAGCTCCCACAAACAGCAATGTGATAATGACCAGATCATCTGTTTTAGTGATGTTGGTTAAGGGATAAATATTGGCCAGGACACCGGGGATAACTCCCCTGCTCTTCTTCAAATAGTGCCATGGGATCTTTTACGTCCACCTGAGAGAGCAGACGGGGTCTCGGTTTAACGTCTCATCCGAAAGACGGCACCTCCGACAGTGCAGCACTCCCTCAGCACTGCACTGGAGTGACGGCCAAGATTCTTGTGCGAGTCAAGAGTATATATTTTTCCCTTCACTATTGTCAGTGAAAAACTTCAGCACGGGTGGAGGAAAACATACGATGGGATCGGGCTGAGCTGCGACACCCTTCACGGCCAAATGGCCTGCCAACACTCGCTATCTAGGCTGCTGACACGTGTGGAACTGTAGCTCAGCAAGAGTCAGTGCCTTCAAGGGAGGAGAGGGGAGAAAGTTATGCGGAAAAAATGTAGCAAAAAAAAATAAATGGAGAGTCCCTTCAACGTGACAATGTCGGTCTTGCATTCTGACCCAGGTGCGATTAGGAATATTAAAGCAGGGGATGATCTGGTGGCACAGTGCGTTAACAAACCAATAAACTGAGGAACAACTCTCTACCATCCGTTTTAGCCACATAGACTCATTTCAGTAGAAAGCGCCGTATACCCATTACAGGTGAATGCACTGCACATGTATACAAGCACTCAGTCCAAAGCCTTGCAGCCTTTCTCTTTGTTCAGAGTTTCAAACACCGCATCCATCACAAATGAACATGTCATTTAAGAATGCTTCTTCTCCTCCAGAAGGCACAAACTTTTTTTTTTTGGCCGGGGTGCAGATCCATGGCGCCCATTGACAGTGTGTGTCGATGGGCCATTCAACCACTGAGAGCATCACAGCCAAGCCCCGATCTCGTTTGTACCCGACATTCACGCTCAGGCGCGTCTCCATCGAGGTCACTGGGTAACAGGCAGGGTCGGGAACTCTGGCCGATTTTCCCCCCTCCCTAACCCTAACTGTGACCCCCTCCTACCAGCGCCCTTCCTGAGATCAGTCAGCCCAGGAGAAACAACATGAAATCTTCCTGATCTGCGCTGCTCACTGAATAAACAGACTGAGCCCCCCCCCCCCAGGGGAGCGCTCTTATATATAATTTATTCTTCCTTCTGACGAGACTGCCACCTACCTCCACCAGATGAGGTCTTCAACTCCCATTAGGGTAATAAAACAATCACGCCTTTGAGCGTTCAGCTCTCTGGGCAGTTTGATGTGAGGTACAGCTGGAAAAGGTTTGGACCCAGGAGGCCCTGCTTCATGAAACGAGAAAAGTCTATTCAGCCCATCATGCCAGCTCTTTCCGCAGACCATGTTTGGCTAACCTCAACTCATTCCTTCAGAAAGCACCGACAGTCTCCTCAGTGCGACCTCTATTTGTTTTTTTTTTAAATGATTCCAGCATTTTGGTTCTGTTACTTGACCCGGTCGAGTCAGAAGAGTGTATATTTTTTAATATTCCGACGAGGAGTACTCATCGCTTCATCAGGGGGCACTGGCGTGGGGTCGATACAGGGTCGCTAACTCTGGTTGGATTTAATCCTGGAGATTTCATCACATAACCGCTCCCCTCCAACTGCCCCGCCCCCCCACATTGTCACCCGACATGTCAATCTAGGCCTGTATTCACAAGAGTTTAGAAGAATGAGAGGGGATCTCATTGAAATGTATAAAATTCTGACATGGCTAGACAGACTGGATGCAGGGAGGATGTTTCCCCTGGCTGGGGGGGTCGAGAACGAGGGGTCATAGTCTGGCATCAAGGAGCCCTAGTAAAACTGAAGTCAATGGGAATCAGGGGGAAACGCTCCACTGGCTGGAGTCATACCTAGCACAAAGGAAGATGGTTGTGGTGGTTGAAGGTCAATCATCACAGCCCCAGGACATCGCTGCAGGAGTTCCTCAGGGCAGTATCCTAGGCCCAACCATCTTCAGCTGCTTCATCAATGACCTTCCCTCCAACATAAGGTCAGAAATGGGGATGTTCACTGATGACTGCACAGTTTTCAACGCCATTCACAACTCCACAGATAATGAAGCAATCCATGCCCGCATGCAACAAGACCTGGACGACATTCAGGCTTGGGCTGATAAGTGGCAGGTAACATTCGCACCACAGAAGTGTCAGGCAATGACTATCTCCAACAAGCGAGAGTCTAACCACCTCCCCTTGACATTCAATGGCATTACCATCGCCGAATCCCCCATCATCAACATCCTGGGGGGTCACCATTGACCAGAAACTTAACTGGACCAGCCACATAAATACTGTGGCAATAAGAGCAGGTCAGAGGCTAGGTATTCTGCAGCGAGTGTCTCACCTCCTGACTCCCCAAAGCCTTTCCACCATCTACAAGGCACAAGTCAGGAGTGTGATGGAATACTCTCCACTTGCCTGGATGAGTGCAGCTCCAACAACACTCAAGAAGCTCGACACCATTCAGGACAAAGCAGCCCGCTTGATTGGCACCCCATCCACCACCTTAAACATTCACTCCCTCCACCACCGGCGTACCGTGGCTGCAGTGTGTACCATCTACAAGATGCACTGCAGCAACTCGCCAAGGCTTCTTCGGCAGCACCTCCCAAACCCGCGACCTCTTCCACCTAGAAGGACAAGGGCAGCAGGCGCATGGGAACGCCACCACCTCCAAGTTCCCCTCCAAGTCACACACCATCCTGACTTAGAAGTATATCTGGGTCAAAATCCTGGAACACCCTCTCTAACAGCACTGTGGGAGTACCTTCACTGCACGGACTGCAGTGGTTTAAGAAGGCGGCTCACCACCACCTTCTCAAGGGCAACTAGGGATGGGCAATAAATGCTGGCATTGCCAGCGACGCCTTGAACCCATAAACAAATTTTATAAAAAGGATACGGGGCAGGACATTTAGGACTGATACGAGGAGAAATTTCTTCACTCAGAGGGTGGTGAACCTGTGGAATTCTCCAGCACAGAAGGCTGTGGAGGCCAAGTCGCTGAATATATTTAAGTAGATAGATTTCTAGACGCAAAAGGCGTCACGGGGTATGGGGAGAGAGCGGGAATATGGTATTGAAATAGAGGATCAGCCATGATCTTATTGAATGGCGGAGCAGGCTTGAAGGGCCGAATGGCCTACTCCTCCTCCTATTTTTCTATGTTTCACAGGCATCGACTTCCCACGCTAATTGGAAAGCAAACAGACTCTTCATTACCCAATTGGATGATGATTCTTGACCGTCGGTCAATGCCCAGGAGATTAATCTTCAATTTCTGGAGACACCCGGACAATCCTGGAGGATCGGTAACCCCAGCTCGATAGTCAGTTTAAGAGGAATGAACTCCCGTTTATACAGCGCATTTCACAACCTCAGGATCCTCAAAGCGTCTTACAGCCAATGAATTACTTTTGAAGTGTAGTCACTGTCGCTTTGTAGGCAAGCGCAGCAACCAAGTAGAACGTAGCAGGGTCCCAGAAACAGCAGAGAGATAAATCTCCAGATAATCTGGGGTTTTTTTTTTGGAGATGTTGGATGAGGGATGAATATTGGCCAGGACCCCGGGGAGAACTCCCCTGTACTTCTTCAAAAAAAAAACCCGAGAAGACAAGACGGATGAGCGAGCAGACGGGGCTGCGGTTTAACGTCTCAGCGAGAGGACGGCACCTCCGACAGTGCAGCACTCCCTCAGTACTGCCCTGGAGTGTCAGCCGAGATTAGGCGCTCAAATTCTAGAGCAGGGCTTAAACCCACAACGTTCCGGTCAACTAATGGCGAGACTCCCACTTCGAAAGAACATTTTCCTGACTGTTTCAGCCCAGAATCACACAAAGTAAAGCACCTTCCCCGTGTCAGTCACACGTTTACACAAGGTTTGCAGATTATCCAACCTCGGCTATCTGGGTATTGATGGTCACACATTCTTCATTTAAAAAAAACTTCTGGAGAGCACCCGATGCGAATATTTTGTTCGTTTCTTTTCCCCATTCGTTAATTTCTTTAAACTTTGCGGTGGTTTTATCATCATTTCCAAAATAAATTCCAATCTCAAAATTTTTGCCTGGGATTTTTTTTTTGTTGTTAACTGAAGGCTTTCAGAAAAAGGTTCAGCAACTCTTGGCTAGACCACAAGATGGAGCACTCTGTGATGATGGACAATTCCACCTTGGGTGGTGGGATGTGGGAAAGGGGAAGGAAGAGGTGATCCTTTGTCCCTGCTGAACGCCATTGCTGGCCTATCATGTAGCTGTGTCTTAGAAAACTCCCTGGTCCTGTCACTAGATTGACAAGAACGGGGATTGCCATTTAAGGTGGTTCTAGTGTAGAGTTGCCAAGACCTCTGCTCCCGAGGCACTGGCCTATGCCCAGATGAATTGACCTCACGTGATATTGCAAGTTCAGCTCATTAACGCAATTCATTGGTGCTCTTGGAATGCAAGGAATGATGCACTGGGAGTGCGATGTAGGCGCCAGCAGTGAGTGAGAACCCAAGACCCAAGCCCCTTGAAAGGAACTGGCCATTTGGACATCAAAAAATCAAGGGCAGAAAGGAATGGCGGCCCTGCATCAAGCAGAGAGACACCCAAAAGCAATACTTCTCCATCCTCTCCGCGTGGGTTTCTCCTGAAGCACCCGTTCCAAATGGACGCTCAGGGTCCAAAACTAGGGTTGCCAACCCTCCAGGAATGGCCTGGAGTCTCCAGGAATGGCCTGGAGTCTCCAGGAATTGAAGATTAATCTCCTGGACACTGGTGCGAGCAACCCGGGAGAAAGGGGCATTTTCTTTGAACATTTCCGTTTATTAGTTATAAAAATATTGGCGATGGGGAAAAAAGGCCAACAGTCAAGAATCATCCAATTGGGTGACGAAGAGTCTTGTCGCTTTCCAATTGGTGTGGGAAGGCGGTGTGCCGTGATGGGTGCGTGTTGGGCAACCAATGGCGCGAGCGTGAGGGCGGGACGGTTGGAGTCTGGAGGTCACGTGATGAAACCTCCAGGAAGCAATTCACACAGAGTTGGCAACCCTATCTGGAGCGCTTCACAGTGGTTCAGTATCATCATGGGGACGATCGCTAATTTAAACCGAGTCCCTGGGGTTAATGAGTTTGAGCCCAGCTGGTGTATCTAGCGCGGAATAGGCCTCAGGCCTCGGTGTCTAATCATACAGAGTCCCAGTGACTGAAATGCTACGACATTCACAGAATCCCCACAGTGCAGATAGAGGCCATTTCGGCCCATCGAGCCTGCACCGACACATATCCCACCCTATCCCCGTAACCCCACGTATTTAATTCCCCCTAACACTAAGGGTCAATTTATCATAGCCAAATCAACCGAACCCGCACATCTTTGGACTGTGGGAGGAAACCGGAGCACCCGGAGGAAACCCACGCAGACACGGGGAGAATGTGCAAACTCCACACAGACAGTCACCCGAGGCCGGATTCGAACCCGGGTCCCTGGCGCTGCGAGGCACCAGTGCTAACCACTATGCCACCGTGTTGCCAGCCGCCTGTCGAGTTATTGGCCACCTACATGTCAAGATTGTCAGTAAAACGGATCTGGATTATGATTTCCACGAATAAAAAACCATAAAAAAAAGAAGAGAGCATTTCGATAGCGCCTTTCCACGACCACCGGATGTCCCAACGCGCTTTACAGCCAATGAAGTACTTTTTGAAGTGTAGTCACTGTTGTAATGCAGGAAACGTGGCAGCCAATTTGCGCACAGCAAGCTCCCACAAACAGCAATGCGATAATGACCAGGTCATCTGTTCTGGTGAAACTGATTGAGGAACAAATGTTGGCCAGGGCACCAGATATAACTCCCCTGCTCTTCTTCAAAATAGTGCCACGGGATCTTTTACATTTACCTGAGAGAGCAGACGGGGCCTCGGTTTAACGTGTCTCATCTGAAAGACGGCACCTCGGTACTGCACTGGGAGTGTCAGCCTAGATTTAGTGCTCAAGTCTCTGGAGCGGGACTATGAACCCACAACCTTCTGCCTCAGAGGCGAGAGTGCTACCAAGAGCCACGGCTGAGACAATTTTAATTGGTTTAGTTGGTAATCGAGCATTTTAATCCAAAACCTTTAGAAGATAAAAAGCTGTCTGGGATGGGGAGTTCAGGTCAAATACAAACCTGCATTCTGTGTTGGGGGTGGTGGAATGCAAGACCATCGCAATGATTTTGAGCTCTTCCAGTTCATTGGGGCTGAGGAGTGGAGGGGCTGGAAAAGAGATGCCAAGTAATGGCAATTTGCTTCCCCAAAGAGGAAGGACAAATCAGAGAATCAGAAACTGTTTCCACTGGCAGGATGGTCGGTAACCAGAATACACAGATTTATGGTAATTACCAAAAAACCAGAGGGGAGGAGATGAAGAGAATTATTTTTTTTTTTTACGCAGCAAGCTTTTGTGATCTGGAACGCGCTGCCTGAAAGAGTGGCGGAAGACGATTCAATAGTAACTTTTAAAAGGGGATTGGATAAATACTTGAAGGGGGGAAAGGAGTAATTTACAGGGCTATGGGGAAAGAGCAGGGAGTGGGACTAATTGGAGAGCTCTTTCAAAGAGCCGGCACAGGCACGATGGGCCGAATAGCCTCCTTCTGTATGATTCTATAATGACTCAACCACTTGCTCACGACTTCCCAGCTGTTCGTTTGAGGGGTGTCTTGGTAAATGGGTGCCACGCGAGGTGAGGGTATGTGCCTCTCCCACCTCCACGTGTTTCGGTTGTGCTGTTGGGGAGTGTGGGAAAAGAATTGGAACAAAGGGTCAACCTTAGTGTGATGTTGTGCGCCCCCCCCCCTAGCTGTCGGTTATTGAACAACATAGATGCGTTTAAGGGGAAGCTAGATAAACACACGAGGGAGCAAGGAATAGAAGGATATGTTGACGGGGTTAGATGGAGAAGGGTGGGCGGAAGCTCGTGTGGAGCATAAACACTGGCATGGACCTGTGGGGCTGAATGGCCCGTTTCTGTGGTGTAAATTATATGCAATACTAAGTAACATCGAGGGAGGCCCGCTCGGAAGCAGATTAGCCTTGCCTAATGCATGGTGGGGTATTGGTGAAAATACCTCGCGAGAGAGAGAGACAGGGACCGTCGAAAACAAAGGCTGTTGCTTGTGGGAGCCTGGGAACAGGTCACCTGCTCGGGATTGTTGTCCGACCTTCAAGACCTACAAGGGGAAATACTTTTTCTTTGCTTCGGAAGTTCCTTTGGGAAGTGACTGCAGCTTCAAGATATATTGCGCTAACCTGCAGAAACGAACGTAGCGCACACAGAAACAAAGCAGCAATAATACTGGGCAGGGAAAGCCTTAATAGTGCAGACGGCAAGAATGCCTTCCTCCCAAACAGATGATCCTGGGTTCAAATCCCAGAAATGCCCATCACCCAAACCCACCTGTCCCTATTGTGTAAAAATGTCTTCAGTCTGCTTGTTTACGTTCTCAATATATTAAAAGTTTTAAGTGATGAGTTTAAAAAAAAATAACAACTCTTATTTAAAAATTAAACTAATTGGAACTATCCAACCCCCCAGATTATACTCTCTGCTCAGCCAATGGGTTGAAAACGTAGCCCCTTACCACAGCACTCTTTGATATACCACGACCTCTGGAGTTAACACATTGTTTATGGCTCCCTCGTTAACAGAGAAACCATATATCCATCTACTCAATAACATGCCCCTCGCTAGAATATGGTTTCTGTACAATTTCCAAAGACAGCATTATAAAGAGGGTCTACAGTACTGTGCCTTAGCCAACACATAATGACCTCTTTCATTGACTTTACACCTAGGGAGTTAAGAAAAAAAAATCCCATGCCAATTCAACAGAGACAGATGAAGCTATGATAATACCTTTCTCCGCCAAACCCTTTCAACAGCTGACTAGCTTTGACAAATGTTATGCTGTGATTCTGGCAGTCACCTCAAGTAGTCGAGGGAAACCACATTAGCCAACGTATTTGGTGCATAATTGCTTTTTGTGATGGTTCTACTTCTACTGAGGACATGGAAAGTAACGGGATTTAACCTCGATTAGACAAGTTCAACTAGAATTTGACTGGTTCTCGCAAGAGCAATGGGGGGATGTCTCCCCCTCCCATTTCCCTCTCTCCCAACATTTCACTTCCTCTTGCCACTTCCCTGCAGCAACATGATTGAGAACGGTAGCTCACAGTATGAGGTCATGGGCTTCAAGCTACGTCCCATTGTTCTCTGGGGCTTGGCACACAAATGCACTGTGCCGGAACACACATCCCAGAGATCTTTGGGCTGTCAAGATTTTTACATTAACCCTTTGGATGTACTATTCCATTCTCTTCCTTCTTCCCAATGATATCTGTCTTCCCTCATCCCTTCTATACCTTCCGTCATACTTTTAAATTTTCTTTCATTTCATAATGGCCATATTTTTTTACCCATGCTCCTCAGCGCAAGTGACATTGCTCCATATCCCTGAGCCTCCGAGATCTCTGTGCTCCTCCAATTCTCCCCAATTTTCCTCACTCCACCATTGCTGGCCGTGCCTTCAGCTGCCAGGGCCCGAAGCTCTGGAGTTCCCTCCTTAAACCTCTCGGTCTCTCTTACCGCTCTCTCGTCTCCTTTAAGATGCTGCTTAAAACCTACCTCTTTGACCAAGCTTTTGATCACCTATGCTAATATTTCATGTGTGTCAAATTTTACTTATAACGCTCCTGTGAAGCGCCTTGGGACATTTTACTACGCTAAAGGCGCTATGTAAACGCAAGATGATGTTGTAGTCTATAAAGCATATAGAGTACCGCAGCAAACAACATAAGAACCATGGAAGTTTGCACCACAGAAGGAAGCCATTCGGCTCATCTTGTCTGTACTGGCTCTTTGCTAGAGCAATCCAGAACCAATCAAACTGCCCAGTTCTCTCTGCCACTTTTGGTGCAGCATCATTAGCACAAGGGAAACAGTTCTCATGTTATAAATTGTTTCCACCTGTACTAATGTGTCAGCTGTGGCTCAGTGTTCGCACTCTTGCCTCGGAGTCACAAGGTTGTGGGTTCGAAGACCCACTCCAGGGACTTGGAACATATAATCCAGGCTGACACTCCAGTGTAGTACTGCGGGAGCGCCGCACTGTTTGAGGTTTAGATGAGACGTTAAACCGAGGCCCCAACTGCCCTCTCAGGTCGACGTAAAAGATCCCATGGCACTATTTCAATAAAGAGCAGGGGAGTTCTCCCCGGTGTCCTGGCCAATATTTATCCCTCATTAACCAACACCTAAAAATAGATTATCTGGTCATTATCACATTACTGTTTGTGGGAGCTTGCCGTGCACAAATTGGCTGGCGCGTTTCCTATATTACAACAGTGACTACACTTCAAAAGTACTTCATTTGCTGTAAAGCGCTTTGGGGTGTCCTGAGGTTGTGACAGGCGCTATATAAATGCAAGCCTTTTTGGTTTTTTAGGGAGCCTGGGTACGGTTTGCACTTTGAAACCTGCAAAAACAAGTTCAGCAGAAAACTCTTGAATTTGAGCTTTGACACAGTATCCCATGTTAATTCTGAGGCGTTAGGGAATTCTGGAAGCTATGCAAATGTCTGTCCTGAATTAGGAAAATGCAGTCAGTACCAGAAGTCCCCCTTAAGTGACGCCAAGAATGGGATAGAGATAAGAGAGCAGTCGTTTGCACGTCCAGTTCATGGTGCCACCGATGAGGGAATTCTGCACGAAATGTCTGCTGCCAGGATGCCTCTGCTGGGTAGCTTTAAAGCGTAACACCAGGAAGAAAATGAAGGCCTTGAAAATACACTGTGTGAACATTAGCATGAGAACGCAATGCAGTCAGTCGCTGCCGACAGAAGCAATAACCTGTTCAATTCATACCGGCACGTTCATCATTTGTACGCCAATATTTGCTCTCGGTACTTTCAAGGCCAAAGACTGAGAAGCCTCCAAGTGCACAGATATTTCCCTTTGGCACATTTCGGATTACGTGGCAGTGCACAAGATGATACCTTCCCCTGAACAGTAAACCACTTTGGAGCAATTCCTCCAGAAAGCCAAGTGACCCTGTCGGCCTAAAAACAGCACCAGGGTTCGAATCCAACAGCAACACATGAAAAGGCAAATACCCCGACAGTTTTAGTTAGAAACATTTTTTTGAAAACCCTGCTGATTTTTCTACTGCAGCTTCCCCGTTGTGTTGGCAACAGGCTGGCGTGTCGGAGCCTGCATGGGATTCCCGACAAATAAATTAAACTACAAACGTGTTGGAAGGATAACTCTCAGCCCCTAGCCCCAGGGAACAGCAGCCATCGCCCGCAGTGGATGGGTAGCTACAGCTAGAAGCCCCATTGTTGTCCGGAAAGACTGAACAGGCTGGGGTTCTTTGCTCTAGAAAGAGAGAAGGCAGAGGAGGTGACCTGATAGAGGTCTTTAAAATTATGCAACGGTTTGATAGGGGTAGACGTAGAGTAGATATTTCCACCTGTGTGAGGGGGGGGGGGGGGTGGAGTCCAAAACTAGGGGCCATCAATATAAGATAGTCACTAATAAATCCATATAACGATTTAGGAGAAACTTCTTTACCCAGAGAGTGGTTCAAATGTGGAACTTGCTACCACAAGGAGTACTTGAGGCGAATAGCATAGATGCCTTTAAGGGGAAGAGGCACAAGTACCCGAGGGAGAAAGGAACAGAAGGATACGCTGATAGGGTGAGATGAGGTAGAGTGGGACGAGGCTCGTGTGGAGCAATAATACAGACATGGAGCAGTTGGGCCGAAGGACCTGTTTTTGTGCTATAATTGCGTACATTATTCAATGCAATGAACCTCTGATGAAAAAGAGAGAGATATCTGCAATAACCCCAGCACTGATATCTTGGCGCTATTTAAAGCACAAGAGGCTACTCTTCAAATGTCTGACCGCCTGTCGTCGTCGTCAACTGGCTCAGCAGGGGGACAGAAAATCTGCACTTAACCTGCAGGAGCGTTGCACTGTTTGAGAAAAGATGTGATTGCACTAGAGAAGGTACAGAGAAGATTTACAAAGATGTTGCCGGGAGTAGAGAATCTTAGCTATGAGGAAAGACTGGATAGGCTGGGTTTGTTTTCCTTGGAACAGAGGAGGCTGAGGGGAGACCTTATTGAGGTGTATAAAATTATGAGGGGCCTAGATAAAGTGGATAGAAAGGACCTATTTCCCTTAGCAGAGGGGTCAAAAACCAGGGGGCACAGATTTGAAGTAATTGGTGGAAGGTTTAGAGGGGATTGGAGGGGAAATTTCTTCACCCAGAGGGTTGTGGGGGTCTGGAACTCACTGCCTGAAAGGGTGGTAGAGGCAGAAACCCTCATCACATTTAAAAAGTACTTGGATGTGCACTTGGGATGCTGTAACCTGCAGGGCTACGGACCAAGAGCTGGGAAGTGGGATTAGGCTGGATAGCTCTTTGTTGGCTGGCGCGGACACGATGGGCCGAAATGGCCTCCTTCCGTGCTGTAACTTTCTATGATTAACCCAATACACTGCACTAGTGTACGATGCACTTCTCCTCCCTGGACCCCACTGAGCACCCAACAGGGGCAGCGTACCAGAGGGGCACTGTGTCTGTAAAAGGAGGAGTGCCTTTGGTGGTCCTGGCCTGGGCCATGGATGGCCCATTCCCCTTGCACTGGGATCAGCGGGATCAAAAATAGGAATGTCCTTGCAAGCCCTTTGTCGTAAAAACCCATCTGGTTCACTACTGTCCTTTAGGGAAGGAAAATCTGCTGTCCTTACCTGGTCTGGCCTATGTGTGACTCCAGACCCACAGCAATGTGGTTGACTCGTAACTGCCCTCTGAAATGGCCTTGCAAGCCACTTATTCAAGAAGGTGGCTCACCACCGCCCTCGAGGGCAATTAGAGATGGGCAATAAATGCTGGCCTTGCCGGCGGTGCCCACAGCCAATACATTTTTTAAAAAGCCATAAGGGCCCACTTGTGGGGGGTGGATTCTTAAAATGACTTACTTGCCTGCTTTTCTTCGGGCTGCTCCCAGACCCTGCTGGTGCCCGGAGGGTCCTGGTGGTGCACAAGCTGCACCACCAGGTTTCTTCGGGCACCCCTCTGTTGGGCAGACGGAGAGGAAAGCGAGGAAGGAGGCTGGGAGCACCCTTCCCCACGTCCTTGCACTGGGCCTGTGCCTAACGCAGGTGTCCCATTTGGGGACGTCACGGAAAACCCAGGGCCGTGAAGACCTGAAGCAACGGCTCTCCTCCCCCTTACCCTCTTTGCTGCACCTGGGAACTAAGCATCATTCAGGCTCAACAAAGAGGAAACCTTACCCCCTTGGTCCCCTCAAACAGCTCCGGACACGAACACCATCACTGACAGACCTGGAAGCTCCTAGTGCTTTCCAGCTCAAAATGTTCTCTCCAAACACAATCTAAATTTGGAAGAACAGAATGTATAAATTGCACTACAGGAGATCGGCAGACCGTTTTACATCTCTCCCGATTTTTATTTTCGTTGGCTTCAATTGAAATAAAGATCTGGAGAGATATATAAAACAGGCTGACAATTCGCTATCATCCGTTTTCCACTACCACACAAAGTCAATTATCTACCCTCCTTGTGTCCTGCCCAGACTCATCTGTGTCGGTACCAAGTGTTGTGAATAATTATGCGGAAGCGCTTACACCAGAGAATTGAGTGCTATTTGCATGTGGCCTTTTGGATGATTTGAATCAGTTCTTCACCATTTAGAACGGACTTGGAACGCGAGTCAAAAAGCGGGCCCCACTGCCTTCAGAGACAAACTGCAGGCTGTGGAAGCTGTCTACACCAGTAGCTTTTCCTGTACGTCTACAGAGATAGCAACATCTCTGAGCTGCGACGCAGCAGTTAACGTTAGGTGCCTGTGCTATAAACCCGGTGTCAGCTGCCCGCCAGCTAGCAGCTAGCAGCTGTGAGCAGCCTTCCTCCCCTCCTGCTTTGGCTCGGGCTGAATAATTCCCAAGGGCTCGGTTCTCGACAGCGCTCAGCCCTCTCAAATGTCTAATTCACCCTTGAAGGGATGATTTCAATGAGTTTTAAAGAGGAATAGAAACTCGAAGAGGGCAATGATACCAGAACTGAGAAGTTATACCTATCAGGAAAGATTGAGCAGGATGGGGCTCTTTTCTCAAGAAAAGAGAAGATTGAGGGGTGACCTGATAGAGGTCTTTAAGATGATGAAATGGTTTAATAGGGTAGACGTAGAGAAGATGTTTTCACTTGTGGGGGAGTCCAGAACTAGGGGCCATAAATAGAAGATAGTCACTAATAAATTCAGTAGAGAATTCAGGAGAAACTTCTTTACCCAGAGAGTGGTGAGAATGTGGAACTCGCTACCACAAGGAGTAGTTGAGGCGAATAGCATAGATGTATTTAAGGGAAAGCTAGATAAACAGGAACAGAAGGATATGCTGATGGGATGAAGAAAGGTGGGAAGAGGCTTGTGTGGAGCATAAACACCGGTTGGGCTGAATGGCCTGTTTCTGTGCTGTAAATACTGTGTAATGTGCTGGTGGAATGCTGTGTCCGGGAATCAAGAAGTGAAGAACACTTGGTCGATAGCACAAAGAGACCAAGTTCCCCCTTTTTCTCAATTCTCCTTGTGTTTTGAGAGAATTGCCTATGTGTCTATGTATATATCCTTGCATATCAGTCGCTCACTAGCTATTTGTGTGCGAGAGCGTGCGCCCGTGCGTGAGTGCATATATGTAGAGCAGGCTACACTTTTTTCAAATTAGATGAGCTGAGAAAACACTTACTAAAAAGACACTAATGCTACTCATGGATCATCGGTTGAAGGATCTAAGCTACTGTCATGTTGTCAGTCCCTCCGGGCTGTGAATTCACTTCAATAGACAGTTGGCATTTAGAGGATCTCGAGATTCCACATTAAAACTTGTTATCTTTAAAAGCTTTTCTTTTGTAGTGGGTTCATTTTTATCGTGCATCAGGTAAGAGACGTCTGTACTGAGAAATGAAACATTTTTCACCTCATTAATCAGAATGAAGCACAGTCATTAGCTTTCTGGGGGAATATCTTCCACTGATCAAGGATACAGCGTGCACTGCGCTGACACTTTGTGTCTCCACTGTCACTGCAAAAACCAATTAAAAAGAATCGAAGTTCAGTGTAAAAAAAAAATTCCCCCTCCCATCAGAAAGTAACTTCAAAACTGAAACCTGATCTCAGAGTTCAGATGAAAACAGCTTGAGATTTGCTACTGTGGCATTGTCTGAATCTTTCAACAAGGTTCTTGCCTTTTAATCATTCCCAAGTACCTGTTATTCTCTGTATAATTAGTGCACAAGAGAGCAGCATTGAGAGAGTGCTGCACGGTTGGAGGTGCCACAGTCTTCAGGCGAGATGTTAAGTCAAGGCTCCACCTGCCTGCTCAGCAGACGTTGAAGCTCTCACGCTCGGGCGTCAGCCTTGGCTCAGGAGTAGGAATCTCCACCTCCGAGTCAGAGATTTGAGCACATAATCTAGGCTGACACTCCTGTGCGGTGCTGAGGGAGTGCTGCACTGTCGAAGGTGCAGGCGAGTTAAAGCGAGGACCCGTCTGCCCTCTCAGGACACAAAAGATCCCAATGTACCATTTGACGAAGAGCAGAAGAGTTACATACATAGGCTACATAGAGTTTACAGCACAAGTCATATGGCCCAAGTGCTCTGTGTCAGTGTTTATGCTCCATATGAGCCATCTCCAACCCTACTTTATCTCACCCTGTCTCCATATCCTTCTATGCCTTTCTCCCACATGTAATTATCTAGATTCCCCTTAAAGGCACCTATGCTATTCGCCTCAACTACTCCATGTGGTAGCAAGTTATTCCCCAGAGTCCTGGCCAATATTTATCCCTCAAACATCAGCATTATTGCTGTTTGTGGGACCTTGCTGTGCGTAAATTGGCTGCCACGTTTCCCTACATTACAACGGTGGCTACATTTCTTTCTTTCTCAAAAGTATTATTCAAATCAGAGCAAGAGCATCCTCTCACCCCCCACTCCGATGCCCTCGCCAATATTTGTCCCTCAAAAAACACAAAAGATTAACTGGTCAGTCGTCCCGTTGATTTTTATTCTGGGATCTTGCTCTGTGCAAAAACAGCCGCTCTCAGAAACAGTCACTGCATTTCAAAGCAATTCGGTGTCTGTGAAGCCCTTTGAGATGTTCCTGAGACGCACAAGTCTTTACTGTGGGTTTTTATGTTAAAGTTGCAACTGAGAGAGATGCAGCACAGGACATTCAGAATCATCTTTTGGCGTGTGCATACTGGACTGAAGAGACATTTGAAAAAAAGTGTCCGAGGATGTGGAAGTTAGAAAGAAACATTAATAGGGACCCGAGATTCTGTGAAGCGTTGCCCAGGACCACACGAGGACACAGCAATGAGAAACCCATTGGACTGGATCTCTGAGAGGTGTGCAAACTCTTGCCCAGTGTGCAATCAGTCACTCTAATTTCCAGTCACGGCAGGGTCGCTGATATTCTATCCCCCAAGGACTTTTCATACAGCAAGACGCTGGAAGTGGAATGTAGCCTTGGAAGGTTGGCAGTCATTTTGGAAAATATTATTCCATATCTCTCATTTGTTAGGTCCGAAATTGATGCTGTGTTAGTAATGATTTTAATTTGAGAAAATGGAAGGGACTCGGAGGCACAGGATATTGGAAATCGTAAATACAACCAGACAGGCTCAATCCTTTTAGTGAAAAAGAAACTAGAAAATAAAGCCAGTCTAGAAAATCGCATGCTCCCAAGCCATTAGATTGGGGAGTACGACTTGCTTGGCTGAATTTTGCTCGTTAATAACCAAGACACCAGATCCTGGTGGGTTCACAGTCCGATCCTCCCAGCTAGAGGATGTGCAGAGGTCTAAGCAATATCAACATGGAGGAGACAAATGGACAGGGAACTCAGACAAATCAATGTTTTGGTGCAACATTCGGAGCCATAGAGTGGTGCAACATGGGCTCACACCCATGTAGCGACGCCCTGATTTCAGGCAAAGCATTTCCCAAAGGTGCAAAGTCAGACATCCACATAGAGGGAAGATAAAAACTGGAATGTTGGACAAGTAACTTGAATGTCATTTTTATGCTTATATATCACTGACACACTACAACATGTATCTTTACTCTAGCCATCGTGTTGTTTCTCAATGTTACTTTATTTCTAATGAGGGATTATCTGAAACCCTCATCCAGGCCTTAGTTACCTCTAGGCTTGACCATTCCAAACACTCCTGGCTGGCCTCCCACATTCTACCCTACGTAAACTTGAAGTCATCCAAAACTCGGCTGCCCGTGTCCTAACTCGCACCAAGTCCCGTTCACTCATCACCCCTGTGCTCGCTGACCTACATTGGCTCCCGGTTAAGCAACGCCTCAATTTCAAAATTCTCATCCTTGTTTTCAAATCCCTCCATGGCCTCGCTCCTCCCTACCTCTGTAATCTCCTCCAGCCCCACTACCACCACCACCCCCTCCACCCCCAAGATATCCGCGCTCCTCTAATTCTGCCCTCTTGAGCATCCCTGATTATAATCGCTCAACCATTGGTGGCCGTGCCTTCTGTTGCCTAGGCCCTAAGCTCTGGAATTCCCTGCCTAAACCTCCCCGCCTCTCTCTCCTCCTTTACGACGTTCCTTAAAACCTACCTCTTTGACCAAGCTTTTGGTCATCTGTCCTAATTTCTTCTTATGTGGCTTGGTATCAAATCTTTTGTCCTATAAGACTCCTGTGAAGCCCCTTGGGGGGGTGGGGGGTGGAGGTAGTTATTTACTCTCCGAACTAGTCTCACTGGATAAGACATATTTACGTTGATCTTAAAATGGCCATTAGGAGGCAGATGACAACAATAACCTCCACTAATAAAGCACCTTTAACGTAGTAAAACATCCCAATGACTCTCCCTCACATGCTCAGTTGAGAGGCACTAACATTCTAGCATCTCAACACGCTGAGATACAGAGTGCTGCGATGTAAGTCGTACCTTTACTTCAGCCAAATCATCTGGAAGAGGTGCATGTAAGCTTGGTGTGCACTGAACGTTGTCTCTTAAGAGAGGCCTCTACAATACACTGGGAAATGTGTTTGCTTCTTCTGGTCGGAATGAAGAGAAATGAAAAAAAAAACCACCCCATAATTTCTGAGTATGTGGAAGCCAGCAGGAAAGATTACTGGGCACGTCACAGGGGGAAATATTCAGTGCGTGTGTTGCCCAGGTTCACAAAGGCAACAGAAATGTGAGACGCATTAGACTGGATCTCCAAGAGAGATGCAAACCCTTGTTCTGCTGTCAGGACTTTAGATGATGTGACACACTAAATATGGCTGTCTAAATATAGGCCCAGCCCAAACTAATTTAAGCTGCTCTTTTCATCATCTTCAGCAGATGTTTGCTAATTGTAGATCAAATGAAAAATTGGACTTTAGCCCAGACGATACATAAACTGTGATGCAAGTGTACTTTTGGTCCTGACCCCATCCCCAGAAACCTTGGCAAGGTTATTGTACCCATACCCCCACCACCAATACCGTCCCAATATTTGATGTCCTTATACTTCATGAGCTAGCAGCCACCTGCTCCTCCAGCGCAGTTACCAGCCTCCTGTGCAAATATAAACCCTGGTCTAATATCTCAAAACTCACCAATTGGTGCACAGGCCCCGAGATGGTTCAAGATTAGGGGGCATAATCTTAGAATAAGGGGCTGCTCTTTCAAAACTGAGATGAGGAGAAACTTCTTCACTCAGAGGGTAGTAGGTCTGTGGAATTTGCTGCCCCAGGAAGCTACATCATTAAATAAATTTAAAACAGAAATAGACAGTTTCCTAGAAGTAAAGGGAATTAGGGGTTACGGGGAGCGGGCAGGAAATTGGACATGAGGCTGAGTTCGGATCGGTCAAGGCCCTGTGGGTGGCGGAGCGGGCCCAGGGGCTGAGTGGCCGGGTCCTGCTCCTACTTCTTGTGTTCTTTAGATTTGAGGTTAGGATCAGATCAGCCATGATCTTATTGAATGGCGGAGCAGGCTCGAGGGGCCGATTGGCCTACTCCTGCTCCTATTTCTTATGTTTTTATGCAAGATGTCTTTGCCCCCAGTGGATGCTGGGAGAGGTATGTAACCTGAAATTGGCCTTTCATCTCTGGAACCTGGGTTTAGATCCAAATTGACTAATCTGACGAGATGAAAACTCGCTCACATGGTGAGACTGTCCATGTCTCAAAAGGTCACATCTGAAATCAGTCTGGCCAGCCTCTGCCTGGTTCAAAATAGGTACAAGTGCATTGCACAGAACTGACTGTCTCTTGGCACTGCAGAGATGCTGGGGAGGTAATGAGGAAAATGCACACTGACCCAGCAGGAGGCGCTCTTCAGAGATTGGGGGGTTAAAACGCTTTTTTGGGATAGATCAGAAAAGCCTCACTGTGCAGCTGGCCTGGAACGGCTTGATACTGACAATGGGTGTCAAATGGAGACAGGTGCTCCATTCCCCATTGAGTCAAAAAGAGGCCCACTGCCTCAATTTGATGAGCAGAAATGCTGTCCAAAAATTAGAAAGACATAATGATTTCACTGCAGTGTAGAAAACAGATTCAGCATCACGCAAAGCGGGTCAATTAATCATTCTAAAACCAAGGCTGCCAATGTTTCTCCGGGTCTGTCATTCACTGTCTGGCTCAGTGGGTAGCACCTCTCACCTCTGAGTCAGAAGGTTGTGGGTTCAAGTCCCACTCCAGAGATTTGAGCACAAAAATCCAGGCTGACACTCCCAGTGCAGTAGTGAGGGAGCGCTGCACTGTCGGAGGTGCCGTCTTTCATTTGAGACATTAAACTGAAACCCCTTCTGCTCTCTCAGGTGGACGTAAAAGATCCCATGGCACTATTTCGAAGAAGAGCAGGGGAGTTCTCCCCGGTGTCCTGGCCAATATTTATCCCTCAATCAACATCACTAAAACAGATTATCCTGATCATTATCACATTGCTGTTTGTGGGAGCTTGCTGTGTGCAAATTGCCTGCCGCGTTTCCTACATTACAACAGTGACTACACTTCAAAAAGTACTTCATTGGCTGTAAAGCGCTTTGGGACGTCCGGTGGTCGTGAAAGGCGCTATATAAATGCAAGTCTTTCTTTTTCTTTTTATACTGGGAATCAGTTATGCCTGGCCAAAGTCGATTGGGATCTTAGCTAGCAGTGCCTGTGTATATACATTTCCTGTAATGTTCTGTAGGCATCGTTATCATAAATGTTTAATTTAGACTTCCAAAAACATAAATACCGACCGTTAGCATGTGAAGCAATACATTTTTTCAACTCTATACTTAAAAACGATGCTGCCTTATCTGTTACAGAACTCCCAAGCAAGTGAATGACAGCATAATGTGGAATATTAGAAATCCAATCGGGAATTCAGAAGAAACTTCTTTACCGAGAGAGTGGTGAGAATGTGGAACTCGCTACCACAGGGAGTGGTTGAAGCGAATAGTATAGATGCATTTAAGGGGAGGCTGGACAAGCATATGAGGGAGAAGGGAATAGAGGGTTATGCTGACAGAGTTAGATGAGGAAAGACGGGAGGAGGCTCGAGTGGAGCATAAATGCCGGCATGGACTGGTTGGGCCGAATGGCCTGTTTCTGTGCTGTATATCCTGTGGAATCCTATGTAATAATGCTCCAATCATAAAGACAAGGTTTTAAGTTAAAAAGGATTTGCCTTCTCACTCTGGATCTCCCCCCTCCCCTCGCTTTCTCCCCTCCCCCTTTGTCCAGTAACTGAGCTGCTTGGCAGGTCACGACATGTGAAACTGAACAATTTCTGACAGCAACAGCTTTGCTCAGTTGAATGCAGACAGAGCTTATCCCCGAGTCCAAGTACAGTGGAAGGAGTTTTCACCCTCCCAGGCCTAGCCTGGCCAGCATTCCAGAAAGTGCTGCAACCAAATCGGGATAAATTCACTCTCAAGATCTATAAACTGCAGACGAAAATAATAGCCCAGTTACGCCAGCTAAGTACCAGGATTTTCCCGTCGATCACGTTTTTTCCTGGCCATTTTCCCGTATGTTTTCAGTGAATGCAAACACAGCCAGAGTAGCGTACAGATCCAGGTCTGTGTGTACACTGGGAAATCACTAAGGAGTACAGGAAACATGTGCAAGGAAAGTAAATTATATGCACAAATTGAATCAAATGAACAAAACTATAAATCTTTGATTAAAGCATGCCAGGTCTGCCCATTTGTTTTTCTAACTCTTTGCTTCTTTCTCCCCTTTGCTTCTTTTAGTTCCTTTCCCTTTTTTATTTTTTGAGATTTGCCTCCTGCTGCCCTCCAGCCTCACTACAAATTAGGACTAAATGGCAGCTCGAGAGAGAAAGAGAGAGAGAGAGAGAGAAAGGAACAAACACTCGGAGGCCCAGGTGATAGAGGAGGGTCCGGGTCAGACCACAAGATATGTGCAGGAGACTTCCCAGCAGTCTAATGCCATCATGATCGACTCCTTTTGAGAGCAGCTGGATAAATATCTGGTTAACAATGGAATGGAAGGTTAAGAAGGATAAGTATAGGCATAGATAATCAAATACTCTATGGAGCACAATGGCTCTTGTACAGTTGGAATCATGCACATCATCGGTGGAATGCAACTGGCCATTGAGTTGACGTTTTTAAAATTTTGTTTTCGGGATATGGGCGACACCAGCAAGACCACATTTATTGACTGTAAAGCACTTTGGGACATCCAGAGGTTGTGAAAGGGGCTCTATACACACACACACACACACACACACACACACACACATACATCTTTCTTTCTTTCAATGGGGGGGGAGGGGGCGAATGATTCAACTCTGTTTACATTGATTGCTTAACAAGTGTTAGAAGACACAAAGCCCATCCAGGAGATTATAAATAATGAATATTAATTGCCCAGCTATCCCTGTCAGGGGACCCTACGAGCAAGACTCTGGCAGCTTAGCATTGCCCTGAAAAACTGTGCCAAATGCTGCAGTCAGGATTCTGATTAAACCGTTCTTACTCCTTTGAAACCTATTTTGTTAGACCTGTGCAAGACTTCATTTAGGTTGCAGCTGGAGTTTTGAGAACCCCACTATGTAAGGATATAAAAGCAATGATATAAAAGCAATGGAGAAGGTGCAATGTAGCTTGTTGCTGTGGATGAGGGGTTACAGTTATGAAGACAGACGAGGTTTCTTCACTAGAGTTGAAGCAGGTTGAAGGGTGACCCGATAATGATCTTCAAGGTTAATGCGGGGTTATGAAGCAGAATCCATCAACTCTTTTAAAAAGGAAATTAGGTAATTGCTTGAAAAAAGAATAAACAAGGTATGGGAAGCAAGCAAGGAAGAGCGATTAGGCTAGGTGGCTCATGCGAAGGTAGCACTCTCATCTCCGAGTCACAAGGTTTGTGGGTTCAAGCCCCACTTCAGAGACTCGAGCACATAATCCAGGCGGACACTCCAGTGCAGTGCCGAGGGAGTGCTGCACTGTCGGAGGTGCCGTCTTTCAGATGAGACGTTAAAACCGAGGCCCCGTCTGCTCTCTCAGGTGGATGTAAAAGAGCCTACAGCACTATTTCAAGGAAGAGCTGGGGAGTTCTCCCCGGAGTCCTTGACAACGTTTCCTTTAAGCTGCGAGGTGTCGCGAGGTCCCACACAGCTGGTGAGCCGCGTGGCCCCAAAAACAAAATCAGGGGGAACATCCTGGGCAACTTTTTACAAAACGGATGATCTGGTCATTTATCTCACTGCTGTTTGTGGGAGCTTGCTGTGCGCAAATTGGCTGCTGCGTTTCCTACATTACAACAGTGACTACACTTCAAAAAAAGTACTTCATTGGCTGTTAGGCGCTTTCAGACATCCTGAGATTGTGAAAGGCGCTATAGAAACACAAGTCTTTCTTTCTTTGTTAATCTGTTGTGGTGGAATTGGTTGAGGTCTGAATGTTGGCCAGCACACCAGGACAACTCTGCTCTTTTTCAACAAAAAAAAAGTTGAAATCTTCTGCATACACCTGAATAAGCAGATGGGGCCTTGTTCCAACATCTCGTCTGAAAAAGGATAATGCTGCACTCTATCCGTACTCCACTGGTGTATCAGTCATATTGTGTGCTCCAATGCTGGAGTGGGGCTTGAACTTGCAACCTTCTGACTTAAGAAGTGCTACTAAAGTGGGCGAATGTTATAGATCTGTGCATACCCTCCACTACACCCCTGCCTGTACTGCTTCCAGTGCAAAGCCCAATAGTGGAAAGGTGACTGCTGCGCGGGCGACCCACTATCCAAATACTTTGTGCACAAGGTCAAGTTTTGGTTCATAGGGCGTGCTTGCCTCGGAAGCCGACATTTGTGCTGAATGTGAACAAAACGTCTCTGGAGAGAGTCTGCATCATAACTGTACATAGTATGTGCATGAAACACAAAACGTTAGCATGCAGGTACAGCAAGTAATCAGGAAGGCAAATGGAATATTGGCCTTTATTGCAAGGGGGCTGGAGTATAAAAGTAGGGAAGTCTTGCTACAACTGTACAGGGCGTTGGTAAAGACCACACCTGGAGTACTGCGTACAGTTTTGGTCTCCTTATTTAAGGAAGGATATACTTGCATTGGAAGCAGTTCAGAAACGATTCACGAGGTTGATTCCAGAGATGAAGGGGTTGACTTATGAAGAAAGGTTGAGCAGGTTGGGCCTATACTCATTGGAGTTTAGAAGAATGAGAGGTGATCTTATTGAAATATATAAGATACTGAGGGGGCTCAACAAGGTAGATACAGAGAGGATGTTTCCCCTCACGGGGGAATCTAGAACTAGGGCATAGTTTCAGATTAAGGGGTCGCCCATTTAAAACTGAGATGAGGAGGAATTTCTTCTCTCAGGAGGGTTGTAAATCTGTGGAATTCTCTGCCCCAGAGAGCTGTGGAGGCTGGGTCATTGAATATATTTAAGGTGGAGAAAGACAGATTTTTGAACAATAAGGGAGTGATGGGTTATGGGGAGCGGGCAGGGAAATGGAGCTGAGCCCAAGATCAGATCAGTCATGATCTCATTAAATGGCGGAGCAGGCTCGAGGGGCCAAATGGCCGACTCCTGCTCCTAATTCTCATGTTCTTTTGTGGAAGGGATGGGTTCGTCGGGCCAAAAGGTTCATTTTGCAAGCCCCTCAATTCCATTTTTCGACATTCTCATTTCAGAAACCCACTAGAAAAATAATATTTGAATCCCACGCAGTTACAGAAGTCCATGATAACTAAGCAGGGCAAGAATCAAGGTCTGGACGCGTTAATCTTCAGCCGAGTCTCAAATTTGCAGGTGCTCGAAATACACGGCGTCTCTGCGTAGACTCCGCAACCAGCGGCCGTTGCAGCTCACGGCAAGTGAAAGAAATATACAGCTGTGTCATTTGTCAGGACAAAGCAGCCCGCTTGATCAGCACCCCATCGACCACCTTAAACATTCAGTCCCTCCACCACTGGCGCACCGTGGCTGCAGTGTGTACCATCTACAAGATGCACTGCAGCAACTCACCAAGGCTCCTTCGGCAGCACCTCCCAAACCCGCGACCTCTTCCAGCTAGAAGGACAAGGGCAGCAGGCGCATGGGAACACCGCCACCTCCAAGTTCCCCTCCAAGTCACAAACCATCCTGACTTGGAAGTATATCGGCCGTTCCTTAATCGTCGCTGGGTCAAAATCCTGGAACTCCCTCCCTAACAGCACTGTGGGAGCACCTTCACCACACGGACTGCAGCGGTTCAAGGCGGCGGCTCACCACCACCTTCTCGAGGGCAATTAGGGATGGCCGATAAATGCTGGCCTTGCCAGCGACGCCCACATCCCATAAACGAATAAAAAAAACCTAAAAGCATTTCACACAGTGAATTAGGAGTGTAATATGTAGGCAAACAGAGTACCCATTCTACAAAAAAAGAAAGAACTTGCATTTATATAGCGCCTTTCACGACCTCAGGCGCTTTACAGCCAATGAAGTACTTTTTGAAATGCAGTCACTGTTCTAATGTAAGAAATGTGGCGGCACAGCAAGATCCCGCAAACAGCAATGTGATAATGACCATATAATCTGGTTTTTTTTTTTAAAAGTGATGTTGGTCGAGGGATAAATATTGGGGAGAACTCCTCTGCTCTTCTTCAAAACAGTACCATGGGATCTTTCACACTTTGCACTCAATGCCCTGGGGTTTGAACCCACAATCTTCTGACTCAGAGGCGAGAGTGCTAAAAACAGAACCACAGCTTGCACCATAATAACAATGCTCCACAAAGAACAAATCGGCTGAACGACGAGTTGTTTTATTTTCGGGTGGTGTTTGTTAAGGGAGGAATGTTGGCCAAGACGCCAGGAGAACTCCCGCTGTTCTTCAGCTGTCCTTATCGCGTTCTGGGGCCAGGCTCATGCTGCCAGCTCCCGATTTATGAGCAGCTGGAGGCAACCGCGAAGTGAACTGGCTGTGCGGGTTAAGGCCGCTGGCTGGCTGGCTGGGAAGACCCATTCAAAAGGGAGTCTGTGGCCAACAGCCTTAGTGCATCTGGCAAATGTAGGTTTGGTTTCGCTGCGTCGCGGACAATACTCGAGAATCAGCAGCCAGTGGCACAGCATAAAAGCAGCCTTGAGTAATGACTTGGGTCTTTAATACCTGCCTGAAGTGGCAGGCAGGACTTATCCTAGAATGATATAGCACAGAAGGAGGCCATTCGGCCCATCGTGCATGTGCCAGCTCTTTGAAAGAGCGATCCAATTAGTCCCACTCCCCCTGCTCTTTCCCCGTAGCCCTCCAATTTTTTTCCCCTTCAAGTACATCTCCAATTCCCTTTTGAAAGTTACTGTTGATTCTGCTTCCACCGCCCTCTCAGGCAGTGCATTCCAGGTCATAACCTGCTGCGTATAAAAAAATTCTCCTCATCTACCCTCGGATTCTTTTGACTTGATTTCACCTGAAGGACAGCATCTCCAATAATGCAGCACTCCTTCAGGACAGTATTGGGAGTGTTCATGGAATCAAGCGCTAGTGGGAGGGGGCGGGCTCGAATCCACGACCTTCTGACCCAGAAAAAAGACTTGCATTTATATAGCGCCTTTCATGACCACCGGACGTCTCAAAGCGCTTTACAGTCAATGAAAGTACTTTTGAAGTGGAGTCACTGTTGTAATGTGGGAAACGCAGCAGCCAATCTGCGCACAGCAAGCTCCCACAAACAGCAACGTGATAATGACCGGATAATCTGTTTTTGTGATGTTGGTTGAGGGATAAATATTGGCCAGGACACCGGGGAGAACTCCCCTGCTTTTCTTCGAAATAGTGCCATGGGATCTTTTACGTCCACCTGAGAGAGCAGACGGGGCCTCGGTTTAACGTCTCATCCGAAAGACGGCACCTCCGACAGTGCAGCACTCCCTCACTACTGCACTGGGAGTGTCAGCCTAGCTTTATGTGCTCATAAAGAGGCAAGAGTGAGCCAAGCAGACTCCTAGTAATGTACATCAAATAACCAACAACCGGGAGGTTGTGCTAGAAATGGAGGCCCAGTCAGAACATCACATTTCAAAACACCGAGTCAGAGAAAAACAAAAATGCTGGAAATGCATAGCGGGCCTGTCAGCATCTGTGAGGAGTTAACATTTTGGATGTAACCTTCCATCAGACTGACAGCTAAGAGCTAAACAGGCATTTTATTGAGAGAGAGAGAGAGAGAGAGAGAGAGAGAGAGAGAGGTGGGTGGGGGAGGGGAGTGTAGGTGACCAGCAGCCCTCAGTATTGCACTGAAGTGTCAGCCAGATTATGTGCTCGAGTCCCTGGAGCGGGGCTTGAACCCACAACCTTTTGACTCAGAGGGCTATTCTTTATTGGAGTTATTCAACATTAAACACATTTACAACATCATGATAATTCCTTTACCAGTTTTTACCAACAGAAATTAAAAAGTCATTAACAACCTTGTTATTATTTTGTTATATTACATAGCACAGAAACAGGCCATTCGGCCCAACAGGTCCATGTTCACCAAGAGCCTTACACTGCACGGTCTTTCCTCGACCATTTATTAGCTTCAGAGATTGAAGTTCAATTTGTCACCCATGACATATATTAATCTATTGAACTTCAAAAACTGGCCAAAAAAATGCCATCCTTAAATTCTTTTCAGAATAATAAATCCACAAAGCCTTATAATGCTCTTTCAGTCTATATTTGAAATACTCCTTCAGGTTTATTCTTCTCCCCAACTGAGCCAAGGCTGGCACCTGTAGGTGGTGGCTGGGGCGCTACAAATCGTTAGAGAACCTACAAGGGTTCGCACCAAGTTCCCTCTAAATTGTTTTTTGGGGGGGGCGCGTGGCCCCTTTAACGGGCTGCGCGGCCCATTCAAATTTCCGCGCGTGCGCAGTTTCTCCATTCAAAAGCCGGTGACTGGCCTGTGCGGGGCCTCCAGACCACCGCGCGACCACACAGCTTAATGGGAACATTGGTCCTCACTCCTGATGCCGATCCAACGAACTTTGGTGCAAATGCATGTGTGTGGATATCAGAGGAGGACAGGATTAGGCTCGGTTTTGATTCGCCCAACGGTGATTAGCCGACTGACGTCCACTACGCTGAACTAGGAATAATACAGAAGGCAGCTGGGCCCACGGAACCCTGCCCCAGCAACAACAACTTGTATTTATATAGCGCCTTTAACGTAGTAAAACGTCCCAAGGCGCTGCACAGGAGTGTTATAAGACAAAAATAAATTTGACACTGATCCACATAAGGAGAAATTAGGGCAGGTGACCAAAAGCTTGGTCAAAGAGGTGGGTTTTAAGGAGCAAGGAATAAAACGCCTTGGGTGAAGAGGCAAGAAGGGAGAGGGGGGGGTTAAAAAAAAACTGGCAAGAAAAGAACAAGGAGGAAGTACCTTCACTTCAGCGTGTTACAGGAAGGCGCCTGGAAAAAAAACTCTGCGGTCACCAGACAATCTCCCTTTTACAAGGTGGGCAATTAATCTGTGGCTAAGTTTTAAGACGGAACAGACTGGGGCTCTTTTCTGTGGAAGAGAAGGCTGAGGGGTGGGGGTGACCTGATAGAGGTCTTTTAAAATTATGATGGGGTTCGATAGACGTAGAGAAATTGCTTTCAGTTGTAGGGGGGAGTCCAAAACTAGGTGCCATAAACGCACGATAGTCACTAATAAATCTAATCGGGAATTCAGAAGAAATTTCTTTTACCCAGAGTGTGTTGGGAATGTGGAACTCGCTGCAAGGAGTACTTGAGGTGAATAGCATCGATGCATTTAAGGGGAAACGAGATAAACACACGAGGGAGAAAGGAATAGATGATTACGCCGATAGGGTGAGATAAAGTAGGGTGGGAGGAGGCTGGTGTGGAGCATAAACACCGGCATCGGCCAGTTGGGCCGAATGGCCTGTTTCTGGGCTGTAAATTCTATGTAATTTGCTTGATTTCATTCACAGAGTAATCAGAAGACACAAGAGAAGAGACTGCCTCTTCCCTAGCCTGGGGCACCAAGATCAACGGCAGTGCCCAATCATCCAGATCAACCAACTCGGCCCAAGGCACAGTTACACAGGCCCTTACGGACAATCGCGCAGGCTCCCACACCGCCATGATTCTGGTGAAACATCAGACCGTTTGGACGGGCGGGAGCAGTGAGCAGGAGTTGGCAATATAAACACAAGAGAGCTGGTGCCCAAATACCTTCTCCCACAATCTAAACTAAACAAGCTGGATGTTGACAACAATAGCGCCTTTAACACAGCAAAACGTCCCAAGGTGCTTCACAGGAGCATTCTCAGAACAGAATTTGACACCGAGCCACATAAGGAGATATTAGGACAGGTGACCAAAAGCTTGGTCAAAGAGGTAGGTTTTAAGGAGCGTCTTAAAGGAGGAAAGAGAGAGGTAGGGAGGCGGAGAGGGTTATGGAGGGAATTCCAGAGCTTAGGACCTAGACAGCTGAAGGCACGGTCGCCAATGGTGGAGCGATTAAAATCGGGGATGCGCAAGAGGCCAGATTTGGAGGAGCGCAGAGATCTCGAAGGGTTGTGAGGCTGGAGGAGGTTACAGAGATAGGGAGGGGCGAGGCCATGGAGGGATTTGAAACCAAGGATGAGAATTTTAAAACTTGGGAACTCTTCCTGGCTCAACGAATCTCCCGGCCAATTCCCCTGCTGCAGAACGTCCTATATTTTTAATTAAAAGGCTCATTCTGGAGAAGGTGCCAACCTCTCCCCACATACAGCATCAATCGCTTCTGATCTGCAGGCTCCCAAGCTCAATAATGAAGCCATCCTGACACCATATGTTAATTGTCAAACTAGGTGTTATACATTAGAGTGTGGTTTCAAAGAAGGATTTTGAATTGATTACACTATCTGGTACACACTGACCACTACGAGACTGCCAGCTCATCTGGATTAGTCCTCATTACGTTCATGAACCACTTTGTTTTTGGGGGGGGGGGGGGGGGGAGGGGAGGGGTCACCAGTAAACAAAGTTAAAGATTGCTGTTCTGAAACCATTTTAGAAAAAAAAACTTGCATTTCTATAGCGCCTTTCACGACCACCGGACGTCCCAAAGCGCTTTACAACCAATGAAGCACTTCTGAAGTGTAGTCACTGTTGTAATGTAGGAAATGCAGCAGCCAATTTGCGCACAGCAAGCTCCCACAAACAGCAATGTGATAATGACCAGATCATCTGTTTTCAGTGATGTTGATTGAGGGATAAATATTGGCCAGGACACCGGGGATAACTCTCCTGCTCTTCTTCAAAATAGTGCCATGGGATCTTTTACGTCCACCCGAGAGAGCCTCGGTTTAATGTCTCATCCGAAAGCTGGCACCTCCGACAGTGCAGCGTTCCCTCAGCACTGCGCTGGAGTGTCAGCCTAGATTTCTGTGCTCAAGTCTCTGGAGTGGGGCTTGAACCCACAACCTTCTGACATCAGAGGCGAGGGTGCTACCCACTGAGCCACTGGCTGACATCAGTTTTCCATATTGAGGGATGTTTAGCACAGGATCAGGCTGCTATCCTCTTGACTGATCAACCCATCGTTCACAAAACTTCATGTCGATTCAACAAGCAGATTACCATAAAACCGTAATCATCCAGACTTCTGGGTTTCACAGAAAGATCGGAGGGTAACACAGAACACTGGGTAAACGGCCAGAATCCCATGTAATAAAGACAAAATTTGGCTTCGCTGCATGTTTTCATATTTAATCTTAATTAAAACTCAGCTTTACTGTGATGTTGGAATGGCAAAGTAGGGTTTGATGAGGTACACTACTGGAAGTTTTCCATTGGTTGTAAGTGCTTTGGGATGTCCGGTGGTCGTGAAAGGCGCTATATAAATGCAAGTCTTTCTTTCTTTCTATTTATTGTCACATTCCCGCTGTCCCCTTCTTTCTTTAGTAAGGTGCCGACTCATGCAGAAGTACGGCTCCTCAGGCACCAGCAGCCCTCCAGCACACACCGAAGTGGCCACTCTTTGTGTTTACCAAGACAGTGACCAGCAGGCTATTCCACCATGTTGTACATCACAACCAAGTCGAATCCAGTGTTTATTTTCTGCCTGCTCGTGCGTTTGCAACTCAATGTCTAAGCTTTGCCCATTAGCAACCAGGTGCACGATCATGGATGTAGTATCTCATCCGGAAAATTCGTTTTTTTTAACTGCCATCCATGCCGTTGTCACTTCCTAACTCGTGTATTCCAATGTTCCCCTTGGCTGACCTCCCATTTTACAACCTCTAAACTTCAACATTGGCTTCCAGACCCCGACCAGCACCATTTTAAAATTCCCATCCTCATGATTAAATCCCTTCATGGCCTTGCCCCCTCCCCATCCCTGCAGCCTCCTTCATCTCTACAACCCCTCCTCAGAACTCTCCGTTCCGGACCTGACCGCTTGTGCATTCCCTCCTCCCTTTGCCTCACCCTTGGCGGCCATGCTTTCAGCCACCTAGGTCCCAGGCTCTGAAATTCCCTTCCTAACCCCTTCTGCCTCTCCACCTCCCTCTCCTCCTTAAAACCCCACCTCTCTGACCAAGCTTTTGGTCAGCCCTCTTAACTTAATATCTCCTCTTTTGGCTGGGGCATCCATTTTTTTTGATTATGTCTCCGTGACACAATCAATTTGGACATTTTTCTATATTAAAAGGCGCTCTATAAATGCAAGTTGTTGCTTAACTTAGCCAATTGTGGCTTGCTTCCTTACATTCCCTAGCCTGCCCATATAATCCCCACCCTAGGAATTTCCCCATCTGCTTTTTGTTGGGGAATTCCACTCCCCTCCTTTTCTGGGAAACTTCTGTACACTCTTCCTAGTAATTCTTTCTCTCCCTCCTGTACAGGCGTGTCCCCCTGCACCCCTACCTGCCCAGATTTTGAGCCAACAAACGCTGGCCTGGATGTAACCTTCTCTGTAAAGTACAACCCCCCCCAAGTCTTGCTGAAGCTGTACCATTGGCAGAAAGAAATAGTCCCCATGATCATCAAAAGTTCCCTCCCTAAACCTCTCCGCCTCTCTCTCCTCCTTTAAGATGCTCCTTAAAACTTACCGCTTTGGCCAGGCTTTTGGTCATCTGCCTTAATATCTCCTTATGTGGCTCGGTGTCAAATTTTGTTTTATAATGCGCCTGCGAAGCGGCCTTGGGATGTTTTTCTAGGTTAAAGGCGCTATATAAATGCAAGTTGTTGTTGTTGGTAGCGGTGGGTTACAGTTTCTGCTCCTTTGACACAGGTACAGTTTTAGCTTTCCCAAAACCGGAGGCCGTGTGTAAACTTGGTGTCCCCTCCACATCACATGTCAGTGTTTGTCCTAAGTCAAGAATCGCTTCATAAGAACATAAGAAATAGGAGCAGGAGTAGACCAATCGGCCCTTCGAGCCTGCTCCGCCATTCAATAAGATCATGGCTGATCTGATCCTCACCTCAAATCTAAAGAACACAAGAAGTAGGAGCAGGACCCGGCCACTCAGCCCCTGGGCCCGCTACGCCACCCACAGGGCCTCGACCGATCCGAACTCAGCCTCATGTCCAATTTCCTGCCCGCTCCCCGTAACCCCTAATTCCCTTTACTTCTAGGAAACGGTCTATTTCTGTTTTAAATTTATTTAATGATGTAGCTTCCACAGCTTCCTGGGGCAGCAAATTCCACAGACCTACTACCCTCTGAGTGAAGAAGTTGCTCCTCATCTCAGTTTTGAAAGAGCAGCCCCTTATTCTAAGATTATGCCCCCTAGTTCTAGTTTCACCCATCCTTGGGAACATCCTTACCGCATCCACCCGATCAAGCCCCTTCACAATCTTATATGTTTCAATAAGATCGCCTCTCATTCTTCTGAACTCCAATGAGTAGAGTCCCAATCTACTCAACCTCTCCTCGTATGTCCACCCCCTCATCCCGGGGATTAACCGAGTGAACCTTCTTTGTACTGCCTTTTTTTACTTACTTCTTTTTGCAAGTTTATTTGTAATCAGTAATGTCACCAATGTGTTCTTTCCTACTTGCTTTTCCCGATAATCCTTTCGCTCGACTCTCTTCCTCAAGACGGTGACCCCTTGCTGAGGGTCCATAGACTAAAAACACCCTCCAATATCTAGCCCAGATGCCCGTTCGTGACGCGCGAGCCCAGGTGGCGAGTGTGGACAGGCTATTCTATCACGGGGAGAACAATCACAGCCAAGTCTAAATCTATCCGCACTCCCAGCAAGAGTTGCCGGAGCCGTAGCAGATTTTTCCTCTCCCTATCCCGTGGACATGGAGACCAATAGTAGCATCCTTGTCGAGCCGCTCAGCCCCCTCCCCCACCAACCCTGCCCGGATCAGACAGCTCATCACAGACCAGAGATAAAACCAGGCACATTCCTCGTGTCAACGAATCAGCTACTCACTGCCTTAACCAGCTGTGCCATTTCAGCAACCAGCCTGTCCTAATTGTTTCTCTCCTTAGCCATAAGAAAACAACAGCAACAATTTCACTGATATAACACCTTTAATGCAGGACAGTCGTCCTGAGGCACTTCACAGAGGGAAGATAAAAAGGGAAGAAAATATTGAGGAAATTGAGATTCCATTTACCATCAGAGACTCCATTATGGGCTCCCTCCATCTCATTCACAAAATGAAATGACTTCAGGCAACACTTCCAACAGTAGAAAACTCTGACATTCACCCTTACCCTGAAAGCAATAGGGTTTTAATAAGTGACATTAAAGTCACATTATCACAGTTGGTGTTCCTTCGAGTAGAACAATACTGGGGCCAGAGAGTTCCATCGAATACTGGACTATCCACACCACTGAGAGCGCTGGTGAAATGATGTTTTGGAACAGTCCAGTGTAACACAGTGTACAGCAAAGAACAGAGAATTCAATTAAAAATCAGAAACAATGAAATAATGACTCCGAATTTGGTGTCCCGATGGCGGCGAACTGGCAGCGTTCGCTGTCATTCCGCCTTTGAAACTGACGGCAGCTTCAGGATTTAGCGCACGTGCAGCCTAACGCGGAGATCCTGAAGTTGCAGTCAGTCATTCACTGCTCCGACACTGGCTGCGCTGTGCCCTTCCCCGCCCCCCCTCCCCCCCCGCCCCACCCCCACACAGCCGGCAATCAGTGAAATCTCTCAAATCAGGGAAACTGACGAAAACTTCGGCTCTTCCGCAGTAATTACGCTGTTAAATTCCCCACTAAAAGCTAGACCCAAAGGGATTAGGTGAAACTGGGGGTTTAACAGCATATTGACTGCTAAACAAAGGTTATCGCCCTGAAAAACCAATTTTAATTTTGTGCAGTGTCAAATTTATCCATTAAGAAACTTTAAAAAAAAGTTTAAATTTAAAAAAAAAGTCTGTTCATCTTTATTCCAGGTTTGCCTTTCCCCCATGTGAGAGCCCCAATCTTTGTTTTGCTCTCTCTAACATTATTAAAAAGTTAGAATTTTAAGAGCCTACCCACTTCCTGGTTCGCTGTCTGTGAGAATTCTGCGTTTTGATTGGCTGCTTAGACAGCTTGTTAACGTCACAGCAGCTCGCACTAGGGGATCCCCACTATACTCTGTTGATTTGAATTGAAGGTCGGGAAACCCGAACTTCGACACAGAGATCACGAGATCCTTGTGAGAAGCTTACTTCAGGGCCAGCGGCGAACGCCTTTGCTTCGCCGCTGGCCCCAAATTCCGGGGCTATATATGCTAAGTCGACCATGTTGAACAGCACGCCTAGGATAGTCACACACTAACCATGAATTTAATTTTGCCATCCAAGGAAGAAAGATTTGCATTTGTGTAGCACCGTATCAAATCTCAGAAAAATCTTCAAGTGCTTCAATGAACTACTTTTGAAGTACAGTGACTGTTATATAGGCAAACAGAGCAGCCACTCGACACACAGAAAGATCCCACAAACAGCAAGGTGATGAATGGAAGGTTTGTTGGCCAAGGCACCAGCAGATCCCACTGCTCGCCTTTGAATAGTACCATAGGAATTTTTATTTTTTATTTTTTTAACATGCTGTGAACCACTGCATGAATGGAGCCCCGTTTTCATGTCCCAAAGGACAGAGCCTCTGACATTGCAGCAGTCCCGCAGTACCTCACTGGAACGTCAGCCGAGATCATGAGCTCAAACTCTAGGGTAGGACTTGAACCCACAACTTTCAAGAGGTGATGGTGCTGCCCAACTGAGCCAAGCTGGCACTGAACTGGGCATGCCACACAGGAGACAGCAAAAAAGACAATTTGTAAACTGGGGCTTGCAGGTTCCCAGCACATGACTTGGGCCATGTTCTTTAACCACGTACAGTTTAGCCCACGATGCGGAGGTACGGGGCCAGTCCCCTCCAGACACTTTGGGGGAAAAAATTGAGTCGCGCCCCCTTTGGGGCGCTAACTTCGCCGGGGCGCTGCTTATAGCGCCCCGAAAAAATTAGCGCCCCGCGGCCGAAATTCAGTGGTAGGGCCCCAAGAGGGAAGCGGGGCGCCACTGGAAGTTCCCTGCCTCCCTCTTGGGGCGCTGCGAGGGAATATCGCGGCATTACGTGGCGCGGTATTGCAGGCCTTCCTCCCCTTCTTAAAGGGGAGGGGCCCTGCGAAGCGCAACCCGGGGCCCAGCCGGGCCACCGGGACCGGAGTGCCGGCAAAAGAGCCCGGCACTCAAGAGAAGTGCCGGGCTCATGGAGCGCAGCCGGCACTCCGCAGGGGGGGGGGGGGGGGGGGAGAGGGGGGGGGGGGGGAGCGGGTGCTCAGGAGGCCAGGGACGGCAGCAGAGGCAGGTGCTGGCAGGCGGCCAGCAACAAAAATGGCCACCCGGCACCTCGCCTTTAAATAGCACCGCCCCGGCCGCAGGCAAGCCCCCCCTGACCCCGTCGGACATAGCGTCCGGCGGTAAGTCAGGGGGCGCTGCCGAAGATCACGGCCAGGGCGCGAGCTGGGTGCTGCGCACGGCAATGACGTCATCGCCGGCGACGCAGCGCCAGGGGGGCGCTGACGGTTATCGCCACTGCATTGGCGGCGCCGCGCCTGGGCGCGAGTTGCTTTGCGCCCCCTTTGGCCGCTAATGGGAGGTGCAAAGCAACTGAATTTTTCCCCCTTTTTCTTTTAAGCCCAAGGCCAATTTCCCGAACGCATGCTACCAGTGGGGAGCCTGAGCTCTCCGGAACGGAGGGAATGTCCTGGGCAGAGCATCCATCATTTCCTGATATGCATGGCTGCTGAATGAGGCTCCTCGCAGTCAGCCTGGATTTGGAAAATCCGCTCTCTTGTGCCAATGTTATACAATCTTAGGTAGGCTTAAGATGCAGAGCGAGACCCCCCCCCCCCCCCGCACCCTACTGCAATCATGTTCTTTACCTCCAGCGTCAGAAAATGTTTCCCCTCCTGCACCAGTGTGACATTCCACACAAACACCCTTTCAACTTCTTGGAACAGAGTTTGCTAATGAAATACCCATCAGTGCTGAATTATGCGCGGTGGATAATATCTCACTCCCGATAAAAACTTCTCAGAATTCACGCTACTGCAACAAAAAAAGGAAAGAACAGCTCATCTCAGCTCAGCAACTTCCTTTTCATCCTTCACTGACTGTTGGCTCGCTCACCATCACATGCTGGGCCCCTTTGACAGCTCACAGCCCATGTAGCACTGTGTGCACGCAATAACCTTTCTCCCCAGTCACCAGACCGTTTTGTCCTTCTTTAAAACTATCAATATCAAAAGTAAAGGCCAACCTTTACATCTCCATCAGTTAATATAGTTCGGTGCTAAATATTTAGCATAGATATTTCAGCTTCCCATCCTCTGAACTCTTATACACAATAGTTTGTGTGTGTGTGTGTGTGTGCGCGCACCCACAAGCATTGGAATCAATTAACAGCAACTCAAAAAATCCGATGGAGCATCAGCCAGTGAGCTACACCACAGAGCACTAGGATGCCAATCTGTGGTCACAGTTCCTCACATGGCAATTTTTACAAGCTTGGCCATGGAGGTTTGCCAAGTGGAAACTCAGGAAGGGGGTGGGGTGGGGGGGGAAAACAGGGAAATCAAATCTTTTTAAATGGGCTGGTGAGTCATCCTGACTACTCCAGTGTGTCACTGTGGAGCCAGATCAAAAAAATGGTGGTGAAACTGGATCATGGATACAGGCTACATAGAATTTACAGCACACAAACAGGCCCAACAGGTCTATGCTGGTGTTTATGCTCCACACAAGCCTCGTCCAACCCTATCTGCATACCCCTCTATTCCTCTCTCCCTCATGTACTTATCTAGCTTCCCCCTAAAGACATCGATGCTATTCGCCTCAACTACTCCTGTGGTAGCGAGTTCCACATTCTAACCACTCTCTGGGTAAAGAAGTTTCTCCTGAATTCCTTATTGGATTTATTAGTGACCATCATATATTTATGGCCCCTAGTTTTGGACTTCCCCCAGAAGAGAAAACATCCTCTCTACGTCTACCCTATCAAACCCCTTCATAATTTTAGAGAACTCTATTAGGTCACCCCTCGGCTTTCTCTCTTCCAGAGAAAAGAGCCCCACAGCCTGTTCAATCTTTCCTGAAAGTTATAACCGCTCAGTTCTGGTAAATCTTTTTTGCATCTTCTCCAGTGCCTCTATATCCTTTTTGGATTATGGAGACCACAACTGTCCACAGTACTCAAAGTGTGGTATAACCAGGGTTCAATACAAGTTGAACATAACTTTCCTGTTTTTCCAATTCTATTCCTCTAGAAATGAACCCCAGTGCTTTATTTGCATTTTTTAATGGCCTTGCCAACTTGCATTGCAACTTTTAATGATTTGCGAATGTGTCCCCCTAGATCCCTTTGCTCCACTACCCCACTTAGACTCTTGTTTTCCAAGGAGTATGTGGCCTCCTTATTCCTTCCCTCTTCTATTCAGATGGCGAATAGTGCATGGTGTGCGATGTACTGAGGCATGGTCTGAATAAATTAAACATGGAAATGAAAACTAAAAGATCTGACTTAAGATCAGTAACGGAGGTAGTCACCAAGCCGCGAAATCACAGAGGGTGACCAGGTAATCGAGGATCAATTGACTGGATGTTTCACCATTCCTCCCCCACCTTCTTTCCTCTCGTTGACGTGCTGACTTAAGCTGTGTACAGTCCCGCAGGCACCAACGGGCCCAAACAATTTTAGCACAGCCCTTACAGCAATGCCATGCAAAAGATCACTGGGCGGTCGGGTATCCCCCCCCCAAACTCCAAATCAATTAGAGTACCTACAAAAAACCTCAAATAAAGACTCAGGGGTGATCTGATCGAGGTGTTTAAAATATTAAAAGGATTCGATAGGGTAGATCGAGAGAAGTTATTTCCTCTGATGGGGGAATCAAGAACAAGGGGACACAATCTTAAAATTAGAGCTAGGCCATTTAGGAGTGAAATCAGGAAGCACTTTTCCCACACACAGAGTCGTAGAAATCTGGACTTCCCTCCCGCAAAAGACTGTGGGTGCTGGGACAAATTGGAGCTTTCAAGACTCGAGACCCTTACCTGACAAAAATCTATCAAGGGATATGGAGCTAAGGCAGGTAAATGGAGTTGAGGTACAGATCAGCCATGATCGAATTGAATGGCAGAGCAGGCTCGGGGGGAGGGGGTTGAATGGCCAACTTGTGTCCCTATATATAAAAAAAAAGAGCTTTTAAATGATGGGAGAGCTGGCACCTCAGCACTATCTGAAGATTGTACCAAACGGCTTCTGATATTTACACAAGAGGCTGAACATTCCACACCTGTAACTTCATCTCATGCTCTGTGGGGTAGCTGCCATTCATCCACACTGTAAGTACTTCACCTTCTGGGAAGATGGTTCATAACATATACAGGAGTATAAAAAGGAGAGAATAATTTATATCTGGGATTGATTACAAGACAGTAATCAAATCAAGAGGTTCAAATAACATCGTAAACCATAAGTGAATCTGAAATTGAGGTCTCAAATTTCAAACTGTTCCCACCTACTGGTATGAGAAAATCTGGAGCAAGAAAATAAATGTTTGTCTTATCATGATCAGTCCATCCAGAAGTGCATGTCTGATTATTCTATCAATAACCTGCCCTCTTTCCCTCACTTCCAGACTATGGCCCGGAATTTGCGGTCAGCGGTGAAGCGCCCACAAAGATTTTGGTGGTGACGATTTCAGCTCTCCCGACCTTTGTTTGAATCTGGCGCCAAATTAAACGAATCCTCAGTATCCTGCAACAGTGATGTCATCAAGCTGGCTGAGCAGCCAATCACATTGAAGAATTCTCTCAGACAGCAAACCAGGAAGTAAAATGCACAGATTCTGTTTTACTTTCTATAAATTTTACAGAGCGTGGGACATATACATAGGATTAAGGTAGAAGCTAAAATATAATAAACAAACTTTAAAAAATATATAAAAACTTGTAATTCTTAATCATATTAATGGAAAAATTTGAGAAGCCACAAATATAAAATTAGTTTTTCAGGGCCAGAACGGTTGTGCAGCACTCAATACGCTGTTAAAATCCCAGTTACACCTCTTTAAACAAGGCCTAAAGTTTTTTTTTAACAGCGACATTCCATCGTTAAAAGGGGAAGTTTTCGTCCTTATGTGATTGCAACAGATTGCTGGCTCTGGAGAGTTCAACAGTGCAACCTGTGGTGGAGCAGTGAATGACTGACTGTAACTTCAGGGTTTCCACGTTTAGCTGCGTATGCGCTAAATCCGAAGTTGTGGTCAATTTCAGAGGGGTAATGACGGCGAACGCCGACAGTTTTCGTCGTCAATACCCACTGCAAAACCCGGGCCGATCGGTTTATTTCCCCTACCCTAAAAGATTGTTCCCTTACCTACCCACAGTTTGACATCTCATCCGAAAGATGGGCACTCAAGACAGTGCACCGAAATGCCAATCTGGATTATGCATTCAAGTCTCTGAAGTGAGACTTGAACCCACGACCTTCTGACTCGGGAACAAGAGTGCTGCCAGTCAGCCGAGGCTGCCACTTAAGGGTTTGAATGAGGGCTTAAAACATTTCTATTGAAGTTAAAAGTACATAATCTGACAAGTACGCTGCAGCCTAGAAACACACTCCTAGTCATGGATATTCTCCAGGTACAAATCAGACAAGACATTTGGAAACAAAAGATGCTTTTGTCCGGATGCACACTTACAAGCGCACCACGATATATAAAGCCCGGGGTGATTGTACCGCTCGTTATCTCGACGTTTATTTTGTGAATTAGTATCAATGCAGTATAGCAATAATCACACTGTATCCAATACATTTTAGTATTGTGATACAATTCTTACTTTATCACCTGAAATTGCTCCCACCTAGTAGCCAACTTAAGTGTCAGCTGTGGCTAAGTGGGTAGCACTCTCACCTCTGAGTCAGAAGGTTGTGGGTTCAAGTCCCACGCCAGAGAATTGAGCACAAAAATCCAGGCTGACACTCCAGTGCAGTACTGAGGGAGTGCTGCACTGTCTGAGGTGCCGTCTTTCGGATGAGATGTTAAACTGAGGCATTTTCTGCTCTCTCAGGTGGACGTAAAAGATCCCACGCCCACTAATTTGAAGGAGGGCAGGGGAGCTCTCCCCGGTGTCCTGGGCCAATATTTATCCCTCAATCAACATCACTTAATAAACAGATTATCTGGTCATTATCACATTACTGTTTGTGGAAGCTTGCTGTGTGCAAATTGGCAGCTGCGTTTCCTACATTACATCAGGGATGTAGGTGTGATCTGATCAAAGTTTTCAAGATATTAAGGGAAACAGATAGGGTGGCTAGAGAGAAACTATTTCCGCTGGTTGGGGATTAGAGCCAGACCTTTCAGGAGTGAAATTAGGAAACACTTCTACACACACACAAAGGGTGGTAGAAGTTTGGAACTCTCTTCCACAAACAGCAACTGATGCTAGATCAATTTTTAATTTTAAATCTGTACAGACGATGTTGTAATGTAAGAAATACAGCAGCCAATTTGTGCACAGTACTGTCCCACAAACAGCAATGTGATAAAGACCTGATAATCTGCTTTAGTGATGTTGGTTGAGGGATAAATATTGGCCAGGACACCGGGGAGAACTCTCCTGCTCTTCTTCAAATAGTGGCTGTGGGATCTTTTACGTCCACCTGAGGGAGCAGACAGGGTTTAACGTCTCATCCGAAAGACGGCACCTCCGACAGTGCAGCACTCCCTCAGCACTGCACTGGAGTGACGGCCTAGATTTTTGTGCTCAAGTCTCTGGTGTGGGATTTGAACCCACAACCTTCTGACTCAGAAGGCAAGTGTGCTACCCACTGAGCCACGGCGGAGATAAACCAAGAAGTTATGACAGGACTCCTAAAATTCTGCAATGCTGGGATTAACGAATGGCAGGTGAACACACCATTAAGAAATACTGCAATGCCACCGAGCACAACCGAGAACTTTCAACACACCAAAGCTGATGTGGAATCAAATCGGGAACTAGTTTAGGTTAAACCAGTGTGGCGGGCTCCTGGGAAGGCAGTCTGGTACCTCAGGGCATCAGTAATCTCCGAAATTACAGGGACACATTTCCCCATCCCAATTTAGCGTCGCTACCCATTGCGTTGATGAGCACCCAAAATGTCTTCACATCGATGTAAAAGTGGCAAACATAACTACACCCCAAAGATCTCCTGGACTGGAAGAGGAAGGGAACCAGCACAGTGGTGATCAGGTGAAGTGAGGGTCGGCGGTGGAATGGCTAACCTCTCGCACAGAGGAAGCTGTGGCAAATCACTGGGCATAATGAATCCTTTTTTGCTACACTTGGAAAAAGCTTTTTTTTTAAAAAGTTATAATTCTGTAACTGTAGCAAATTCAGCCCTGCTTCCCCCCCCCCAGTAAAAATACAGTTTGCACAGAAACAGACCTAATTCCCCGCTCCCCACTATGCACGCTCGCACTGCTCGAGACCCCTGTTTAAGTGTAATTGTATGTATAAGCACTAGAGGGTGCAGTTATGTAATTTTATAATAGACGACAGTTTAAAAAGAAAGATAGCAGCAGTGCACACTTACAATTATTTTTATAATCAAATGAGCAAAGCCCGCAATCAGACAATCATCGCATAACTGATGCCTTGTTTATAATGGTTGCCAGCTGTTTCCCTACTCCTCAGGTTCAGTAATGTGGGCGACAAAGCTACACATCTGGAATTTTCATTTCCACTCAGCAGCGAAGCGATGCGGGGAATCCTGTTTTCAGCACTGCAGCCTGAATGACAGACCAGAACTATGTGTTCCAGATATTACTTAAATACCATCATTACTTTATACCCTTTCCTTTGTCCTGTACATGCAGGAATGCAGCCATTCCGTCCATGCTTGTTAAACTCCCCCCCCCCCCCCCCCCACTTCCGCCCCCAACCGCCGCCCCCTCCCCCTCCCATTCCCACCCCCCCAGGTGCACGTTACTTCCAATGAAGCAACTCACAGACATACACAAGGCTTAATGTGTGACTACACCCCGTGCTATGCTACTGACCCATACTGAGCAAGCTCCCGGGTTCAATCCCTGCTCTGTACTATGGGGTACGGCGGCATAGTGGTTATGTTACTGGACCAGTAATCCAGAGGCCTGGACTAATGGAGACAGGAGTTCAAACCCCACCACGGCAGCTGGGGGGAATTTAAATTCAGTTAATTAAATAAATCTGGAATTTTAAAAATAAAGCTAGTATTGTCGTAAAAGCCCATCTGGTTCACTGATGTCCTTTGAAGAAGGGAATCTACTGTCCTTAGCCGGTCTGGCCTACATGTAACTCCAAACCCACAGCAATGTGGCTGACTCTTAACCGCCTTCTGAAATGGCCTAGCAAGCCACTCAGTTGTATAAGGCGGCTCACCACCACCTTCTCGAGGGCAATAACTGCCAGCCTTCCCAGCGATGCCCACATCCCGTGAATGAATTTAAAAAAACTGAGGTGGCAGATATCAGTATGGGTAGCAATGCTAAATCGGGATGGGGAAAACAGGGAACTCCTCTGGGGTTTCTACTGTCCGGTTGCTCTCCAGCAGTGCCTGCTGGAAATACGGATGTCAGTTGTAAACAGAATCGCACTCAAGCTGCCATTTGCCTGGACAGGCAAATAGCCTCCACACTTGGCCAAGGTACAAAGGCCTGCAGGCACCACTGGAAGCCCCCAGCATTAGTCTCCACATCAGGTACACAAATCATTTAAAGCTGGTGGACAGGCACAGAAAGTCAACAACAAAAAAAAAGAGCTCATGGAATGTCGGCCCTTAACTCAAAAGGGCGGAAAATCTATGCTTCAGTTGCGGAGAGACTTGGGAGTACTGCATTCAGTTCTGGGCACCGCACCTCGGGCAGGGTGTATTGCCATGGAGGGGGTGCAGCACAGGTTCACCAGAATTACACCAGGCCTTCGAGGGTTAAATTAGGAGGTCAGGTTGCAAAAACTTGGCTTGCATTCCCTTGAGTTTAAAAGGTTGAGGTGTTTAAAAGGTTTTGATAGGGGTAGATACAGAGAAACTATTTCCTCTGGTGGGGGGGGAATCCAGAACAAGGGGACACAATCTTAGAATTAGGGGTAGGCCACTTAGGAGGGAAATCAGGAAGCATTTTTTCTCCAGACAAAGGATAGTAGAAATTTGGAACTCTTCCCCCCCCCCCCACCAAAAGACTGCTGATGCCTTCAAAACTGAGAGTGACAGATTTTGTTCGGTAAGGGTATCAAGGGATATGGTGCCAAGGTAGGTAAATGGAGTTGAGGTGCAAATCAGCCGTGATCTAATTGAATAGTGGAGTAGGCGTGAGAGCCTGAATGGCCTACTCCTGTTCCTATGTAATTCAAGCTTCAGTATAAACCCTATCCTATTTTTGTTCCTACATTTGTTTAGTTGTATAACTAAAGAGGTACTAAGTGCCTTGCTGTTAACCATTGCATTTTCAGGAAAGATACAGAATGGATTAATTCATAGTGAGGAAAGGCAAAGGCTGTCAGCCTTAAGTGAAATAAAAAATAAAAAAAAAATCCAATCCCGGAGCAATGCTGTTTGTTCCATGCACTGTGTTTTTATGGGGATTTCAAATAAAACCCTTTCTCCTAACGGAAAAGCAGTGGAGACTGTCACAAACCATCAAGCAGGATTAGGATGCAGTAACTGCAGAAACAGGGAAAACATTTCCAACCTTAAGCCTCCAAAAAAGTGAATTAATCTTTATACAGTATGCTGCACTACTGTGCAAGTTCAAGTTTGTTTGCAAAATCGCAGTGGTTTGCTCCTGCAGGCAATGATCAATTGCGCCAAGCAGCAGCAGCATTTGACTATAGTCTGGTTCATTGCATCTAGACTGACAAGAGCTACAGGTTAAAGGTCACGGGAGGAGGGGGGGGCGATGGTAGACTCTCTTAAAGGGACATGCCTAATGAGAAAGGAAAGTGCATTGTTCCAGCTTAGAGGGCCACAGCCTTTATAGGAAACGTGTTTAACAAACAGAATGCTTGCCAAGCACTTTAGAGGCAATGAAGCAAATTGTGTTAAGTCTGCAATGTGAATTGTGAAAATCTCACGCATGTGATGCAGTGCTGTGACCAAGTTTATTTAGCTTATTGGTGCCAATACACTATAGAAAGCAACAAAAAGAGTCACCCTAAAGCTCAATATCTTGTGCGACACTCTGATTTCACCCTCTCCGATTACTCCCACGACAGACCTGTAGCTACCAGTACTTCACCTCAAGCGTTCCACAGCTCAAAACCATTCTCCCCAGACACAACTCGATTAAGAAGGGCAGCATCTATACTTCATTGTTTTTTTCCGCCGTTCAAGTGGATTCCCAGCAGAAACTTCACACACCCACTATCACACGTTACTGAAATCCAAATGAAAAAAAAACCAAAATACAAGCCGGCAGTGTGGCCGTGTGAAAACGTCACACGCCCACCATTACACTTCGCTGCGATCCCAGCGATAGCACGGCGTGACTCTGTCTCAGTCAAATGATGTACAGCTGCTCCCGCAACGCAAGCAGCAAGACGTTGCCTCTTTGAATATTGAGGTAGACGAGGCTATTCCCTCGGCTAGTGACAAAACAGGAACCGCACGCTCATTGCAGCAAGGGAAAAAGAGGCGCTGACCAACCTGCACTGATATAGCATCTGCCCTATTAGTCAGGAAACAACTGCGGCCAAACTTCTTTGATAGAGAGAAGTCAGATCACATCACAGAACAGTTAGAAACACATTATTTGCAGCTTGCCTGATAATTACAGGTTACTCGTCTTTTGAGCATTCTGGGAATGATATTGGATTTAAAGCAATTTGCAACAAAGTCCTAAAGTGATAACAAAGTTCTTACAATGCACCAGTGTATTCACTTGTGATAAGCGTCTTAATGCAGCAATGCCTGGCAAGAGGTTCTAGACTTAACTCTTTCAGTAACACCTTTACAACTTGTAAAATATGTTTCGCCATGTACGCTAACTGCAAAGTCCATTTTAAAAAAAACAATTCTCTTTCTTAGTCCTAAACATTAGGGGGAAATGTACTGAAAATCAAGTCTAATTTCTCACGTGTTCGCTCCCCAGAATGAATCAAAAAAGCAAGTGGCTGGACCCCAGACACGGTCACAACACTCTACTTCAGGATGAGCAAGTCTTCATCATCTAATGTTGAGCATGCGCCCGTCTGTTTCGGATGTGCGATGGCAGCCACCCGGTTACATCCTTGGCTCTATGGTCAAGTTTTACTTGGGTACAATCATGTTGCTGACAGAGTTCTCAAGTCAATGTGCCCATTCAGGCGGGCACCATCTGCCCAGATTTAAAATACTTTTGATACTGAAAGCGCAACCTGTCTCACACAGGTGAAAATGTCACCTGTCCCAACTTTAATTGATCCAAATAGAGATTATTTTTAGATACCTTTAAATACAGCGGACAGCTAGAGTGGTGTAGTTATGCCAGACCATTGCCTTGTGAATATATTGCACTGCAAACTAGCAAAAAAAAAACTATTATTCCCAAAGTGACAGCACAAATCAGATGCAATATAGAGGGCCATCACATCAATAAGAAACAAACGCTTTACCTTCACATTACCGGATGGTGGTAAAGAATCCGTTTGGCTTCCTTGTTTGAGGCAGTTCCCAGCCAGTACCATAGCTCTGCAATCCTCGCAGGTCCCTATTGTCAGCTGTTTGCCATCGTCCACCACAAGGGCTTCAGCCACGCGAGGTGCGTACAGGAAGACGGGAAGCCGGTTTATCGTGACCGTTTTCAGACCAAGGTAGCGCCTTCTCTCCTGTCGGCAGAAGAAGCAGACAAAGGTGTCCACCTTGTACTGCCTGGACCAGGGACTGCTCGGATGTGGAGAGTTCTTCCCCTGCCACCACTGCTCGAGGAGGTCGTGGCAGCACAAAACGCAGGCAAAAGCCAGGCCCGTCGAATCCGCGGACCGGGCCCGGGCTGAGGGTGGGCGGGCGGCCAAGAACGGAAAGAAGGGTTCGCGGTCGCCATGGCGGCTGGGCGGATTGACGTTCAGCTGAAACTCCCGCCCGGCTTCCAGCTCCGTGCCGCACAACAGACACACGGACGTGTGCCCCGTCCTCAGAGGCTGGCGGGCGACCGAATTGGGGCGCGAGGTGCCGGCGTTGACTTGTAGGTACCTCCTGAGGAACGCTTGGGCTGAGGAGATCAGCTCCTCCCGCTCAGAGGCCGTGTAAGCTGACCACATGTCTTCCAGCACGGCGTAGCATCGCTTACAGCAGTACACCTCTCCGCCCTCAGTCATCGCTTTGGAGTTGGGAGGGCACGGCAGCAGGCGAATGAACGGAAAGTACATGGGGTTGTCCCGGGTGCTGCCATTAAGGCTCCTCGAACGCACGGCTTTGGTCTCTCTGCCGCAATCCTCGCCACAAAGATAGCAGCCCTGCGGAGCGGGTTTCCGATCGCTTCCCGGGTCCCGCTCGCCAACGTCTTTTGTAACCGCGCCCAAAACGCCAGCATTCAAGGGCACCACGTAGAGGCGCTGCAGCACGGGCACGTTTGCCATCTCGAAGCCGTGCCACTGCTGCATTAACGACACATGGCAGAACGAACACACCAGGGTGCTGCCCTCCGGGCTCAAGGGCCGGGCTCCGGGAGGAGGATTATGAAGCCACAGAAAGGGGAAGAAGGGCTCATTGGAGGTACTCTCCTGCTTCTGGACGTGAACTCTGTGCTGGGAAGCCTGGAGCAACTTGGCGCCACAGATGAAACACAAGTGATCCGGGGGTTCTGCCGCACTCCTGGCCTTTGCAATGACGCTGCCCGCTTCCCTCACCTGCCTGTTGATCCTCACCACCTCCTGGATGCTGATCTCCCCATTCCGCTCGCCACCTTCCTCATCGGCACTGGTGATGCGGATCTCGTCTTCGGAGGACGAGTAGTCGCCAGGGTTGCTGCTGTCGCTGAACTTCAAAGGAGTCAACTGGCCCACGGTCTCATCGGAGGAGCTGGCAGCCGCGAACGGGGACAACCTTGGCGCGGCCGAGCCGACGCCGTCCGCCCCTTTCTTCGTCTTGGGGTAGTGGGACTCGGGGCCGCCGCTGCCCCACTTGGCCTGGCAAGAGCCCGGGCGCTCGGCGTGGTGGACGGTCACCTGCTGCTGCTGCTGCTGTTGTTGTTGGTGGTGGTGGCCACGAATCAGACGGATGTCCTGGGCTGATGACCCGAAGGGGACAGGGAGCCCCGGGAACTGCTGTGCCCGGGCGGTGGCTGCCAGGACAGGGTGGTGAGGAGGAGGAGGAGGAGGATGAGGAGGAGGAAGAGCCTGCGAGATGTGGTCGAGATCCAGGTCCAGGTCCTGATCCGAGATGTCCTGGTCGGACAGGGAGGAGAGCTCAGAGTCCGGGAGGTCCAGGTCCTTGCTGGTGCTCCTGGTCTGGGGCAGGCTGGTTTCGGGGTCGTAGGTGGGGTTCCACTCCTGGGACATCCTGCGGCTGTCGCACTGGTGGGGTCTCTTGAGCCAGTACATGCGCTTGTCCACCGGGGTGCGGGACCTCTCGAACGAGTCCCACTGCTCGCCGAGGAAGCAGCGGCAGACGGAACACACCAGCACCCAGCCCTCGGCACTCAGCTCCCGGGCTCCGGGAGCCGGCTCCTGGTGCAGCAGAAAGGGGTAGTAAGGCAACTGGGCAGCGGGGCACTTGGCCCGGACCTGCAGCTTCTGCTCCCGTCCCGGGCTCATCCAGCCCCCGCAGATAAAGCAATGCAAGCGAGCCGAGCCGGGCGCCGAGCCCTCCTCGCCGGTCGCCACTGCTGCCATCAGCCGGTGCTTCCTGGAGATCGGAGCAGCCGCTTCTTTCTCACTCATGATCGCGGCTGCCGAGTGGGAGGGTGGGCTGGGCTGCCGAGGGCTGCAGATGTCACCCCCACCCCCCCCCACCCTCTGTCCCGGCTGCGGGCTCAAGGGCGGACCGAGAGCGCTCTCACTGCTCCCGGAGCCTGCTGCAAACTTTGCAAAGGTCTCCCCTCCGCCCGGCTGTACAGCGCCATCTCCGAGTGAGCATCTTCATCGTCCCACAATGCAACTCCTACTCAACAAACTTCTAGACCCCCACACTCCAAACACTCATCAAACTTCACCATCCAACCCCCCCCCGGGGGACAGGGCACACAGAGACAAACCAGCCACACTCCAATCAACTCATCTTATACAAGGAATTATATATCCCCAGTTCCCTCCACTCAGCTATCTGTTAAATAAGGAATTATATATCCCCAGTTCCCTCCATTCAACTATCTGTTAAATAAGGAATTGTATATCCCCAGTTCCCTCCATTCAACTATCTGTTAAATAAGGAATTATATATCCCCAGTTCCCTCCACTCAACTATCTGTTAAATAAGGAATTATATATCCCCAGTTCCCTCCACTCAACTATCTGTTAAATAAGGAATTGTATATCTTCAGTTCCCTCCACTCAACTATCTGTTAAATAAGGAATTGTATATCCCCAGTTCCCTCCACTCAACTATCTGTTAAATAAGGAATTATATATCCCCAGTTCCCTCCACTCAACTATCTGTTAAATAAGGAATTGTATATCCCCAGTTCCCTCCATTCAACTATCTGTTAAATAAGGAATTGTATATCTTCAGTTCCCTCCACTCAACTATCTGTTAAATAAGGAATTGTATATCCTCAGTTCCCTCCACTCAGCTATCTGTTAAATAAGGAATTGTATATCCCCAGTTCCCTCCACTCAGCTATCTGTTAAGTAAGGAATTGTATATCCCCAGTTCCCTCCACTCAGCTATCTGTTAAATAAGGAATTATAGAAAGAAAGACTTGCACTTATATAGCGCCTTTCACGACCACTGGACGTCTCAAAGTGCTTTACAGCCAACGAAGTACTTTTTGAAGTGTAGTCACTGTTGTAATGTGGGAAACGCGGCAGCCAATTTGCGCACAGCAAGCACCCACACACAGCAATGTGATACTGACCAGATAATCATTTTTTTGGTTATGCCGATCGAGGGATAAATGTTGGCCAGTGCACCGGGGGTAACTCCCCTGCTCTTCTACGAAATAGTGGCCGTGGGATCTTTTACGTCCACCTGAGAGAGCAGACGGGGCCTCGGTTTAACGTCTCATCCGAAAGACGGCACCTCCGACAGTGCAGCACTCCCTCAGCACTGCACTGGAGTGTCAGCCTAGCTTTTTGTGCCCAAGTCCCTGGAGTGGGGCTTGAACCCACAACCTTCTGACTCAGAGGCGAGTGTGCTACCCACTGAGCCACAGCTGACATATCTTCAGTTCCCTCCACTCAACTGCCCCTTAAATAAGGAATTATATATCCCCAGTCAATATTCCCGTCAATTTTTTTTTGGTGCATGGCCCCTTTAAGGGGATTTTTTCCCCATTGAAAATCCAGCGAGCCAGCTGCTCAGGAGGTCCAGAGAGCTGCGGCTTAAAGGGAACACAGCCCCCCCCCCCCCGCCCTCCCGTTACCTCCACTCAACTGCCCCTTATATCACCCCCCCCCACACACACACACACTCACACCAGTTACCTCCATATCACTCTTTGTGTAAATTACAACCTGGATCCATTTTGTTTCCCTTCCCCCCCCGACCCCCCTGTAAAAGATCTGAAATATAAACAGATATTGCTGGAAGTACACAGCAGAGCTATCTGTAAATGTCTGCTTAAGGGTTTGTTTTTTTGGTTTTGGTTTTTTCCAGCTGGTTTCTAGAATGGGTTGCTGCCGGCGCTAAAATATCCACCCGTCTGAAAATCTGCTCTGAAATCTGGAACGTTAAACCTCTCTTTTTCTCTTTTCAGGCGCCGTTCTGAATTTATTATTCCTCCTTCACCTGATTGTTAAATTGTAAGTGGAAGGCAATTTAAGCAGAGCTGGAACCGACAATGTCTTCCTTCCATTTTGAACTCCAAGGCACCCCCCCCCCCCCACCCCCCTTTGAATTATTTTATTCTTTAATAAAGCTCCAGCATATTTTCACCACTTTTTCACTGAACTCCATCTGATTCATTTTACTCTTGCGCCTGAAAGTATGTAGTACTGCATTGAGAATTGAATTTAAAACGTTTGTAACCTCCCCCCAACCTACAAAAGAAACAAAATTTAAGATTAAAGTTAATGTAGGTTAAAATTCCTAAAATATTTCAGCTTTAAATGAAACTTGCGTTCGAGCAACAGAACTAATTCTAAACAAAGAACAAGTTTGCATTTATTTAGCACCCTTTACATCCTCAGAGCATCCCAAAGTGCTTTTTTTCCATTCACGGGATGTGGGCATCGCTGGCAAGGCCAGCATTTATTGCCCATCCTTAATTTCCCATGAGAAGGTGGTGGTGAGCTGACTTCTTGAACTGCTGTAGTCCACGTGGTGAAGGTCCTCCCACAGGAAGTGGTAGGTAGGGAGTTCCAGGATTTTGACCCAGCGACGGTGAAGGAACGGCGATATATTTCCAAGTCAGGATGGTGTGTGACTTGGAGGGGAACTTGGAGGTGGTGGTGTTCCCATGCGTCTGCTGCCCTTGTCCTTCTAGGTGGTAGAGGTCGTGGGTTTGGGAGGTGACTCAAGACTCTAAGTATTGAGGGTGTAAACCCATGATTTGTGTGGTGTTGTCAAGGCATCCTGTGGTGGAGTATTCTTCCAGAAGCTGTCGAAGAAGCCTTGGCAAGTTGCTGCAGTGCATCTTGTAGATGGTACACACTGCAGACACGGTGTGCTGGTGGTGGAGGGAGTGAATGTTTAAGGTGGTGGATGGGGTGCCAATCAAGTAGGCTGCTTTGTCCTGGATGGTATCGAGCTTCTTGAGTGTTGTTGGAGCTACACTCATCCAGGCAAGTGGAGAGTATTCCAGCACACTCCTGACTTGTGCCTTGTAGATGGTGGAAAGACTTTGGGGAGTCAGGAGGGTAGTCAGTCGCTGCAGAATACCCAGCCTCAGTATTTATGTGGCTGGTCCAGTTAAGTTTCTGGTCAATGGTGACCCCCAGGATGTTGATGGTGCATGAATAGATAGTGATAATGATGTTGAATGTCAAGGGACGGTGGTTAAACTTTCTCTCATTGGCTTCACAGCCAACTAATTATTTCTGAAATGCAGTCACTGTTTTTTAGGGAAATGTAGGCAGCCAATTAGTGCACACAGCAAGATCCCACAAACAGCCATGAGATAAATGACCAGATTACTGTGTTGGTTGTGTTGGTTGGCCAGGATACCATATGGAGCCAAGTAAATGGAGTGAAGATACAGAGCAGCTATGATCTAAATGAATGGCAGAACAGGCTCGAGGGGCTGAATGGCCGACTCCTGTTGCTTTCGTGTGATATTCCTATATTCCTTCCTTCCTAATTAACAACTACACTTTTCTATGATCATAAAATACAATTAAAGAACATGATCACTCTTCAACTGAACTTTTTTGTTGCTGATTGAAAACTGTAGTTAAATAGAGAGGTTTTTTTGTAAACGGGTGATTGCTTTCCTTCATTGGTCTCAAATGCAACTACAAGTGAGTAAAGCCTCATGTTAACATCTGCATAAAAGACAAAATAAATATTTTTTGAAGTGTTTAATGAAAAACTTCCCTCACAATTCAAATAGCTGGTGAAATGTTTTCTTTGCAATCCCCCAGTTTGTTTTAATAATCTGCCCTTTAAAGTCCGTCTACTAACAATATACAACTGAAATTCTTGAAATGCTTTCACTGTTTATCATGCTGCAAGATGCTTATCTGGCCCTGGCGTTCCACACATGGGATTGCAGAGTGTCGATGTACTATCTTTGTTCTGGAGAATTTGAATGTTTATGTTTCCAACTGGTACAAACATCTGGATCGTGGCGCAAAAAAAGAGAAGAGGATTCCTTTCATATATAATTGATGGAGCCCCCCTCAAAAATGTGAAGAAGTATATGCCCTCACGCCAGTATCTTGCCAGCCATGTCCTATTAGTGCCAGAACTTTAATCCCTCCATCTCTGACTGTAACTATTTATTTATTCCATCTGTTGCTGGCTCATGCTATTTAAAAAAAAAACGTTATTGGCTCTTCCTCCTACCATGTTGTTCTCATGGCTGGCCTCTATCACTTACTGCACCTCTCTGTACCATGACAACGTACATATCAGCCTTTAGCTTTGCCCCCTCTCTCATTTAAATGAATCCCCCAGCCATGTTTAAACCCAAGTGTTTCCCATTTGTAAGTGCAGCGTTACGCTTTTTTGTAACAGACTACTCTCCTCTAAAGCTATGTTGGTAAGGGTGTTTATTTTGTTATGAAGAGTTTGTTGTTATTGTTGCAAAATAAATGGGTTGTAGTGTTGGATGGGAACTTTGCTGCCTTGCAAAGCTTTTTCCTCGTGTTTTGTTAGCTGCTGTCACAGTTACTGAATTCAGATTGAGAAATTTGGTTGCATCGTTTGCGTGTGGTGTAAAATCGCTCAGAGAACCTCTGGGATCCTTCCTTCCCCAAAACAGCAGGGCGATGATGCCCATTGAACCAGTGTGTGCACAGAGCACCTTTGTTATAAAGAAAGAAAGACTTGCATTTCTATAGCGCCTTTCACAACCTCAGGACGTCCCATAGCGCTTTACAGCCAATGAAGTACTTTTGAAGTCACTGTTGTAATGGAGGAAACGCGGAGGCCAATTTGTGCACAGCAAGCTCCCACAAACAGCAATGAAATAAATGACCAGGTCGTCTTGTTTTGAGGATAGCTGTTGACCAGGGCACTGGGGAGAATTCTGCTCTTCTTCCAATAGTGCCGTGGGATCATTTACATCCACCTGAGAGAGCAGACGGTGTAACGTCTCAAGACGGCACCACCGGCAGTGAAGCACTCCCTCAGTACTGCACTGAAGTGCCAGCCTAGATTATATGCTCAAGTCTCTGGAGTGGGACCATCCTAGCATGTATCAGAGACTGGCTCCAAATTCTCCTACAAACCCTAACCCTAACCCTTTGGGGAGGGGGGTTATCACAGGAGAATGTGTTCAATGATTTAGAAATGCCATGGAGTGATAGGACACAGCTTTGCATCAAGAACTCCCCACAAACCCAGTTGTCAAGCTCGGCTAGACTACCTAAGGGAGGAGCCAAAAAGAACAGCCACAAAGATGCTAGGAATGACAATTGGTTGGGTTAGTGCTCATGATCTTGCACCTCTTAACCATGCTTCCTAGCAGCTAGTTCAAATGCTCTCCTAACCTTGCACCCTCTATAAACTTGAAATCATCCAAAACTCTGCTGCCCATATCCTAACTCGCACCAAGTCCCGTTCACCCATCACCCCTGTGCTCGCTGACCTACATTGGCTCCCAGTCCAGCAACGCCTCGATTTAAAAATTCTCATCCTTGTTTTAAAATCACTCTATAGCCTCGCCCCCCTCCCTATCTCTGTAACATCCTCAGCCCTACCACCCTACAAGATCTCTGCGCTCCTCCAATTCGGCCTCTTGCGCATCCCGGATTTTAATCGCTCCACCATTGGTGGCCGTGGTTTCAGCTGCCGAGGCCCTAAGCTCTGGAATTCCCTCCCTAAACCTCTCCGCCTCGCTACCTCGCTTTCCTCCTTTAAGATGCTCTGCCTCTTTGACCAGCTGTCCTAATATCTCGGGGTCAAATCTTGTTTGATAGCGCTCCTGTGAAGCACCTTGAGACGTTGTACTACGTTAAAGACGCTGTATAAATGCATGTTATTGTTGTTGTAGAACAACACTGACAGATCCTTATGATATGTAAGGCATGTAAAAGAATGAAATCCGAAGTATTAGTACTCGCACAATCTAAACATGCAAGAACCATATGGAGTGCAGTTTCATATCTTGGCTCCGCTCACATAGAGTCTCTAAAACTACAGAGAATGTCAGCATCAATAGTTGTACTTGTATAGAGCAATAACAAGAACTGGCTGCCACTCACTTTTCTTGCACCCATGACTACAAAAGAGCATTGAGGATTGTATTGAAGTCCTGTAGAAGGTCCTGGCAGGAATTCTCCACATCGGACAATTTCTATAGACAGTTTTTATTATTAGCACATTGGGTTTTTTTCCTCTCCTGCCCCTACCCACAAATGTTCTGCAGCCACCTCTCCTAATGGTACCGACTCTTGCTCGAGTTTGGTTGATTGGGTTCCAGTAACCCTCTGGTACCGCAGCCAAGCGGCCGTATTTCACGTACCAACCTTGGCAGGGAGTGTTGGCGGGCAACATGACCGAGGGTGGTACACCTTTTGTTTCTTAACCTGTCCCATTACCATCTCAGAATCACAGAATCCCCACAGTGTAGATAGAGGCCATTTCGGCCCATCGAGCCTGCACCGACACATCCCCCACTTATTTAATCCCCCCCTAACACTAAGGGTCAATTTATCATAGCCAAATCAACCTAACCCGCACATCTTTGGACTGTGGGAGGAAACCGGAGCACCCGGAGGAAACCCATGCAGACACGGGGAGAATGTGCAAACTCCACACAGACAGTCACCCGAGGCCGGATTCGAACCCGGGTCCCTGGCGTTGTGAGGCAACAGTGCTAACCACTATGCCACCGTGTTGCCCCTCATCTTGCCTTGAGCATCTCTTAATGTCTCTACTTACCATAGACCACCCCTTTTGTTCTTTTATTCCTCCCCCCAGCCTCCCCCTTGCTTTTTTATCTGTTTCATTTCCTGCTTTTTTCTCAGTTCTGACGAAGGGTTTTCGACCTGAAACGTTAACTCTGTTTCTCTCTCCACGGATGTTGCCTGGCCTGCTGAGTTTTTCCAGCGTTTTCTGTTGTGGGTCCATTCATTTCCTCGCCTGCTGTCCATACGCAGGCAGCAGGTACACGTTGCAACAAGGGAGCGGGGGATGGGTCACTGGAAGCGGTCAGTACTGAGAAGAGAACCCTGGATGACGTTTCTGCTCACTAGGCCAAGTGCGCCGTAGTCAACTATAGTGCTCTTACTGCCTACTGGCCGAGATTATTGTGTCCAATTCTGGGCCTCACTTTCAGAAGGAACGTGAAGGCTTTTGCCAGGGTACAGAAGAGATTAACTGTTCCAGCGATGAGGGATTACAGTTACGTGGATAAACTGGAGAAGCTGGGGTTGTTCTCCTTGGAGCAGAGAAGGCTAAAAGGAGATTTGATGAAGGTATTTAAAATCATGAAGGGTTTAGATAGAGTAAATAAAGAGAAACTGTTTCCAATGGCTGAAGGGTCGATAACCAGGGGGCACAGATTTAAGGTGATTGGCAAAAGAACCAGAGGCGACATGAGGAGAAACCTTTTTATGCAACAAGTGGTTAGGAGTTGGAATGCTCTGCCTGACAGGGTGGTGGATACAGAGTCAATAGTAGCCTTCAAAAGGGAATTGGATAAATGCTTGAAGGAGAAAAAATTGCAGGGATATGGGGAAAGAGCGGGGGAGGGGGACTAACTGGATTGCTCTTCGAAAGAGCAGGCACAGACTCGATGGGCCGAATGGCCTCCTTCTGTGCTGTACTATTCTGTGATTCTACGAGCTGATCTAGCATAGAGCAGGGATCGCATCTGGAACCTTCCTAGACCACATGGCTTGGTTCCATACTGAGCAGTGTATTTACTAACTAATCCACTAGGGAAGCTCTAATGCTAAAGCTATATAATATATTACAAACCTTACATCTGTGCCCAATTTCTGTCACCTTTTCCCATTATAAAACCATAGGTTCATATTTATATTGGAAACTAGCTATGTAAACTTGTCATAGTGTAATTATGCCATTCTGTAGTAATGCTATAGTACCTCAGTTTTTGCATCTCTAAGTTCCTCAGCTGGTATTCCTGCGTTTCAGCCAACTCTGTTTCTCTGCTTTTTAAATTGTCATAAATATATACATTTTGCTATTTAACAATAAATAATAACAACTTGCATTTATAAAGTGTATTTAACGTAGTAAAAAGTCCCAAGGTGCTTCACAGGAGCGTTATCAAACAAAGTTTGACACGAGCCACGTAAAAAGAGTTATTGGGACAGGTGACCAAAAGCTCGGTCAAAGAGGTAGGTTTTAAGAAGCATCTTAAAGGAGCAGAGAGAAGTAAGAGAGGCGGAGAGGTTTAGGGAAGGAATTCCAGAGTTTAGGGCCCAGACAGCTGAAGGCACGGCCCGCAGTGGTGGAGCGGTGAAAAGCAGGAATGCGCTGGAGGCCAGAATTGGAGGAGCGCAGAGATCTCGGCGGGTTGTCGGGTTGGGGGAGGGTCCGGAGATAGAGAGAGAGGATTGCGGAGTCTGTTATATTACACACCACTGTGGGCAGTGCAGTATTCCCACAGTTTGACCTTCAATTATGCATCATTGTTGTCTGCGTGCATTGCAATCTAGGTTTTGTCATTCGTACGTATTCATATTATTTACCGTAGAATTCTACATGTGTGTATTATGCTGATTTTACATTAGCACATTTGTACCTCAGCTGGAGCAGCAGTTACACCTGGCCAAAGTGCCCCTGATCGCTCGACAGGGACCCCCCACCTTTCCCCAACCCTCCCCACCCATCCGCTGTAAAGTGTGTCTGTGTTAACACAGGATTGGAGGTCCACAGTGATGCCCCCACTGCTGAATAGCCTTCCAAGTATATTCAAGGCTGAGACAGATAGATTTTTGGACTCTAGGGGAATCAAGGGATATGGAGATCGGGTGGGAAAGTGGAGTTGAGGTCAATGATCAGCCATGATCTTATTGAATGGCGGAGCAGGCTCGAAGGGCCGTATGGCCTACTCTTGCTCCTATTTCTTATGTTCTTATGTCCAACCCTCACTATCTAGGTTCAGATGGGTATGGGGTTATGGGAGCGGTAGCATAGTGGTTATGTTACTGGACTAGTAATCCAAGAGGCCTGGACTAATGATCCGGAGACATGAGTTCAAATCCCACCATGGCAGCTGGGGAATTTAAATTCAGTTAATTAAATAAATCTGGAATAAAAAGTTGCTTCCAGTAATGGTTCACTTTAGAGAAGGAAATCTGCCATCCTTACCCGGTCTGGCCTATACGTGACTCCAGACCCACAGCAATGTGGTTGACTCTGAAATGCCCAGTTGTACCAAACCGCTTAAAGAAGTATCACCGCACGGACTGCAGCGGTTGAAGAAGGCGGCTCACCTCCACCTTCTTGAGGGCAATTAGGGATGGGCAATAAATGCTGGCCTTGCCGGTGATGCTCACGTCCCGCGATCAAATAAAAAAAAAATGTGAAGAATGGCCATTTGAATGAGGTTGCGGGGGGGGGGCTGCTGAGTCCTGTGGCACTGTATCCGAGTGAGAGCTGGAGCCTACAGAAGAAGAAGGGGGGGAAATTGGGAAAGAAGAAAGAATGATTCATAACCACAAAGAAAGACTTGCATTTATATAGCGCCTTTCACGACCACCAGACGTCTCAAAGTGCTTTACAGCCAATGAAGTACTTTTTGAAGTGTAGTCGCTGTTGCAATGTGGGAAACGCGGCAGCCAATTTGCACACAGCAAGCTCCCACAATCAGCAATGTGATAATGACCAGATAATCTGTTTTTTGTTATGTTGGTTGAGGGATAAATATTGGCCAGGACACCGGGGATAACTCCCCTACTCTTCTTCGAAATAGTGCCGTGGGATCTTTTACGTCCACCTGAGAGGGCAGACGGGGCCTCGGTTTAATCTCTCACCCGAAAGATGGCACCTCCGACAGTGCAGCACTCCCTCAGCTCTGCACTGGAGTGTCAGCCTAGATTTTTGTGTTCAAGTCTCTGGAGTGGGACTGGAACCCACAACCTTCTGACTCAGAGGCGAGTGTGCTACCCACTGAGTCACAGCTGACAACAAAGACATGGGGTTAAACTGCTTCCATTCCAACTAGCATCGTGTGGAACACCACATAATGTCATGCAGACGTACACAGAATGAGGATGATCGGTTCATACAGAGCAGAAAGGAATTTTCTGCAACAGATTTTCAGTGTCAAGAATTTGGCTGGAAGTGAAGGATGTCATGTGTCAGAGTTATGTGTATGAGTGTGCGTGTATTCTATTTGAAGGTTGTTTGGTTTCAACGCTTCAAAAAAAACCAGCATTATTAAACAGATTACAGAGATCGTCAAGCTGCCATCGTCTTGGATACGCTGTCCTTGGGGGAAGACTTCCTCTCTGCATGTGCAGTGCAACTTTAAACACGTTCTTTATATAAAGGGGCTTACGATTTTCTTACACGGGTCCCACAGCGGAAATCTCCCACTCCCCCGTCGGTAATTGCTTGGATTGCTGCAAAGGTCACCACCTCCAGTTGCGGCCCCCCTCTCTATTTTCCCACCCCCATAGCAAGATCCCAATAGCCCTTTAAGCTCTCAACACTCCATCAGCACTTCATTTTAAATTCCTAAGTAGTCCAGAGTTTGAGTCATTGGAACTTGTGCCCATCCTGGCCTGTGTGCACATGCCTGAGTGACTAAGTTAGCTGATATTTAGGCATTGTTTGACTTACTATCTGAGTGACATCGGGTCAGCCGTGGCTCAGTGGGTAGCACTCTCACCTCTGAGTCAGAAGGTCGTGGGTTCACAGTTCCACTCCAGAGGCTTGAGCCCAAAAATCCAGGCTGACACTTCCGTGCAGTACTGAGGGAGTGCTGCACTGTCGGAGGTGCCGTCTTTCGGATGAGACGTTAAACCGAAGCCCCCGTCTGCTCTCTCAGGTGGACGTAAAAAAATCCCATGGCACTTTTTCCAAAGAAAACATAAAAACATAAGAATAAGGACATAAGAACATAAGAAACAGGAGCAGGAGTAGACCAATCGGCCCCTCGAGCCTGCTCCACCATTCAAGAAGATCATGGCTGATCCAATCTTGGACTCAACACCACTTTCCCGCTCTCTCCCCATACCCCTTGTAGTTCAAATATCTGTCAATCTCCGCCTTGAATATATTCAATGACTCCGCCTCCACAGCTCTCCGGGGTAGAGAATTCCAAAGATTCACGACCCTCTGAGAGAAGAAATTCCTTCTCATCTCCATCTTAAATGGGCGACCCCTTATTCTGAAACTATGCCCCCTAGTTCTAGATTCCCCCACTAGGGGAAACATCCTCTCTGCATCCACCCTGTCAATCCCCCTCAGAATCTTATATGTTTCAATAAGATCATCTCTCATTCTTCTAAACTCCAATGAGTATAGGGCCAACCTGCTCAACCTTTCGTCATACGGCAACCCCTTCATCCCAGGAATCAACCTAGTGAACCTTCTCTGCACTGCCTCCAATGCAAGTATATCCTTCCTTACACATGGAAACCACAACTGTACGCAGTACTCCAGGTGCGGTTTCACCAGCGCCCTGTAAAGTTGCATCAAAACTTCCCTACTTTTATATTCCATACCCCTTGCAATAAAGGCCACCATTCCATTAGCCTTCCTAATTACTTTCTGTACCTGCATGCTAACTTTTTGGGTTTCATGTACTAGGACCCCCAGATCCCTTTGTACCGCAGCATTTTGTAGTCTCACTCCATTTAAATAATAATTTGCTTTTTCATTCTTCCTTCCAAAGTGGATGACCTCACATTTTCCCACATTGTACTCCATCTGCCAAATTTTTGCCCACTCACTTAAACTGTCTATATCCCTTTGCAGACTCTTGTGTCCTCCTCACAGCTTGCTAACTCACCTATCTTTGTATCATCAGCAAATTTGGCTACAGTACACTTGGTCCCTTCATCCAAGTCATTAATATAGATTGTAAATAGTTGAGGCCCCAGCACTGATTCCTGCGGCACCCCACTAGTTACTGATTGCCAACCGAAAAATGACCCATTTATCCCGACTCTCTGTTTTCTGTTAGTTAGCCAATCCCCTATCCATGCCAAAATATTACCCCCAACCCCGTGCGCTCTTATCTTGTGCAGTAACTTTTTATGTAGCAGGGGAGTTATATTTATCCCTCAATCCACAGATTATCTGGTCATTGTCACATTGCTGTTTGTGGGAGCTTGCTGTGCACAAATTGGCTGCCGCGTTTCCTACATTACAATAGTGACTCCACTTGAAAATGTACTTAATTGGCTGTAAAGCGCTTTGGGACGTCCTGAGGTTGTGAAAGGTGCCATAGAAATGCAAGTCTTTCTTTCTTTCTTTGACTCTGCTAAAATTAGGAGCCAATGGATTTTTTTTTAATTGTGAGTGCCTCAGCCTAAACAAACATTTGGCCCAAATAGATTTATAATAATAATAAACATAAATGAACTCAAGGCGCAACTTTACATCAGTGAAATCCAATGCAACAATGCAGGCTGATCAGTCAACAGAAATTTATGGGTAATGGGTATGATTCCAATGGCAGGCTAATGACTCCCCTGACCCCCGTTCCTCATCGGGCTGATGTAATGAGAGGGAACAAGCATGTAAATATTTCTGAAGCTGCCTTTCTACACACATCAAGGAGTTGGTCCAGTCGCGAAGTAACAGCGATGTCTGGAACATTTCAATTAGCAAATAATAAAATGCTCTTTGTTATTTCATTGCACACATCAGGCTGCTGTAACGTTGCAGCCTGCGTTCATTTTTGTTTATTCCGATGATTCTAGTGGACCACATGTTTGTGAGGCCCAAGCCTCTCATGACAAAAAAATTCCTACAGAGAGACACAAACTATTGTGATACATTCTTAAGGGGCTTGACAGGGGAGATGCTGAGAGGTGGTTTCCCCCGGCTGGGGAGTCCAGAACCAGGGGTCACAGTCTCAGAATAAGGGACCAGCCATTTAGGACTGAGATGAGGATACATCACTCAGAGGGTTGTAAATCTTTGGAATTCTCTACCCCAGAGGGCTGTGGAGGCTCAGTCGTTGAGTATATTCAAGACAGAGATCGATAGATTTTTGGATACTAAGAGAATCAAGGGATATGGGGATAGTGCGGGAAGGTGGAGATGAGGTAGAAGATCAGCCGTGGTCTTATTGAATGGCAGAGCTGGCTCAAAGGGCCGAATGGCCTACTCCTGTTCCTATTTCTTATGTTCTTATGTTCTAATATCACCTCACTCTTAATCACCCTATTTTAATATCATAACATACACTCCTTATGTAAGAACGAGTTTTTGAATCCTCTTATCAGGCTCCATTCCCCTGTTCCCAACACTGTGCCTCATTCCCCATTTTAAAGGTTGGACAAGTGAGACCTCTGCCAGTGAAGCTCTGTAGCTGGGCGATAGAACAACCTTGGGTAATGCAGTCTTCCGTTTTCCCTCTGGGAAATTTAGTGCTTTGCTTCTCCGCTTGAAGCCAATCATAGGAACATATGTAAATGATGGGCAGGAAAAGACCAGCTGGTCCATCAAGCCTGCCCCACATTCATGATGCCTGGAGTATCATGACTAGACACTTCCTAACAGAAGGTTGTGGGTTCAAGTCCCTCTAATGGTCAGAAGCAGGAACCCTAAAAAAAAGGAAGATTGCATTTATATAGAGCCTTTCACGACCCCCTGGATGTCCCAAATCTAGGCTGACCCTCCAGTGCAGTGCTGAGGGAGTGCTGCACTGTCGGAGGTGCCGTCTTTCAGATGAAACGTTAAACCGAGGCCCCATCTGCCCTCTCAGGTGGACATAAAAGATCCCGCGGCACTATTTCGAAGAAGAGCAGGGGGGGTTATCCCCGGTGTCCTGGCCAATGTTTATCTCTCAAACAACATCACCAAAACAGATTATCTGGTCATTATCACATTGCTGTTTGTGGGAGCTTGCTGTGCGCCAATTGGCTCCCGTGTTTTCTACATTACAACAGTGGCCACACTTCAAAAAGTACTTCATTGGCTGTAAAGCGCTTTGGGACGTCCGGGGGGTCGTGAAAGGCGCTATATAAATGCAATCTTTCTTTTTTTTTTAGGGTTCCTGCTTCTGATCATTATGCAGTGACACCTGTTCAGATGTGTGTGGTTATCCACAGGACAGATTCTGACTTGGTTATGATGCTGCTCGTGATAGAATTTCCTGCCAAAATTCGCTTGTCTGGGTTCACACTTAACAAAGTGGCCACTCGGGTGAGAAACTACAATCCACGGAGCCACATTGCTTTTGTGTTCAGAATAAATTGCGATATTTGACGCCCACCTTTAACACATGAATACTGACAGACACGTCGCTTATCCATGGATGCCAATGCTATAATTTCCTGTTTGTTACAACACAACACACGCCAAGAGGAGTAGATGTAAATCACAATATTACACGATAGACTTTCACATTCAAAAAATCAGAGCATAAGTCTGGGCTGGGGCATCCACTTTCTTATTAGAATCTCTCAAAAACCTGTGTAACTTTTCACTCGAGTCCCCTTCGACCCTCTAAATCTTCACGTCGCTTTACAAGGTAATCTGTAACAATCTGAATTTTCTTTCATAAAACTATCGCAGTATTGCTAGCAGTCCAAGGTTGGGCTCCATCAATCCCCAGCCTCCACCGATATTTGAAGCTGAGTATTCTCTTACATGGCTCAGTGATTCAGCACATTTGTGGATGAATGCAGTATGTCACAGAACGGTAAGCTGCCAACTCGGGGGTGTAATTCACCAGAGAGCAAGTTCCAAACCTTACCCCAAGCTCTCAGGAAGTCACACAGCGGGACTAAGCTCCCCCCACACCAACCTCACAGAAAAGGGGAATAGAGAGCACTGTGAGCTGCAAGCATATATAACAGGGCAGTGCTGAGGGAGCGCTGCACTGTCGGAGGTGCCGTCTTTTGGATGAGACGATAAACTGAGGTCCCGTCTGCCCTCTCAGGTGGACGCAAAAGATCCCGTGGGACTATTTTGAAGTAGAGCAGGGAAGTTATCCCCGGTGTCCTGGCCAATATTTATCCCTCAACCAACATCACTGAAAAACAAGTTACCTGGTCTTATTTTACATTGCTGTGCTGTGATTGGTGAAAACCGTTGATGATTTGCTGTGCACAAATTGGCTGCTGCGTTTCCTACATTACAGCAGTGACTACACTTCAAAAACACTTCATTGGCTGTAAAGCGCTTTGGGACGTCCTGAGGTTGTGAAAGGTGCTATAGAAATGAAAAGAACAGATTATCTGGTCATTATCGCACTGCTGTTTGTGGGAGCTTGCTGTGCGCAAATTGGCTGCCGCATTTCCTACACTACAACAGTGCTTCATTGGCTGTGAAGTGCTTTGGGACGTCCTGAGGTTGTGAATGGCGCTATATAAATGCAAGTCTTTCTTCATTTTATAACCTAACAGCGGAAGGAGAGCTAGTCCACGGAGGAGCAGAGGTCAACGTGGGCGCACCGGGGAATAAGAAACAGCGTATGCAAGAGGGAGAGGTGAGGGAGAGAGTGCAAACGAACACAAGGTGCTTAGCAGAGAAACTGAAACTAGTGGAAGTAAACTATGGTTAGGTGATGTCCATTGATAAAATATTTCATGCGGAGTGCAAGAGAGGGTGAAAACGCACAGATACGGAAAGAAAAAAATGGTAAATTCTGGAAATTCGAATAAAAACAACAAATAAAAGAAAGAACTTTCATTTCTATAGCACCTTTCATGACCTCAGGACGTCCCAAAGCGCTTCACAGCCAATGAAGTGTTTTTGAAGTGTAGTCACTGCTGTAATGTAGGGAACGCAGCAGCCAATTTGTGCACAGCAAATCATCAACGGTTTTCACCAATCACAGCACAGCAATGTAAAATAAGACCAGGTAACTTATTTTTCAGTGATTCTGGTTGAGGGATAAATATTGGCCAGGACACTGGGGATAACTTCCTTGCTTTTTTCGAAATAGTGCCATGGGATCTTTTACGTCCACCTGAGGGGGCAGAAGGAGCCTCGTTTTAATATCTTATCTGAAAGACGGCGCCTCCGACAGTGCAGCACTCCCTCAGCACTGCACCGACCGGAGTGCCAGCCTAGATTTTTGTGCTCAAGTTCCTGGACCCACAACCTTCTGGCTCAGAGGCGATAGAGTGCCTCCACCTGAAACACAAGGCATCTAAAAGAAAAATACAGTCACGGAGAAGGATACCATCTCAGGCTCCACTGGAGTCACAGACTAGTACATCTAATCTAAATCCATTTTCTATTCTGCCGCTGGTTCAGCTCAGATTCGCCGACTGTAGCCTGAGCTGAGTCCCTGTCCCAGCAACAGAATCATAAACCCATCAAAAACAGGGTCTACAAATCTGCTGCCGGAATGGGGGAGTTGGATTCAGTCGTGTGTACTCTGAGGCCTGGCTCACAGACTCTCGTCTCCCAGAAGCTGATCTAAGCAAAGGCCAGCACAAAAGCAGCTTAAATCGAGTTTTGTGGTGAAGTTAACTCTTGCTGCTCCAGTAACGGGTTTGCAGTGTTTGGAGGAGAACCTGGGACCTTATATTTGGAGGTTAATATTGGGGGGCTCTGCAGTAATTTTCAACTTATTCCTATCGTTATCTGGCACACATTAGCCGCAAAACATTGTCGGAATAATTTACGTATAATGTAACAGAACATTTTTCTCAAGCTTTTGATATTTTAACATTTACAAGAAATTCCTCCCACTGGCTAAAATGCTGATAGATTAGTCCAGCTGCCTTGTAATAGTAAAGGTCCAAAGCATAAATAACAGTTAAAACTTCGGTGGCACTGCTCCAAATCTGTTATTTGTTATTGTCTCTCTCATCTCAGAATCAGCATGTCGTAATTCTAACCGCCCAACAACAACAGGAACAACTTGCACATATATAGCGCCTTTAACATAGTAAAACGTTCCAAGGCGCTTCACAGCAGTTTTATCAAACAAAATTTGACACCGAGCCACAGAAGGAGATATTAGGACAGGCGACCAAAAGCTTGGTCAAAGATAATACCAACAGAAAATGCTGGAAATACTCAGCAGGCCAGGCAGCAGCTGTGGAGAGAGAAACAGAGTTAACGTTTCCGTTCTGCGACCCTTCGTCAGAACTTGTTGAGCTTAGTCAAAGAGGTAGGTTTGAAGGAGGAGTGAGAGGTAGCGAGGCGGAGCGGTTTAGGGAGGGAATTCCAGAGCTTAAGGCCGAGGTAGCTGAAAGCACGGCCGCCAGTGGTGGAGTGAAGAAAATCGGGGATGTGCAAGAGGCCAGAATTGGAGGAGTGCAGAGATCTTGGAAGGTTGTAGAACTGGAGGAGGTTACAGAGCTATTTTTTTTTTTAATTGTTCCAAATTTCTTCTCCTCAAGGTTCTGACTCTTTCTGGAGCATGTCCCACAATCAGCCTTCCAGTACTTCATTCAAGTGCCCGCTCTTCATTTACTAGGACAGTACGGTGGATAGCATGTCCCCAGTTCTGGGACCACAGCGCATTAGGTGCTGCCACTGTGCTGGGGGAGTGGGGGGAATGATGACTTCAATGGAAATACAAAATGGGGAGAGATGTGAAATGGGTTGCCGACTATTGCTATCGCCAATGTTCCCCCGAACGCATCAATTGCGTGGTCCCGCGCAGGCCGCTCACCAGCTGCTGCCGTTGGAAGAGATACCGCGCATGCGTGGCCACCGCAGCAACTATAAAGGGACCATGCACGAAAAAAAATCAGAGGGAACATTGGCTATCACCTGTTTTACACTACTGCGCAAATTACCATCCCCCCCCCCGCCCCACCCCCAAGTGCTTCACAATCACACGGACGTGCACACATAAAAAACCCTGAAAGACTTGCATTTATGTAGTGCCTTTCATGACCTCGGGATGTGCCAAGTGTTCTTGCTCAGGCCAACATCCCCAGCATCGAAGCTTTGACCACGCTCGATCAGCTCCGATGGACGGGTCACATCGGTCCCCCATGCCCGATACGAGACTCCCAAAACAAGCGCTGTTCTCGGAGCTCCAACACGGCAAGAGAGCCCCAGGTGGGCAGAGGAAACGCTTCAAGGACACCCTCAAAGCCTCCTTGAAAAAGTGCAACATCCCCACCTGGGAATCCCTGGCCCAAGACCGCACAAAGTGGAGGAGAAGCATCCGGGAAGGCGCCGAACACCTCGAGTCTCTTCGCCGGGAGCAAGCGGAAGCCAAGCGCAAACAGCGGAAGGAGCGCACGTCAACCCAAGCACCCCACCCACCCACCCCTTCAACCACCGTCTGCCCCACCTGTGACAGAGACTGTAGGTCCCGCATTGGACTCATCAATCACCTGAGAACCCATTTTTAGTGTGGAAGCAAGTCATCCTCTGTTTCTGAGGGACTGCCTAAGACGATGTGCCAAAGCACCAATGGAGTACAAGGGCACAGAGAGTAGGAGTCAGGCACAGGCACAGGATACGGTGCCCCCCCCCCTAGAAACATAGAAACATAGAATCTAGGAGCAGGAGTAGGCCATTCAGCCCGTCGAGCCTGCTCCACCATTCAATACGATCATGGCTGATCATCCAAATCCAGTACCCTGTCCCTGCTTTAATCCCCACAGTACACATATCCCACCCTACCCCCGTAACCCCACATATTTAATTCCCCCTAACATATCCCATCCTATCCACATAACCCCACATATTTAATCCCCCCCTAACACTAAGGGTCAATTTATCATAGCCAAATCAACCTAACCCACACATTTTTGGACTGTGGGAGGAAACCGGAGCACCCGGAGGAAACCCACGCAAACACGGGGAGAATGTGCAAACTCCACACAGACAGTCACCCGAGGTCAGATTCAAACCCGGGTCTCTGGCGCTGTGAGGCACCAGTGCTAACCACTATGCCACCGTGTTGCCGGTCTCTGTGAGTGATGTCACTGAGCCAAAGGCTCTAGCGAGCAGCGTCCGGTGACGTTGTGGAGCGGGGGGTGGGGTGGCGGGGTCGCACCGCGGCGGGCAATTTAGACAGCTGATCTGTCGGGATGTTAGAGGCAGCGCTCAGCATAGGAATCACTGATTTCGGGAGACTCCCAGTCACTCCGGCACAATTGGGAACCTGCCCGAATTTCTCCTTATGCGGCTTGGTGTCAAATCTTTTGTCTTTTAATACTTCTGTGAAGCGCCGTTTGACGTTTTACTACATTAAAGGCGCTATATAAATACACGTTGTTGTTCTTCCCAATTTGTTTTCCAAATGAAATATTGGCAATGCGGTGGACTCTTGTTTTGAATTACATCAAGTATTTTGCCATGAAACTCGGGGAAAGAAAGAAAAGCTGATCATCAAGTTAAAAATATTTGCGCGGAATGTGTGTGTGTGTGTTTTTTTTGAAGCTTTATGAGTCTTCTGGGACTTCTCGGCAGGCATTCTGGCTCTCAGCAGCCGTGTACAAATCAGTTTCCAGCCTTTCTTTTCCTGTGCCGACCTACTGGAGTCGACTGTTATTGTTGGCGGCCTGCCACGGAGAAATAATGTCCCCAAGCACCAGGGAAAGGCTGATGACACGACACCTTCGATGTCCTTCACTGCACGAGGAGGGGGCGGGCAGGAAAACCCCATCGGCTCAGAAGTGTTGCGCTTCTGTTGTCATCGCAAACTTAAAGAAAAAAGATACGCGACTAAATAATTGATGCTTAAATCGGGGGCCAATCTGTTCTTATCTGGCTGACCGGCACACAACAGTTTAATTATGGCCCTTCAGCTTTTAAAAAGTTTGCCTTTTGACACTTGCGTGTTGTTCTGTGAATTTTAGTCAGGGCTTGAAATGGTGCGAGGGAGGCCTAATAGATCCAGTGACAGGAGCACCAGGCTCCGGGCATTGGGAGCAAGGCTTTGAATTGGAGCAATAGGGGTATGGTGGCATCGTGGTTATGTTACTGGGCTAGTAATCCAGAGGCTTGGACTAATAATCTTAGAGACGGGAGTTCAAATCCCACCATGGCAGCTGGGGAATTTAAATTCAATGAATTAAATAAATCTGGAATGAAAAGCTAGTATCAGTAATGGTGACCACGAAACTACTGGATCACCTGGTTCACTAATGTCCTTTAGAGAAGGAAATCTGCCGTCCTTACCTGGTTTACCCTATATGTGACTCCAGACCCACTGCTCTCTGACATGGCCGAGCAAGCCACTCAGTTGCACAAAACCACTACGAAGACCTTCACCACGCGGACTGCAGCGGTTCAAGAAGGCCGCTCACCACCACCACCTTCTCAAGTGCAATTAGGGATGGGCAATAAACTCTTGCCTTGCCAGCGACGCCCACATCCCATGAACGAATAAAAAAAAAAAATTAATTGGCTGAATCTTCGCCTCCAACTCACCTGCCAGACTGAGTACTCATTCAGAGCGAAGATCTCCACCTTGTGGGGAGCAGAACCTCTATCTTGTAAAGCATGGACAATAATGGAGCAACATAAAGAAAGAAAGAACTTGCATTTATAGAGTGCCTTTCATGACCTCAGGACATTCTGCAGCCAATGAAGTACCTCTCCCATGCTTCTGTCTGAGGCTGAGCCAGACTGATTGCAACCAAGGTGTCCTATTTGCCCGAGTGAGCTTCTGACCGCACCATCAGCAAGACCGCCTACTTCCACCTCCGTAACATCGCTCTTCTCCACCTTCGCCGCTACTCAAACCCTCATCCATGCCTTTCTTACCTCTAGACTTGACTGTTACAATAATCTCCTGGCCGGTTTCCCACCTTGAAACCTCCATAAACTTGTGCTCATCCAAAACTTTACTGCCAGGATCCTAACTCGCACCAAGTCCCGTTCACCCATCACCCCTGTGCTCGCTGACCTACATTGACTCTTGATCCAGCACCGCCTCGATTTTAAAATTCCCATCCCTGTTTTCGAATCCTTTATTGAACTCGCCCCTCACTATCACTGTAACCTTCTTCAGCTCTACAATCCTCCGAGATCTCTGCGGTCCTCCAATTCTGGCTTCTTGCGCATCCCCGATTTTAAGCACTCCACCATTGGTGACCGTGCCTTCAGCTGCCTCGGCCCTAAGCTCTGGAATTCCCACCCTCAACCTCTCTGTCTCTCTCTCCTCCTTTAAGACGTTCCTTAAAACCTACCTCTTTGACCAAGTCTGTCCTAATATCCCCTTATGTGGCTCAGTGTCAAATTTTGTTTGATAATTGCTCCTATGAAGCACCTTGGGACATTTTACTAGGTTAAAGACGCTATATAAATGCAAGTTGTTGCTGTTGTTGCCTCAGAGGACCCTAAATGGTTGGCTGGAGGAGGAGGAGGACAGGGTGGGAGTGGGAAGGATGCAGACATAATAAAGAGATGGATATCAACCCATTTTCTCCCCAGTCCTATCATCTTCTCCCTGAGTCATCCATTATCCATGACCAAGAACAGCAGGCAGGCAACTTGTTTCCCAGCTTACTACCATTATTAGTTTGAGCCAGTCAATAAAAGAACAGCCCGGGGACAGCTCCCACTCTCGATTTCTGCTCCTCCCTGTGAGGTGTATCTGGACCCTGCTCAGCCCCTCAAATCTGCAGCAAAAGGCTGGGAGGAGGTTCGGGTGGAGCATAAACACCGGCATGGACCAGTTGGGCTGAATGGCCTGTTTCTGTGCTGTACATTCTACGTTATTCTATGGGGGGAAAAAAACCTCCTGCATCTCAGCACTCTGTGGCACTGTCTCTTGGTGATCCACTGTGCTGCCCATTGGTGATAAAGGAACTAAACTTATATTTAGGCCACAGTTAGAGTACTGCGTACAGTGCTGGTTACCACATTACAGGAAAGATGTGATTGCACTCGAGAGGGTACAGTGGAGATTTACAAGGATGTTGCCAGGGCTGGAGAATTTTAGCTATGAGGAAAGATTGGATAGGCTGGGGTTGTTTTCCTTGGAACAGAGGAGGCTGAAGGGAGACTTGATTGAGGTGTATAAAATTATGAGGGGCTGAGATAGAATGGATAGGAAGGACCTATTCCCCCTTAGCAGAGAGGTCAATAACCAGGGGGCATAGATTTAAAGTAATTGGTAGAAGGATTAGAGGGGAGTTAAGGAGAACCTTTTTCACCCAGAGGGTGATGGGGGTCTGGAGCTCACTGCCTGAAAGGGTGGTAGAGGCAAAAACCCTCATCACATTTAAAAAGTACTTGGATATCACTTGAAGTGCCGTAACCTACAAGGCTACGGACTAAGAACTGGAAAGTGGGATTAGACTGGATAGCTCTTTCTCAACTGGCACGGACACGATGGGCCGAATGGCTTCCTTCTGTGCCGTAAATTTCTGTGATTCTATGATTTTAAAAAGAAAGAACGACTGGGCTCAGAGACTACACGCAACCCGTACTTTTGTGCGAAAGCTTCCAACAGCTGCCAGTCTCCAGAATCCCAGCGTTGGCTAATACTACGAGGGCCCCTCATCAAACCCAATTTGTCAGCTACTACTGTGACATTCTGCAGCCTTTGTCTGCCTGAGAATAATCTGAAAGCAATCGGGCTATAAAAGGGAAAGCAAAATATCAACTCAGAAGGGAACATATGCACGATGAAGGATTTATGATAAAGGGCCGTACGCACGGGCAGCCTGACGGCGCAGTGGGGCACGGGGGCGACAGTACGCAAGGCCATGCCTGGAACTCCTCGGACACGGGGTTTCTGCTCTTGGCTGGGCTGGCGAGGTAGGCTTCCAGAGCGGGCTAGCTGCTTTTCCACAGGGAGCGGTCAGTCGAGCCTCTCCTCTGTACCCTTACCCCCCAATCCCCACCCCCACCCCCGATCCGCCGAAGCTTCAAACATCTTCACCTGCTTTCCCGCTGTGTTGAGATCAAGGCTCATCGCTGCATTTCCAACTTAAACTCTTTATTTCCCGTAACCTCGATATTGCCTTCGTTCAGTCTCCAATCCCCACTGCCTTCTTTGTCCAACCTTGGAAAAAAATTCTCCGGCGAGTCACTTTCAGACTCCAAACTGGCTAGCCTTTGGCCCTCCTTTCACCGCAATACTTCTGCAGCCATCAATTTTCTCAACTACTTCCTCACCTCTACGTTTGATGTCACTGTGCCCAGCAAAACCTTTACTCTCTCCCTTCCCAGTCATTCCCCCTGGATTAACCTCCCCATCGTCACTCCATGACTTGAGCATAGCAGACACACAACTGGTTTAGCCATTCATCACCACATCTGGCTGGAGCATGTCAAGTGTCATCTCTCCTCTGCCAAAACCCTTCATCTCCAGGGTCCTCCTGGAGAGCAAAGATAACCCTTGGCTTCTATTCTGCACTATTAACCATCTCCTCAGACCTCTCATCTCCCACAACAAATGCAAGGAGTTCATCGATTTCTTTGTCACTAAGATTAAGACCATCTGTTCCGCTGCTTCCCCCCTTCCCATTGCCCACCAAGCCAAGCCTACCCTAGGATGCCCCCGCCCTAGCCCCGAACCCGCCTCTTTCTCCAATCTCCCCATCTGAGCTCAGCTTGTCGATGAGACCCACCTCCTTCTCCCCTGACCCCATTTTCACTAAACTGTTAAACAGCCAACAGGCCCCCATGCGAGCTGACATTGTAAATGGTTCGCTTTCCTCCGGTACTGTTCAAAACCACGGTCATTACACCCTTCTTAAAAAACGTACCCTTAACCCCTTAGTCCTTGTGAGCTACCACCCCATCTCCAATCTCCCTTTCCACTTCAAAGTCTTTGAATCTGTCATTGCCTCCCAAATCCGTGCCCACCTTTCCTCACAACTCCATGTTTGAATCTCTCCAATCTGGTTCCTGTCCTCAGTGTAGCACCAAAATGGCCTTATCCAAAGTCACAAATGACATCCTCTCTGACAGTGACCATGGTGCACTCTCTCTCCCTGTCCTCTTCGATCTCTCTGCAGCCTTTGGCACAATCAGCCACACCTTTCTTCTCCAACACATCTCCTCTATTGTCCAGCTTGGTGGGACTGCCCTAGTTTGGATTCACTTTTAGTTATCTGATCGTAGCCAGAGTATTTCCAGCAATGACTTCTCTTCCCACCCACTTACTGTTACCACTGGTGCCACCCCAAGGATCTCTCTTTTGCCCCCTTCTTTTCTACATACTGCCCTGGGCGACATCATCTGCAGAAATAGAGTCATCGTCCACATGTGTACTGAGGACACCCCAGCTTTACCTTGCCACCACCTCTCCCTCCCTGCCTGTGTTGTCAGACTGCTTATCTGAAAATCCAGTCTTGGATGAGCCATAACTTCTTGCAGCTAAACAATGAGCAGGCCAAACCTATTGTATTTGCCACCGATTCCATCCTTTTCTTCAGCCACTGTCCCAAGCTGAACCAGATTGTTGACAACCTTGGCAACTTATTTGGCCCTGAGCTGAGTTTCCAACCTCTCCATCACACTTCCTCTATAGCATCACCCACCCTCTCCCCTGTATCAGCATGTCAACTGCTGAAACCCTCATCCACGCCTTTGTCACCTCCAGACTTATTATACCAATGCTCTCTTGGTTGGCCTCCCATTCTCCACTCTCCGTAAACTTGAGCTGATCCAAATCTCTACTGCCCGTATCCTGTCCCGCATCAAGTCCCACTCACCCCTGTCCTCGCTGACTGACATTGACTCCCGGTCCTCCAACGTCTCCATTTTAAAATTCTCATCCTCAAATTTAAATCCCTTCATGGCCTCGCCCCTCCCTACCTCTGTAACCTCCTCCAGCCCCACAACCACCCAAACTCTCTGTGACTTTAGCCTTTTGTGCAACCCCCTCCCTCCACCACACCATTGATGACGTGCCTTCAGCTGCCTGAGCTCCATGCGTGGGAATTCCCTGCCTCAGCCCCTCGGATTTTCCACCTCCCTCCCATCCTTTCGGACCCTCCTTAAAAATCACCTCTTTGACCAAGCTTTGGGTCAGCCCCTCCTAATATCTCCTTCTTTATTGCTGGTTACACTTCTGTGAAGCACCTTAGGATATTTTTCCACCTTAAAGGCAAGTTGTGTTGTTGCTATTGTTCTATTTCTCCTACAATTTACAGAATTTTAAAATCAAGCTTGGTGGCACCTAAATCTTCTTTATCACTCTTTTCAACCTTGGTGGTGTCCTGGATTGTCGGCCTTGGCCTGTCATCTAGATTTCTCAATTTACAAAACATAGACCTGCTCGTATGCACTTCAGAGCAACGTGTGCGGAGGCCTGTGGCCAAGTCTCCCATTCTCTGCTCCACTGCAGAAGGACTACAACATGTGTGTGTGGGGGGGGGGGGGGGGGGGGGGGGGGGGGGCGGCGGCGAAGAGAAATACCTAAAAATAAAAAAGATAAAAGCATAAAAATCATAAAAGGTACCAAGGCTGTCACGGTTGCAGAATTGTTATATAAAATAGATGAGAAATACTGAGAACCATTATAGGCTCACTGCAAGGGTTGTGCAGTCACCCACCCAGCCAAAGGAACAATAATATAGAGTTAGGAGAGGATGATGGATAATTCAGCAGGGATTAAAAAAAAAAGGGTCCAATTTGCCGGACAACTCTAAATGCCCTAACAAACACATCATTTCACCCTGATTTGGAAATAAACTTTTACTATTCTGTATCGAAGCTGAATGGGAAATAGATTATTTTTTAAATGAACTCGAAAGGTATGCATTTATCCAGGGTGCAGCTGTTATGTTCTTTTGGCATTTGGCATCGCCTTCTGTTAAAATGATTCCTGGTGATGTCGAGCCATGTCTTTTGATCATTGCTGCCAATGTGTTCAATTGAATGTGCAGTCCTGTTGGCCTCTGTCTCATGGTTTCAGATTCCTAGCCATTTCCTAGTAAGAACTCAAAAGATCTGTGAGTTTCCACAGGAACTTTATAAATTTGCATAATTGATTTATTTGAACATTAACATACGTAATAGGCCAAATAGCTCACCCTCGTTTTTATATATGTACCAGTAACTTGCTGGCATTGGCATGGTATGAATATAAGATAATGGTAGAGTTGGGAGAGAAACGTACTCCACAGAGGCACCTAGTGGCCAGAGCTTGCAATTACATTGTGACAGTTACCTCTAGACTTGACTATTCCAATGCACTCCTGGCTGGCTACCCATCGTAAACTCGAGGTCATCCAAAACTCTGCTGCCCCGTGTCCTAACTCGCACCAAGTCCCGTTCACCCATCACCCCTGTGCTCGCTGACCTACATTGACTCCCGGTTAAGCAACGCCTCGATTTTAAAATTCTCATCCTTGTTTTCAAATCCCTTCATGGCCTCGCCCCTCCCTAGCTCTGTAATCTCCTCCAGCCCCACAACACTCCGAGATATCTGCGCGCTTCTAATTCTGGCCTCTTGAGCATCCCCGATTTTAATCGCTCCGCCATTGGTGGCCGTGCCTTCAGCTGCCAAGGCCCTAAGATTTGGAATTCTCTCCCTGAACCTCTCCACCTCTCTACCTCTCTTAAGACACTCCTTAAAACCTCATCTGCCCTAATATGTGACTCGATGTTAAATTTTGTTTGATAACGCTCCTGTGAAGCGCCTTGGGACATTTTACTATGATAATGGCGCTATATAAATACAAGTAGTTGTTATTGTTGTGACAGCAAAATGGAATGGGAAATGTTGACAGAAAAGCATCTGTGAAAATTGTGGCAGCCGGCAGGTTTGTGGGTTGGAAGATTGACCTGCAGCAAAGACCTGCGGATCAAGACCAACGTCACAGAGTCCTAGAACATTGGCTCACGTCTGCCGTTGCCAATGTGTCTTGATCTGGGGCAGCCAGGAGAAGGTGCTGAGTGGAGGCCAGGCACACTTCTCCATAGGGGAAAGAGAAGAACGAGTACCATAGACGTCTCTCAGATAGCCCCCTGGTGGTCAGCTGGGGAACGGTCTAGACAGCGAGCTGGCTACAGGTCACCGACCCTCAATTCTCGGGCCCCAATTGACATGTGACACAAAGTAAAATTATAAATGGAGGGGAAAGTAAATTCACGCTGTCGAGAAAGATGTCTGTGTGATTGAAAAGTGGGCACATCCGAGTATTTAGAGTTGAACATTTGTGACTTCAGTCAAAAATGCTGGAAATAGATGCAATTCAAAGGGACAATGGACATTTTTCTCAGCAATTTTTGTCACATAATAAAACAGTAATGACTAATACAGACATTACAAAAATGGCCACTGAGGGCAGAATAGCATTGTGCTGCATTATATACTCCGGTCTCAGACTGTTGGCCAATCAGGCTGGACCACAGTTAGACTGCTTGGTTGGAACTCAGAGTGTTATATGCAGAAGAAGCGCGTGAAGCCACACACACACGCACTCCTCTCCACGCAGTTGAAATTTTGAATATTGAGAGAATGCGCAAGCACCCAGCACTCTCTCAATATTTAAGTCAACAGTTAAACAAACGTTTCAACGAACGCCAATTAGGTGCACTGACGGCCCAAGGGACTCCTGAGCATTTTAGCAACCCAGTTTGACACTGCGCGAGATTTACACCCCAGGTGGTGTCAAACCCAAGCATGGCGAGATTAGCCCCGTCCCGTCCCATCTCACACCTCTTCTCTCCGGAGTATCATCCAAGGTGGGGCCTCACACACAGCCAGCGCACACATGATTTGCCATCCGTTTGATTCAACAATGGGAAAACCGCAGGTTATCTGCCATGTGTTGGTTGCACGTAAAGCCCTGTCGACAATACAGATCCTCACGAAGCTTACCCTTACATCCTTGTGCACTGGAAACGGGGAGTGATGCTGAAGCTGTGTTGTAACCACACCCTTAATGTTTCTTTCCATCTTTTGATAACTGACTGTTCAAGTGCACTACATTTGAATAAATTTAATGCGAAAAATGATTTAAGGAATGAGGATATCTCAGTACGCCCGGATCAAACATGGGGGGCAGTTTTTGGTAGGCCCCACATTCCTTTCTATATGACCTTTCTATCCATTTTTCTGTATCCTGCACTTTCAAGAAAAAATATTTGCTTTCATACAGCGTCTTTCACAGCCACAGGACGCCCCAAAGCGCTTTACAGCCAATTAAGTACTTTTGTAGTGTAATCACTGTTGCAATGTAGGAAATGGAGTCTGTACACTGGAGTTACAGAAACAATGGGACCGTTAAGGTATTTTGTTACAAAGTGGGGTGTCTACAAGGAAATATACAGAAATGCACAATATACAGGAAAATCAATGGTCTATAAACAGTTGTGCCTTATTTCCATTTTCTCCATCCGCCAGTCTCTCTTTCTCTAAATCTGGAATTTTTTTTTGCTAGTTTTCTTCCTCTGCCTTACTCACTTTTTCTTGAGTGAGGACTTGACAGGATCACTTGTTAAGGGAAAATTTAGGATATTCCTCAGGAAGGATTTCTTTGTCGAAGGGTGGTCAAAAGCTGGGAACGGGTTGCCAAGGCGGGCGGTTGAGGCTGGGACAATGGACTAATTTCAAGAACCAGCTTACTGGGAGGATGATGGGATTGGCATTGTAGAAGGGGGAGATCAAACGGGTTGTAGGGCTTTCTTCATCTCAACTTCATCTTGTGAGGTCTTGGAAGAAGAAAAAAATTGTAACAATCTCAGCAGCCATCTTGAAAAGCAAATAGGACAAGCAGTAAGGTGAAACCCATATATTAACAGGATTCACCATTTTCCTGCCTGTGCGTGGGCCCTTGTTAGATACAGGAATTGCTTTAGACCTGGGGATATGAACATGACCTGGGCCAATATTTATCACTCAACCAGCATCACTAAAACAGATTATCTGGTCATTATCTCATTGCTGTTTGCGGGGCCTTACTGTGCACATATTGGTTGTCGTGTTTCCTGTACTACAACCGTGACTACACTTCAAAAGTACTTAATTGGCTTTAAAGCATTTTGGTCATCCTGAGGTGATGAAAGGCGCTATATAAATGCAAGTCTTTCTTTCATGTGTGCTTTGTCCAAAATCCAAATTACTGTAGTACATTTCATACAGCGGTGATGAAAATTCCTGGTTCATGTTACAGTGTGTTAAAGCAGGTATGACAGATATGGATAACTTATGTTGGGATTCAATATGTGGATGCTATTTTTAGCTAGTCTGTTTCTTGCCTGATTGAGAAGTAGCCATTTCATAGATACTGGTGGACACGTTTTGCTGAGATGTGAACATCCCCTCAGATAAAGCACCAGAAAGACATAGACAAGCTACGAGCTGCAGTAGAATATGATCTTTCAACAAATGAGCGAGGCCTCATATTTGTCAACTGGTAACATAAAACATAGAAACATAGAAGATAGGAGCAGGAGTAGGCCATTCGGCCCCTCGAGCCTGCTCCGCCATTCGATGAGATCATGGCTGATCATCCAAACTCAGTACCCTGTACCTGCCTTCTCCCCATATCCCTTGATACCTTTAGCTTTAAGAAATATATCTAACTCATTCTTGAATATATTTAATGACTTGGCCTCAACTACCTTCTGTGGTAGAGAATTCCACAGGTTCACCACTCTCTGGGTGAAGAAATTCTTCCTCATTTCTGTCCTAAATGGCTTACCCCTTATCCTTAGATTATGACCCCTGGTTCTGGACTCTCCGACCATCGGGAACATTCTTCCTGCATCTAGTTTGTCCAGACCTGTCAGAATTTTATATGTTTCGATGAGATCCCCTCTCATTCTTCTATACTCCAGCGAGTATAAGCCCAATTGACCCAATCTCTCCTCATATGTCATTCCTGCCATCCCAGGTATCAGCCTTGTGAATCTTCGCTGAACTCCTTCCATGGCAAGAACATCCTTCCTCAGATAAGGCGACCAAAACTGCACACAGTACTCAAGGTGTGGTCTCACCAAGGTCCTGTACAACTGCAGCAGGATATCCCTGTTCCTATACTGAAACCCTCTCGCTATGAAGGCCAACATACCATTTGCCTTCTTCACCGCCTGCTGCACCTGCATGCTTACTTTCAGCGACTGGTGCACAAGGACACCCAGGTCTCGTTGCACTTCCCCTTCTCCCAATCTATTGCCATTCAGATAATAGTCTGCCTTTCTGTTTTTGACACCAAAGTGGATAACCTCGCATTTATCCACGTTATATTGCATCTGCCACGCTTCTGCCCACTCACCCAACCTGTCCAAATCATCCTGGAGTTTCTCGGTATCCTCCTCGCAGCACACACTCCCACCCAGCTTTGTGTCATCTGCAAACTTGGAGATATTACATTTAGTTCCCTTATCTAGATCATTAATGTATATTGTGAATAGCTGGGGTCCAGTCCAGCTGACTGTCAGTCAGTGAGTTATAAAAGTGGAAGTGAAACTTCCTCCAATATGGTGGTCTGCCCACCGTGTAGCTGATTCTTGTTGTCGGAGGTAAGCCTTGTGTGATTGTGTTTCAATGAGGAGCTCCTTGGGGTGAGAGAATTGGGGGAGTAGGTGGGTTGTAAGTCGACTACCCGACAGAGTCACATCAGCTGGAGGGAGCATGTAGAAAAGAGAAGATATGTCGAAGCCTTTAGGTATCAAGGGATTACAGAGGTTTTCAAAGTCTTCCTGTTTGAGTGATGATGATTGAGGGATAAATATTGGCCAGGACACCGGGGAGAACTCCCCTGCTCTTCCTTGAAATAGTGCCGTGGGATCTTTTACGTCCACCTGAGAGGGCAGACGGGGCCTCGGTTTAACGACTCATCTGAAAGACGGCACCTCTGACAGTGCAGCACTCCCTCAGTACTGCACTGGGGTGTCAGCCTAGATTCTTGCTCAAGTCTCTGGAGTGGGACTGTGAACCCACGACCTTCTGACTCAGGCTAATCCCATCTCAAAAGAACACAAAGTAATCAGTCTCTCTTCTGCCAGGAGTTATTTTGACCGGTGTCTGACAGTAGCACTAATGTTAACTGCTCGAACTCTGTGGTTGCAATTGAAGTGCTTGTGGTTTTCATTGGCTCACATAATTATGCTAATTTGACCAGGCGGGAGTGTTGCTAGGCATTTCTTGTATCCATCACCCATTGGTTGAGCTTGTTATATTGACCGGCACAGCTGCGAGTGTTTCTAGGAAGACGTAAAAAAATCACACAATCTATGTGGTGTGTCATGTGCTGTTTAATCCATTTAGTTGTGTGTGGTAGGAGGGCCAGGTTCAGATACCAGTTCATCAGTGAAACACAATATTTAATAGTCTATTCACACACATTTGCTTCAAACATTACTACCCCTATAATTTTCGGATATGCTCTTTGTCCTTCAGCAGCGCCAAGGAAGAACTCCCAACACTTTTAATTTATATTCACTTCACAAAGACAGTTTCCATGAACAGAGTTTTTTTTCAATTTGATCATGGGATGTGGGCGTCGTTGGCAAGGCCAGCATTTATTGCCCATCATTAATTGCCCTTGAGAAGGTGGTGGTGAGCCGCCTTCTTGAACCGCTGCAATCCGTGCGGTGAGGATGCTCCCACAGTGCTGTGAGGGAGGGAGTTCCAGGATCTTGATCCAGTCTCCTATGAATCGGGAGTGTTATGCATACCATAAACAACAACAACAGCTTGTATTTATATAGCGCCTTTAACATAGTAAAACGTCCCAAGGCTCTGCACAGGAGTGTTGTAAGACAAAAAATTTTACACCGAGCCACATAAGGATAAATTAGGGCAGGTGACCAAAAGCTTGGTCAAAGAGGTAGGTTTTAAGGAGTGTCTTAAAGGAGGAAAGAGAGGTAGAACATAAGAACATAAGAAATAGGAGCAGGAATAGGCCACTTGGCCCCTCGAGCCTGCTCCGCCATTCAATAAGATCATGGCTGATCTTGTGCTCAAAGCCACTTCCCTGCCCGCTCCCCATAACCCTTCACTCCCTTATCTTGCAAAAATCTGTCTATCTCCACCTTAAATGTATTTAATGACCCAGCCTCCACGGCTCTCTGGGGCAGAGAATTCCACAGATTTACGACCCTCTGAGAGAAGAAATTCCTCCTCATCTCAGTTCTAAAAGGGCGACCCTTTATTCCGAGATCATGTGGTGGGCGGAGAGGTTTAGGGAAGGAATTCCAGAGCTTAGGGCCTAGGCAGCTGAAGGCACGGCTACCAATGGTTGAGCGATTAAAATCAGGGATGCTCAAGAGGGCAGAATTAGAGGAGCGTAGATATCTCGGGGGGTTGTGGGGCTGGAAAAAGTTACAGAGCTAGAGAGGGGGCGAGGCCACGGAGGAATTTGAAAACAAGGATGAGAATTTTGAAATTGAGGCGTTGCTTAACAGGGAGCCAATGCAGGACAGCGAGCACAGGGGTGATGGGTGAACGGGACTTGATGTGAGTTAGGACACGGGCAGCCGAGTTTTGGATGACCTTTAGTTTACGTAGGGTAGAACCGTGAGTGGGATAGTATGCCTTGGGACTAATAGTTACACTTTAACTATGCTCTATCGCACTGAGGACCTCTTGGGGTGCCCACCACATGCTTTTGTCTAATTTCGAAAGCAGTAGATGCCACACCTCCAAACTTTACGTCCAAACTAAAAACCATAAAGTAATATTGGGAAGGTTACTGATAATATAAGTACTTGGAAATTAAGATATGTACAAAATTGACTGGCAGGAAAAGACCAGCTTGTCCATCAAGCCTGCCGATACCACGATGGCTGGAGCAATATGACCAAACACTTCCTCACTGCTTCCTCCCCACTCCCACACCCCCCAGCCAAGATATAGGCCTAGAATATCAGCACGGTCCCAATCCCAGCCCCATGCAGCTCTCCATTGTCCACTCTGCTGAAGTCCAAGGAGCCTACAGAAGTGGTTTAAGGGCGCATCTTCAGAATTGCTGAAGCCCGGAATCACCGTCAGTAGCTAGCCCATCCGTGGGGTCCTGCGTGCCAGTTTTTAAAAATATATTCATTCTTGGATATGGGCGTCGCTGGCAAGGCCAGCATTTATTGCCCATCCCTAATTGCCCTTGAGAAGGTGGTGGTGAACCGCTACAGTCCGTGTGGTGAAGGTACTTCCAGAGTGCTGTTAGGGAGGGAGTTCCGGGATTTTGACCCAGCAACAATGAAGGAACAGCGATATATTTCCAAGTCAGGATGGTGTGTGACTTGGAGGTGGTGGTGTTCCCAGGCGCCCTGCTGCCCTTGTCCTTCTAGGTGGTAGAGGTCGCGGGTTTGGGAGGTGCTGTCAAAGAAGCCTCGGCGAGTTGCTGCAGTGCATCTTGTAGATGGTACACACTGCAGCTACGGTGCGCCTGTGGTGGAGGGAGTGAATGTTTAAGGTAGGCTTAATTTAATTCACCCTGGAACAAAAATCTAGTTGCCCTTAGCAGCCCTATTATAAAAAGGGGGTCACTTCAAAGCCACCTGCCAAAAAAAATGCATATTTAAGGCTCCCTCACCTTCAGAGGTCCAGGCTTCAAGGGCAGCCTGAAGCCCCAGTTCGGCCCCACTTCCACTCCTTATGGCCAGGTACGCCCGGTGAGACCAATTGTACGCTGCGTCTCGACTGAGGTCCTAGGAGCCGGTAGTCCCGGTTTAAGGAATCCTCACCCTCTGGCCCTGAGTTTGCAACTGTTTCAACTGGAGCCCGCTGGAATGGTTGCCACTAGCCAGGGTGATGAATCAGTCCTGAAGGAATGAACATATCCTGTTTCTGATGTATTTCTCACACAGGCCAATAATCTGTGCGACTTTTGGATGGTGCAGACTTTCGAAGACCTGCCCACGTGTGGGTAAAGCGAAATGCCCGTCACACGGAGCCCGGCTGTCACTTATACCGAGCCAAAACTCAACTAAAGTTGAACAGCTAGGACAATGTCTCTGTGACAAAAGAACCTTCACCAGAGGTGTTAATCTTGAGACATGAACTATTTTCTCAAGCATATCCTCAAATGGGTCGGCCATTGGAGATAATGGGGCCAATTTTCCTCCTCCAGTGTAAGTTGGGCCTAAAAATGCGAAGAAACGGTGCTTTCCACGTGGGTGGTAACATGTTAATAGCACGCAAATTTCCTCGGTCACCTCATTTGCATCAGCGGCCAAGTACAGTCCAGATCAATTGCAAAGCGCACACTATTGAAGGGAGTGGAACATTTCATGCAAGTGAAATTTATAGAGTTGGAGGCAATTGAAGGCAAATGTTACAATGGGGGAACAAATACTCTGAAGGCACAGAAGGCATCGCAAGCCTTAGAAATCTTGGCCAAGGCCAAAAGGAGCGAGGGGATTAAGAAGTGATGAGGCAAAAGTGAAAGCGAAGTGCAGGCTTGAGGCTGCAGCTGGCCAGTTCTGTCACTCGCGGTGCCAATCCTGTGGTGCATGTTAGCAACAGGTGTCCGTACAGCAGATGACACAGCTCTGCATCTGGCTCTGCTGATCCAGACTCTGTGAAAACACCTCCTGACAGTTGGGCGAGACAGTACGTGAAGATATGGTCGGTGTCATCTTCGTGGGTGTGTCCAATCAGGCTTTGCCGGCTAATGATCACCCTTGTCATGCTTTCTTCAGGAGGATTTTCTGCCACTTTATTTTTAATGATTCTGTAGCCATCATCGTGAATGCTTCTTGAATAATAATCCCCGCTGAGAAACCTTTAAGAATTCTCTTTATATCATTTCCTTTTATCTTTTGGTGCGGGATATAAAGTTTCAGAATCCACATACACATGTGACACAAAATATTGAACTATCATGAGCTTCAAGCAGAGGTTTAGAAAAAAAACGCTTGCTATAAATGTCTGAATGTTACGCTCGCATTTGGTTGATTCTTGGAAACTGGAACTCAACATTACCAGTCAGTCAGAAAGTCTCCAATAAAAGCCATGACCAGCTTGAAGCTGAAATGTCTTCCGTAATAAACAGTAAGACACATGGCAGGGTGGTGTGGGGCAATGGGGGGTGGTGGTAGATCTTGGCTTTGTGTGATAGCCAGTCGGCAGTCCGTTTTACATCTCCCCAGATTTTTAAATCAGTGGACTTCCACATCACTGTGTGTCAGCTGTGGCTCAGTGGGTAGCACACTTGCCTACTGAGTCCGAAGGTTGTGGGTTCACAGTCCCCACTCCAGAGACTGGAGCACAAAAACCCAGGCTGACACTCCAGTGCAGTGTTGAGGGAGTGCTGCACTGTCAGAGGTGCCGTCTTTTGGATGAGACGTTAAACCGAGGCCCCGTCTGCTCTCTCAGGTGGACATAAAAGATCCCACGGCACTATTTCGAAGAAGAGCAGGGGAGTTCTCCCTGGTGTCCTGGCCAATATTTACCCCTCAATCGACATCACTAAAAACAGATTATCTGGTCATTATCACATTGCTGTTTGTGGGAGCTTGCTGTATGCAAATTGGTTGCTGAGTTTCCCACATTACAACAGTGACTATTTTTCAAAAAGTACTTCATTGGCTGTAAAGCGCTTTGAGATGTCCAGTTGTCATGAAAGGTGCTATAGAAATGCAAGTCTTTCTTTCTTGCTAAAAATGGCAATCCATAAATGATAGCAATTTTTTTTTCAAAGTTAATTTATGTATTTCTGCTACGCCCTGCAGTTAGAGCTAGCCATATTCTGAAAATTATTGTAATATGTAATGTGTCTTAGTCACAGTAAATCACAGTCCAATAACAAATATGGCCAAGCTGCATTTTTAAGCTCCTAATACACAAATCACTAAAAGTTGTGACACAGGTTAGCAAGGCCATAAAAAAAGCAAACCAAGCACTAGGGTTTATTTCTAGAGGGATAGAATTGAAAAGTAGGGAAGTTATGCTAAACCTGTATCGAACCTTGGTTAGACCACACTTGGAGTACTGCGTACAGTTCTGGTCGTCATATTATAAAAAGGATAGAGAGGCGCTGGAGAGGGTGCAGAGAAGATTTACAAGGATGACACCAGAAATGCGAGGGTATACATATCAGGAAAGGATGAACAGGCTGGGTCTCTTTTCTCTTGAAAAAAGAAGGCTGAGGGGTGACCTAATAGAGGTCTTTAAAATTATGAAAGGTTTTGATAGAGTGGATACAGAGAAAATGTTTCCACTTGTGGGGAAGAGCATAACTAGAGGCCATCAAAATAAGATAGTCACCAAGAAATCCAATAGGGAATTCAGAAGAAACTTCTTTACCCAAAGAGTGGTGAGAATGTGCAACTCGCTGCCGCAGGGAGTTGGTTGAAGCGAACAGTATAGATGCATTTAAGGGGAGGCTGGATAAGCATATGAGGGAGAAGGGAATAGAGGGTTATGCTGATAAATTTAGATGAGGAAAGACGGGAGGAGGCTCGAGTGGAGCATAAACGCCAGCATGGACTGGTTGGGCCGAATGGCCTGTTTCTGTGCCGTATATCCTATGTAATCCGATGTAATACAATATACATGCAGCTCCCTGCACAATAATAAGCTGAAACGGTTTTTGTATTTAGGCCTTTTTATTACCTAAGTAAAGCTAAATAAACTCCATATTATCCTCATCACAGTAGGAAAAAATTTGACCTATTTTCAGATATTGAAACAGAACACAAACGTTAAGTAGAAGGATGTAAATGAAGAAAAACATGTTTTTTTTGTTGAGGTAATTAATCAATATATTATTTTTTAAAAACATACACAACACACATGGTTCATTGTCAGTGTCAGTTCTGGTCCCTAATTGGCACATGCACTCTGTCACAAATCTTTCAGCTTCGTGAAGGAAAACCAGACTGTAAATTCTGCTTAAAATAAACACTCCATCTGACTTGCACAGACGACCAAACTTCGTGGAAACAAGCTTTTGGAAGAGATTTACAATTCCTATTCTGATGACAATTGTTTACTTTTGGGCTGGAAGGTTTGTGTTTAAATATTCTCTGCTCTAGATGTACTGCAGCAAGTTTCATTTATGTACAAAAAAATGTATGGTTCGGCAATTTAGTCAGAGAACCTTGATGGAATTTCGCACATACTGCACAGTTCAATCAATTCTCTCGATATAATAAAGATTTGCATTTATATAGCGCCTCATCACATCTCTCAACATCTCAAGCAATTTGCTTCGAAGTGCGGTGACTCTTACAAGCAAACAAAACCATTTTGTGGACAAATGAGAATTTTAAAGTTGAGGCATGGGGGACCAGGAGCTAACGTAGGTCAGCGAGCACAGGGCTGATGGGCGAACGGGACTTGGTGTGAGACAGATTACGTTTTGGATGAGCTGAAATTACGAAGTGAGGAGGATGGGAGGCATGGATGAGTGTTTCAGTGGCAGATGGGTTGAGGTAGGGGCCGAGACAGGCTCGATAGGACAGGTGAAAGTAGGCAGTCTTTGTGATGGAGAGGCAATGGAGTTGGAAGCACAGATCAGGGTCAAATAGGACGCAGAGGTTGTGAACATTCTGGTTAAGCGTGAGACAGTGGCTGGGGAGGGTGATGGAATGAGCGACGAGGGTCAAAGACAATCGCTTCGGTGTTCCCAATGGTAAGCTGGAGGAAATTGCAGCTCATCCAAGACTGGTAATCTTCCCTCAGTTTTTCCCCCTCTCCCCTGGAGGTGTTGAGTCTTGCTGGAGTATAGCTCTACGGGCAGAAGAATAAACTTACCAAATTGTGACAAACTAGTTTGAAATCCAGCTACAGCTTTTAGGTTATCAGCCCAGTGCTCTTCTACTAGAAAGAAAGAAAGACTCGCATTTATACAGCGCCTTTCACAACCACCAGACGTCCCAAATGAAGTACTTTTTTTGTAATGTAGGAAACGCTGCAGCCAATTTGTGCACAGCAAGCTCCCACAAACAGCAATGTGATAATGACCAGATCATTTGTTTTTGTTATGCTGATTGAAATCTAGGACTGCTGGACAAACTGATGTAAGAAAACTACTAGGCACTTGGTCTAAGCGTTAAACAAAGCTTTAATCAACTGTTTTACAACATGGAGGTCTAGTTGTCCTTCACTAGTTCCTGTTAAAGAATGTCCTGAGCAAGCTGGGCCCATGCCCGAGTATTTATACTCTCCCTGGACAGCGCCACCAGCAGGCCGCCCAGTATTATGTCATGTCATTTCCCATGAATGACAAGATTCATGTCACAAACCATTAATGTCTGAAACCCAAGGAGCCTCTCAACATCTCAAAGAATGACGGCTGATGTCGGTATGTCCAGTCCTATCAATCCTATCAATTTTTTTAGTTCATTCACGGGATGAATCCCTACTTTTGCCCTAGAGAAGGTGGCGGTGAGCCGCCTTCTTGAATTAAGTGGCTTGCTAGGCCAGTTCAGAGGCCAGTTCAGAGTCAACCACAGTCACATATAGGCCAGACCAGGTAAGGACAGCAGATTTCCTTCCCCAAAGGACATTAGTGAGGGAAAATGCTAGAGTCCATTATAAAAGATGTAATAGCAGAGCACTTGGAAAACAGTGACAGGATCGGACAAAGTCAACATGGATTTACAAAAGGTAAATCATGCTTGACTAATCTACTGGAATTTTTTGAGGATGTAACTGGTAGAAAATATAAGGGAGAACCAGTGGATGTGGTGTATTTGGACTTTCAGAAGACTTTCGATAAGGTCCCGCATAAGAGATTAGCGTACAAAGTTAAAGCACATGGGATTGGGGGTAAACTACTGACTTGGATAGAAAACTGGTTGGCAGACAGGAAGCAAAGAGTAGGAATAAACGGGTCTTTTTCCAAGTGGCAGGCAGTGACTAGTGGGGTACCGCAGGGATCGGTGCTAGGACCCTAGTTATTCACAATATATATCAATGATCTAGACGAGGGAACTAGATGTAATATCTAGCTGGGGCGTGTGTGCTGTGAGGAGGATGCAGAGAAACTCCAGTATGATTTGGACAGGTTGGGTGATTGGGCAGATGCATGGCAGATGCAGTATAATGTGGATAAATGTGAGGTTATCCACTTTGGTGGCAAAAACAGGAAGGCAGATTATTATCTGAACGGCAATAGATTGGGAAAAGGGGAAGTGCAACGAGACCTGGGTGTCCTTGTGCACCAGTCACTGAAGGTAAGCATGCAGGTGCAGCAGGCGGTTAAGAAGGCAAATGGTATGTTGGCCTTCATAGCGAGAGGATTCGAGTACAGGAGCAAGGATGTCTTGCTGCAGTTGTACAGGGCTTTGGTGAGACCACACCTTGAGTATTGTGTGCAGTTTTGGTCGCCTTAACCGAGGAAGGATGTTCTTGCCATGGAGGGAGTGCAGCGAAGATTCACCAGACTGATACCTGGGATGGCAGGAATGACGTATGAAGAGAGAGTGGGTCGATTAGGCTTATATTCGCTAGAGTTTAGAAGAATGAGAGGGGGTCTCATTGAAACTTATAAAATTCTAACAGAACCAGGGGTCACAGTCTAAGGATAAGGGGTAAACCATTTAGGACTGAGATGAGGAGGAATTTCTTCACCCAGAGAGTGGTGAACCTATGGAATTCTCTACCACAGAAGGCAGTTGAGGCCAAGTCATTAAATATATTCAAGAAGGAGTTAAATATATTTCTTAAGGCTAAGGGGATCAATGTATATGGGGAGAAAGCAGGGACAGGGTACTGAATTTGGATGATCAGCCATGATCACATTGAATGGTGGAGCAGGCTCGAGGGGCTGAATGGTCTACTCCTGCTCCTATCTTCTATGTTATGTAGATGGGCTTTTACAGCAATCCAGTTTCCATTACTGACACTAGCTTCTTATTCGAGATTTTTATTTAATTACCTGAATTTAAATTCCCAGCTGCCATGGTTGGATTTGAATTCATGTACTAGTGGATCATTAGTCCAGGGGCCCCTGGATTACTAGTCCAGTAACATAACCACTATGCTACCGTACCCATTGTACCTGATTCTGGGTCAATGTGAAGATCAATGCGTCTCGGGCTGCTGCTAAAGCTGCTTGGAGAGTCACAAGAATGGCCTGGAGATGACCCAGCTCTGCGTTTCCCACCCTTTCTGTGGGAAAGTACCAAGTCTTCCCCCAGCACCCCGCCACCCCCCCCCCCCCCCCCCCCCCCACCTGCTCGATATGACAGGTGTGGAACTCACCTGGTGGAAAGTCACCATGGGGTGCTTTATCTCACCGCTCTGTTGTGCAACACATCAATGTAACAAAATGTTAGCAGAACGGAAGTCGGTTTGGAATCTCAACAGCAGTAGGAAATCGACGCTCTTGCATTTCGAGTGATAGCAAGATAGATATAAAAAAATCCTATGACGTTAACAACTTTGATTGTTTGACTCACATTCCAACCAGGTTTGTTCCCGATTCTGGGCGCTGATTGTATACCAAGCTCTGTGCCAGCACGTTTGGTCGGGAAGGGTTGGGTGGGTGGGTGATCCCTAGTTACCAGTTTCTAGTAATTAAGCTTGGGTTGGGATCGTCCTTTACTTTTGTTATTTGTACCCTACACATTAAATGGAGGGGTTTTTTTTTCCTTGAAGATGCAATTCAAGTATATGATTTGCAACCAGTTATAAACACAGTTCAGGTTTGCCATTCTCAGGTTTCTCATAAGTTGTGATGTGTTTGATTACAGATTTGCATCGGTTCACAGCAAATATGTAGTGTGTACGCTCTGCAGCCGTAGAGGACTCGGAGATTTCCTTCCCTAAATACTACTGAAATTACCAGCATGACATTGACAAATTCATACTGTATAAAATAGTCAATGAAGTGATTGTCTGCCTCCATTTATTAGGTTGCTGTAGTAATAAACTGCAGATGTTAATACAGTTGGGCACAATTATGGCAGACATTTACAACACTTTTCGAACTAACATGCAAGCATTTAAACAGAGCTATTTTCAGATTCATTAATTATTGTCTGCCTCCATCTGTTTCATGCCATTATTTTGATGGTACGAATAAAAGGAGCATTGTCCTAATTTCATTTCTTACACACCAGCTTTAACTGGTAATATTTTAATCCTCTCATTAATCAAATCTTTGCTTCATCTTCTGCTACTGGTAGCTTGCATTCAATAGTTGCTGAAAGTCCTCGCACATCAAAATACTTCAAAATTATAAGAGGGAAGCAGGCCATTTGGCCCAACCAGTCCATGTCGGTACTGACCCTCATTGCGAGCAAATATTCCTGATCACATTTATCCATCTTATTCCCATATCCCTTCATTCCCTGTTCCTTCATCCACCGATCCAATCTGACCTTGAATGCTGACATAGTTTTTGCCCCAATCACGAATCCAAGAGGTGAACTCTACAGCCTCTCAACTCTCAGTTTGAAGACGTTTCTCTTGTTCTCTGTTCTAAATCTTTTACATTTAATTGTGTATCTATGGCCCCTCATTGACGATCCCTCAACTACTGGAAAGGTAGGTAAGGGCATTTGTTAGATAAAGGGTATCAAGAGATATGGAGTCAAGGCGAGTAAATGGAGTTGAGGTACAGATCATCCATGATCTCATTGAATGGCGGAGCTAGGTTTGAGGGGCTGAATGGCCTACTCCTGTTTTTATGGAAATAGTCTGCTTCTATCTACCCTGTCCCATCCTTTCAGAATTTTAAAGACTTTTATCATATTGCCTCTGTATTGTTCTAACAAAGAAGGCCCAATTTTTTCAAGTCTATCTTTGTATTTGTATGTGCTCCTACCAGTGAATCTGCATTGTACCTTCACTATAGCTTCAATATCCTTCCTGTAGTGTGCAGCCCAATATTGCATGCTAACTGAGGTCTTATTAAAGTTTTGTACCTCTTGGCTTTTAGATTCTGAACCTCTTGTGATAAAACTGAGAATTCTATTAGTTCTTTTAATGGCTTTATCAACCCGCCATTGTTTTTTCATAATGGCTTTAACAGCCTGAGGCGCTGCTTTTAATATCCTGTGAACCTGTACCTCCCAAATCCCTCTGCTCATTCACAGCACCGAGCCTACTTCCATTCACAGCATAATTACTGCTGTTTTTTTCCTAACCAACTTACTGACATTGAATTCCATCGGTCACTTCTTAGCCCTCTCCCCCATTTCATCAATATCCCATTGCAGCTTCCTTTGGTCTTCTGAAGAATTAACTATACTTCCCATTCTGGTATCGCCTGCAAAGTTGGACTGCACCCCTTCTAGACCTGTATCCTATACGTGCTAAGCATGATCCCTCCATGGCCTCGCCCCTCCCTATCTCTGTAATCTCCTCCAGCCCCACAATCCCCCCGAGATATCTGCTGCTCCTCCATTTCTGGCCTCTTGAGCATCCCTGATTTTAATCGCTCCACCATTGGTGGCCGTGCCTTTAGCTGCCACGGCCCTAAGCTCTGGAATTCCCTCCCTAAACCTCTCCGCCTCTCTTTCCTCCTTTAAGACGCACCTTAAAACCTAGCTCTTTGACCAACCTGTCCTAATATCTCCTTATGTGGCTCGGTGTCAAATTTTGTTTTATAACGCTCCTGTGAAGCTCCTTGGGACGTTTCACTACGTTAAAGATGCTATATAAATGCAAGTTGCTGTTGTTGTTGTTAATTCTCATTACTCTTGAAGAGGCCCCACTGTTTTTGTCAAGTAAGGCTGTTGGGCAGCTCTCCGGATGGCTTAGTAGCGAAGTGTACCACAAGGCGTGGCACTAAGTCACAAAGCCCTGGTGACCAAGTGTGATCCTGGTCTGTGTTGAGTTAGTCAGTCTCAGCTGGGGTATCAGTTGGGCACTACACCGTGGCCTCAATGCTTTTGGCCCAAAGGATGGAGGAAAGCCAGAGTTCCCAGTCCATTGACCTCTGCTGGAGCGTGCACATGCGGGCATTGGGCGAGGAATGGGTGCATCTCGGCTGTGATGCTCGTCATGTTGAACAGCCCGCCAACACTCTGGTGGTGAAGTTATTCTTAGCACACAGCCTGTGTTAAGTGGTTGTTCAATTATTGTTTGCTAAACACTTGCAGGAATGCACAACTTTACTTTGTGCGCTTTCTTGAAGTTTGGGTGTGTTGAGCGGCGATAAAATAATGCACTACTGAGTGGCCAATCTAAAAAGAACCTGCAAGAAATTTGCTTAATTAACTAAAAAGCCACTTAGCCAGCATCAATAATGCACAATGGGGCATTTAAGCTATGAAGTGTACACTTTCTTGTGGAAATAGAGGAATAGAGCAGGCACCACAATCCCTGATAGACAGATCAAGAACTTCAGGTCATAATAGACAGTGTGATGGCAAGGAGAAATACTGTGTGTACTGTGGAGGGATAACCCAGCAATAACCAGAGGGTCAAGTCTGTGAATATGGGGTCATGCACCTGTGCTAGCTGGAGGGATATCCATAAGAAGGTGTCGAACTTGAAGAATGGTGCCAAGGTGAGGAAGTAGGATGACGATGGAAAAACTGGAGGTTTCTACATAAGGAAACCGTCATCTACGTAAGAAACCATTGATACCAAATGTCAGATAGGTTTTCTTGATTACCATAGCATACTCAAACCAAACTGATCCAGTAACCTACTGTTATTGCAACACAAAGGGAAGTGCATGGCCCAGGTGATCTCCTGGACTGGTTTTGATTGCCTGAGGGGGTCAGAGAGGAATTTGCCAGAGTTTTTTTTATCCCTTATTGGCCTTGAGTTCTTTGCCTCTCCCAGGAGGTTACATGGCTGCAGGGAAGGGGAAGGAAGTGTCCAGTCATGGTGCTCCAGCCATCATGAGTGTGGGGGAGGTTTGATGGAGCAACCGGTCTTTTCCTGCCCGTCATTTTCGTATGTTTGTGTGTTTGTATAAGAACATAAGAACATAAGAAATAGGAGCAGGAATAGGCCATTTGGCCCCTCGAGCCTGCTCCGCCATTCAATAAGATCATGGCTGATCTTGGGCTCAAAGCCACTTCCCTGCCCGCTCCCCATAACCCTTCACTCCCTTATCTTGCAAAAATCTGTCTATCACCACCTTAAATGTATTTAATGACCCAGCCTCCATGACTCTCTGGGGCAGAGAAATCCACAGATTTACGACCCTCTGAGAGAAGAAATTCCTCCTCATCTCAGTTCTAAAAGGACGACCCTTTATTCTGAAACTATGCCCCCGAGTTCTAGATTTCCCCACGAGGGGAAACATCCTCTCTGCATCTACCTTGTCGTGCCCCCTCAGTATCTTATATGTTTCAATAAGATCACCTCCCATTCTTCTAAACTCCAATGAGTATAGGCCCAACCTGCTCAACCCTTTCTTCATAAGTCAACCCCCTCATCTCAGGAATCAACCTCGTGAATCATCTCTGAACTGCCTCCTGAACTGTATGAATGGATCAAGAAAATCACACTGCAAGCTGTAGCTGAGAAAGATTGTAGAATGACTTGAATTATTCCTATCCAAATGGCAATTACCATGCACTCTGTTAGTTCTCAAAAATTCTGCAGGCAAAATACTTTACAATCAGATTAGCAATATATGCATAAGGCCGTACAACAGTGCTGCAGCTTAAGATGTGCAGCACAAAATATCTGGTCATTCCATTCAATGCATATTTTTCTTCTTAACAGAAAAAGGACAGCGGACCATAGACGACGATGACGACAACAACTTTTATTTATATAGCGCCTTTAACGTAGTAAAACGTCCCAAGGCGCTTCACAGGAGTGTTATAAGACAAAAAAAAAATTTGACACCGAGCCATATAAGGATAAATTAGGGCAGGTGACCAAAAACTTGGTCAAAGAGGTAGGTTTTAAGGAGCGTCTTAAAGGAGGAAAGAGGTAGCGAGGCGGAGAGGGTGAGGCTGGGAATTCCAGAGCTTAGGGCCCAGGCAACAGAAGACACGGCCACCAATGGTTGAGCAATTATAATCAGGGATGCTCAAGAGGTCAGAATTAGAGGAGCGCAGATATCTCGGGGGGTTGTGGGTCTGGAGGAGATTACAGAGATAGGGAGGGGCGAGGCCTTGTAGGGATTTGAAAACAAGGATGAGAATTTTGAAATCGAGGCGTTGCTTAACTGGGAGCCAATGTACGTCAGCAAGCACAGGGGAAATGGATGAATGGGACTTGGTGCGAGTTAGGACACGGGCAGCCGAGTTTTGGATGACCTCAAGTTTATGTAGGGTAGAATGTGGGAGGCCAGCCAGGAGTATGTTGGAATAGTCAAGTCTAGAGGTAACAAAGGCGTGGATGAAGGTTTCAGCAGCGGATGAGCTGAGGCAGGGGCGGAGATGGGCGATGCTACGGAGGTGGAAATAGGCGGTCTTAGTTATGGCGTGTATATGTGGTCGGTAGCTCATTTCAAATATGACACCATGTGGTTCAGCCTCAGACAGATGTTAGGGAGAGGGATGGAGTCAGTGGCTAGGGAACGGAGTTTGTGGCGGGGACCGAAAACAATGGTTTCTGTCTTCCCAATATTTAATTGGAGAAAATCTCTGCTCATCCAGAACTGGATGTCGGACAAAGCAGTCTGACAATTTAGAGACCGTGGAGGGTTCGAGAGAAGAGGTAGTGAGGTAGAGCTGGGTGTCGTCAGCGTACATGTGGAAACTGACGCTGTGTTTTCCGATGATGTCGCCAAGGGGCAACATATAGATGAGAAATAGGAGGGGGCCAAGGATAGATCCTTGGAGGACACCAGAGGCAATGATGTGGGAGCGGGAAGAGAAGCCCTTGCAGGTGATTCTCTGGCTACGATTAGATTGATAAGAATGGAACCAGGCGAGTGCAGTCCCACCCAGCTGGACGACGGTGGCGAAGCATTGGCGAAGGATGGAGTGGTCAACCGTGTCAAAGAATGCAGACAAGTCAAGAAGGACGAGGAGGGATAGTTTACCTTTGTCACAGTCACAAAGGATGTCATTTGTGACTTTGATGAGAGCCGTTTCGATACTGTGGCAAGGGCGGAAACCTGATTGGAGGGATTCAAACATGGAGTTGCGGGAAAGCTGGGCAGGAATTTGGGAAGCGACAAGACGTTCAAGGACTCTGGAGCGGAAAGGGAGGTTGGAGATGGGGCGCTAGTTTGCAAGGACGGAGGGGGTCAAGGGTTATTTTTTTGAGGAGCACAGGCGAGCAGCTGGGTTCAGGCTAAACCCCTCACCATCTTTCAAGACATGATATTGCAGGTCATCAACTGAATGGCTTGGGTGATTGGGAAGCTGGAAGAGAGAAATATGCATATCGCTTGTCTGTGTAATTGTATTTCAGCAGGTGTGAAGCAATGGCTGTTGGGCACGGCAAAGTGTGCCACGGCTAGTCTGTGCACCAACATGTCTAACCATGCACATCTGCTTATGTGGCCTTTCCTTCACATGACAGAGCCATCGGAGCAGCAAAGCTGGGGGTTTCGGAGCGCCAAAGAGCTCGAGTGTCGCTACTCTTTGAGACAGGTGCCTGGCCAGACATACAGGCCCTGAACTTCACTGGGGCGGGATTTCCAACTGGGGGTGGGGAAGGATTTCTGGTCGGGAAACCCGAGATTGCGCGAATGCTGTGGGGTTTTAACTCCACGGCGTGCGTGCTTTTTCTTGTCCCCGACAGGATCCCCGCCCGTCAGCCAAGCCTGATTGACAGACTCGGCTGCCTGTCGGGCGGGGAAACGCGGCAGCAGAGGCCGCCACTCAGGAGCAAGTAGAGGTTGCGATGGTGGCGGGGCAGTGGGTCGAGAGTGGTTTGGAGGGTTGTGGGGGGGGGGGCGCGGGGAGGTGATCGCAGGGTTTGGAGGCAGATCAGGGGCAGAGATGGAGAGGCGTCAGGCTGGGTCGATGATCGTGGGGAGGTCGGTCGGGATCTAATCGCGGGGAGGGAAATATGTTAGCTTGCGGGGGGCTGGGGGGAAGCACTCCTGCTCCTCCTCGCCCACAAGCAGTGCTGGAAAGGCACTTACCTTTTCCGCGTTGCAGTCCTCGCCTCCCTTTAGCTGCCTGATCTCCCGAGGCCAGGGAATCCCTGCCGACCAGGGTTGAATGTAAAATGGGGCTTAAATGTGAGGGGACACAGCCTCACTAAAATATTTAAATGACCAACCCGCCTCCTGGGAGTGGATTGGTTGTCTGCCCCCACCCCAGTTCCCGCCTCCGTTAAAACCGGAAGTGGGTGGGTTCAAGGCGGGTTGGGTTCGGGTTTGCGATTTTAAAAATGCTTACATCCCACCTGACCCAAACCCACCCGTTTTTGGGGGTTCAAATGCCCCTCACATACTCTAAGCGACTCTTACTGAGCTAGAAGCAGCAAGGCAAGGCAAGTCACTTCAGAAAAACAGAGTTTGCCCTGGTGGCTCTCAATCTCCACCTAATTAAGCAACGTCGATTGCCTTTTGCCCCCGGTTCAATCTACGGACACCAGCTTTGGCAGGAGGGGATAACCACAGGTTAAAAATCAGCCAGTTCTCATTCTTTGGTTCACTTGGCCTTACCCAACAATTGTAACTCGTTATCACTGTGAAAAGACAGCTTCCATAAGCAGCCCCGCACATCTTAGGAACTAAAGTGAACCTTAGGCGTGTAGTGAATGGCAGGTAATGTGCTTGAGAGGTAACAACTCACCCTGTTTTTTTTACTGGATTATAGTGGATGTGAGATGGATTTGGCGTCCTGATCTGTTACAATAGATGGAAAAACACCATGCAGACAGATCATATACTTCTGGAAAGGCAAGCAAACATGGTGCTTAACATTAATCAGTGCACTAAACTGTTTACTGAGTCCTGCAGAACAAATTGTTTCAAGGTTCTGAGAGCATTTAAAAGGGAGTTATTTGAGGTTTTATGTGTGAGGGTATTACTTCGTGCTCACTGAGGTCTGTCTCACTGCAGTGACTTAGACATGCGGTTTTCAAATGAATTAAAAATGAGCAGCAATCTCAAGGCGTGCTTAAAAGAAGACTTTCCCGTCACGAGTGTGAATTTTGACAGTCTCTGCTACTTCACAGGATCTCCCTGATGGGACGGCCATTGCAGATAACAGCCCTGCCTGTTGCTGGCAGTGACAAACGTTGTCTGGGAAGTGAATCAAACCGACGTTGTCCTGATGGGGATCTCTCTTCCAGTTAATAACGACAAAGTCTTGTCCATCCTACGAAGCTAGCGCCTACACTTCAGGCAAGATCTGTATATCTGCTTCTCCCTGCGCACTTACATAAAAGTGAGAAGTTGCACAACACCAGGTTATAGTCCAACAGTTTTATTTGAAATCACAAGCTTTCGGAGCGCCGCTCCTTCGTCAGGTGAAGTAAAGGAATACAAATCGACAAAGCATATAGAAACATAGAAACTAGGAGCAGGAGCAGGCCATTCGGCCCGTCGAGCCTGCTCCACCATTCAATACGATCATAGCTGATCATCCAAATCCAGTCCCTGCTTTCTCACACAGAATCCCCACAGTACAGATAGAGGCCATCTCGGCCCATCAAGCCTGCACCTATCCCCGTAACCCCACATATTTAATCCCCCCCCTAACACTAAGGGTCAATTTATCATAGCCAAATCAACCTAACCCGCACATTTTTGGACTGTGGGAGGAAACCGGAGCACCCGGAGGAAACCCACGCAGACACGGGGAGAATGTGCAAACTCCACACAGACAGTCACCCAAGGCCAGATTCGAACCCGGGTCCCTGGCGCTGTGAGGCAACAGTGCTAACCACTACGCCACCGTGGCAGACGACTGCATTTAATCCTCCTGACTGACAAAAGGCAGTCAGGAGGATTAAATGTAGTCGTCTGCCATTGTACGCTACACATGCATTGTTCTCTGTCTATATATGCTTTGTCGATTTGTATTCCTTCACTTCACCTGACGAAGGAGCAGCAGCTCTGAAAGCTTGTGATTTCAAATAAAACTGTTGGACTATAACCTGGTGTTGTGCGACTTCTCACTTTTGTCCACCCCAGTCCAACACCGGCATCTCCGCATCATGGCCACTTACATAAAGGCAACAGATATTATTTCCAGGAACCAGGATTGTATGTGTTCACTCAAACTGCGCGCACACATTCAAACACATGCCAACCCCAAGCCTTTTCTGGACAGCAGTCAACAGAAACTAGTTTAAATATCAGGAACGGTACCATAGTGGTTATGTTACTGGACTAGTAATCCAGAGGCCTGGACAACTGATCCGGAGACATGAGTCCAAATCTCTTAGGCAGTTCTTCTTCTTAGGCAGTCCCTCGGAACCGAGGATGACTTGCTTCCACACTAAAAATGAGTTCTCAGGTGACTGATGAGTCCAATGCAGGACCTACAGACTCTGTCACAGGTGGGGCAGACGGTGGTTGAAGGGGCAGGTGGGTGGGGTGCTTGGGTTGACGTGCGCTCCTTCCGCTGTTTGTGCTTGGCTTCCGCTTGCTCCCGGCGAAGAGACTCGAGGTTTTCGGCGCCTTCCCGGATGCTTCTCCTTCACTTTGTGCGGTCTTGGGCCAGGGATTCCCAGGTGTCGGTGGGGATGTTGCACTTTTTCAAGGAGGCTTTGAGGGTGTCCTTGAAGCATTTCCACTGCCCACCTGGGGCTCTCTTGCCGTGTCGGAGCTCCGAGTAGAGCGCTTGTTTTGGGAGTCTCATATCAGGCCTGCGGACAATGTGACCCATCCATTGGAGCTGATCGAGCATGGTCAGAGCTTTGATGCTGGGGATGTTGGCCTGAGCGAGAACACTGACGTTGGTGCGCCTATCCTGCTAATGGATTTGCAGGATCTTGCGGAGGCAGCATTGGTGGTACCTCTCCAGTGCTTTGAGGTGCCTGCTGTCCATGTCTCTGAGGCATACAGCAGGGCGGGTATCACTACTGCTCTGTAGACCATGAGCTTAGTGCCGGGTTTGAGGTCCTGGTCTTCAAACACTCTTTTCCTCAGGCGACCGAAGGCTGCACTGGCACACTGAAGGCGGTGCTGGACTTCATCATCGACATCTGCCCTTGTTGACAGTAGGCTCCCAAGGTATGAAAGTGGTCCACGTTGTCCAAGGCCTTGTTGTGGATTTTGATAATCGGGCGGCAGTACTGTGTGGTGGGGGCAGGTTGGTAGAGGACTTTTGTCTTACGGATGTTTAGTGTAAGGCCTATGCTCTTGGACGCTTTGGTGAAGGTGTTGGCGATGGTTTGGAGTCTGACCTCCAAATGTGCGCAGACGCAAGCATCGTTTGCATACTGTAATTCGATGACAGAGGATGGGACGACCTTGGATCTGGACTGGAGGTGACGGAGGTTGAACAGTTTCCCGTTTGTTCTATAGATTAGCTCCACTCCAGCGGGGAGCTTACTGAGGGTGAGATGGAACATTGCAGCAAGGAAGATCGAGAAGAGCATTGGTGCGATGACACAGCCTTGCTTGACCCTGGTCTGTATGTGAATTGGGTCTGTGGTGGATCCGTTGGTCAGGATCACGGCTTGCATGTCATCGTGAAGCAGGCGGAGGATGGTGACAAACTTTTGAGGGCAGCCGAATTTGAGGAGGACACTCCATAATCCCTCACGGTTGACAGTGTCGAAGGCCTTTGTGAGGTCAAAGAAGGCCATGTACAGCAGTTGGTGCTGTTCCCTGCATTTCTCTTGTAGTTGAAGATCATGTCCATTGTGCCCCTTAGTGGGCGGAATCCGCATTAGTTCAAATACCACCATGACAGCTGGGGAATTTAAATTCAGTTAATTAAATAAATCTGGACTAAAAACCCAGTATCAGTAATGGTGACTGTGAAACTATCGGATTGCCATAAAAAAAACATCTGGTTCACTAATGTCCTTTAGGGAAGGAAATCTGCCGTCCTTACCCGGTCTGGCTTATGTGTGACTCCAGACCCACAGCAATGCGATTGACTCTTAACTGCCCTCTGAAATGGCCCAGCAACCCACTCAGTTGTACCAAACCACTACAACAAAGCCAGCACTGTGGGAGTACCTTCACCACACGGACTGCAGCGGTTCAAGAAAGTGGCTCACCATCACCTTCTCAAGGGCAATTAGGGATGGGCAATAAATGCCGGCCTTGCCAGCGACGCCCACATCCCGTGAACGAATAAATTAAAATAAATTTGGGGCCGTCTTTCGGATGAGGCCCCGTTTGCCCTCTCAGGTGGACATAAAAGATCCCACGGCCACTATTCGAAGAAGAGCAGGGGGCATTTATCTTTCCAACCTCAACCAACACCTAAAACAGATGATCCAGTCATTTATCTCATTGCTGTTTGTGGGAGCTTGCTGTGCGCAAATTGGCTGCCTCCTTTTCTACATTACAACAGTGATTACACTTCGAAAGTATTTCCTTGGTTGCAAAGCATTTTGGAATGTCCTGTGGTCATGAAAGGCGCTATACATATATATATATAAATATGCAAGTCTTTTTTTCTTTTACTGTCTAACCCTGGCCTAGTTTAAGATCTGCATGAAAATATCAGAAAGTTTTCTTGTTTGAAACGGGACCGATCTCAGTTCCATCGTCGTACTGACATTAAGCTGGAAGCACCAACACTCAGTGCCATGAAGTGGGATTTCCAGGCTCGATTCCCCCCCACTCCACTCAAGTGAGAAGTCGCACAACACCAGGTTATAGTCCAACAGTTTTATTTGAAATCACAAGCTTTCGGAGCTGCTGCCCCTTCGTCAGGTGAAGTGAAGGAATACGAATCGGCAAAGCATATATAGATAGAGAACAATGCCTGTGTAGCGTACAATGCCAGACGACTACATTTAATCTTTCTGACTGCCTTTCATCACACCTCGGCAGAGAAACAATCAGGTCAGCCAGGAAGGCACCACCTGATTGTTTCTCTGCCGAGGTGTGATGAAAGGCAGTCAGGAGGATTAAATGTAGTCGTCTGGCATTGTACGCTACACAGGCATTGTTCTCTATCTATATATGCTTTGCCCATTTGTATTCCTTCAGTTCACCTGACGAAGGAGCAGCCTCTCCGAAAGCTTGTGATTTCAAATAAAACTGTTGGACTATAACCTGGTGTTGTGCGACTTCTCACTTTTGTCCACCCCAGTCCAACACCGGCATCTCCGCATCATGGCCACTTACATAAAGGCAACAGATATTATTTCCAGGAACCAGGATTGTATGTGTTCACTCAAACTGCGCGCACACATTCAAACACATGCCAACCCCAAGCCTTTTCTGGACAGCAGTCAACAGAAACTAGTTTAAATATCAGGAACGGTACCATAGTGGTTATGTTACTGGACTAGTAATCCAGAGGCCTGGACAACTGATCCGGAGACATGAGTCCAAATCTCTTAGGCAGTTCTTCTTCTTAGGCAGTCCCTCGGAACCGAGGATGACTTGCTTCCACACTAAAAATGAGTTCTCAGGTGACTGATGAGTCCAATGCAGGACCTACAGACTCTGTCACAGGTGGGGCAGACGGTGGTTGAAGGGGCAGGTGGGTGGGGTGCTTGGGTTGACGTGCGCTCCTTCGCTGTTTGTGCTTGGCTTCCGCTTGCTCCCGGCGAAGAGACTCGAGGTTTTCGGCGCCTTCCCGGATGCTTCTCCTTCACTTTGTGCGGTCTTGGGCCAGGGATTCCCAGGTGTCGGTGGGGATGTTGCACTTTTTCAAGGAGGCTTTGAGGGTGTCCTTGAAGCATTTCCACTGCCCACCTGGGGCTCTCTTGCCGTGTCGGAGCTCCGAGTAGAGCGCTTGTTTTGGGAGTCTCATATCAGGCCTGCGGACAATGTGACCCATCCATTGGAGCTGATCGAGCATGGTCAGAGCTTTGATGCTGGGGATGTTGGCCTGAGCGAGAACACTGACGTTGGTGCGCCTATCCTGCTAATGGATTTGCAGGATCTTGCGGAGGCAGCATTGGTGGTACCTCTCCAGTGCTTTGAGGTGCCTGCTGTCCATGTCTCTGAGGCATACAGCAGGGCGGGTATCACTACTGCTCTGTAGACCATGAGCTTAGTGCCGGGTTTGAGGTCTTGGTCTTCAAACACTCTTTTCCTCAGGCGACCGAAGGCTGCACTGGCACACTGAAGGCGGTGCTGGACTTCGTCATCGACATCTGCCCTTGTTGACAGTAGGCTCCCGAGGTATGAAAGTGGTCCACGTTGTCCAAGGCCTTGTTGTGGATTTTGATAATCGGGCGGCAGTACTGTGTGGTGGGGGCAGGTTGGTAGAGGACTTTTGTCTTACGGATGTTTAGTGTAAGGCCTATGCTCTTGGACGCTTTGGTGAAGGTGTTGGCGATGGTTTGGAGTCTGACCTCCAAATGTGCGCAGACGCAAGTGTCGTCTGCATACTGTAATTCGATGACAGAGGATGGGACGACCTTGGATCTGGACTGGAGGCGACGGAGGTTGAACAGTTTCCCGTTTGTTCTATAGATTAGCTCCACTCCAGCGGGGAGCTTATTGAGGGTGAGATGGAACATTGCAGCAAGGAAGATCGAGAAGAGCATTGGTGCGATGACACAGCCTTGCTTGACCCTGGTCTGTATGTGAATTGGGTCTGTGGTGGATCCGTTGGTCAGGATCACGGCTTGCATGTCATCGTGAAGCAGGCGGAGGATGGTGACAAACTTTTGAGGGCAGCCGAATTTGAGGAGGACACTCCATAATCCCTCACGGTTGACAGTGTCGAAGGCCTTTGTGAGGTCAAAGAAGGCCATGTACAGCAGTTGGTGCTGTTCCCTGCATTTCTCTTGTAGTTGAAGATCATGTCCATTGTGCCCCTTAGTGGGCGGAATCCGCATTAGTTCAAATACCACCATGACAGCTGGGGAATTTAAATTCAGTTAATTAAATAAATCTGGACTAAAAACCCAGTATCAGTAATGGTGACTGTGAAACTATCGGATTGTCATAAAAAAAACATCTGGTTCACTAATGTCCTTTAGGGAAGGAAATCTGCCGTCCTTACCCGGTCTGGCCTATGTGTGACTCCAGACCCACAGCAATGCGATTGACTCTTAACTGCCCTCTGAAATGGCCTAGCAACCCACTCAGTTGTACCAAACCACTACAACAAAGCCAGCACTGTGGGAGTACCTTCACCACACGGACTGCAGCGGTTCAAGAAAGTGGCTCACCATCACCTTCTCAAGGGCAATTAGGGATGGGCAATAAATGCCGGCCTTGCCAGCGACGCCCACATCCCGTGAACGAATAAATTAAAAAAAATTTGGGGCCGTCTTTCGGATGAGGCCCCGTTTGCCCTCTCAGGTGGACATAAAAGATCCCACGGCCACTATTCGAAGAAGAGCAGGGGGCATTTATCTTTCCAACCTCAACCAACACCTAAAACAGATTATCCAGTCATTTATCTCATTGCTGTTTGTGGGAGCTTGCTGTGCACAAATTGGCTGCCTCCTTTTCTACATTACAACAGTGATTACACTTCGAAAGTATTTCCTTGGTTGCAAAGCATTTTGGAATGTCCTGTGGTCATGAAAGGCGCTATACATATATATATATAAATATGCAAGTCTTTTTTTCTTTTACTGTCTAACCCTGGCCTAGTTTAAGATCTGCATGAAAATATCAGAAAGTTTTCTTGTTTGAAACAGGACCGATCTCAGTTCCATCGTCGTACTGACATTAAGCTGGAAGTACCAACACTCAGTGCCATGAAGTGGGATTTCCAGGCTCGATTCCCCCCCACTCCACTCAAGTGAGAAGTCGCACAACACCAGGTTACAGTCCAACAGTTTTATTTGAAATCACAAGCTTTCGGAGCTGCTGCCCCTTCGTCAGGTGAAGTGAAGGAATACGAATCGGCAAAGCATATATAGATAGAGAACAATGCCTGTGTAGCGTACAATGCCAGACGACTACAGTTAATCTTTCTGACTGCCTTTCATCACACCTCGGCAGAGAAACAATCAGGTCAGGAAGGCACCACCTGATTGTTTCTCTGCCGAGGTGTGATGAAAGGCAGTCAGAAGGATTAAATGTAGTCGTCTGGCATTGTACGCTACACAGGCATTGTTCTCTATCTATATATGCTTTGCCCATTTGTATTCCTTCACTTCACCTGACGAAGGAGCAGCCGCTCCGAAAGCTTGTGATTTCAAATAAAACTGTTGGACTATAACCTGGTGTTGTGCGACTTCTCACTTTTGTCCACCCCAGTCCAACACCGGCATCTCCGCATCATGGCCACACTCCACTCAGTTACTGATCTGAGCTCGGTTGAGCAGGGACACTGAGCCAAGGCTGCAACGACTTTTTATGAAGAATCAGAAGGGACAGTCCGACCTGGGCTGTACCCGACAGCCGCTCTCAGCTGGCAAAGGGCTAACCTACCGATTAACGGCCGACTCTCTCACCAGCAAAAGCCAAGGGGGGCAGGCAAACTAAAGAATGGACACAACTTAACTTTGAAAAGTTAGTAAAAAGTGTTTTTTTTTTAAAATATATTGTGCGTAATGGTAAAGATTATAGAGATTTCTGACTTGCAAATCAGAAATTCGTTATGGTAAGCAAACCAGGTAATTTGCATATACAAGACAAGCTGACTTGAGAATCTTCCAGCCACCACAATCTGTGAGGAACTTCAAAAAGGAGTGATATTTATACAAGAGCTTTTATATGCAAAGATCGGCACTTTCAAATCTTCAAAGAATGATAAATGATGGTATTATGATTCAGGCTCACTCTCAACTTCCAAGTTCACAAGACAAAGGCAGTTCGTTTCCATAACCGGATTGATGAAGGTGAAGGGTGATGTAGATATCAAGCTGTGTCGGGCGCCCTTGATGAACTGGCCGTGAGCTCAGAATGTGCTGTGAGGCCAATGCCCTCCAGCGGCCTCAACATGATCCCTTGTGTGTGTGTGTGTGGGGGGGGGGGGGGGGTCAGTCAGCATTCTGGACCTCAAGTCACTTCTGCTCGGCTCATGTTACCCAGATTCTGCTAAACGGGCATGAGAAATTATTCGTTACGCGAGGAGAGGCTGCAGCTATCGGAGAAGGCTAAGAGGAGATTTAATTGAGGTTTTAAAAAAAAAAAATTATACAGGGTTTTGATTGAGCGAATAAGGAAAGACTATTTCCTCTGGTTGGAGAGACAGTGATAATGGGTCATCAATTTAAAAGTGTCATAAAGAGAGGAAGAAGAAAGATGAGGAGAATTTTTTTCTCTGCAGGAAACTGTGGGAGCATGGAATGCTTTGCCACAGGGAATAGCAGAGGCAGAGATCATTGCAATTTTTAAGGGAAAAGTGGCTAAATATTTGAAGCAGTGGAAGTTACAGGGCTATGGGGAGAGTCAGGTGGTGGATTTGTTTCAGATTTCTCTCGCAAAGAACCTGCACAGATAGGATGGACCGAAGGGCCTCCTCTGCGCTGTATAGTATAATCGAGTGATTCTCTGTGGGGGACTCGCTAACTTCCCAGCCCAAACCAATGCAAAAAATCAGCGCCCCCAGATGTTGTGGAGGAGCATCAACAACCTGGACCAGGTCAGACAACCTGGACAAGGTCATATGCCAGATTGTCAGGGGTCAGGGCCGAGATTGTGCTGTAGTGGGGCATCTTGCGGCGTGCCCCGTTAGTCAGACTTATTTGTGCATGTTTTAGGTTTAAAAAAAATTTGCCCACAAAGTTGCGGGAAGCGCGAGCTGATAACGGTGCGGCGAGGGCAGCAGGGCATCTGGGACCTTGGTGAACGACGGGACCTACAGCGCGTCTCCTTAACCAATGAGATTAAAGGATTGAGAAATAAACCGAGGAAGGACTGAGAAGGAGGGTGAATTCAACGTCAAATCAGGAACAGAAAGAGAAATAAAGAGAGCGAGAGAAAGATTGGATTAAGAGAGAGAGAAAAAAAGAAAGACAGAAAGGAAAAGTAACAAAAAATGTTAAATTTAAAATTTGACATTTTAAAATCTCTAATGGCAATTCACAACCTGAAGGAATGAAACACCACACTTATAATTGTTCACTTTCTGGGCAAGAGAGGTTGATTGGCAGTCATAAACAATTATTACATCGCTAAAAGGGTACTCATGCTGTCAATTACTAGACTTAACTTTCTGTTGTGAGTTTAATGGGCAATTCATGTGCAAATGTAGCAACTTCATGAAACTCCCAGGGCGGTTGAGCGCGAGACACCGTTTTCACAAAGGTAACGGCGGAGCGGCACAAATCGTCCAGCATCTTGTGGTGATTTGCAATTCACGGGGTATCTCTCCCATGCTACAAGTTGCTGGACGATTTGCACATTAATAACGGCGTGTGTCGTTCAGACTCCAATATTCTTTCATCAAAATCTGGGCCATTAAGTCGGAGCACAGAGGAAGCACATGGGAACTGAACTGAAATGAACATTGATCTAAAATTGAACAGCCTTTATGCTGAAAGAAGTCTCTCATATCACAAGTGTTAACGTTGGAACATTTACAGTCTTCCTCTCAGGTAGATGTCCTAATGGGTCAACCGCTAATGAGAATGAATTCACCTACTTCCCCCAGTCCGCAAACTTGCATTAATTGTCCTCTTGTCAGCAGTCAACACCATTCCAATATCTGATTGGGATCTACAAATGAAATGCCCATTTTCCTCCAAAGACCAACAATTTGATTACATAAGAACATAAGAAATAGGAGCAGGAGTAGACCATACGGCCCCTTGAGCCTGCTCCACTATTCAATAAGATCATGGCTGATCTTTGACCTCAACTCCACTTTCCCACCTGATCCCCATATCCCTTGATTCCCCTAGAGTCCAAGGGGAATCTCAAATCAAGCTTCCGCATCTTGAATGCGCTACAGAGTGTCAGCCGAGGCTCACTGATAGCACCCTTGCCTCTGAGTCAGAAGGTTGTGGGTTCAAGTCCCACTCCAGGAAACTTGAGCACAAATATCCAGGTTGACATTCCCAGTGCAGTCCCGAGAGAGTTCTGCACTGGCGGAGGGGCCGTTTTTCAGTATGCGATGTTAAACTCGAGGCCCCGTCAGCTCTCTCGAGTGGATGAACAAGATCCCATGGCACTATTTCGATAGAAGAGCAGGGGGGGGTCTCTCTGGTGTCCTAGCCAATATTTATCCCCCAACCAATGTCACTAAAACAGATTACCTGGTCATTATCACATTGCTGTATGGGGGAGCTTGCGGTGTGCAAATTGGCTGCTGTGTTTCCTACATTAAAACAGTGAATACAAGTCAAAACGTTCTTCATTGGCTGTAAAGCACATTGGCGGTGGAGCAACAGCGGCGAGGCGGTGGCGGTAAAAGGCGGCAGCGACCAGGTAGGCCCACAGAGGCGGTGGAGCAACAGCGGCGAGGCGGCGGCGGTAAAAGGCGGCAGCGACCAGGTAGGCTTTCACCAAGCCGAGAGCAGGAGAGAGGTAAAAAATAATCGAAGTGTGACGTCACCAGAAAGCAGGTAAGTGATTGGTTGGTGAGTATTTCTCTTTTTTTTATACAAAACTTCAATTTTATTGTTTCTCGGGTATCTGTGGTGTAGCGGAGACTGCTGGCATAAATTAACTGAAGGGTAAATAATAAATTTTTAATTAATTACATAGAATGGGAGAGCAGGTGATGTGTTACTGCTGCAATATGTGGGAGCTGGTGGACACCATTGATGTTCACAGTGAACACATTTGCAGTAAGTGTTGGCTGCTCGAGGAACTCCGGCTCCGTGTTGATGAGCTGGAGTCCGAGCTTCAAACACTGCGACACATCAGGGAGGGGGAGAGTTACCTGGACTCCGTGTTTCAGGAGGTAGTCACACCAATTAGAGTAACTAATTCAGAAGTAGCCCGTGGTCAGGGACAGGAAGGTGTGACTACGAGTGAGGCAGGTACAGGGACCCAGGAGGTAGTGTTGGAGGAGCCGCAGCCCTTGCTCTTGTCCAACAGGTTCGAGGTTCTTACTCCCTGTGGGGACGGGAGCGGGGACTGCAGGGAGGATGAGCAACCTGGCCACAGCACCGTGGTACGGGGGGCCATTCAAGTGGGGGGAGTAAAAAGAAATGTTGTAGTGGTAGGGGATAGTATCATTAGGGGGATAGATAGGGTTCTTTGCAGCCAAGAGCGAGAGTCCCGAAGGCTGTGTTGCCTGCCCGGTGCCAGGGTTAAGGACATCTCCTCTGGGCTGGAGAGAAACTTGGAGTGGGAGGGGGAGGATCCAGTTGTCGTGGTCCATGTTGGTACCAATGACATAGATAGGACAAGGAAAGAGGTTCTGCTGAGGGAGTTTGAGCAGCTAGGGGCCAAATTAAAAAGCAGAACCTCGAGGGTAATAATCTCTGGATTACTACCTGAGCCACGAGCAAATTTGGCTAGGGTAAATAAAATCAGGGAGTTGAATGCGTGGCTCAAAGACTGGTGTGGGAAAAATGGGTTTTGCTTCTTGGGACACTGGCACCAGTACTGGGGCAGGAGAGAGCTGTTCCGTTGGGACGGACTTCACTTGGCCAGTGCTGGGACTAGTGTCCTGGTGAATCGAATAACTAGGGCTGTGGAGAGGGCTTTAAACTAATTAGTGGGGGGGAGGTTTCAAGAGAGCAAAAAATAAAAATGACAACAGAGAGGGTCATAGACATAGGTAGCAGTAGGGGAATCACAAATCAGAGCGTGGCAGGAAGGGACAGAGTGTGTGGAGTAAAAGGTAAAGTGGTAAAAAGTGAAAAAGCAGGAACTAAGTGCCACAAAGCATATTTGAAAGTTCTCTATCTGAATGCACGTAGCATTCGTAACAAAATAGACGAGTTAATGGCACAAATAACTACATATGGTTATGATATTGTGGCCATTACAGAAACATGGCTGCAGGGTGACAATGCCTGGGAATTAAACATACCAGGTTATTTAACGATCAGGAAGGACAGGCAGGAAGGAAGGGGAGGTGGGGTGGCTATGTTAATAAAGGAAGGAATCACTGTAATACAGAGTAATGATATTGGGTCAAAAAATCATGATAATGAAACAGTTTGGGTGGAGATAAGGAATAATAAGGGGAAAAAAACACTAGTGGGCGTAGTCTATAGGCCTCCGAACAGTTGCAACTCTGTTGGACGGAGTATCAATCAGGAAATAGTTGAGGCATGTAATAAGGGAACATCTATAATTATGGGGGATTTTAACTATCATATTAATTGGACAAATCAAATGGGGCAGGGCTGCCTTGAGGATGAGTTCATTGAGTGTATTAGGGATGGGTTTCTTGAGCAGTATGTAACTGAACCGACCAGGGGGCAAGCAACCTTAGATCTGGTCCTGTGTAACGAGACAGGATTAATTAAAAATGTCCTAGTAAAGGATCCCCTTGGAATGAGTGACCATAACATGGTTGAATTCCATATTCAATTAGAGGGTGAGAAGGTTGGATCTCAAACAAGCGTGCTAAGCTTGAATAAAGGAGACTATGAAGGTATGCGAGCGGAATTGAGTAGAGTGGATTGGGAAAATAGATTAAAGGGTAAGACGACACATGATCAGTGGTGTACATTCAAGGAGTTATTTTACAACTTCCAAAAAAAATATATTCCACTGAAAAGAAAAGGGTGTAAAAGAAAGGACAGTCATCCGTGGCTAAGTAAAGAAATTAAGGATAGTATTCGACTAAAAACAAGGGCATATAAGGTAGCGAAATCTAGTGGGAGGACGGAGGATTGGGAAAACTTTAAAAGGCAGCAAAAAATAACAAAAAGATTGATTAAGAAAGGGAAGATAGATTATGAAAGTAAATTAGCAAAAAATATAAAAACAGATAGTAAGAGTTTTTATAGTTATATAAAAAGAAAAAGGGTGGCTAAAGTAAATGTTGGTCCCTTAGAGGATGAGACCGGGAAATTAATGGTGGGAAATATGGAGATGGCAAAAACACTGAATGAATATTTTGTATCGGTCTTTACAGTAGAAGACACTAAGAATATCCCAACACTGGACAAACAGGGGGCTATAGGGGGAGAGGAGCTAAACACGATCAAAATCACTAAGGAAGTGGTACTCGGTAAAATAATGGGACTCAAGGCGGATAAATCACCTGGACCTGATGGCTTACATCCTAGAGTCTTGAAGGAAGTGGCGGTAGGGATTGTAGATGCATTGGTAATAATTTTTCAAAACTCCCTGGATTCCGCTAAGGTCCCGGCAGACTGGAAAACTGCTAATGTAACACCCTTATTTAAAAAGGGCAGTAGACAGAAGGCTGGTAACTATAGACCGGTTAGCCTAACATCTGTGGTAGGTAAAATTTTGGAGTCCATTATTAAGGAAACAGTAACAGGACATTTGGATAATCATAATTTAATAGGACAAAGTCAGCATGGTTTTACGAAGGGGAAGTCATGTTTGACAAATTTGCTGGAGTTCTTTGAGGAAGTAACATATAGAGTGGATAAAGGGGAACCAGTGGACGTAGTGTATTTAGACTTCCAAAAGGCATTTGACAAGGTGCCACACAAAAGATTATTGCTTAAGGTAAAAAATCACGGGATTGGGGGTAATATTCTGGCATGGATAGAGGATTGGCTATCTAACAGAAAGCAAAGAGTTGGGATAAATGGTTCATTCTCAGACTGGCAATCAGTAACTAGTGGTGTTCCACAGGGGTCAGTGCTGGGTCCCCAACTCTTTACAATCTATATTAACGATTTGGAGGAAGGGACCAAGTGTAACATATCAAAATTTGCAGATGATACTAAGATGGGAGGGAAAGTAGTGAGTGAGGAGGACATAAAAAACCTGCAAGGGGACATAGACAGGCTAAGTAAGTGGGCAGAGATTTGGCAGATGGAATACAACACTGGAAAGTGTGAGGTGATGCACTTTGGCAGGAAAAATCCTAGAGCAATTTATTATCTTAATGGCAAGAAACTGGAGAGTACTGAAGTGCAAAGGGATCTGGGGGTCCTGGTGCACGAAACTCAAAAGGTTAGTATGCAGGTGCAGCAAGTGATTAAGAAGGCAAATGGAATGTTGGCTTTCATTGCTAGGGGGATAGAATATAAAAATAGGGAGGTATTGCTTCAGTTGTACAAGGTATTGGTGAGACCGCACCTGGAATACTGCATACAGTTTTGGTGTCCCTACTTAAGGAAAGACATCCTTGCTCTCGAGGCAGTGCAAAAAAGGTTCACTCGGTTAATCCCGGGGATGAGGGGGTGGTCATATGAGGAGAGGTTGGGTAGATTGGGACTCTACTCATTGGAGTTCAGAAGAATGAGAGGCGATCTTATTGAAACATATAAGATTGTGAAGGGGTTGGATCGGGTGGATGCGGGGAGGATGTTCCCGATGACGGGTGAGACGAGAACTAGGGGACATAGTCTTAGAATAAGGGGCTGCTCTTTCAAAACTGAGATGAGGAGGAACTACTTCACTCAGAGGGTGGTAGGTCCATGGAATATGCTGCCACAAAAAGCTGTAGAAGCTACAACATTAATTAAATTTAAAACAGAAATAGACAGTTTCCTAGAAGTAAAGGGCATTAAGGGTTACGGGGAGCGGGCAGGAATTTGGACATGAGTCTAGGTTCGGATCGGTCATGGCCCTGTGGGTAGTGGAGCGGGCCCAGGGACTGTGTAGCCTGATTCTGCTCCTATTTCGTGTGTGCAATTCTGTTAGATGCAGGAGATGGTTCTGTGATAGATAGTAGATTGGCGGTTAGGATCAGATCAGCCATGATCTTATTGAATGGCGGAGCAGGCTCGAGGGGCCGATTGGCCTACTCCTGCTCCTATTTCTTATGTTCTTATGTTCTTATGAGATGTCTGGTGGTTGTGAAAGGTGCTATATAAATGCAAGTCTTAATTTCTTTCAGATCAAAGAACCTGACATAAGAAAACTACTAAGCACTTGGTCTAAGTGTTAAACAAAGCTTTAATCAACTGTTTTTCAACATGGAGATCTGGTTGTGTCCTTCACTAGTTCCTGTTAAAGAATGTCCTGAGCAAGCTGGGCCCATGCCCGAGTATTTATACTCTCCCTGGACAGCGCCACCAGCAGGCTGCCCAGTATTATTTCATAAGTCATTTCCACATGAATGACAAGATTCATGTCAGAACCTGTGTGCATTTTTCAGAGAAATGGGCTCGAGTTTCCATTTTGCAGTTTGGTAAGCAAAAGGGAGTTTCCACCGTTAACATCTGCTTATTTATAAAATTCATTTACCTTGTATATTTAAAGACGTATTAAAAAAAATGGAAGTTTTCCTTATTTGCTGTTTTGCTTTTGCCACAATGGCACCAGACTTAAATTCCACTGCTCCCTGGATCAAATCCAACAAACACAGTTACTACAGCGAGAGGTTTAGGCTGCTCTACATTCTAAGCTTGCACGCACATCGCCCTCTCTCTTCTGCTCCCCCTCTGGTACATAACCTTTTATTTCTGTCATCTCGCCCTTAAATAAACCCCCCCCCCCCACCGCAAAATCAGGAGCCCAAGGCCGAGCCAATCAACATCTTATCATCATTCAACAACATGGTTTCACCCGAGCAGAGTCCTCCTTTTAAAAATGGGCATCATTTGCTCTCTCCGCACTCACTCTAGTTACCGGGAAGCTGCCTTATCTACGCAAAGCAGTTGCTTGGGAACCCCAGTTGTTCATGGGAAAGTGTGGATTGAGCAAGATAACTGCGCCGTGTGCCAGTTTAAGTCCCGAGTTTAGTGTTGAGTAGTCTGGTAGGCGTATGGATTTCATCCCAGAAAGTATTATCACTCAAAGCATGAGCATATTCTGGGGATTACGTTAAATAAACCCTTTACAATTCAGCACCACAGAACAGTCCCTTTCAGCGAGCCTGCTAAACTGTTACTTTTGGCAGACTCCTGCAGGCCACAGGCTCAGAGCCAAAGCTAGCTCTCGTTTTTTTTTAAGGACAACAGCGAGAAAAAATAAATAGGTGAATAAAAAATAGAACGTTCTCGCTGATGTTCCTGACCCAGGGCCAACGCGACTGCATTCGTACCAGTTACTGGATCCTTGCGGCCTTGACGAGGGTCTCGCAGCTCCTCTGGTCACCATGAATCTGGGGTGGGGGGGGGGGGAGAGAATGGGAAAAACAGATGCTGTTTTGTAACATATGGCGAAACTATTTAGCAAGTTGGGCAAAGGGTGTTGGGGAGGGGAGGAGGTGGCCAAGAGGTAGGAGGAAGGTGGGGGGAGGGGGGGGGCGGGTGGGGGGGGTGGGGGGTGGGGAGAGATGTTGTTCAAAGAAATTCCAGCGGTACGCTTTTAATATCTGCACCACACAAGAAGGTGCCGGGAAACCTTCTCCCATGAGAGAAACACTTCCCTTTCCCGAGGAAAGCCTGGAGTTCAGCACCAGGGCGCCGTTGTTCCAGCAGATGAGGAAATGTTATTACTAGGCCGCGCAAGCATCCTTTTCCCCGAAGGCTGTCTATTTTCGCCATCACTCCCGTGCAGCCCCTAATGGAGCCGGAGATGGGGGGCGGGGGGGGGGGGCGGCTGGGGGTGGGGGTGGGGAGAAGACACATTTCACACCAAATGAGACACAACGAGCCAGCAGGTCGGCGCGCAGTGAAGCCTCAGTCAACGCTGGGTTTCCCCAACCCTCCAGGATTGTTCGGGAGTCTCCAGGAACGAAAGCTCAATCTCCTGGACACTGCCGTGAGCGGCTTGGGAGAATAATCATTGGTACATTAAAAAGAAATTATACGTTTTTCTTTCCATTTTCTTTGAACACGTTCGTTAGTTATAAAAATATTGGAAAATGAAAGGACTTGCAGTTATATAGCGCCTTTCACGACCACCGGACGTCTCAAAGTGCTTTACAGCCAATGAAGTACTTTTTGAAGTGTAGTCACTGTTGTAATGTGGGAAATGCAGCTCCCACAAACAGCAATGTGATAATGACCAGATAATCTGTTTTTGTTATGTTGATTGAGGGATAAATATTGGCCAGGACACCGGGGATAACTCCCCTGCTCTTCTTCAAAATAGTGCCGTGGGATCTTTCACGTCCACCTGAGAGGGCAGACGGGGCCTCGGTTTAACGTCTCATCTGAAAGGCGGCATCTCCGACAGTGCAGCACTCCCTCAGCACTGCACTGGGAGTGTCAGCCTAGATTTATGTACTCAAGTCCCTGGAGTGGGACTAGGAACCCACAACCTTCCTGACTCAGAGGCAAGTGTGCTACCAACTGAGCCACAGCTGACACAGGTGGAGATGGGGGTGGTGCGGGGGGGGGGGGGGGTTGTGCGGGTGGGGTGGAGGGGGCCGGTGGTTAAAGGCTGTTTGACCGAGCGGGCCAGATGGAGGCGGGAGGTCAGGTGATGAAGTCTCCAGGAACACGTCCAACCAGAGATGGCGACCCGAGTTAACGCACACAGCCTGCATTATCTGCCTGTTTAGAGCCCTTCAATGCTGCAGCATAGTGACTTATCCAGGGATTATTCATAACTACAAGAAGGGCAGTTGAGAGCCATAAAAGAGGGCTTAAAGTGCCATGGAAAGTAAAGCCAGTTTTATTTTTATATGTTCAAAAAAGGAAGCCAAGAAGAGGCAGTATAAATTTTGCAAATGTTTAATTTATGAATACTTGTTGACGCACAAGTTTAAAGCTCCCCATCTGGTTCAGTTGGAATCACACTGACCATTGTGGAACTGGAGCCATGCGATTTACGAGGCCCCACAGCTGATCCCTGGACTGCACGGATCCAGCGGATCTCCGCCTGGGCAGTGGCGATTGTGGGGGTGGGGCGAGGGTCGACAATTGGCCTCGGAATCGTTGCCCTGGGGATGGGGGAGAGGGAAAAAAACCGCCAAAGTTCTCAGTCCCAGGGTCTCCCAACTGGAAAGTGAACATAATTGGAGCGGTTCGGTCTTGGTTGTAATCACTTCTATAAAGAAAATGACTTACATTTATATAGTGCCTTCCTGACCTCAGGACATCCCAAAGCGCTTTACAGCCAATGAAGTACTTTTGAAGTGTAGTCACTGTTGTAATGTAGGAAACACAGCGGCCAATTTGTGCACAGCAAGCTCCCACAAACAGCAATGTGATAAATGACCAGATAATCTGTTTTTTTAAACTGATGTTGGTTGGGGGATAAATATTGGTCAGGTCACCAGGAGAACTCCCCTGCTGTTCTTCGAAATAGTGCCATGGGATCTTTTACGTCCACCTGAGAGAGCAGACGGGGCCTCGGTTTGACGTATGAGGAATGTCTCAATTCATGTTTTTACATGTTTCCTTATTTTGGAACGTCAATCCCGAAGAATTCATCCAATGGCTCAGCGGATCGATCCAGTCTGAAGCTGAGCCCTGGAGAAGAGAAGAGCGGCAAGTTTGATCTTCAGTCTGTGCAGAGTTACCCGATCCCAGCTGGGATTGCAATAGGGGTGCTAAAATTGAATTTGATGCCCTTGGATTAGGAAGGGGGTGGAAGCCAGGCTGATCACTATCCATTCACTCCCGACTGGAAAGTCTCCATACAGATCAGTTTGTCTACACATGGCAGCTGTGGCTCAGTGGGTAGCACACTCACCTCTGAGTCAGAAGGTTGTGGGTCCAAGACCCAGTCCAGAGACTGGAGCACAAAATCCAGGCTGACACTCCAGTGCAGTACCGAGGGAGGTGCTGCACTGTCGGAGGTGCCGTCTTCTGGATGAGACGTTAAACCGAGGCCTCGTCTGCCCCCTCCACATAAAGCTCGTCTCTTTATGTTGAGGCCCATGGTGGAAGTTATGGTTTGGCGGGGCATCGGTTTAACATCTCATCCGAAAGACGGCACCTCTGACAGTGCAGCACTCCCTCAGTCTCTGGAGTGGGACTTGAACCCACGACCTTCCGACTCAGAGGCGAGAGAGGCCCTGGCAATCGAAATTTTAGTTTGTTAAATGGTCTGAAAGTTAACTGCAATCATTTCAAGTTATTTGTGAGAAAGAAATACGGGAGCAGCGAACTCCTGAATCTGAAGGAACTCCAGTGAAAAATGCAAAACCCCCCATTAGGAATGATTTCCATTCTTGCTTCCTTATTCCTAATTTCAAATTTTGTGCTGGTTTTGCCTGATAACGCTCCTGTGAAGCGCCTTGGGACATTTTACTACGTTAAAGATGCTGTATAAATACAAGTGGTTGTTTGTGTGGCTGAGCACCACGTTGGACAGTTCATGTACCACCTGAGCTCTCGTGGAGCTGATACGGAGGAGCTGAAATGGGATTGTCAGGCAGACAATTCCAACGAATAAGCTCATTCAGAGCCGCCCCAATGCAGCAACGCTGCATTAAATACGACGAGCGTTTTAGATAAAAGCAAAATCATTATTTCTTTGCGCTGGAGGAAGGAGGCATGAAAAAGTATCTCACTGCCGAGGACGAATTGTGCGACTGCGAGACTTAGAAAGAATCTCACCACTAGTGGTATCCCATTGGTAAAACTGAACGGTCACAAAGATTTATCATTAACTACATCCTGCTGCTGTTCCCCCCTCCCCCTGGTTTTTTTTGGAATGCTTTGTTGAATTCTGAGCACTGTCCCTTTTGAGTTAATCCCGTGAGTGGTTGAAACATGTTTTTCAGGTGCTCTGCCCCAGTTAGCGGATTTCGGATACGGGCAGGGTATTATATTTTGCCTCCCTGCCGTGGTTTGGACATAGGAGGGGTTAAAAAAGAGAAGGAGGTGTGAGAGTGAGAGTGTATGTGTGGTTCAGCTGTGATGACACTTCTCTTAGGCAGTCCCTCGGAACCGAGGATGACTCGCTTCCACATTAAAAATGAGTTCTCAGGTGACTGATGAGTCCAATGCGGGACCTACAGTCTCTGTCACAGGTGGGGCAGACGGTGGTTGAAGGGGCGGGTGGGCGGGGTGCTTGGGTTGACGTGCGCTCCTTCCGCTGTTTGTGCTTGGCTTCCGCTTGCTCCCGGTGAAGAGACTCCAGGTGTTCGGCGCCTTCCCGGATGCTTCTCCTCCACTTTGTGCGGTCTTGGGCCAGGGATTCCCAGGTGTCAGTGGGGATGTTGCACTTTTTCAAGGAGGCTTTGAGGGTGTCCTTGAAGTGTTTCCTCTGCCCAACTGGGGCTCTCTTGCCGTGCCGGAGCTCCGAGTAGAGCGCTTGTTTTGGGAGTCTCGTATCGGGCATGCGGACAATGTGACCCGTCCATCAGAGCTGATCGAGCTGGGGCAGTGCACCTGAAAAACACGTTTCAACCACTCACGGGATTAATTCAAAAGGGACAGAGTGTGATGACACTACAGTTCATTGGACTACCTTACCAGAATAGGTACCACTTGAGTGAGCTACTGGAGGGCAACTATTATCTGTGGAACTGGTACACCAGCAAAAAGATCAATGTTGAGGGGAGGAGAGGAAACTAGAGAGAGTTTTTTAAAAAAATAAAAAGCTTAAATACTGAGCACGGAGATTAGTTTTGCCAACTTTGTTTGAATATATTCCAGCGGTTCAAGAAGGTGGCTCACCACCACCTTCTCAAGGGCAATTAGGGATGGTCAATAAATGTTGGCCTTGCCAGCGACGCCCACATCCCAGGAACAAATTAACAAAAAGGTTTAATCACATGACCTCCTGCAATCACGCCATTGGTCGCCTGACATGTCCATCCTCATGACGCCCCGCCTTCCCACGCCAATGGGAAAGTGAACAGACTCTTCGTTATCCAATTTCATGATTCTTGACTGTGAGTCAAACCGTCCCTCACCCCATCTCCAGTAATTTTGTAACTAGTAGACGAGAAGGTTCAAAGAAATTGATTTTTTTCTATGCTCTTGGCAGAAGGATTAGAGGGGAGTTGAGGAGAATCTTTTTCACCCAGAGGGTGGTGGGGGTCTGGAACTCACTGCCTGAAAGGGTGATAGAGGCAGAGACCCTCATCACATTTAAAAAGTACTTGGATATGCACTTGAAGTGCCGTAACCTACAGGGCTACGGACCAAGAGCTGGAAAGTAGGATTAGGCTGGATAGCTCTTTTTCGGCCGGCACAGACACAATGGGCCGAATGGCCTCCTTCTGTGATTTTATGATTTTTTTTTTTCTCCCGGAGTTGCTCGCAGCAGTGTCCAGGAGACTAATCTTCAATTCCTGGAGACTCCAGGAGGGTTGGGAACCCCAGCTGGGATAGAGAAAAAGGGGAGTCTGGAGAAGGTAATGAGCCCAGCATTAGCACAGAGGACAATTAACTTCAATAGTTAGAGTGACGCAGCCACTGAAGCACCTTGGGTGAATTATTTTACCTGTACTGATTAGTTCAATTCATTTTCATTCTCCCTTTCCCCGCCCCTCTTTCACACACGCTAATTTCCACCTGATCACAGATATAAACCAGTGAGAGTTTTAAAGTTAATCACACTTTGTAACCTTTACTCAAGTGGTACTGATGGCAGGACTTGCTTTTTAAGTTTCGAGTTCATCCTGACTAGTGAAGTACAGCTTTCAGTAATGGTAATAACCGATGGAACTGATTTCTAGTGTCTCCAATGACTCCGTTAAGAAAGTTGCAGTTACAGTAATAAGTTTGATGCCCACTTTGTCCCCGAGATATCTGCGCTCCTCTAATTCTGCCCTTTTGAGCATCCCTGATTATAATCGCTCAACCTTTGGTGGCCGTGCCTTCTGTTGCCTCGGCCCCAAGCTCTGGAATTCCCTGCCTAAACCTCTCCGCCTCTCTACCTCTCTTTCTTCCTTTAAGACGCTCCTTAAAACCTACCTCTTTGACCAAGCTATTGGTCACCTGCCCTAATTTCTTGTTACGTGGCTCAATGTCAAATTTTTTGTCTTATAATATTCCTGTGAAGCGCCTTGGGACGTTTTACTACGTTAAAGGCGCTATATAAATACAAGTTGTAGTTGTTGAGCTGTACAGACCAATCCTAGAATGGCCCAGGTTTAATTCTTAAAAAGTTTAAGACAAAATCCAGAACCCAGTGCGTTAATAAAAATAAATCAAGTACAATCTAGTGAGAATTCGCAGCAGCTGTCAGAGAGAGCAGGATTCTACCTCTCCATTGATTGAAAGGCTGCTCCAGTGTGGACAGTTTTACAAAAGGGTGTTCTTCCTTCGTTGCTTTAAGTCATTGCACCTTGGAAAGAAAACCATTACACAGTATTTACAGCACAGAAACAGGCCATTCGGCCCAACTGGCCCATGCCGCTGTTTATGCTCCACACGAGCCTCCTCCCACCCTACTTCATTGAACCCCATCAGCAAAACCTTTCAGTCTTTCGGATGAGATGTTAAACCGAGGCCCCGTCTGCTCTCTCGGGTGGGCGTAAAAGATCCCACGGCACTATTTCAAAGAAGAGCAAGGGGGGAGGGGGTTCTCCCCGGTGTCCTGGGCCAATATTTATCCCTCAAATCAACATCACTAAAAAACAGATTATCTGGTCATTATCACATTGCTGTTTGTGGGAGCTTGCTGTGCGCAAATTGGCGGCCGAGTTTCCTGCATTACAACAGTGACTACACTTCAAAAAAAGTACTTCATTGGCTGTAAAGCGCTTTGAGACGTCCGGTGGTCGTGAAAGGCGCTATGTGTTTATCTAACTTCCCCTTTAATGCATCGATACTATTCGCGCTCAACCACTCCCTGCGGTAGCGAGTTCCACATTCTCACCACTCTCTGGGTAAAGATGCTTCTCCTGAATTTCCCATTGGATTTATTAGTGACTATCTTATATTTATGGGCCCTAGTTCTGGTCTCCCCCGTAAGCGGAAACATCTTCTCTACGTCTACCCTATCAAACCCTTTCATAATCTTAAAGACCTCTATCAGGTCTACAGAAAAGAGCCCCCAGCCTGTTCAATCTTACCCGATAGGTATAATCTCTCAGTTCTGGTATCATTCTAGTTAAAAAAAAATTGTTGCTCCTTCTCCAGTGCCTCAATATCCTTTTCCCTTTTTATAATATGGAGACTAGAACTGTTCCCAGTACGGCGAGCGCCGTCTGACCAAAGTTCTACACAAGAAAACGTTAGGGTGCATGAAAGCATTAAATAAACACAATTGAGCCGCAGGATGTCGAAACCTTCCAAACGCTTCAGTTAGGTGCAGGACTCTCAACATTTACTGAAAAAGTGTGCAAAATACGTGATTGAGGAGCACAGTAGTTCTTTGCTGCCATCTAGTGATCTTTGAGAGACATGACGAGCAATTAAGGAGGAGATGAGTGACTGCGTTGTGTTTACCATCACTATAACAACCAGGGACACCGAGGTTTGCCATCCCAGCTCTTTCCCCTCTGAGAACGGGCTGGCAACGTCTGCTGTTTAAATAAGGGAGCAAATTAATTTTTTTTTTAAAAACACATGTTCAGAACATTTCTGGAGAAATGAATTCTTCTCTAGCAAGGTAAGGACAAAGTGTCTCTAAATCCACATTCAGAGATGTTGGCTTAGAATTGTGAAAAGCAAAATGAGTGAGAGTTAGAAAGTGGGACTGTTGTCAGCCATTGCTAAACATAGCAACCCACACAGCTCCTGGTATCCACGCAGCTGTGGACACAGAATCTGAGCAATTTAAGCAGAATTTATTTTTAAAATACTTACATGTCAGGGGACCTGTTTTAGTGCAGTGCCAGTAAGGACTTCTTAAGGTTTGGTCATTAACAAGATCAAGCTCAGCAACAATTTTGAGTCACCTTGCCAAGGCTGGGTCCACCCAAGGGTTTAATTATTTACTGTGCAATGGCTAATCCTCAGAAATACTCCCCTCGTGTTTCTGACTGTGTAAAATGGAGATCTGTAAAAGACTTGGCAGACAAATTGAAAAAAAAAATGAACAATGGTATTTTATTCCCATGCTTGAAGGGCATTCTTGGGCAAATTGCCACGTTAGTCAGACGTTTGTGCAATGCTGTCCCCGATTCCGTTGCATTAACAATCACATCGGCCACTAAGTCTTTATTTAGCTGTTATCGGTTTTCTTTCCTTCTCTCAAAAGGCACTGCCATTTTGTGTCATGGGGGAGGGACATTCCCCTGTGAATCTGCTTGATCCTAATAGATATCCTGCATTGTGCAACACGGTGGCATAGTGGTTAGCACTGGTGCCTCACAGCGCCAGGGACCCGGGTTCGAATCTGACCTCGGGTGACTGTCTGTGTAGAGTTTGCACATTCTCCCTGTGTCTGCGTGGGTTTCCTCCGGGTGCTCCGGTTTCCTCCCACAGTCCAAAAATGTGCAGGTTAGGTTGATTTGGCTATGATAAATTGACCCTTAGTGTTGGGGGGAATTAAATACGTGGGGTTACGGGGGTAGGGTGGGATATGTGTACTGTGGGGATTAAAGCAGGGACAGGGTACTGGACTTGGATGATCAGCCATGATTGTATTGAATGGTGGAGCAGGCTCGACGGGCCAAATGGCCTACTCCTGCTCCTAGATTCTATGTTTCTATGTATTTATTTATCACCCTTCCTTTCTCTTTCTCTATCGCCATTGAAGTGTTGTGAAGTCAGCCACACTGCAGTTATCAAAAACACAGGCAGGAACAGTTAATGTTCTCAGCATATCAAGAACAACAACAACAACTTGCATTTATATAGCGCCTTTAACATAGTAAAACGTCCCAAGGTACTGCACAGGGGCGATAGAAGACAAAAAATTGGTGACACCGAGCCACATATGGAGAAATTAGGGCAGGTGACCAAAAGCTTGGTCAAAGAGGTAGGTTTTAAGGAGCGTCTTAAAGGAGGAAAGAGAGGTAGCGAGGCGGAGAGGTTCAGGCAGGGAATTCCAGAGCTTAGGGCCTAGGCAACAGAAGGCACGGCCACCAATGGTGGAGCGATTATAATCAGGGATGCTCAAGAGGGCAGAATTAGAGGAGCGCAGATATCTCGGGGGGTTGTGGGGCTGGAGGAGATTACAGAGATAGGGAGGGGCGAGGCCATGGAGGGATTTGAAAACAAGGATGAGAATTTTAAAATCAAGGCGTTGCTTAACCGGGAGCCAATGTAGGTCAGTGAGCACAGGGGTGATGGGCGAACGGGACTTGGTGCGAGTTAGGACACGGGCAGCCGAGCTTTGGATGACCTCAAGTTTACGTAGGACTAGAATGTGGGAGGCCGGCCAGCAGTGCGTTGGAATAGTCAAGTCTAGAGGTAACAAAGGCATAGATGAGGGTTTCAGCAGCAGATGAGCTGAGGCAGGGGCGGAGACGGGCGATGTTACGAAGGTGGAAATAGGTGGTCTTTGTTATGGCGTGTATACGTGGTCGGAAGCTCATTTCAGGGTCAAATATGACACCAATAATTCACAGATATTGAATAATCTGCTTTACAATTAATTCTGTGCTTCCTGCATGTTTGGCCCGTGTCCTAACTCGGACTAAGTCCCGTTTTCCCATCACCCCTGTGCTCGCTGACCTACATTGATTTCCGGTCCGGCAACGCCTCGATTTAAAATTCTCATCCTCGTTTTCAAATCCCTCCATGGCCTCGCCCCTCCCTATCTCTGTAACCTCCTCCAGCCCACAACGCCTTCCAAGATCGCTGCTGCTCCTCCAGTTCTGGCCTCTTGCGCATCCTGGATTTTAATCGCTCCACCATTGTCGGCCGTGCCTTCAGCTGCCTAGGCCCTAAGCTCTGGAATTCCCTCCCTAACCCTCTCCGCCTCCCTACTCCTCTCTTTCCTTCTTTAAGAAGCTTCTTAAAACCTACCTCTTTGACCAGGCTTTTGGTCACCTGTCCTGATATCTCCTCATGTGGCTCGGCGTCAAATTTTGTTTGATAAAATGCTCCTGTGAAGTGCCTTGGGGCGTTTTACTATGTTAAAGGCTATGTCTAAACGCTATGTTGTTGTTTAAAAATATACAAACTGAAAAATATTAATACCAACTACAATCCCTTTCGGAGAGCATCAATCTAGCAGGCCGGATCTACAATTGTTGAACAAGCAGACTGTCCCATCAGGCTAAAGGCTGGGTTTTAGCGAGAACCAAAAACATAAGAAAATATTGAGTGAACTGGCATCTTCCCTTTTCATCAAATCTGTAACAGAAATGGTTATTAAAAAGAGCTCCTGCTTGTGTGCCACACCTAAATTTGGGACTTATGTGGAACGTCGCTCCTTAGTCGAAGGATCGTGGCCAAGCTCCAAGCATTCCCCTCTTTCAAGATAACCCTTTCACTGCTGCTTTTGTTGTGTTTTCTCTCTCTCGATACATTAACAAAGAAAAAGAGAGAGATTCAGCCACACCAACATTTACCAAAGTGTAAGTGTGCCCAAGGCTCCCTACTCGATAGTTATTCAGTGACACCCCCGCTGGGCAGTGCTAATACGGAAAGGACCAGACTCAGGTGTGATATAAACCTTTCCACAAGAGCTGCTAGCCACTTTGCCCAGAGCAGACCGGCGCTAACCTGCCATGGGTTTGGCCATCGTGGTACGTAGCTGCTTGATCCAGATCGTACTCTTTCCTCCCTCTCCCATCTCATTTTCGCCGTCCTAAATTATTCATGTGTTTAAAAGTTATGAGGGCTTTTTGAGAAGAGTAGACAGGGAAGAGATGGTTTCCACTTCCAGGAGGGTCGATAACCAGAGGACACAGATTTATGATAATGGACAAAAGAACAATGGGGGAGATGAGGAGACTTTTTTTTTACGCAGCGAGTTATGATGATCTGGAATGCGCTGCCTGAAAGGGTGGTGGAAGCAGATTCAATAGCAACTTTCGAAAAGGGACTTGGATATATGCTTAGGAAAAAAAAAGGGAAAAAATTGCAGTGGACTGTGACTAATTGGAAAGCACTGTCAGAGAGCCGGCACAGGCACGATGGGCCGAATGGCCTCCTCCTGCGCTGTAAGATTCTATGATTCTCTGAAGGCAGCTGAATCACGCTGGAGTAGATTTCCATAGATGCCCTGGGCCCCGGCACCTCCCCAAAGGGTCATTCTTCAGACTAGAGCCTGAGCTGCGAGAGGTAGCAGCTACATGACCAGGAACAACATCAATCGGCGAACTCAGTGTTGACCTCCCTCTCATCACCACCCACATGCATTTCCCAGCCGGAGTTACTTGGCCAGTGATCAAGAGCAAGAACACAACTTGATTTTTCCTCCTCACCCACCCAGAGACACTGAATCCACAATTCATAGAATCATAGAATGGTTACAGCATGGAAGGAGGCCTTTGGGCCCGTCGAGCCCGTGCCGGCTCTCTGCGAGAGCACTTCAGCTAGTCCCACTCCCCCCGCCCTTTCCCTGTAGCCCTGCAAAATTTTTTCCTTCAGGTCCTTATCCAATTCCCTTTAGAAAGCCGTGATTGAATCTGCCTCCACCACCCTCTCAGGCAGTGCATTCCAGATCCTAACCACTCGCTGTGTAAAAACGTTTTCCTCATGTCGTCTTTGGTTCTTCTGCCAATCACCTTAAATCTGTGTTATTTGGTTCTCAACCCTTCCGCCAATGGGAACAGTTTCTCTCTATCTACTCTGTCTAGACCCCTCATGATTTGGAACACCTCTATCAAATCTCCTCTCAACCTTCTCTGCCCTAAAGAGAACAACCCCAGCTTCTCCAGTCTATCCACGTAACTGAAGTCCCTCATCCCTGGAATCCTTCTCGTAAATCTTTTCTGCACCCTCTCTAAGACCTTCACATCCTTCCTAAAGTGCGGTGCCCAGAATTGGACACAATACTCCAGTTGAGGCCGAACCAGTGTTCATCATAATTGGAGCAACTGTTGCATTGAGCCAACTCAGCACAGGCCGGGGATCAGCCAACTCTTAATGGATCACTATAATAGCAGGTGATGCATTTAACCACAAGGCCATTGAGGAGACTCTATCCAGACCCAACCTAATTGAATTTTGAAAAACTGTTGCTTATGAAAAGAACAATGTAATTGGCCATTTAGGTCAGGTGGCTACTTAATGAACGTGACCAGCAATAGAATGTTATCAAGCACTGCAAAGGAAGAGATTCCATTTGGCCACAGGATCTTGAGAAAGACAGAGAGAGAGAGAGAGAGAAACATCTACTAAACTGGGCAGGACCAAGTTATTGGACTGGGCTTCCTAAAGAAAGAAAGACTTGCATTTATATCTTCTTCTTCTTCTTAGGCAGTCCCTCAGAACCGAGGATGACTCGCTTCCACACTAAAAATGAGTTCTCAGGTGACTGATGAGTCCAATGCGGGACCTACAGTCTCTGTCACAGGTGGGGCAGACGGTGGTTGAAGGGGCGGGTGGGTGGGGTGCTTGGGTTGACGTGCGCTCCGTCCGCTGTTTGCGCTTGGCTTCCGCTTGCTCCCGGCGAAGAGACTTGAGGTGTTCGGCGCCTTCCTGGATGCTTCTCCTCCACTTTGAGCGGTCTTGGGCCAGGGATTCCCAGGTGTCGGTGGGGATGTTGCACTTTTTCAAGGAGGCTTTGAGGGTGCCCTTGAAGTGTTTCCTCTGCCCATATAGCACCTTTCACAACCTCAGGATGTCCCAAAGCACTGCACAGCCAATGAAGTTCTTTTCGAAGTGTAGTCACTGTTGTAATGTAGGAAATGTGGCAGCCAAATTGTGCACAGCAAGCTCCCACAAACAGCAATATGATAATGACCAGATAATTTGTTTTAGTTGAGGGCTAAATATTGGCCAGGACACTGGGGAGAACTCCCCTGCTCTTCTTCGAAATGGTGCCATGGGATCGTTTACTTCCACCTGAGCGAGCAGACGGCGAGCTCGGTTTAACGTCTCATCTGAAAGACGGCACCTCTGACAGTGCTGCAATCCCTCAGCACTGCACTGGTGTATCAGCCTAGATTTTTGTGCTCGAGTCTCTGGGGTGAGACTTGAACCCACAACCTTCTGACTCGGAGACGAGAGTGCCGCCCACTGAGCTGTGACTGGCACCAGTTGGTATACAGAAGCCTAGCGTTGAGTGTGTAAATTTCTGCTGGAGTGTACATTGTGTGTTATAAACACTATTGTAACAACTCAGAGTTGAATACAAGTCTCAAATAATCACAAACAAGGAAAGTGACCAGGAGGACAGGTTTGACAACAGTGTCAAATTAAATACTCTAAACCAGTGTTATCAAGCTTTTATCTAGGTAGGCTACGTACCATGGAGCCTGGGGGGTCAAGAGGCACAAGTAATGTTTAAATCCATGTTCTCATGAAGCTGTATATTTCTAAAGCTGTTGCTGCAAAGAGATCGAAGTGTTCTGATTAAGGACTCTATACATCAATGAGGCAACAACAACAACTTGTATTTATATAGCGCCTTTAAAGTAGTAAAACGTCCCAAGGCGCTTCACAGGAGTATTATAAAACAAAATTTGACACCGAGCCACCTAAGGAGATATTAGGCCAGGGGTAGGTTTTAAGGAGTGTCTTAAAGGGGGAGAGAGAGGTAGAGAAGTTCACGGAGGGAATTCCAGAGTTGAGGGCCTTGGAACAATTAAAATTGGGGGCGCTCAATAACAGCCCTTTCCAAATCTCCAGCTCCACCAATGTGCCTGATCTCAGCCGCGCTGCTGTGGAGTGGGAGGGAGCAATCCTTCCAGGCTGCTTCTGCACGTCTCTGAACTGTCGGTTTCAAACGGGAGCAGATGCCCCTCTGCCTGGCTGCGTTTAGGGAAGGAGTTGCAGAAAGCCCCAAAAAGGAGGAGGGAAAAATAACTTCAAGATTGACATGAATCTTGTCATTCATGTGGAAATGACTTATGAAATAATACTGGGCGGCCTGCTGGTGGCGCTGTCCAGGGAGAGTATAAATACTCGGGCACGGGCCCAGCTTGCTCAGGACATTCTTTGACAGGAACTAGTGAAGGCCACAACTAGATCTCCATGTTGAAAAACAGTTGATTAAAGCTTTGTTTAACGCTTAGACCAAGTGCCTAGTAGTTTTGTTACGCCAAAGATCAAAAGCAGTAAATTCCCAATATCCAGTGCAGGATGCAAACTGCAAGAGGGAAAAACGCAAGTTTGATACTTTATTCAAATACAGCAGAAATATGGAAACAGCAACAGCTGTGGCAGGCTTGAAGAGGAAAAAATTGCAGGGATATGGGGAAAGAGCGGGGGAGTGGGAGTGACTGGATTGCTCTCCGAATGGCCTCCGTCTGTGCTGTACTATTCTGTGATTCTATTCTATGCTTGTGAGCACTTGTTGGAGCAGAGACCCATTATCGCAGGAGTGTTCAGTAACAGTGTGAAGAACACTTGATGTGCTGCAGGTTTAAAGGTGGTGCTTTGCTGCACTAGTCTATTACTCAAGAGGGTTTTTTTTTCTTAAGTGATGTTGGAAGGAAAAGCGGGTGGGGAGGGAGAAGCAAAGGATTTTGTCCTAATTACTACAACATGAACAGTCGATATCCACGTTGTTCCCCTTCCCAAAGAATTGCTTTCTTTCCCATCAACACTTCATTGCCTCGCTCAAGAAATAGCATGAGATCTAGGCTATATGAGCTCCCCCGATTGTCAGGTAAATGCACCACTAACACTAAAGCAATAAGCAGACAATTCCAGGTTCAATCCATAGTCTATACTGAGCTCGGCAATCTCTAGCAGTTAGGATGCTGCAATCCAATTAGCTTCAGCACTGCTGGGCTGTGGAAGGTTCCTGCTCCCAATGGCTAGCCAGTGACTCTGTGTGTGTGCGCACGTGGCAATTGGATGGGGATCGGTCAGGCTCAGCAATTGGCGCCTCCCGTGATCCAACAGCCTTCCCGCATAAATACTGTGGATACAAGAGCAGGTCAGAAGCTGGGTATTCTGCAGCGAGTGACTCACCTCCTGACTCCCCAAAGCCTTTCCACCATCTACAAGCCAGGAGTGTGATGGAATGCTCTCCACTTGCCTGGATGAGTGCAGGTCCAACAACATTCAAGAAGCTCGACACCATTCAGGGCAAAGCAACCCGCTTGATCGGCACCCCATCCACCACCTTAAACATTCACTCCCTCCACCACTGGCGTACCGTGGCTGCAGTGTGTACCATCTACAAGATGCACTGCAAAAACTCGCCAAGGCTTCTTCGGCAGCACCTCCCAAACCTGTGACCTCTACCACCTCGAAGGACAAGAGCAGCAGGCGCATGGGAACACCACCACCTCCAAATTCCCCTCCAAGTCACACACACCATACTGACTTGTAAATATATCGCTGTTCCTTCATCGTCGCTGGGTCAAAATCCTGGAACTCCCTCCCTCACAGCACTGTGGGAGTACCTTCGCCACACGGACTGCAGCGGTTCAAGAAGGTGGCTCACCGCCACCTTCTCGAGGGCAACTAGGATGGGCAATAAATGCCGGCCTTGCCAGCGACGCCCACATCCTGTGAATGAATTTTTAAAAAACTCACGGCCTAGGCTCACGTGTGAAGTACAGCCAGCGGGGCGCGCTATCGGAGGGCGTCTGTACCCCAGCAAGAGTTAGCATCTTCAAGAGGACAGGAAATTGAGAGAGGAGAGGGTGGGTGGTCTAATTGTAGCATCAGATGACAAACGATTCACCAGCTAAGGGGTATAGAATACGATACATCTGTCCCAGCTGAGTGATGCCCAGACCCCTTTGTTTCAAGCCAGCCTACACAGACACAAGAAAGAGTGGTGGTGCAGGGGGTAGGTGGAGTGAAGCAGTAGCAGCTCCCTATTACTGCAGCTACTCAACAGCCACGAGCGATCTCATCTGACTGGCTGGCAAGTGGAAAACCAATTACGAACCCATCAGGCTCTGACAGGAGGGGAACCCTAGAGTGAGATAAATAAATCGAGAATGTTAATGAAATTGTGCATTATAATAATTCTGTATTTGAACGCATGCATCCCTTGTAAAATAGCACAATCAATTATTTAACAGAATGCTGCAGGACATTTCTGCCCTGCTTCTTGTAAATTTAATTTGTAGCAATAGGAGCCAAGTTGCAACCAAACAGCAAAAAAACTCTACAATGACACAACCAAACTGTGCAGTCGAAGACGGCAGTTTCTAGCTCCCAGTTTTATAAGAGCCTCTGTGGACCCCTGTCCTTGGGTATATTACAATCGCCCCCTGACAAGGGTTTTCCTTCTGAGGATACACTCAATAATCATTCTTAGAGGGCTTGACAGGGTCGATGCTGAGAGGTTGTTTCCCCCTGGCTGGAGAGACTAGGACTAGGGGGCAAAGTCTCAGGATAAGGTGTCGGCCATTTAGGACTGAGATGAGGAGGAATTTCTTCACTCAGAGAGTTGTGAATCTTTGGAATTCTCTGCCCCAGAGGGCTGTGGATGCTGAGTCATTGAGTATATTCAAGGCTGAGAGCGATAGATTCTTGGACAGTAAGGGATTCAAGGGATATGGAGACCGGGCGGGAAAGTGGAGTTGATGTAGAAGTTCAGCCATGATCTTATTGAATGGCGGAGTAGGCTCGAGGGGCCGTATGGCCGACTCCTGCTCCTATTTGTAGAAAAATCTTTATAATGCTGAATATCATTTTCTTTCATCTGCCTTAAAAAAAAATCCTTCTGCGCCCCCCCCCCACTTCCAGTTTCCTTCCCTAGATGGTGCAGACTCTTGCTGGTTTGTAGTGCCACAGGCATCAGATACCCTTTGGTACCTCACCCACGCCATCAATCATCATGTGAGCCTCGGCAATGGGTGCCTACGGGCTATTTGACCACGGACGGCGTCACCGTCAGCCCAATCTCGCCCTCACCTGATATCCACACACTTGCACCTTGCAAGCAGGGGGGGGGCAGTAATCAGGAGCTAGAAACCTGACTGATTTTTCTCTCCCTAGCCTCAGCGATAGAGACAAATTGTAGCACTCCTACTGGATAATTGGCTAACTCACCGCAGACTGGGGCTCAACGCTACGACCTTCCTGGTGGATTGTAAGGTTTATTGCATAGTTAAGTGAGTTGAAAGAAAGCACTGTTGGTCCATTCAGAAGAAGCATTAAGTTTGACATTCTGTTATATATTAAGCTTGTGTTTTTTTTGTTAAAAGGCAATATTAGCAAAAGTTAACTTTCCTGTAAGTATTTAGTGAAGCAGTGGAAGTAAATTATTTAATTTCCGATGCAAATGTACCGGGCCACGTCTTTACTGACTGAGCCATCAGAAGCCTCATCCGTTTCCTGTATTTTTGTTTTAGTCTTCAGATTTTCCTCTATTAATGCGAATTTCCTTTTATTCTTCAGCTTCTTTCTTGGTTGTAGATACCTTTCTCCCCTTCTCACCCTCTTGGTTACATTTATACCCTCAGGAGAAGCATCCAAAATGGCAAGGAAGAGACGTTGGACTGTGTACAAATCTTTGCCAAGCAATGTCACCTCAGCAGTGATCCACATGAAATTATGATGTGGAGATGCCGGCGTTGGACTGGGGTGGACAAAAATGAGAAGTCGCACAACACCAGGTTATAGTCCAACAGATTTATTTAATTTTACAAGCTTTCGGAGCTGTCGCTCCTTCGTCAGGTAAGTTAGCAATGAGAGAATCTCCCAGAATTCACAATTTAAACCCAGACAAAATCTATTCACATTATTCGCTACAACAAAGAGCACAGCCAAGACAATGAGATGTGTCCCAGGGGGTCCAACGTGTCAAACCACCTGCTGGCTGCATATCCTGTCAATTTGTGTTCTTGTGTTAGCCTTTTTAAAAAAAAAAAACAAAAAAAAAAAAACAAAAAAAACACCTGGGAAGACCGGCCATGATGTCAAGTCACGTTCTGTATCGTGACATGAACCCGATATCGCGATTGAGGCCATCCTCATGAGTGCGGAACTTGGCTATCAGTTTCTGCTCTATGATTTTGCGCTGTCGTGTATCTCGAAGGCCGCCTTGTAGAACGCTTACCCGCAGATCCGAGGCTGAATGCCCCTGGCTGCTGAAGTGCAGCCAGCAGGTGGTTTGACACGTTGGACCCCCTGGGACACATCTCATTGTCTTGGCTGTGCTCTTTGTTGTAGCGAATAATGTGAATAGATTTTGTCTGGGTTTAAATTGTGAATTCTGGGAGATTCTCTCATTGCTAACTTACCTGACGAAGGAGCGACAGCTCCGAAAGCTTGTAAAATTAAATAAATCTGTTGGACTATAACCTGGTGTTGTGCGACTTCTCACATGAAATTAGGATAACGTTCCACTCAGTCAGGTGCTCGCGAATATAATCAAGTGATTTAAGTTTAGAACAGAGGTGAAGCTTAGAGGCATCTTAGTAGCAAATCCTTGCGTGCTTCACTTGGGGGGGGGGCGTGTGTGGAAAAATTTGAGTCCTCCTTCAAAAGTCACCGAAGACCAACAAATCAATAGTCGTAACATAAGAACATAAGAATTAGGAGCAGGAGTAGGCCCTACGGCCCCTCGAGCCTGCTCCGCCATTCAATAAGATCATAGAAACATAGAAACATAGAAAATAGGTACAGGAGTAGACCATTCGGTCCTTCGAGCCTGCACCGCCATTCAATAAGATCATGGCTGATCATCGACATCAATTCCACTTTCCCGCCCGATCCCCATATCCCTTGATTCCCCTGGAGTCCAACAATCTATCTATCTCAGCCTTGAATTTACTCAAAGACTCAGCATCCACAGCCCTTTGGGGTAGAGAATTCCAAAGATTCACAACCCTCTGAGTGAAGAAATTCCTCCTCATCTCAGTCTTAATTGGCCGTCCCCTCATCCTGAGACTATGCCCCTACAGTTTTATGGCTGGAAAAAGTGAACTTGTTAACAACAACAACAACTTGTATTTATATAGTGCCTTTAATGTAGTAAAACGTCCCAACGCGCTTCACAGGAGTATTAAAAGACAAAAAATTTGACACCGAGCCACATAAGGAGAAATTAGGGCAGGTGACCAAAAGCTTGGTCAAAGAGGTAGGTTTTAAGAACGTCTTAAAGGAGGAAAGAGAGGTAGCGAGGCAGAGAGGTTTAGGCAGGCAATTCCAGAGCTTAGGGCCTAGGCAACAGAAGGCACGGCTGCCAATGGTTGAGCGATTATAATCAGGGAAGCTCAAGAGGGCAGAATTAGAGGAGTGCAGATAACAGAAGTGAATAGTAGCCAGAGGGTAGAGCTATTCGAAGAGCTTGTTCCGGGATATGTGGAAACCAGTCTTAGGTAATTAGAGATAAAAACAGAAAATGCTGGAAATACTCAGCAGGTCAGGCAGCATCTGTGGAGAGAGAAACAGAGTTAACGTTTCAGGTCGATGACCCTTCGTCAGAACCTTCGGTCATCGACCTGAAACGTTAACTCTGTTTCTCTCTCTCCACAGATGCTGCCTGACCTGCTGAGTATTTCCAGCATTTTCTGTTTTTATTTCAGATTTCCAGCATCCGCAGTATTTTGCTTTTGTATTAGGTAATTGGAGATTTGGTTCCATCTCATCCGTTGACTTCAAGAGGCCATCTGAAAGGCTAACAAATGAGTAATGGGAAACTAACAAGAAAGTGAAGAGTTGGCTCAATTTGAAATTTCACCAGTAAGGAGGATTGATGATTGCTGTAACTTTAGAAAGAAATCAATGTCTTTTTAGCTTGGATTAAGCACAGAAAGGCTTGGATCTAGCCCAACCTCATTCCACTACCAAAATTCAGAATTCAGATTTAGCTGGGTTTCTAGTCTCGAGTTTCACTCATTCCTAGTTAATACCTTCCTGTGTCTCGATTTCTCACAAATATTATCTGGAGTTGCTGCTCTCCGTCTGATTGGGCTTTCCTCTTCTAATTTTTATTTTAAAAAGGGATGCTCAGGTCAAGATCATGGAAGGTACAGTGGCCAATGCAGAGAAGTATCTTGGCCAGTTCTGCATGCTCCTGGCTTCCTACACTCGGAAGAATGCCAGACTGAGAGACAAGGTTGACCTGCTGATAAAACAGATCATGGACTTTGCAAACACCGAGAACCCAGAGATGCGACGATGCCTCAAGGACTTTGGAGAGGAGTTGTCCAAGATTCAGGACTATCGACAGGCAGAGGTAGAAATGTTCACTGAAAAGACCGTGTTCACGGAAGTGGTCACTATTTTGTGATTATTTGCACCACACTGAATACAGGACATTCATCAGGGGCGAAGGAATACAAGTTAATATTTATCACGTGTGCAGGATACTGCACACATTATTGTATACTGGAAACACAGTAATGTTAGTCTGACAGTTTGGTATATTGTCTGTTATTCACAATTTTAAAGTAATTACATTTTCTTCAATCGTCACCTTACCCGGGTCAAAGGGGAGGCAGACACCCTGCAGGTAGACAATGTACACAAGAGTGCCTTAGGAGACTCTTATTGTGATTTTGTTTTTTTGCCTTCATTCTGGGGAGGGGTTTGTGCATTGGAGTTACTGGGCCTTTACTCAGCATCATCTTAACTATCATTGACAGTTCAGCTGAATTCAGGAACTCGCTGTGTGGGGAACTGTTGGCATACCACTCCATGGCGTAGGACATTCAAGCTCGAATGCAGGGTTTGTCCAAGCTTTTTTGTCTTTGTGGGTTGTACAGCTTCTTGGAGGCAATATAAAGTTTAAATCCATGCTCCAGTTCGTTTGAATATATCTCAAGACGCTGATACGAACAAAGTTAGTGTTAGTGTTCCAATTCAGGACTCATTCACCAGTGATACTAAAAGTACCCCAAACTCCCAGACCAACAACACTAACCAGAGAAGAAATAAGCACAAATAGGATTGAGTTGCCCAAGTTTCACAGCATTCATTCCAATTCAACTACAGGAACTAGTTTCTGGGTTAGAAACACACATAGTCAGTTCTATTCCTTATTATTCATCCATGGGATGTGGGTACTGCTGGGCAAAGCCAGCATTTACCATCCCTAATTGTGCTCAGGAAGGAAGGTGAGCTACTTCTTGACTACTGAGTGGCTTGCTAGGCCATTTCAGAGGGCAGTCAAGAGTCAACCACATTGCTGTGGGTCTGGAGTCACATATAGGCCAGACCGGGTAAGGACGGCAGATTTCCTTCCCTAAAGGACATTAGTGAATCAGATGGGTTTTTACGACAATCCAATAGTTTCATGGTCACCATTACTGACACTAGCTTTTTATTCCAGATTTATTTAATTAACTGAATTTAAATTCCACAGCTGCCATGGTGGGATTTGAACTCATGTTGCTGGAAATCATTAGGATTACTCGTCCAGTAACATAACCACTATGCTACCATTCCCATTTTAGGTGATGCGCAGCACCTGAAATCAATACAGTACCTTCGGAATGGAGAATTAAAAAAAAACTTATTTGAAATAACGTTGGGGAAATAACATTGGAGAGTGCAAGAGTAGCAAGAACTTAAGCTCTACACTTTTGTTATCTCATCACATCACTAACATTCAATTAGCGAGAGAGAAAGAAGCCACTAATGTTGGAAATCGAGAATAAATGTTGAAAGATTTCAGTAGGTCATTCAGCATCTGAAAGAGAAAGGTTAATGGGCGTTCTGATGAAGGACCAGACGTTCTGATGAAGGACTCCAGTCAAAACATCAACCTATCCTTTTCCTTTCGGATACTAACTGACCTGTTGTGCATTTCCAGTATTTTGATGCAAAGCCCTGAAGTCCATTTGTCGTCAAGATTGCCAGAAGACTCTATCTCAGTTTCCTTACATCAGATCTCCACTAATGTGGACGTAGTCAGCACTTGGAAGCCTTGGAATGTAGTAATGAAGTTGCTTGATTCGTGAATCTGTAGAGGCTATTCTGAGTTCCAGAACTAGCAGGCACTTGAATCTGCTCATCATTCTACTCAAGTAAATCTTGAAATGAAACAAACGTTTGGCCCACAAAACCAGCTCCGTCCAAAGAACGTGCAAAATCTATTCTATCAGAGCCTTCACCCCACTCATTTGATCTCCATAGTGGGATTGTAAACTCATGATCTCTAGTCCAGCACCATAAACATTAGCCTACCATACCCTGCCTTTTAAGAAAAACCTCAGGAGGGGAAGGGAATAAGTGAAATCTAGATTTTTTCCATAAGGGATCCTTAGCAAATGGTAATAGTCCAAAAATAATTGGCAGTAACCAGCTTTCACTGAGACCAATGTCCCCCCCCCCCCCCCCAAAGGTGCGCGGCCACGCAGCCGCACAGTAATCTCAAAGAAACCCGCGCAGGTCGCTCACTGGCTTTTACACTGGAAATACCGCGCATGCGCAGAAATTTAAAGGGACCGCGCATTAAAAGAAACAGGCCGCGCGGAACAAAGCGCAGCTCACAGGGAACGTTGGTTGAGATGTCCTACTCCTATGAAAAGTGAGGTGCTCAGGGAGACTGCGGATATCAGATGATACGAGGTGATTATCACAATACAGAAGATAATTACCACACGAGGGATTTAGTCATAGAGTGAAAAGAGATGCTTATATCATTGCCAAGTCACATTTTTGTATCATAACTTCACAATTAAGTTTGCTGCAGCAATCGCTTCACAAGATTAGTCATTAATATAATTCTTTATTTGCTTTCCTCCCCGAATCATTTTAGGTGGAAAGATTGGATGTCAAGGTTATTGGGCCACTAAAGGCGTACGGTCCGCTGACAAAATCCAAACGGGTATTCTGCTTCTTCATTGCTATTTAATTTGTGTTATTGCGCTTTTCTGCAGTAATGCTTCCAATTAAACAAAAATTCAAATTCTTCTCACATCCAGCTACCAAAAGCTTCAGTAAAATAACAATATAGATCCTTTAACGTAGTAAAACGTCCCAAGGTGCTTCACAGGAGCGTAATCAGACAAAATTTGACACCGAGCCGCATAAGGAGATATTAGGGCAGGTGATCAAAAGCTTGGTCAAAGAGGTAGGTTTTAAGAGCGTCTTAAAGGAGGAGAGTGAGGTAGAGAGGCGGAGAGGTTTAGGGAGGGAAGTCCAGAGCTTAGGGCCTAGGCAGCTGAAGGCACGGCCGCCAATGGTGGAATGAAGAAAATCAGTGTTGCACAAGAGGCCAGAATTGGAGGAGCAGCAGAGATCTCAGAGCGTTGTAGGGCTGGAGTAGGTCACAGAGATAGGGAGGGGCAAGGCCATGGAGGGATTTGAAAACAAGGATGAGAATTTTTAAATCAAGTCATTGCCAGACTGGGTGCCAATGTAGGTCAGCGAGCACAGGGGCGATGGAGGAACAGGACTTGGTGTGGGATACAGGCAGCAGGGTTTTGGATGAGCTCAAGTTTACGGAGAGTTCAAGCTGGGAGGCCGGCCATGATGCATTCGAGCATCGCTGTCACAGCCTGTTCATGTTAACCAAAAACGACTGGTGTCTATTGCTGTGGAATTCTTTTGACTCCTCCAAGTACTGTGGTCGTCTGCTATTGTGGCAACATCTGTGATTCAGACCATTTGGCCTCTTGGCTGGAGGATACGCAGTCAGGGAGGGTGAAACAATGGAGAGGAGACAGAGGACAACAAAATGACTACTCACTAATAAAAGAAAAAAAACCTGCAAATGCTGGAAATCAATGTTCTCCTTGGAGCAGAGAAGGCTAAGAGGAGATTTGATAGAGGTGTTTAAAATCATGAAGGGTTTAGATAGAGAAAATAAAGAGAAACTTTCCAATGGTTGAAGGGTCGATAACCAGAGGGCACAGATTTAAGGTGACTGGCAAAAGAACCAGAGGCAACATGAGGAAAAACATTTTTACGCAATGAGTGGTTAGGATTTGGAATGCGCTGCCTGATAGGGCGGTGGATACAGATTCAATAGTCGCCTTCAAAAGGGAATTGGATAAATACTTGAAGGAGAAAACATTTCAGGGATATGGGGAAAGAGCGGGGGAGTGGGACTAACTGGATTGCTCTTCGAAAGAGCCGGCGCAGACTCGATGGGCCAAATGGCCTCCTTCTGTGCTGTACTATTCTATGATTCTAAGATTCAAACGTCAACAGAAAATGCTGGAAATGCAGTGCAAGACAATGCCATCTGTTAAGAGAAAAGCGGGTATATCATTTTTGGGTATAATCTTTCCTTCAGAACTGAAAGTTGAAAGATAACCAAGCCCCCAAGCAAGGTTGCTAAAACAAATTGGGGGTGGGGGTGGGGAGGGGGGGGAGGGTGGTGGTGAAACTCCAGACAGAGAGAGGATCTCAATGGGTTGGACAACCTGGAAATTGCTTAATTGAAAACTGTTAGCTGATACAAAAGATCATCTCAGTGAGGCAATAAAATGATATTAAAAGAACATTGGTGATGGGAATGGAAAATCTTGGAAACATGCAATGGGCTCTGGATGCAGACACCCCCACCCTCGCCCCCTCCCAAACAAGACTATGTTCTGACAGGGGGTTTGTGACCAAAATGTTACCCTGCCTCCCTTCCTTCGCACAGTGACAGCTGTAAGGAAAAGGGTTGATATATCTAAGGTGTGAAGTGTTGAGGTTCAGGGGGCTTCACAGATCTGAAGAGTGCCCAGGAGAAGCTTGCATTTAGCTGCAATAGTGTAAGAAGCCAAAGGTATCCGAGTGGGAATGACAGGGAGAGTTATTCAAGTGGCAGGCCACAGGGAAGTCAGGGTCAGCCTTGGGGACAGGATAAAAGGTGGTCACCTAATCTGCATTTGGCGTCCCTGATGTAGAGACGACTGCAGCATGATCACCGAATACAGTATACTAGATTGGAGGAAATATATGTAAATTGCTGTCTCACACCTGGTAAGGGAGGAGGTGAATGAAAGGGTGTTGCGTCTGCTGTGGTTGCATGGGAAGATACCAAGGGAAGGGCATCTGGAAGTAGGAGTGGTGGAAGAGTATCATGAAGGGAATGGTCCCTCCAGAAAGTGAAGAGGGGAGAGGAAGGGCGGATATGTTCGGCGGCAGGACTACGTTGTAGGTGACAGAAATGATCTGCTAAGCTGGTGAATATAAAGGCTGGTGGGGTGGAAGGTGAGGACAAGAAGGACATAGAAACATAGAAGCATAGAAGATAGGAGCAGGAGTAGGCCATTCGGCCCCTTGAGCCTGCTCTGCCATTTGATGAGATCATGGCTGATCATCCAAACTCAGTACCCTGTACCTGCCTTCTCCCCATATCCCTTGATACCTTTAGCTTTAAGAAATATATCTAACTCATTCTTGAATATATTTAATGACTTGGCCTCAACTACCTTCTGTGGTAGAGAATTCCACAGGTTCACCACTCTCTGGGTGAAGAAATTCTTCCTCATTTCTGTCCTAAATGGCTTACCCCTTATCTTTAGATAAGCCGGGCAACACGGTGGCATAGTGGTTAGCACTGTTGCCTCACAGCGCCAGCGACCTGGGTTCGAATCCGGCCTCGGGTGACTGTCTGTGTGGAGTTTGCACATTCTCCCCGTGTCTGCGTGGGTTTCCTCTGGGTGCTCCGGTTTCCTCCCACAGTCCAAAGATGTGCGGGTTAGGTTGATTTGGCTATGATAAATTGACCCTTAGTGTTAGGGGGATTAAATACGTGGGGTTACGGGGATAGGGTGGGATATGTGTCGGTGCAGGCTTGATGGGCCGAAGTGGCCTCTATCTGCACTGTGGGGATTGTGAGATTATGACCCCTGGTTCTGGACTCTCCGACCATCGAGAACATTCTTCCTGCATCTAGTTTGTCCGGACCTGTCAGAATTTTATATGTTTTGATGAGATCCCCTCTCATTCTTCTATACTCCAGCGAGTATAAGCCCAATCGACCCAATCTCTCCTCATATGTCATTCCTGCCATCCCAGGTATCAGCCTTGTGAATCTTCGCTGAACTCCTTCCATGGCAAGAACATCCTTCCTCAGATAAGGCGACCAAAACTGCACACAGTACTCAAGGTGTGGTCTCACCAAGGCCCTGTACAACTGTAGCAGGACATCCCTGTTCCTGTACTCAAATCCTCTCGCTATGAAGGCCAACACACCATTTGCCTTCTTCACCGCCTGCTGCACCTGCATGCTTACCTTCAGCGACTGGTGCACAAGGACACCCAGGTCTCGTTGCACTTCCCTGTCATTGTTGTGAGTGCCAAGAAGGAGGGGGGAATGGGGTAGAGGGACAGGCAATTGGGTAAACGTGGTCAAGGGTCCTGCAACCACCGCGGAGGGGAAATCGCCACTGAAGAAAGAGTACATTCCAGAAGCTCTGGTGTAGAAAGTGAGGCCATCAGAGCAGAACAAAGATGGAGAAAATTTTCTCAAAGGGAAGAGTGCTTTTACAGGACATGAATGTGGGAAAAGCATAATCCAGGTAATTTGGGGAATTAGTGGGCTTCTAACAGATGTCTATGGAATTCCCACATTACTCAGCAAGCTGTTCCAAAAGGTTTACTCTCTACAATTGAATTAGAGTTCTGTCACAACATTAGCTTCTTAGAATAGTGCTTTATAAAAGATTATACATTTCATTGTTTTGCAAAAGCACTGTAATCAGTTTTTTTCTTTCTTTATCTAAATCAGGCAGACATCAAAAAATTTAACAGTGCCAGAAATCGTGAAATGAAAGAACTGGAAAACCTGCAAAAGGTGAAACAGAAGAACCCTTCAGACAGGCAAGGGATTGTATCCTTTCCGAAAGGTCTGCCCTTGAGGGTAGAGAGTTTAAAGAAAAAAATGACCTGCATTTATTCAACTTTTAAAACAATGGCAAGCACTTATGACTTCAAGTATCAGAACTTTACATACAGAAAGAGTTGACTTAACTCTGAGTTGATCGATATGCCTGGGTCGCCTGAGGTAGCACCACCTCTCCTAGGTCCCAACTAAGTCCTACAGCAATGTTCCACTGTCCCCTTTGGTCACCAGATCCTTTTTCATTCTCTCCTTTTCTCCCCCTATCCTAAAATCATTCTCAAACCTTCCTAGCTTGGCGATCACCTAAGCATTACTTCTCCGTTTACTGCATCTGCTTTTTCCAGCCTTGATGGAATCTGCACTATGGCCTTTAGCTCTTCACCTAAGCTTCTTATTAACAAAAAAGTCAAAGCTGTAATATGGACTGTATCTACCAAATGACATTCAGACCCAAGTTTAGAAGAATATGTGAAAGAGAGAGATAGGAGATATATAGAAAGACTTGCACTTATATAGCGCCTTTCACGACCACCGGACGTCACAAAGCGCTTTACAGCCAATGAAGCACAATGAAAAGATAGAGATAGAGAGAGAGAGAGAGAGAGCGAGAGATAGAAAGAGAGATAGCGAGAAATTGAGAGAAATAGAGTGAGATAGATAGATGGTATGTATATATTGATTGTAGGAATATAACACAGTTAAACATGTATTTTTCCATGTAGTGGTTACATCATAATTAACCACTACCTGGAACGGGACCAACATCCTTGCGGGGAGGTTTGCTAGTGCTGTTGTGGGGGGTTTAAACTAACTTGGCAGGGGGATGGGATACGGAATGGAGCTATAGTAGGGGGTGATGCACAGCCAAATATAGAGGAAAAAACAATTCAGTCTGGAAGGCAGAGCAAATATGTAACGGCACAAGGGAGTATGGCAAGGCTGGATGGCATTTATTTTAATGCAAGGAGTCTTGCGAGTAAGGCAGATGAATTGAAGGTGTTGATGAACACATGGGAGTATGATACTGTTGCTATCACAGAGACATGGTTGAGGGAGGGGCAGGACTGGCAGCTCAATATTCCGGGGTATAGAATCTTCAAGGCGAGACAGAGGGGGGTGTAAAAGAGGAGGGGGTGTCGCAATATTAATCAAGGAGTCAATTACTGCTGTAAGGAGGGATGATATCTAATGAGGCCATATGGGTAGAACTTAAAAACAAAAAGGGGGCAAGCACTTTGCTGGGAGTGTACTATAGGCCCCCAAACAGTCAGGGGGAGATAGAGGAACAGATATGTCGGCAAATCTCAGAGAAGTGTAGAAATAATAGGGTAATAATAGTAGGGGATTTCAACTTCCCCAATATTAACTGGGATAGTCAGAGTGTGAAAGGCTTAGAGGGTGCGGAATTCTTAAAGTGCGTCCAGGAGAGCTTTTTGAGCCAGCATGTAGAAAGTCCTACAAGAGAGGGGGCGGTACTGGACCTAATTCTAGGGAATGTAGCCGGGCAAGTGATAGAAGTGTCAGTAGGAGAGCATTTTGGTGACAGTGACCATAATTCGGTGAGATTTAAGGTAGTCATGGAAAAGGACAAAGATGGACCGGAAATAAAGGTTCTAAATTGGGGGAAGGCCGATTTTAATATGATAAGGCAGGATCTGGTCAAAGTGGACTGGGATCAGCTACTTGTAGGAAAATCCACATCAGAGCAGTGGGAGTCTTTTAGAAAGGAAATAGAGAGAGTACAGCACCAACATGTTCCTGTAAAGGTCAAGGGTGGGACCAACAAGTCCAGGGAAACCTGGATATCAAGGGATATACAAGAATGGATTAGGAAAAAAAGGGAGGCTTTTGGCAGATACAAAGGACTAAAAACAGTGGAAGCCCTAGAGGAGTATAGAAAGTGCAGGGGGGTACTTAAAAATGAAATTAGGAGAGCGAAGAGCGGGCATGAAAAAACACTGGCGGACAAAATAAAGGAAAATCCCAAGGTGTTTTATAAGTATATTAAGGGCAAGAGGATAACCAGGGAAAGAGTAGGGCCCATTAAGGACCAAAGTGGCAATCTGTGTGTAGTGCCGGAAGATGTAGGTGAGGTTTTAAATGAATATTTTGCATCTGTGTTCACGATGGAGAAGGACGATGTAAGGCATAGAAATCAGGCAGGGGGATTGTGATATACTTGAACAAATTAGCATTGAGAGGGAGAAGGTACTAACGGCTGCTGTGTGAGGCAAGGGAGGAGATTGCAGGGGCTCTGACACACATTTTCAGAACCTCTCTGGCCACAGGGGAGGAGCCAGAGGACTGGAGGACAGCTAACGTAGTACCATTATTCAAGAAGGGTAGTAGGGATAAACCAGGGAATTACAGGCCAGTGAGCCTAACATCAGTGGTAGGGAAATTATTGGAAAAAATTCTGAGGGACAGAATTAGTCTCCACTTGGAGAGGTAAGGATTAATCAAGGATAGTCAGCATGGCTTTGTCAGGGGGAGATCATGTCTAACCAATTTGATTGAATTTTTCGAGGGGGTGACTAGGTGCGTGGATGAGGGTAGTGCAGTTGATGTAGTCTACATGGACTTCAGTAAGGCTTTTGACAAAGTCCCGCATGGGAGACTGGTCAAGAAGGTAAGAGCCCATGGGATCCAGGGCAATTTGGCACATTGGATCCAAAATTGGCTTAGTGGCAGGAGGCAGAGGGTGATGGTCGAAGATTGCTTTTGTGACTGGAAGCTTGTGTTCAGTGGTGTACCGCAGGGATCGGTGCTGGGTCCTTTGCTGTTTGTAGTGTACATTAATGAGTTAGATATGAATGTAGGACGTATGATCAGTAGGTTCTCAGATGACACGAAAATTGGTGGAGTGGTAAATAGCGAGGAGGGAAGCCACAGGCTACAGGACGATATAGACGGGTTGGTCAGATGGGCAGAACAGTGGCAAATTGAATTTAACCCTGAAAAGAGTGAGGTGATGCATTTTGGGAGGACTAACAAGGCAAGGGAATACACAATGAATGGTAGGACTCTAGGAAGGACAGAGGATCAGAGGGACCTTGGTGTACATGTACATAGATCCCTGAAGGCAGCAGGACAGGTAGATAAGGTGGTTAAGAAAGCTTATGGGATACTTGCCTTCATTAGCCGAGGCATAGAATATATGAGCAGGGAGGTTATGATGGAGCTGTACAAAACACTAGTTAGGCCACAGATGGAATACTGTGTGCAGTTATAGATTGGTAAGCCTGACATCGGTAGTGGGCAAAATGCTAGAGTCCATTATAAAAGATGTAATAGCAGAGCACTTGGAAAACAGTGACAGGATCGGACAAAGTCAACATGGATTTACAAAAGGTAAATCATGCCTGACTAATCTACTGGAATTTTTTGAGGATGTAACTGGTAGAATAGATAAGGGAGAAACAGTGGATGTGGTGTATTTGGACTTTCAGAAGGCTTTTGATAAGGTCCCGCATAAGAGATTAGCGTGCAAAGTTAAAGCACATGGGATTGGGGGTAAGGTACTGATTTGGATAGAGAACTGGTTGGCAGACAGGAAGCAAAGAGTTGGAATAAACGGGTCTTTTTCTGAGTGGCAGGCAGTGACTAGTGGGGTACCGCAGGGATCGGTGCTAGGACCCCAGCTATTCACAATATATATATTAATGATCTAGATGAGGGAACTAGATGTAATATCTCTAAGTTTGCAGACAACACAAAGCTGGGTGTGCGTGTGTGCTGTGAGGAGGATGCAGAGAAACTCCAGTATGATTTGGACAGGTTGGGTGATTGGGCAGATGCATGGCAGATGCAGTATAATGTGGATAAATGCGAGGTTATCCACTTTGGTGGCAAAAACAGGAAGACAGATTATTATCTGAACGGCAATAGGTTGGGAAAAGGGGAAGTGCAACGAGATCTGGGAGTCCTTGTGCACCAGTCGCTGAAGGTAAGCATGCAGGTGCAGCAGGCGGTTAAGAAGGCAAATGGTATGTTGGCCTTCATAGCGAGAGGATTCGAGTACAGGAGCAAGGATGTCTTGCTGCAGTTGTACAAGGCCTTGGTGAGACCACACCTTGAGTATTGTGTGCAGTTTTGGTCGCCTTATCTGAGGAAGGATGTTCTTGCCATGGAGGGAGTGCAGCGAAGATTTACCAGACTGATACCTGGGATGGCAGGAATGACGTATGAAGAGAGATTGGGTCGATTAGGCTTATATTCGCTAGAGTTTAGAAGAATGAGAGGGGATCTCATTGAAACTTAGAAAATTCTAACAGGACTAGACAGACTAGATGCAGGAAGGATGTTCCCGATGGCGGGGGAGTCCAGAACCAAAGGTCACAGTCTAAGGATAAGGGGTAAGCCATTTAGGACTGAGATGAGGAGGAATTTCTTCACCCAGAGAGTGGTGAACCTGTGGAATTCTCTACCACAGAAGGCAGTTGAGGCCAATTCATTAATATATTCAAGAAGGAGATAGATGTATTTCTTAAGGCTAAAGGGATCAAGGGATATGGGGAGAAAGCAGGGACAGGGTACTGAATTTGGATGATCAGCCATGATCTCATTAAATGGCGGAGCAGGCTCGAGGGGCCGAATGGCCTACTCCTGCTCCTATCTTCTATGCTTCTTTGCTTCTATGGTCACCACACTATAGGAGGGATGTGATTGCATTAGAGAGGGTGCAGAGGAGATTCACCAGGATGTTACCTGGGCTGGAGCATTTCAGCTATGAAGAGAGACTGGACAGGCTGGGGTTGTTTTCCTTAGAGCAGAGAAGGCTGAGGGGGGACCTGATTGAGGTGTACAAAATTATGAGGGGCATAGATAGGGTAGATAGAAAGGAACTTTTCCCCTTAGTAGAGGGGTCAATAACCAGGGGGCATAGTTTCAAGGTAAGAGGCAGGAGGTTTAGAGGGGATTTGAGGAAAAACTTTTACACCCAGAGGGTGGTTGGAATCTAGAACTCACTGCCTGAAAGGGTGGTAGAGGCAGGAACCCTCACAACATTCAAGAAGCATTTAGATGAGCACTTGAAATGCCATAGCATACAAGGCTGCGGACCAAGTGCTGGAAAATGGGATTAGAATAGACAGGGCTTGATGGCCGGCGCAGACATGATGGGCCGAAGGGCCTCTTTCTGTGCTGTATAAATCTATGACTCTATGGGGGAGAAATTCAGTGTCGCCCCATTTGGGGCGCAATTATCGGCCGGGTGCAAAGATTAGCGCCTGGCGCTAATTATCGCCACCGACTGCAAACTTGACTTTTATCGCCCCTGGAGCTGATTGGAGCGCTAAATCAGGCGCTTCACACCTGTCTTAAGGCGCAAAGGCCGAGGAGCGAGGCGCTACCTCAGAGCGCTGGCGAAGCTCATGTGATGTCAGTCAGCAATGGAACACACACACAATGGCACCGGCCAGTTCTTAAAGGGGAGGGTTGATCTTGCTTTCCATCCACATCCTGCTCATTGCAGCCTTGAATCTCGGCCTGGAAAGAGCTGTACATCAAATCTGCTGGAAAGAACAATGGAGAGTACCAGGGAAAGAGCACCGAGTGCAGCCCCCACAGTCTCTTCTAAATCGATACAAGGAAAGGCAAATCAAAATGAACCTGCAAAGTGCTGCTCAGTACCCAAAACTCCCTCACACAGCGTTGAATCTCTCCAGAAGTCTCTCGCTCTCTCTCTCTCTCTCAGAAAGCGTGGTTCAAAAATGTCACCAACAATAAAAGGCAGGAAGCGGTCGCCTTTAAATAGCGCTCCCCCAGTCCCTTCCTGACTGCAAAACGCTCCCCTCAACCTGTCGTTGCTAGCAGCAGGCGGTAAGGCAGGGGGCGCCACTCAATATCCGCTCCGGGGTGATACCGGGGCGTTGCGCACTTGACTGACGTCACGATCTGCCGGCGCAGGAGATCGTGGCGGTAGTGTTTGGCGCCGCCGCAAAATGTCTAGTTAATTTCACGAGCGGCGCAAACATGGCCGTGCCCAGGCGCTAGATGATTTGCGCCCCATTAGCGCCCTCTTAAGGCGCTAACCGGAGGCGCAACCAACTGAATTTTTCCCCCTTTGACTCTAATAATCCTTCAGTAGTGATACAAAGAACTGAGACATCTGCCTTGACGCCGTTTGCAAAAAAAATCACAGGTCTGCAAAGTTCACAGTATGTACATTAACAGTGACGTCAAGAATATATTCTTGTCTTGGTGTTCAGATGATAGTTTTAAACCACTCCTAAAGACAGGAGCAAGCAAAACAAGATTAAAAGGGTGTTTCGTAAAGATTAATTTAATGCACAAAATTAAGCACCACTTGTCAAATTATGATCTGTTGTAAACATAACAGATGCTGATGGCAGTTCTGGGAGGGGAGCCCATCCCTAGTTGAGAAGGTGGTGGTGGGTCTTCTATTGTTTGATACAACTGAGTCAGCCACTTTACGGGGTAGTTAAGAGTCAACGGCACTGGTGTGCGACTGGAGTCACATAGAGGCCAGAAGATCAGAATTCCCTCCCTACAGAACATTAGTGAACTCACTGGGTTTTGAAGAACAGCTTCATGGTTACTTTTACTGATACAAGGTTTTTATTTTTTAAACAAATTAATTCATGATGGGACTTGAACTTACATTCTCAAGAGCATTAGTCCAAGAACTCCTGGATTACTAGTCCAACAACATAACCACTACGCTGCCATACCCGCAATAATCTCCAAACTGCTTGATGGGTTATCTGCTTGAAAGATGCATTTTTGCAGTGGTTGCTTTCCAAAAATTGGCAGGGTTAAGCAGCAAATTCCCCAGTGGGAGGCATTTGGAGCCATGTCAGATGGCTCAAGCCTCAATCACATGGATTTGATTTCAAATTTCAGGGTATCGCAGGGACACCATACCCATTATGTGTTCATAACATTCATTTTCAAATAAGTTTGATGTTAAATCAGAAGTAGAGGCTTTTGCCTGCAGTAATAGGAGCTTGTTTCAGCACAGTCACCAATGAAAAGGTTCCCATCAGATGGTGCTAGAGGAGTGGACCGTTGAAGAGCTGCTAACACCCAATGCAGATGAGTTCTTATGGAGTCAGGACCCGGCACAGACACGGTGGGCCGAATGGCCTCTTTCTGTGCCGTTAAACTTCTAGGATTCTATGACCTCTCTGCAAGAGGTCACAGGAGACCATTCATGCCCCAGGGATCAGTTTAGCATTTCACAAAAACGCAAAGAGCCCACAGGTGACCAATTGTGCTGCCAGTTATTCCCGTAGAACTCTCTACAGATGAATGCGCAAAAGAGACGTTCAGACTGCTTCACGCTCTCCTGTATAATTTACTCCCCTATAGCTTTTCCTAGCTTCCTGTCGACTTGAGTGCTTAATTAATGATCAGTTACAGCTGTTTAATTCTAGTCAACTCACTCCAATTATCGATCACCAGATATGTATGGATGATTTAGCCATCAACACCCCCTACACTGCCCCACCAGGGTTTTTGCCTCTGCTACTCTGCCTGGAAGTCCATTCCAAGATCTTCTCTTCGACGGGATTTCCGTTTGTCTCTTCAACCTTGTTCATCTTCATTGCTTTCAGTTTCCCTTCTCGTGTTTGATCAGGTATACCTTCCCTTTTGTTCTTTCATCCCCTCCCCCTTTTCCCAGCCCCTAAACTTGCTTTGAAATCTATTCCATTTCCTGCTTTTTTCCAGTGCTGACGAAAGGTCTTCGACCTGAAACGTTAGCTCTGTTTCTCTCTCCACGGATGCTGCCTGGCCTGCTGAGTTTTTCCAGCGTTTTCTGTTGTTAGTCCATTCCAAGTGTTGATCACTTTCTTTGTGAAGAAAAACTTTCTGGCATCAGTCCTAAACTTACCTTGTACTAGTTTGAACCTGCATCCCCGTGTCCCACTCCCACAATTTAAAGTGGTATTCCGAATTAAGCAAATTTGAGCGATTTGCATTGTTTTTCAAAATCCAGATCATTGGTATAAATTAGAAACCGTAGTAGTCCCAACACAGCTCACCCTGGGGCACCTCACTCAGTACTTCCCCCTATCTTGACATTATCCTGATAACCAGCACCCATTGTTTTCTACCCTTCTTATCCATAGCCAAGCTTTCCCTGAATCATTACTGCTTTGAAATGAATTACTAATCTTTCATGTGGAACTTTATCAAATGCCTTTTGGAAGTCTAAGTACACAATGGCTCGGGCTATCACTTCCTCAAAGACATCAAGGAGATTCGTCAGGCAGGATCTGACGCCATGTCAATTGCTGTTTACTGGATAATCCTGAAGTTTACTCCTGATAATTAATCCATTATTTTACACGGAATTGAAGTAAGACTAATTCCATTCACAATGTTGACAAACAGTGCTAGCACAGAGAAATGATACACAGGATTACATCGGATATACGACACAGAAACAGGCCATTCGGCCCAACCAGCCCATGCCGGCGCTATGCTCCACTCACGCCTCCTCCCGTCTTTTCTCATCTAACTCTATCAGCATAACCCTCTATTCCGTTCTCCCTCATATGCTTATCTCTTAGGCAGTCCCTCGGAACCGAGGATGACTTGCTTCCACATTAAAAATGAGTTCTCAGGTGACTGATGAGTCCAATGCGGGACCTACAGACTCTGTCACAGGTGGGGCAGACGGTGGTTGAAGGGGCGGGTGGGTGGGGTGCTTGGGTTGACGTGCGCTGCCTGCGCTTGGCTTCCGCTTGCTCCCGGCGAAGAGACTCGAGGTGTTCGGCGCCTTCCCGGGTGCTTCTCCTCCACTTTGTGCGGTCTTGGGCCAGGGATTCCCAGGTGTCGGTGGGGATGTTGCACTTTTTCAAGGGGGCTTTGAGGGTGTCCTTGAAGCGTTTCCTTTGCCCACCTGGGGCTCTCTTGCCGTGTCGGAGCTCTGAGTAGAGCGCTTGTTTTGGGAATCTCGTATCGGGCATGCGGACGATGTGACCGTCCTTCAGAGATGATCGAGCGTGGTCAAAGCTTCGATGCTTGGGATGTTGGCCTGAGCGAGAACGCTGACGTTGGTGCGCCTATCCTGCCAATGGATTTGCAGGATCTTGCGGAGGCAGCATTGGTGGTACCTCTCCAGTGCTTTGAGGTGCCTGCTGTACATGGTCCATGTCTCTGAGGCATACAGGAGGGTGGGTATCACTACTGCTCTGTAGACCATGAGCTTGGTGTGGGGTTTGAGGTCCGCTCTGTCATCTCCATCAATGTAGACCCAAAACAGCGGTGGCAACAGAAACAATGCCACAGGAAAATCAACGCTGGAGCACTCAAAAACCCCGCTGAGAAAGCCCTATTCAGCCTGCGCCTCACAACCAACCTGATGATTCCCAGTGATGCAGAGACACAGAGTGCCCACAGCGTCTAGTCTGCACTCAAGGCCTCCATAATCAGCACCTGTGAAGAGACGCTCGGTCACTCGACCAGGAAACACCAAGACTGGTTCGACGAGAATGACCAGGAGATCCAGGAGCTAATAAGCCGCAAGCGCAAGGCATTCCTGATCTGGAAACAGCAACACAACTCGAAAGCAAGAAAGCAGCTCTACAGACGCCTGAAGGCCGAGGTCCAACAAAAAACTCGCGACCTAAAGAACAGATGGTGGGTGGAGAAAGCGCAGGAGAACCAGCAGCTAGCCGACAACCACGACGTGCATGGATTCTTTAGTGCAGTCAAGACCACCTATGGCCCAAGCACCCAAGGTCCTACCCCACTGCTGGCTAAGAATGGAGAGGTACTCATCAAGGACAGGGAGGCAGTCAGTGCCCGCTGGAAGGAGCACTTTGAAGATCTCCTTAACCGAGACTCTGTCTTTGATGCAAGTGTCCTCAACTCCATCCCGCAGCATGCTACCCGCCACCACCTCAGCACAACCCCAGCCCAGCAAGAGGTTGAAAAGGCCATCCGACAACTGAAGAACAACAAGGCCTCAGGAGCAGATGGAATCCCTGCCGAGGCACTAAAGCATGGCGGAGAAGCACTACTGGCACGAATTCATGAACTCATTACTCTTATCTGGAAGGAGGAGAGCATGCCAGGGGATCTCAGAGACGTCGTAATTGTGACCATCTTCAAGAAAGGTGACAAGTCCGATTGCAGTAATTACAGAGGAGTTTCCCTGCTGTCTGCCACAGGGAAAGTCATCGCAAGAATCCTCCTCAATCGCCTTCTCCCAGTGGCTGAAGAGCTCTTCCCAGAGTCGCAATGCGGATTCCGCCCACTAAGGGGCACAATGAACATGATCTTCACTGCGCGTCAATTACAAGAGAAATGCAGGGAACAGCACCAACCACTGTACATGGCTTTCTTTGACCTCACAAAGACCTTCGACACTGTCAACCATGAGGGATTATGGAGTGTCCTCCTTAAATTCGGCTGCCCTCAAAAGTTTGTCACCATCCTCTGCCTGCTTCACGACAACATGCAAGCCGTGATCCTAGCCAACGGTTCCACCACAGAACCAATTCGTGTACGGACCGGGGTCAAGCAAGGCTGCGTCATCGCACCAACGCTCTTCTTGATCTTCCTTACTGCAATGCTCCATCTCACCCTCAGTAAGCTCCATGCTGGAGTGGAGCTAATCTACAGAACAAACGGGAAACTGTTCAAGCTCCGTCACCTCCAGTCCAGATCCAAGCTCGTCCCATCCTCTGTCGTCGAATTACAGTATGCAGACGACGCTTGCATCTGCGCACACTCCGAGGTCGAACTCCAAACCATCGTCAACACCTTCACCGAAGCATACGAGAGCATGGGCCTTACACTAAACATCCATAAGACAAAGGTCCTCTACCAACCTGCCCCTGCCACACAGTACTGCCCCCCGATTATCAAAATCCACGACAAGGCCTTGGACAACATGGACCACTTTCCATACCTCGGGAGCCTACTGTCAACAAGGGCAGATGTCGATGACGAAGTCCAACATCACCTTCAGTGTGCCAGTGCAGCCTTCGGTCGCCTGAGGATATGCTTATCTAGCCTCCCCTTAAACACATCTATACTGTTCGTCTCAACCACTCCCTGTGGTAGCGAGTTCCACATTCTCACCACTCTCTGGGTAAGGAAGTTTCTTCTGAATTCCCTATTTGATTTCTTGGTGACTATCTTATATTGATGGCCTCGAGTTTTGCACTTCCCCAAAAGTGGAAACACTCTCTGTGTCTATTCTATTAAAACATTTCATAATTTGAAAGACCTTTATTAAGTCACCCCTTAGCCTTCTCTTTTCAGAGAAAAGAGATCCAACCTGATCATCCTTTCTTGATTGGTATAACCTCGCATTTCTGGTATCATCGTTGTAAATCTTTTTTCCACCCTCTCCAGTGCCACTATATCATTTTTAAAATATGACGACCGAAACTGTACACAGTACTCCAAGTGTGGTCTAACCAAGGTTTGATACAAGTTTAGCATAACTTCAACATAATAATTGATACAACAAGATCAGGCCACTCTATAACTTGCTCTTGGAATTCGCCTGAAGACAGTGTTCTAGAGAGGCTCAAAGGTGTGACTAAGTTCTCAACCATGTATTGTGATATAAGTCTGCACCAATAAAACAGGTAGGGCTCACTGAAGTTGAAATATGTAGCATCAGATTGGAAAGCAAACACAAAGATGCTCACTAAAGTTACCTAGTGAGTAGTTGAGCCATTTAGACCAGGTTGGGTCCCCAGCCAATGCTGAGTTAGCTGATCTCGACCAGGGTAACCATAGGGGTGCTACACTTGGCCTCAGTACCTCAGTATCTCACTTTTGTCCACCCCAGTCCAACACCGGCATCTCCGCATCATCAGTACCTCAGGGCCTAGGGAGAGTAACAAATAGCCAGTCTGTCGCACACTATACGCAGCCATCCCTGTTGCAAGTATGCGTATGTTGTGTGAGGACAGTATCAGGCTTGCTTCTGTTGCCCTCCCACCACCTGTATTGTGAAAAGCCTGAGGGCCAGTTGGACAAGATACCAGAGGGCGAATGGACACCATGGAACTGCCCCTCAGCATTGAATCACTGCTTTCAGCAGAGAAAAATATTGTTGGATGAAAAATGAGTGTGAAGAAAATAAAAGCACCAACCATCTTAATATAGACCTAAAAAATGTCCAGGCAAATGGACTGGGATAGGTGTTGTGGTGCTGCAGTGGTCTGCAATACCCCTGGACTTGGGAGAGGGAAAAACAGCCAGGAATCCCACTCCTAATCACTGTCCAGTGATCATCGAGCAAGAAAAAGGGCATTTTTAAAAATATCTGTTGAGTGAAGTCAGGATTAAGCTGGAATGTGATGCTCTCCAAGGTTGAATGTCCTGTCGACTGTAACTGTAGTGTCAAGGTATATCTCAAATAATTCTGCCATCTCAAATGTGATCAGAGCCCAATACCATGTTCATGTCTCTTAAGGTACCCTTTTTTAGATATCTTTTTGTGATCGCACATTATACAAGGACAGTAAGTTGGTATGAATTACAGTGTACACCGAAATGAGACATTCTATATTTTGTGTACATATGAGAGTTTCGGAAATGTCCCTTAAGGAGTGTAAGTGAAACTAGAAATAGTTATGTAGGCCTCCTGTTTTTTTCCCTTAACTGGCTTTCCCAGTCGCTGGTATGTTGCTTTTAAATCTGTATCTCAAGATCAAGAACTTCCAATCAGGTTGAAAACGGAAGTGTTTTAAAGGTTGACTAGTGCTGTTTATGATGTAATTTGACATGTTTGTGCACTGAACAGATTGTTTTAATGGATGTGAGTAGGTGGCTGTACATAAGGGGTGTAATAATGATTAAAGACCACCGATCTCAATTCCCCTGACTGCCTAGTCAACAAATGTACAGCCCAATGTGGTATTGACCTAAGCAAGCTGGGAAAAAAAGAAAGACTTGCATTTATATAGCACCTTTCACAACCTCAGGACGTCCCAAAGTGCTTTACAACCAATGAAGTACTTTTTGAAGTGTAGTCGCTGTTGTAATGTAGGAAACACAGCAGCTAATTTGCACACAGCAAGCTCCCACAAACAGCAATGTGATAATGACCAGATAATCTGTTTTGGTGATGTTGATTGAGGGATAGATATTGGCCAGGACACCAGGGAGAACTCCCCTGCTCTTCTTCAAAATAGTACCATGGAGTCTTTTACTTTTACCTGAGAGAGCAGATGTGGCCTCAGTTTAACATCTCATCCGAAAGACGGTACCTCCGACAGTGCAGCATTCCCTCAGTACTGCACTGGAGTGTCAGCCTAGATTTTGTGCTCAAGTCTTTGGAGTGGGACTTGAATCCACAACCTTCTGACCCACAGCTGACACTTATATCCCAAGTTTGATCCCTGGTCTATGTTGAGTTAGCTGATCTGATCTGGGATAGGTGTTGGGGTGCTGCAATGGGTCCCAATGCCCTTGGGCTTGGGGGAGGGAAAAGCAGCCAGGAACCCCACTCCTAATCACTGTCCAGTGACCATCTAGCAAGAAAAAAGCATTTTTTTAATGTCTGTTGAGTGAAGTTAGGATTGTGCTGGAATGTGGTGCCCTCCAAGGTTGAATATCCTGATGCTTTTGACTACCTGGGCTCACACCAGAGGAATGACCACTAAGGCCAGGTCACTGAAAGCAACTGACTAGTTCAGCACAGTACCTAACTTGTAATACAACCCTGCTGATCCATAGGATTCAGCTGAAGCCAGGCTACAGGTGGTGATTATGGGAACTGTATGTATGCATTTTATCGTGATGCAAATAGTGAGCTTTGTGGTAATATGAAACTGTTGCAGGAAAACTCCAGGACCATTATCAATAAATCTGATTGGATTACCACATATTAACCAGCACTACAATTCCCTTCACCACGGAAATGGGAAAATGTTCCATTTCCCCAGCATTTAACATTCCTCACCTTGACAAGTATTAATTTCTGAAAAGGCAATATCGTTGTTTTCCTGGAGTTTTCCTTTAACAAAGTGAAAGATCAATAAATAATATATGAATTTTCTGACTAATTGATAGTCTGCCTTGGCAGAGGTAAGTGACTGTCAAAACGCATCACCTTCATCAACTTTGTGATGTTGCTGTTCATTGTCATTTGTATATACGCACACTGGCCGATCTCCCATGCTGTTGCTCGTGGTCGGTAAGAAGAGTTTGCTGGGGAAGTGTTACAGGAAGTAAGTGCGATAGTTACAGGAAGTCTGCCCTACATGCAAGACTTTTAAGCTGATATATATGTGAAGAAAAAGAAGGACTTGCATTTTTACAGCGCTTTTCACAAACTGAGGACGTCCCAAAGCACTTTACGGCCAATGAAGTACTTTTTGTAGTGCAGCCACTGTTATAATGTAGGAAACGCGACAGCCAATTTGCGCACAGCAAGCTCCCACAAACAGCAATGTGATAATGACCAGATAATCTGTTTTTAGGTGTCGGTTGAGGGATAAATATTGGCCAGGACACTATATATATATAAAATTTGATTCGCGGGGCGTGCATTTTATTCAAATCCCATTATAAGTAGCTGTTATTCCTGTAAGTGGTGCTGTGATGGGCCTTCTCAGTGTTGAAAGTGTCATTCGATGTAATACACAATAACTGCTATTTTCCAGTGAGAGTATATCATCCTGTGATTGCACAATCTGGCCATCGGGTTCCCACAAATTGCTTAAACAACTTTCTTAATGTCCAAAATAAGGTTTTAAACAAAATCAGAAACTCAAAATATTGCATATTACATAATAACATGATTACATTTATCCACTGAATGGACTCAATATTCCAGCCGACAGCTGTGACTCTGTGAGCTGAGTTTAGATTGTTCAGTCTGGGGACCTGTGTCTGAATCCAGCTTGGACGAACGAGATGAACTTTCCCCTGTTTATTGGCTGTAAGACATCACTGGGTCAAACTCCTGGATCTCCTTCCCTAACAGCTCTGTGGGAGCACCTTCACCACACGGACTGCAGCAGTTCAAGAAGGAGGCTCACCACCACCTTCTCAAGGGCAATTAGGGATGGGCAATAAATGCTGGCCTTGCCAGTGACGCCCACATCCCCAAAATATATATTTTTTTAAAGAGTCCCATGTGAAGTGAGCTTAAGCAGTTTCAGCCCAGTTCCGAGTGAGCATGGAGTCACAGCACAAAACTGTTCCCAATTCAGTATTAGCTGCCACTAGTCTAAGCACGGATTCATCTTATTCAGAGAAGATCGCAGGGTGGCTGTTGTGAGAAATGGATAAACTGCATGGTACTGATGCATCCCGAGTAATTAGGCACACTGCACACCTAGTGTTGAACGCACTGCTCCATCCGACTTTCTCTTGCCTTATTTCTCATGCCCTTTTCTCTATTATCACCAAGCACAGCATGTCGCATGCATTGTAACAGATTTTTCAGCAGTCGCAACACAACTCTGTCATTATAATGACTTGGGAACATAGGAACAGCAGCAACGTTCCCCCTAAGCTGCACGGGCGCGCGGGCGCGCATTGATCGGGAGGTCCCGTGCAGGCCGCTCACCAGCTGTTGATGCTGGAGAATATACCGCACAGCAAATTTAAAGGGACCGCGCACGAAAAAACAATTAGCGGGAACATTGAAAAGTAGTAGGCCATTCAGCCCCTCGAGCCTGTTCCGCCCTTCAATTAGAGCAAGGCTGATCTGATGCAGTGACATGTTTGAAATCAGGAGCTCAGTGCGCTGGAAAGCAGGGGTCCGATCACTCCAGGGGGCAGCATTCTTGAACGTGAATTTTGAGCAAGACACAGGTTGTGCTTGCAACCGTCAACAAGGAGTTGGTAACTCTGCCTTCAGGCAGATCCCTTTCTGTTTCACGCTGTACTTTGTTGGAAATAGTTTCAAAAACGGTACATGATCGAGTTTCAACACACAACAGACCCAAGTGGAAAAGAGATACTGTTACACTGTACTCCAAAAACATGATTACACTAAAATAAATGCAACATGAATGCATGTTTTGTGTGCTTTTAAGAAATTTCAAAGCTAACCGATTTAAATTTCAGTGAAACGTGTGGTTCTTTTTGCATGTCACCCCTTCCTCCGCCTTGGAGTGCAGTGTGCGTTTCGTACAAAAGTGAATCTCTACAAAGGTTATTTGTAGCTTCCATATTATCATGTCTGACTGAACGTGAGCATTGATTTTCTTCCCTAGGCTGAATCCAATGTGCAGAAGGCTTCAGTCGATGTCAATCACACCACACATCAGCTGGAGGAGATCATTTTCAAATTTCAGCAGCAAAAACTGAAGGACATTAAGGTATGAAGATTTTATAACAACAACAACCTGTATTTATACAGCGCCTTTAACGTAGTAAAACGTCCCAAGGCGCTTCACAGGAGTGTTGTAAACAAAATTTGACACCGATCCACGTAACGAGAAATTAGGGCAGGTGACCAAAAGCTTGGTCAAAGAGGTAGGTTTTTTGGAGCGTCTTAAAGAAAGAAAGAAAGACTTGCATTTATATAGCGCCTTTAATGACCACCGGACGTCTCAAAGCGCTTTACAACCAATGAAGTACTTTTGAAGTGTAGTCACTGTTGTAATGTGGGAAACGCGGCAGCCAATTTGCGCACAGCAAGCTCCCACAAACAGCAATGTGATAATGACCAGATAATCTGTTTTTAGTGATGTTGGTTGAGGGATGAATATTGACCAGGACACCGGGGATAACTCCCCTGCTCTTCTTCGAAATAGTGCCATGGGATCTTTTACGTCCACCTGAGAGAGCAGACGGGGCCTCGGTTTAACGTCTCATCCGAAAGACGGCACCTCTCTTCTTTGTGACCTTCCCTCCCCATCCATTGAGAGAAGGAAGCTCTCGGGAAGGTGGAGATGTGGTGTTAAAAGTTGGGGATGAGGAGTAACAATATAAGGTGCCGTTTCCTGAGCCACACCGAGCAGAGACCGGACAGTGGGGTGCCTGTGATTTCCTGACCATTCATTTTAAATGGTTGGCCAAATTCATAATATGTACTCTGGCTGGTGCTGCTCCCCTGCCTCCACCTCCTCCCCCAACACCACCTCCTCGCTCCCCCACCTCCCAACCTCATCCCCCCCTATGCCATCAGAAAAATATCCCTACACTCTCAAATTATTTATGGAGCACTTTGTGTATCCTTCCCAAATGGATTTGCGCTATTGACTTCACACAGTACTGCACTGGTCCACTTTCCTGTTCGGTCACCCATGTGACATGCTGGGCAGGGAACTATTTATCATCGAAATAAAGCAAATGCTTTATAATATCTGGAAACAGATGGGGCTTTTAACATAGAGAAGAAGGCTTGTGACTGGCTGGCTCACTGAACTCAAAGCCATGATTTGTTTCGTGTCAGCTTCGCTTACTGGCAATGCTCTCTCCCCTTGAGCCAGCGGTTTGTGGGTTACTGCAGTGCAGTAGTGAGGGAGCGCTGTATTGTTGGATGAGATGTTAAACCCAGGCTCTATCTGTCTGCCGAAGTGGATGTAAAACCTCCCTTTGCACTATTTGAAGAACATCGCGTTTTCCCGATGTTCTGGTCAATGCTCTTCCCTCTACCAGCTCCACTAAAAACAGATTAACTGGTCGTTTATCTCATCGCTGTTTGTGGGATCTTGCTGTGCGCATATATAGCTGTTGTGTTTGCCTACAGAACAACAGTGACTGCACTTCAGAAGTGATTCATCAGGTGTGAAGCATTTTAGGACGTCCTGATGACATGATAAGGTGCAATATAAAAAAGAAAGACTTGCATTTCTATAGCGCCTTTCATGACCTCAGGATGTCCCAAAGCGCTTTACAGCCAATGAAGTACTTTTGAAGTGTAGTCACTGTTGTAATGTAAGAAACGCGGCAGCCAATTTGTGCACAGCAAGCTCCCACAAACAGCAATGTAATAATGACCAGATAATCTGTTTTAGTGATGTTGGTTGAGGGATAAATATTGGCCAGGACACCGGGGAGAACTTCTCTGTTCCTCTTTGAAATAATGCCATGGGATCTTTTCCGTCCACCAGAGAGAGCAGACGTTTAACGTCTCATCTGAAAGATGGCACCTCCGACAGTGCAGCACTCCCTCAGCACTGCACTGGAGTGTCAGCCTTGCTTTATGTGTTCAGGTCCCTGGAGTGGGACTATGAACCCACAACCTTCTGACTCAGAGGCGAGTGTGCTGCCCACTGAGCCACAGCTGACGCTAAAGGAGGAAAGAGAGGTAGCGAGGCAAGAGGTTTAGGGAGGGAATTCCAGAGCTTAGGGCCTTGGTAGCTGAAGGCAAGGCCACCAGTGGTTGAGCGATTAAAATCAGGAATGTTCAAGAGGCCAGAATTAGAGCAGCGCACATTTCTCTGGGGTTGCGGGGCTGGAGGAGATTACAGAGATAGGGAGGAGCGAGGCCACGGAGGGATTCGAAAACAAGGATGAGAATTCTAAGATTGAGGCATTGCTTGACCGGGAGCCAATGAAGGTCAGCGAGCACAGGGGTGATGGTTGAACGGGACTTGGTGCGAGTTAGGACAGGGGCAGCCGAGTTTTGGATGACCTCAAGTTTACAGAGGGTAGAACGTGGGAGGCCGGCCAGGAGTGCGTTGGAATTGTCAAGTCTAGAGGTAACAAAGGCATAGATCAGGATTTCAGCAGCAGATGAGCTGAGGCGGGGCGGAGACGGGTGATTTTACGGATGATTTATTCATAAATTATATCTCAATTTCCTACTTTTCTATCAGGCCATCTCTTGCCTCACACTATTCTCAGGTTCAAAGGCGTGAACAGGTGGCTGCTCGAACGTAATCTTTCTGAGGACCTCAAACTGAAGAACTCCTTCCTTGTCTCCCTCAGCCTCCCTTCCTTCTATGATCTTTAGGTCTTTAAATCCAAAGCTTAGTGGCACCAAAGCACCACTTCCTAAATTACCTCCTCTCTTCTGTTTGATCTTTGTGCTGTCGTGCCTTAGTTGCCTTGAATCTGCAGGTTTCTCTGTAACAACATTGCCAACAGTAGTAATTCTCAAAGGGAGTCCAGAGACTTGAGCACATAATCTAGGCTGACCATCCAGTGCAGTACTGAGGGAGGGCTGCACTGTCGGAGGTGCCGTCTTTCAGATGAGACGTTAAACCGAGGCCCCGTCTGCCCACTCAGGTGGACGTAAAATATCCCATGGCACTATTTTGAAGAAGAGCAGGAGAGTTAAGCCGGTGTCCTGGCCAATATTTATCCCTCAATCAACATCACTAAAAACAGATGATCTGGTCATTATCACATTGTTCTTTGTGGGAGCTTGCTGTGCGCAAATTGGCTGCCGCATTTCCTACGTTACAACAGTGACGACACTTCAAAAAGTACTTCATTGGCTGTAAAGCGCTTTGGGATGTGAGGAGGACATAAAAAACCTGCAAAAGGACATAGACAGGCTAAGTGAGTGGGCGGAAATTTGGCAGATGGAATATAATGTTGGAAAGTGTGAGGTTATGCACTTTGGCAGAAAAAATCAAAGAGCAAGTTATTATCTAAATGGAAAGAAACTGCAAAGTGCTACAGTACAAAGGGATCTGGGGGTCCTGGTGCATGAAACACAGAAGGTTAGTATGCAGGTACAGCAGGTGATCAGGAAGGCCAATGGAATCTTGGCTTTTATTGCAAGGGGGATGGAGTATAAAAGCAGGGAAGTCTTGTTTCAGTTGTACTAGGTACTGGTGAGGCCACACCTGGAATACTGCGTACAGTTTTGGTTTCCATATTTAAGAAAAGATATACTTGCTCTCGAGGCAGTTCAGAGAAGGTTCACTCGGTTGATTCCGGAGATGAGGGGGTTGACTTATGAGGAAAGGTTGAGTAGGTTGGGCCTCTACTCATTGGAATTCAGAAGAATGAGAGGCGATCTTATCGAAACATATAAGATTGTGAGGGGGCTTGATCGGGTGGAGGCGGGGAGGATGTTTCCACTGATGGGTGAGACTAGAACTAGGGGGCATAGTCTTAGAATAAGGGGCTGCCGTTTCAAAACTGAGATGAGGAGAAACTTCTTCACTCAGAGGGTAGTAAATCTATGGAATTTGCTACCTCAGAGAGCTGTGGAAGCTGCGACATTAAATAAATTTAAAACGGAGATAGACAGTTTCCTAGCTGATAAGGGAATTAAGGGTTATGGGGAGCGGGCAGGGAAGTGGACGTGAGTCTAGGTTCGGATCAGCCATGATCCTATTGAATGGCGGAGCAGGCCCGAGGGGCCATATGGCCGACTCCTGCTCCTACTTCTTATGTTCTTATGTCCAGTGGTCGTGAAAAGCGCTATAGAAATGCAAATCTTTCTTTCTTTCAATGCATCGTCAAAACAGGGGTCTTGAGCTAGCACCAGAGCAGAGCCGAAGGAGTCAGCTTGGTCACTGCAAAGGAACCCCTTCGCAAAAACTCAAGTCATTTTGTTCCTTTTTATTCACAGGCTATTTTCTCAAACTTTGTGACAGTCGAGATGATGTTCCATGCCAAAGCCCTTGAGGTGTACACGAATGCCTTCCATCACCTGGACAACTTCGACGAAGAGAAAGACCTGGAGGTATGAACGGAAGTAACTTGAGTTGAGCCCTAGTAAAGAATATGTAGCAGGCAGATTTCCATGACGTCTAGACTGGGATAAAAAATGCCTTTTAAAAAAAAAATTAAACATCTAGATGAAAGATCAAAGCTCATAGAGAACGGCATCGCCAAGGCTGAAAAGAGCAGGCGACAAGGACGAGACCAAGAGTGGTTAGGTGGTCCTGCTGCTAGGAATCTACGGAGAAAATTGTGACACAGCTCACCACCTTGTCTTACATTTCTCACACCGTGAGCTCTTCACCTGTCCTCTAGGCTTGGTGGCGACAAGCACTTTCATGTGTGTGAATTGGTGTCCTACCACTAGGTAATGCTTGTGAAGCTTGAAACGCCATATTGCAAAGGACTTAACATGAAGGAAAATCTAGGCGGGCGTATTTCTCATTCAAAGTTTTTTTCCCACTTTGTAAAGAAAGACAATCTCAGCAGAAACTCGACATATTTATAAAAACTGAATGAACCAGCATAGGGACCTTCAAGTTGGGAACAATGGCGGACAGGAAAAGACCTTCTGGTCCATCCAGCCTGTCCCACACAATTGCGATACCTTGTGTATCACAATATCTACACTCTCCACCAGACCCAAAGAACATGTGATCTCCTGGGAGAGGCGAAAAAACAGATAAAAACCCAGGTCAATTTGGGGGGAAAAAATCTGGGAAATTCCTCTCGGAACCCCTAGGCGATCGCAACTAGTCCAGGAGATCACTCTGGCCCTGAATTCCTTGCAGTACCTACTTTTTGTTAGAGGTGATCTCCGCCCCAGCCTGAAACAGGTCTAGCACTCGCTTGAAGGAATTCAGCGAATCAGCATCCCCCACACGAGCCGGCAGCCTTTTCTAGAGGTCCACAATTCTCTGGGAAAAGAACTACCTCCTGATATCTAACCGAGATCTGGCCTTATACAACTTAAAATTGTGACCCTGGTCCTCCCTAACCTATTGTGGACCACAATCTATTCAATGCATCCTCTTATAAACCTCGATCAGATCACCCCTACGTCTACGCTTCTCTATAAAATAAAATGCTCTTTACTTGGAAGTAATCTAATGGCCCTCCTCTGCACCCTTTCCAAAGCCTCAATATCACTCACGTTGTGAGGAGACCAAAACTGGACACAGTATTCCAAGTGAGGCCTGACCAAGGTCTTGTACAAGGACAAAATAGTATGCCTTGTCTTATAAGCAATTGTCCAATGAATGCACCCCAACACCCTATTTGCTCGAGCTATCGCTTCACGCCATTGCTCATGAACCTTTCGCGATCTATGCACTAGGACGCCCAGATCTCAATCTTTCTCCACCTTCTTTAATGCTTTTCCCAGAATGTTGAACATTCGCCCTGCCCATGTGCATAACATTGCACTTTTCCAAATTAAACATCACGAGCCCAATCCCCCAACACATCAAGCTCTGGCTGAAGCAGACGAGCATCATCTACAGTCCCAACACTCACACAGATCTTAGTATCATCTGCAAATTTGCAGATTGTGCCCCCCTACACCTAGGTCTAGATCATTAATAAAACCTCCCTCCCTGCTAGGTCACTCTGGTAAAATCACTGGTGACAGTGTTCCCTGGAGCAGCTCCATAGTAATCATCAGAGGAAAGGATTTCGGGCTACTTAAGAGCTGCAGAACCCCAGGAACTCACACTCGCAGCTGGGAAATCTCCACCCTCCTCGTTTCCTCTTCCCCCTCCCCAACATTCACCTCTGCATGTCTTCCTTCAGCCAGTCCATTCAACCTTCCTGTAAGTATGGTCAGCGCTGTACTCTAGTTGCCCAAGATGAAGTACTCATTATGTGGGTTGGGTAAGTAAGGTTATTCTTCCCCTCTGCATTTCCAAAGACACTTGTGTCCTGCAGCTGAGAGCAAATAGGCGAGCGGCCCACCAGTCAACATTGGAACAAGAGTCGGCCATTCAGCCCCTCGAGGCTGTTCTGCAGTCTTTGTCAACGCTCCTCTCGGTTGGTCGCTTTCAATTTTCTTTTAACTGTTGTATGTGAATCTTTTTTCACAGGCGTTTAGGTCAAAGGTCTGCATCAGTGAATTTGAGAATGATGCACGTCCATCTCAGGTCCACAGCACCTCAACCTTACAGCGTTCGCCAGGCAGTCAGGTAACGTGTCATTGGAATACTTCAACCTTGGCTTCCTAGTTAATCAACTGGCAGCGGAATACCACGAGTCAGGCAAGTGATTTAGCGCAGCAAGAAATGAAGGAAAATCATACGAACATACGAAACTGATGGGCAGGAAAAGACCAGCTGGTCCATCAAGCCTGCCCCACACTCATGGTGGCTGCAGCAACAGGACAAGACGCTTCCTCCCTTAACCCCCTCACCTGCCTTTAATCCCGCCATCCCCCAACCTCCCCCCTGCCGCCATGTAATCTCCTGGGAGAGGCAAAAAAACACAGAGAAAAAAACCCCAGGGCGAATAAGGGAAAAAATACTCTGGAAAATCCCTCCCTGATCCCCTTCAGGGGATCGAAACCAGTCCAGGAGATCGCACGGACCAAGTATTAATCATAGAATATTACAGCACAGAAGGAGGCCATTCGACCCATCGAACGTGCGCCGGCTCTGTGGGACTTAAACCCACAACCTTCTGACTAAAGAACTACTTCACAATTTTGCAACGCCTACAGTTTCACAGTAAAACCCTACCCCAAATGAGCATTTACTTCTAAGAGCCAGATACGTCAAAGCAGGTCAAATATTGAAGCCAATAGGAGTGACTCCCCACTCTAACTGAGGGAGAGCTGGCAGGTCTGGTTTCCCTTTGAACATACGTATTCCCGATTCGATCAGCGTTTTCTACAAAACTTCTCAGCATTTGTTTCTCAGATACTTCGATTTGTTTCAGATGAATGCAGTTTGATTGGAGATTCAGAGACTCCAGAAAGACTTCAAAAGGCTTAGTTAATGTAAAAAAACAAAGCAGCATCATTTACAAGCTCATTTAGAAACACCTTCCTCTATACTGACCTTTCTGTGTGTGACTCCAATACCTCAGTGGTATAAAGGATCAGGTTGGGAATCTGCCAAAACCTTTGGCCTTGAAATTATGCTGTGTGGCTATTAGAATACAAAAGCTCAAACTGTTGATATAAAATTCAAAAATCATTTATTTTTAAAATATTTAAAATACCAAACGACGTCACTTTAAATGAACGCTTTCAGATTTTGTGCATCTATATTTGCACAATGTAATTTTAAGGACTTTGTGCTTAAACCGCTTACGCCTAATCTGCATTTCTTCATGATGAATCTCTCTGCGATTTACTTCCATAATTAAACTCATAATGTCATTGCAGCTCCGGACTTCACCGAGGGTTCTTCATGCCCGTTTTCAGGAAGAAGAGTCAGAGGAAGAGGAAGAAGAAGAAGATGAAGTTGAAGAGTTACAGGATGTCAGCGATGATGAGCACAATCAATATGCGAAAATTAGAAAATGAGTCGTTTATCACCGACAGAAAGCAGAACCCACTTTGCAATATTATTTTCCAAATAATTGCTTCTGGAAGTGAGATGAGTAAATTAGTATCGAGGCCAGACCAAACCATCTGTAAATGTAATTGATACCCACTTGTAGCTCTCGGGGGAGAAATTCGGTATCGCCCCGTTTGGGGCACTAACTTTAAAAAGTGGAAAAAATTCGCGCCAGGCGCTAATACTTCTCAACTTTTAAAAAATTCGGTTTTGTGCTCCAGGAAGGAAGTGGAACGCTAAATCAAGCGCTCCACTTCCTTCCTGGAGCGCAACAGGCAGCAGGCGGGGCGGTAGGTGAGCAGCGCTGCCGTGTTGGAAGACTCCTTCCCTCCCTTAAAGGGAAGGGCCATCGCTGCAGACTCTGCAAGAGGGAAACTTATCTGGTCCCCGACGGCAGCCGCGATCCGGCCCGATCAGCCAGAGTGCCGGGCTGATCGAGCGCTGGCGAAGAGAAATGAAAATAAAAATAAAAGAGCATTTCACAATTTTTTTCACTTACCTCGGCCACCTCGCCTTTAAGTGTCGCCCCCAAAGCGCCCGGCCTCCCGATGAAGGCCTCCTGCAGCTGTCGGTGTTTTCGCCCGGCGATGCTGCAGGGGGTGGAATCGAAGTTCGGGTCCGGGGCGCTACCGGAGCGATGCGCACGGCGATGGCGTCACGATCTCCGGGCGAAGGAGATCAGAGCGCAATGCCACAAACCTCCCGCCAAATACAGCGGGAGTTGATCTTCTCGCCACGCCCGGTTGGTAAGTGCTTAGCGCCCCGTTATCGCCTCTGGGGGGCCTAAGGAGGCCCCTAGTGTCTAGAAAACAACAATTGGATGGAGTCTCTAAAAGGGGATGGACAGCAGAGCACTGAGTTTTAAAATCAAATGTCGTCCTTAACATTCATATTTCACATTGGGTTAAAGGACTCTGAATGACCTAGGACGGAAGGGAAATAAATTTGATCAAACAGAGAATCTCAAGGAACAGCACCTCATCTTTCGTTTAGGCACTCTACAGCCCTCTGGACTCAACATTGAGTTCAACAATTTCAGATCATAACCCCGGCCCCCATCACATATATATATTTTTTTATTTTATTTTTTTATCCACCCTTTTGTTTGGCCTTTTGTTTCTTCCCTCCCAGAAGCTGGCAGCTGTCCTTCATTCTGCCAGCGCATTTCACACTTCATCTAGAGCCATCCTTTGTTCCTCAACCTGTCCCATTTCCACCTCCTCTTGACTTGAATATCTCTTAATGTCTCTCAATGTCTCTTAATCTCTCCTGCTTTCTATCCTATCACTGACCTTCCCTTTTGTTCTTTCATCCCCTCCCCCTTTTCCCAGCATTATACTTGCTTTAAAATCTATTTCATTTCCTGCTTTTTTCCAGTTCTGACGAAAGGTCTTCGACCTGAAACGTTAACTCTGTTTCTCTCTCCAAGGATGCTGCCTGGCCTGCTGAGTTTTTCCAGCGTTTTCTGTTGTTATTGTAGAGAATTGGGCAAACCTTCCTGACACTTACCTGCGTCTAGCTAGAAGTAGTGCGGGAATCATTGACAGACATTTCTGTGAGTTCAACAGTCCTGCCAACCAAAATGAGCAGAACACTTTGGGCACAGATGACTGATTGAGGGAGGTGGGGAGGGGGGGGGGGGGAAGATAAAAAGGGGAAATACAAATTTGCAGTATTTAAAAAGTACTCACTAACTAAGGCAAAACCTGTTCTTCTCCTCAATGCGGGGTGATGTACAGCAGCCAAATCGCTAAATCAAAATTTTTTTTTTAAAATGGGATACTTTCCCCCTCTGGGCAACTGTATCATGTTTAATGATGGTTTGGGTTGGTCCAGATATTAGTTCATTCATCCGCCCATTATTAAGCCAAGTGTTACAGGGTGTAATGTCCCACTGCAGTCTCTGGAACAGAATAAGATCTGGCACATGCTCTGTAATCAGTGCAGATCTCTTGGCATTTGTCCATATTCTCCTTCCCTCCTGTTGGAATGCTCTCCTATCCTCCATCAGATGCCTCTTTTAATTAAACGATAAAGAGACACTGGGTCATCCCAGTGTCATCAAACCAAAAAAAACGAACAAAAGTGCCTCCTTTTTAGAGGGGCGTAACTAATAGAAAGCCAAATCATAAAAAAACCAAAGGAAACTTAACAAATGAAATAATAATGTTGCCACCCGTGTTGACTATGCCCTCCGATCGTGGAAAGCCTCAAGCGTACCGGCGGACACCGCGTGCTCCTTCTCCAGGGCCACCCGGGTGTGGACAAAACCATGGAAGAGGGGCAGGCAGCCGGAGCGACCACCCTCACGGGCCACGTCCAACCTGGACCTGCCCTTCATCAGCTGGACAAGAGTGGGGTTGCCGGTGTTTAACTGCACTGAACCTGCAGGCTTCTCCTGCGATCCTGGTCAGAGACACCCAAGTGGATACAAAGAGCCCGACTCCTACGTTTACACTAAGAGCGAAGGGGAGATTGAACGAAGCATGCGTCAACTTACTCAGCAGCCACAAGAGAGGGACAATGCTTGCTGGCAAACATCTCGGGCTAGGAGATGGTCAGAGCCTAAGAGAAACAGCATCAGCGCCTGTTCACACCGTTTCTCCAGGGGTTCTGGTCATTTCTCCTTCAAATTATGATAGGAGGTTTGGGAGAACCCTACGTGAATTCAAGGCCGTAGTTTTTTTTTTGGTTTGATTAAGGAAGGAAAGCCAGAGGAGCTGTCCTGTGGTTCAACATCATTTACATCGTTGTGTTATCCACTTGTGTAAAAAAAATGGATTTAAAAATAAAAGGTTTGCCAGATATTTTGTCGCGAAGGCGGCATCCCTTTAGAGGGGCTTTGGAGGACCCTCAGACAGGCTAGGGTTGCTGCAAGAGAGAGGAATAAAGGTCGCTTCAAAAGGTCAGCGGAAAGCCCAGCAGATGCTAGATGTGTTCCAGTGCTAACCTTCACAGTGCGCTCTTTTTGAGTAACCCAGGAAGGTATGTGTAGGAAGATACCTTCACTAGATAATTCAAATAAATATATTGATACAAACATGAATTGACGCGTTGTTGTGGGATTTCTCTCTGCCCCCAAGCAGACGGAGGCGAGCGTGTACTGGCTCCAAGCGATCTTTATTCAAGCACGTGCAGGGAGAGGTTCTCTCAGTCTGAGCTGAGACAGGAGTCTAATTTTTACATTCAAGCAGTTGGCTTATATACAATCTTACATCTTGTTTCCTTCACATCTTCGGGACTTGGCCAATTAATTGTCCAAGTCACGTACACTTAATCACATCTCCACAAAACACATCTTGTTTATCTCATTTGCCCTGTTTCCACATCTGCCATTGTTCTATCCAATTTACGTACGCTTAACCTTATCTTCGCAAATCACATCTTGGCGGCCCATTGTTCAATGTATGGCCTCCTTGATTCTTTTACTCCCCCAATCATCATGTAATATGCTTTTTCCAACTGTCTTTGTTCTGCCAGACTTCTCCTTTATTACATCAGCCAGCTAGTCAGTTAAGCCGCTAATCTAACTTTTATCCTCTTCACGCGTTTTTTAAAACTAGCTGATTTCCTGGGGTGTAAACTAGGGTTTGGAGCATGGTCTGTGATGTATAGTTGCTAAGATGGAGCTGCATTTAGTGTAGCCTGTCACTTTAAAAACACAATGTGCAAGCCCTGTGGGGAAGTGCTCCAAATAGGCACATCTGAAGTCAATTAAAGGCTTGTTGCCTTTTGTTCCGTAGATTGGCGGCTGCTCGTAAATCTGTGGCTCCTGCTCCTGGGGAGAGGCCAAGTAGTCAAGATCAGAAAAGTCACCACGAAATGACTTTTATTTATTTTGCTGTTTTATGAAGATAAGATTTGAACAAATCAGGTGCGAGCGTGACACAGACTTCACATATGTGACATTTTCATGCGCAATATTGATGCTGGACTACCATTCTTTGTACAGTTGTTGAGTTTCAGTGACAGCAGTGCAGTCATTCTGGTTAAAGGGAACAGTACACAGCAGCGCAGTCCTTTAGCATCAAGGGGACAATGCACAGCAGCGCAGCCATTTAGTGTAAAGGGAACAACTGTTGATTGGAGCATTACCCAGTGCTTACAGTACAACAGCAGACATTCCCGTGAAAGGGAACATTGCACCTTACGCAGCACTACAGTCTATTCCAGTTAAAGCCATTACAAGTATGTAACTATACAACCAATTCCTGATAAAAGGGGCGCTTTCACAGTGTGCAGCAGCATAGCCTGTTTCTATTGAAGGAAACGCTACTCAGTACACAGCAGTACTTGTCCAATACTGAACTTTAAATTGACGGGTGGCTCCGGAGCGGCCTCCTGGGATGAAATAGATCCCAATATCTGCTGGCAGGAGCTGCTCCCTGACGGAAGCCTCGGCTAATATTAACTGGTCACCTCTCCAGCAATCTCTCCTCAAAATAACCCAGGCACACAAACAGAAAGATTATACCCAAATAGGAAAGATCTAAAAAGAGGACGGGGTGTACAGTACATATTAGTGCCGTTGTACTGTTGGAAACCTTTCATTAGGTGAGAAGAGTTTCAGATGCCATCTTATTATATGGTTCATAAATGTGAACCCAGACACCACTTGTAAGCTCAGGGGAAGCAAAGTTGCTCAGCAAATGTTAACATAAAGAACATAAGAATTAGGAGCAGGAGTCGGCCATCCGGCCCCTCGAGCCTGCTCCGCCATTCAATAAGATCATGGCTGATCTTCGACCTCAACTCCACTTTCCCGCCCAATTCCCATATCCCTTGATTCCTCTAGAGTCCAAAAATCTATCAATCTCAGCCTTGAATATACTCAAAGACTGAGCATCCATAGCCCTCTGGGGCAGAGAATTCCAAAGATTCACAACCCTCAGTGAAGAAATTTCTCCTCATCTCAGTCTTAAATGGCCGACCCCTTATCCTGAGACTATGCCCCCTAGTCCGAGACTCTTCAGCCAGGGGAAACAACCTCTCTGCATCTACCCAAATGTTGTCAAATTGGATCAGAGTGAGTTAATCCCACAGAGAACATTTCTTGAGAGCAACTTTCTCATTACACACAAAAGAGGGACCGTGATATCATTTGAAAACTATTTAATGAGAAATGTGTGATTTATTTAAACCTAATCGCTGACATATGTTGTTAAAATTAATAACAGGCATTATTCTCTGTCTTTACATGTAAAGATCCAGTTCATGTATGGGTTTTCCAGCATTTTGTGTGGTGTGTGGACATCAATTGGCACCCTATTCAAGAATCATCAATCACAACCTATGAATAAAACAATGACCTGTGTCTTTCTGGGATATTTAGTCATTTTTTGCTGAGTACCAATGAGATAGATGATTTATAATTGTGTGGATTCCAGTCTGATTCTGCTCATGTTGCACAATGATAAAGTAAAGAAAGAACTTACATTTATATAGCGCCTTTCACAACCTCAGGATGTCCCAAAGTACTTTTGAAGTGTAGTCACTGTTGTAATGTGGAAAATGCGGCAGCCAAAGATGTGCACAGCAAGCTCCCACAAACAATATTATGATAATGACCAGATAATCTGTTTTTTAGTGATGTTGGTTGAGGGATAAATGTTAGCCAGGACACCGGGGATACACTCCCCTGCTCTTCTTCGAAATAGTGCCGTGGGATCTTTCACATCCACCTGAGAGGGCAGACGGGACCTCGGTTTAACATCCCATCCAAAAGACGGCACCTCCAACAGTGCGGCACTCCCTCAGTACTGCACTGGAGTGTCAGCCTAGATTTTTGTGCTCAAGTCTCTAAAGTGGGACTTGAACCCACGACCTACCGACTCAGAGGCCAGAAGTGCTGCCCCCTGAGCCACAGCTGTCACTTAACTTATATCGGCGACTGTTCTCCGTTAGACGCCGGGCAGCAGCGGGGCTGGAATATCCAGGGACACTTCGTAAGACTCACAAAAAAGTGCACCTCCACTGCTACCAGGGAAGTCGACGCGTTTATATCACGAATACCCTCTGTAACCGAGAGGCTGCAGGTCTAAAATATAAAAGCACCTTCAGGCTATCTGAACACATTTCATCATATTAGTCTGTGCTGGACTGAAACCCAAGTACAAGGTCAATGCGCCAATCAGCAGCAACACCCAGACACCACTGATTATAAGTTACAAAGAGACGTTTATTAGAGAATAAATAAAAAATTGTAAAATGTACAGCAAATACACAAACGAAATTTAAAAACAATTTCTCAAAATATATCACTAGTAAAATACTGTAGTTCATACCTAATAACTGATTAAAGCAGTGGACACGATTGGGGTATACTCAACAACAGATATAAATGTACGATTCTCATCCTTGTTTTCAAATCCTTCCATGGCCTCGCCCCTCCCTATCTCTGTAATCTCCTTCAGCCCCACGACCCCCCGAGATATCTGCGCTCCTCTAATTCTGCCCTCTTGAGGATCCCTGATTATAAATCGCTCAACCATTGGTGGCCGTGCCTTCTGTTGCCTAGGCCCTAAGCTCTGGAATTCCCTGCCTAAACCTCTCCGCCTCTCTTTCCTCCTTTAAGACGCTCCTTAAAAACCTACCGTCACCTGCCCTAATTTCTCCTTAAGTGGCTCAGTGTCAAATTTTTTTGTCTTATAATCATCTTGTGAAGCCCCTTGGGATGTTTTACTACGTTAAAGGCGCTATATAAATACAAGTTGTTGTTGTTGTAAGATTGGAGATGCCAACTAAAAGAATTTAACAACCTTGCCATATGTTTTCTGCAATACAATAAGGTCACTGACAGGCCCAAGACCCACTGGCACTGGACAACTCTCGTTTTAGGTTCATTATTTCCATTAAAATGTACAAAATATAAATCAGGAAAGTTTAGTGTGTGTATATCTCCCTCATTGCTTCCTTCTAATTCAGCCTTAACTGGAAGGAGTTTTCTGTCATGTCGACGCAATCCCATGATGACAGAGACAACCTTGGTGAGAAAATGACTTATTTGTGACGTAGGCCTCAACGCCACGTTTACCTGAGCTGTCAGGAGCGGCTGGGCAGCCTAAGGGGCTACAGTTTTACCCCTACCTCCGACCAGTATTCACATCTAGCGAGTCACCATAGCAAAATCTCTCTCCACCCCGCCAACCTCCTTCCCCCTCCCCACGTAGGGTTGCTAACAATATCAATGTTAAGTTGCGTGGCCGCGCAGCGGTCTGGAGGCCCCGTGCAGGCCGGTCACCGGCTCTTGAATGGAAAACTGCGCATGCGCGGAAATCTGAATGGCCGAGCGGCCTGTTAATGGGACTACGCACCCAAAAAAAAATTAAAGGGAACATTAGTTGCCAACCCTCCAGGATTGTCCTGGAGACTCCAGGAATTGAAGACTAATCTGCAGGGCCATCAAACAAAACTGTGTTTATTTTTACATTTCCATTGAACACTTTCATTTATTAGTTAAAGAAATATTGAGATGGGGAGAAAAAGACTGTTTCACTAACAGTCGCGATTAATCCAATTGGGTAACAAAGAGTCTGTTCCTTTTCCAGTTGGCTGTGGGAAGGCTGTGGTGCCTGGAGGAGGGACCAATGACGGGAGTTGGAGGGGGCGGGGGGGAGGGGGGGTTGCGGGGTGGTTCGAGGCGGGAGGTCATGTGAAGAAACCTCCAGGAATACACCCAACCAGAGTTGGCAACCCGAGCACCACCCACCTGGCTTCCTCTCAGTTTTCTCCCTAGGACTGAAGACCTTGAACACCAGCTGTGCAGTGAAGCTGTTGGCAATCCATGCAACCCAGCATCAGTCAGCACTGTCGAGACGGGGATGGGAGGTCGTTCATTAATACAAACTTGGTTGACGTGATGAGAAACCTTCACGAAGGAATCCATCATTTTTCAGTATCTTCTGGCGCACCACTAAGTTCTAAGCAATCCTAATGTAAATATTGTCTTCAGAGCAGGCTAGTCCAGCTGGAAGATATTGGGAAGCTCGATTCATCAGTTCAGACTGCAAACTGCCTGCTTTCATTTTCTTCTTTCTGGCTGCGATACCGAATTTTGTTTCAGCCACTCTATTCAACGGTGCCAGCGCTGTTTCGTTCTGCGAGGTACCAGGTTACCTACTGTGGCTTTATACCTTGTCGTTCAATTGTCGCTTTGGTAACGGACCGGATTCATCAGCTCATTCTTCTCAAATAAAAGTCACTCTTGCGTGAGCGTTGCCAAGAGTTAAAATGTTCCTGTCTGTACAGCAGTCCACAACAGAAAAGAAATTCTAGATAAGGAATCTTTCATCTACTAGTGTCTTCGTGGCTAGGTTCCTCCTTGAAATCGCCTCTCTTATTAATTCCAGAATCTGATTATAGGAGAAAAAGCACATTTTTGTGTTTAAAAAAAAGACTTGGGGGGCAAAATTGGGTCGTGCCCCCTTTGGGGCGCTAACTTCGCCGGTTTAGCGCCCTGAAAAAGTTAGCACCCCCGCGCCCGAAATTCACTGGTAGCGCCCCAAGAGGGAGGCTGAAGTGGGGGTGGTGGCAGGTGATGTTAAGGTGGTGGAAGTAAGTGGTCTCTGTGATGGAGAAGATATGTGGTTTGCAACTCAGCTCAGGATCAAGCAGGTCACAAAGGTTGTGAAAATACTGGTTCAGCCTGATATAATGTCCGCGAAGGGGATGGCGTCAGTGGCAAGGGACCAGAGTTTAAGGTGAGGGTTGAAGGCAATGGCTTCAGTCTCCCCTGCATTGAACTGGAGGACGATATGACTCATCCATGTTCGTCGGGCAGTCCGGCAGCTCAGAGGCAGTCGGGAGCAAGAGAGGAGGTGGAGAGGTAAAGCTGGGCATTGGTTTACCTGTGGATGATGTTGTGGAGGGGCAACATGTAAATGAGGAAGAGAACGAAGGATAGGTCCTTGGAGGACTCTGCAGGTGGCCGTGTGGGGCAGGGGTGATAAGCCATTGTTGCAAGGGCACTGGTAGCTACTTCTGGGTAGATAGTAATGGAATCATGCAAGGGGAGTCCCATGAAGCTGGTCGACGGTAGAGAGGCACTGGAGGAGGCAGGCATGGTCAACCTTGTTAAATGCTGCGGAGAGGTTAAAGAGGAATAATGCACTGCGGTGAATCGCAGAGGACTGACTGCAGTCCTAGGCTTGCTATCAGTCTGGCATCTGGTTCAAGTCTGCTACCTGCAATCCCAGCACTATTTTTAACTGGGAGTCCAAGTACACAAATCATTAACAGCAGTGGACAGGCACAAAAGCCATCAAAAAGGCTAATGGAATGTTGGCTTTATCTCAAGGGGGGTGGAATAGAAAAGGGAGGAAGTGATGCTTCAGTTGTACAGTGCCTTGGTCAGACCCCATCTGGAGAACTGCGTTCAGTTTTGGTCACCGCACCTCAGGAAGGATATATTGGCCTTGGAAGGGGTGCAGCGCAGATTCACCGGCATGATATTGGGGCTTAGAGGGTTAAATTATGAGGGCAGGTTGCATAAACTTGGCTTGCAGTCTCTTGAGTTTAGAAGATTGAGGGGGGATCTGATCGAGGTGTTTAAAATGTTGAAATGATTCGTTAGGGTAGATACGGAGAAACTATTTCTTCTGGTGGAGGAATCAAGAACAAGGGGACAGAATCTTAAAATTAGAGCCAGGCCGTTTAGGAGCGAAATCAGGATGTACATTTTCACACAAGGGGTGGTAGCAATTTGGAACTTTCTCCCCCAAAAGGCTGTGGATGCTGGGACACTTGGTGCTTTCAAGACTGAGATAGATAGATTTTTGTCGGCTAAGGGTATCAAGGGATCGGGAGCAGAGGCGGGTAAATGGAGTTGAGGTGCAGATCAGCCATCATCTAATTGAATGGCGGAACTGGCCCGAGGGGCCGAATGGCCTGCTCATTTTCCTAACTTCCTATTTCTCCAACATACTTCCTTGAAGCGAGAGCTGGACTTGTTTCTGGCTGGGGCAGAGATCACCTCATGCACAGAATTTTCAGGGTCAGAGTGATCTCCTGGACCAGTTTCGTGCGCCTAAGGGGGTCGGAGACGAATTTCCCAGATTTTTACCCCAAATTGGCCTGGTTTTTTTTCTGGTTTCCCCCCCTCCCAGGAGATCACATGGCTTCGGGTGGGGTGGAGAGTGTCTATATTGTGATGCAACAAGGTGTGGGTCAGGCTGGATGGACCAGAGGGTCTTTTCCCGTCAGGCATTGTTCGGGTGGTCACAGCAAAAAAATCCACGATCCTGAAATAAATCTGGTCACCATTTGTTTAGCTGTCACTTACCTTTTGTACCAGGTAAGTGATGATTGCTGCCAAAACAAAGTTCTGTGTGCCCAGATCCACGACAGAGAATAGCAGAACATCAAAGAGCAGCAGCACCAGCTCGTGGCCATAATAAAGAGCGTTGCTGAAGAGGGTCCGGTCATCTGAAAACAACGCGAGTGAAAAATAATTGAACCTGATGCACTGAGTTGAAAACTTTCACATTCAGCGTTTTGTTGGCTGTCCCTGCGACTTTTGCAGCTGAGAAAACAGAATCTAAAAGCTGTATAAATAGACTGATACGATGGCAAACTGCACAAGGCCCGGACTCCAGCTCAGAATGGGGCCGAGGTGAACAGACAGTTTCAGTTCAACTACTTCACGAGGAGGGCGGTGAATCCCTGCAACAGATTACCTGGGGGGAGGCGACCGAGCCAGATAGAATCAGCAGACTTCAAAGGGGGAACTAGATAGGTATTGGGCAGGGAAACAACAACAACTTGGTTCCATTCTTATCTATCTAATCGTAACCAGAGAATCACCTGCAACAGCTTCTCTTCCCGCTCCCGCATCATTACCTCTGGTGTCCCCCAAGGATCTATCCTTGGCCACCTCCTATTTCTCATCTACATGTTGCCCCATGGCGACATCATCCGAAAGCACAGCGTCAGTTTCCACATGTACGCTGACGACACCCGGCTCTACCTCACTGCCACTTCTCTCGACCCCTCCACAGTCTCTAAATTGTCAGACTGTTTGTCCGACATCCAGTACTGGATGAGCAAAGATTTTCTCCAATTAAATATTGGGAAGACCGAAGCCATTGTTTTCGGTCCCCGCCTCAAACTCCGTTCCCTAGCCACTGACTCCATCCCTCTCCCCAACATCTGTCTGAGGCTGAGCCAGACTGTTCACAACCTTGGTGTCATATTTGACCCTGAAATGAGATTCCGACCACATATCCGCAGCACAACAAAGACCGCCTATTTCCACCTCCGAAACATCGCCCGTCTCCGCCCTTGCCTCAGCTCATCCGCTGCTGAAACCCTCATCCATGCCTTTGTTATCTCTAGACTTGACTATTCCAAGTTGTTGTTGTTGTATATATAGCGCCTTTAATGTAGTAAAACATCCCAAGGTGCTTCCCTGGAGCATGATTGAGTGTCTTAAAGGAGGAGGGAGAGGCGGAGTGGTATAGGGAGGGAAACTAAAGTGAATATGAAATAAAGTTGAGTACGATTTCTTTTAATTTTGGGACTGCGTGGTCTTCCATTTAGTCACGGTGCTCCAGCCATCACGAGTGTGGGGGCAGGCTTGATGGAGCAGCTGGTCTTTTCCTGTCCGTTAATTTTCTATCTCCGTATGGCTCAACTTTTAGTTACAACTGCGAAGGTCAGATGATGGAGGACATCACAAAGGTTGAAAAGAGCCGGAGAGCAGATAAGGCAAATCAGGAAGCAATAGCCGAGCTTGGTTTTTAACATTGATTGTTGAAGAAAAGGAGTTTAATTGAAATACTGACAAAGAATGACACTAAGAAAGGAATCAATGAGGATTCAGGGAGGAGGGAAAAGAACATTTAGCTTGTTATACTTGAAGCTCAGGCGCGCCAAACAGAGAGGTTCCTGGTAACGAATCCCTTTATATCACTTGGAACAATTACATTGAAACCTGATATAGTGGAACTCAGCTCCAGCAATGAGCTGGAAAATCTTCATTTTACACCCAAATTTCCATTTTCTTCCCATCGGAACGCTCTACAAAGTTCTAACATAGGTACATAAAAGTTACAAGACGGTAACAGGCCGTTTTGTTACGAAACGTGAGATAAGAGACATAAAAATCTGCACAGATGTCACCCAAAATAGCCTTTAATATGTCACACAACTCATTACAGCTGGGTTAGTTCAGGCAGTGAACTTACATTTAGATTTTGACAGGGCAGCCAGTGTGGTGACGATATCCGACAGCCTCCTGGTCATATTGAACTTGTCTGACTCCTTCAGGGAAAATCCTTGGCCAAACTCAAAAAATAGCTCGACCGCGGCCAACAGAAATACAGCAACGTTGCGCGCTTCCAGTTATGTGTTACATGCGAACGATGGAAAGCTGTGGCTACACTGCCTGGCATCAGTCACTGAAATACTAGCAAAGCTGCAGCCCTTACCATTGTAAAAGAAACTTCTGTCTTCTGATCGTTGAAACTCAAAGTCCAAGATTCTCTCCAGGAAGAGTTTTTCCCTCACCACGTAGTCCATGTCTTTATAAGCCTGAACGGAGAACACGTTACATAGGAAAGGATAGTGTGCATACATACAACTGATTGCAAATGATAAGTGTCAGCCGTGGCTCAGTGGGCAGCACCCTCGCCTCTGAGTCAGAAGGTTGTGGGTTCAAGCCCCACTCCAGAGACTTGAACACAAAAATCTAGGCTGACACTTCCAGCGCAGTGCTGAGGGAGTGCTGCACCGTCGGAAGTGCCGTCTTTCGGATGAGACGTTAAACCGAGGCCCCGTCTGCTCTCTCAGGAGGATGTAAAAGATCCCATGGCACTATTTTGAAGAAGAGCCAGGGGAGTTCTAAAACAGATTATCTGGTCATTATCACATTGCTGTTTGTGGGAGCTTGCTGTGCGCAATTTTGCTGCCGCGTTTCTTACATTACAACAGTGACTACACTTCAAAAAGTACTTCATTGGCTGTAATGCGCTTTGGGACGTCCTGAGGTCGTGAAAGGCGCTATAGAAATGCAAGTCTTTCTTTTTTATATTGCACCTTATCATGTCATCAGGACGTCCTAAAATGCTTCACACCTGATGAATCACTTCTGAAGTGCAGTCACTGTTGTTCTGTAGGCAAACACAACAGCTATATATGCGCACAGCAAGATCCCACAAACAGCGATGAGATAAACGACCAGTTAATCTGTTTTTAGTGGAGCTGGTAGAGGGAAGAGCATTGACCAGAACATCGGGAAAACGTGATGTTCTTCCAATAGTGCAAAGGGAGGTTTTACATCCACTTCGGCAGACAGACAGAGCCTGGGTTTAACATCTCATCCAACAATACAGCACTCCCTCACTACTGCACTGCAGTAACCCACAAACCGCTGGCTCAAGGGGCGAGAGCATTGCCAGTAAAGCGAAGCTGACACGAAACAAATCATGGCTTTGAGTTCAGTGAGCCAGCCGGTCACAAGCCTTTTTCTCTATGTTAAAAGCCCCATCTGTTTCCAGATATTATAAATCATTTGCTTTATTTCGATGATAAATAGTTCGCTGCCCAGTGCGTCACATGGGTGAGCGAACAGGAAAGTGGACCAGTGCAGTACTGTGTGAAGTCAATGGCGCAAATCCATTTGGGAAGGATACACAAAGTGCTCCATAAATAATTTGAGCGTGTAGGGGTATTTTCTGATGGCATGGCTGTGGGGGGGCGGGGGAGCACATAGTGGGAATTTGGCCAACCATTTAAAATGAATGGTCAGGAAATCACAGGCATCCCACTGCCCGGTCTCTGCTCGGTGTGGCTCAGGAAACGGCACCTTATATTGTTATTCCTCGTCCCCAACTTTTAACACCACATCTCCACCTTCCCGAGAGCTTCCTTCTCTCAATGGATGGGGAGGGAAGGTCACAAAGAAGAGATAAGATGCATCCCTTTGCGAGGAAGGGGAAGATTAGAGAGCACTGCTCTCACAGAACTCTCAGCAAATGGTTTCAAGCAACGCTGGAAAATAGGATGCAGCGAACCCGAGGAGTTAGGAGAAAGAAATAACTTACAAGTGACAGCGGAGGAGAACAGAAACATTGGGCCTGAATTTGCTGTCGGAGGCTTCCCGCGGGCGAATGCCTCCGAACCGCGAGAAAAGTACGAACCTACCTGATGGTCCCGGAGGTTCGTCGGCTCGCGCTCCTGGGCCTCTACGCGTACGCCTGCGGAAAGGCCCACGAATCCCGGGGCGCATGCGGTTCGCAAGCGCCCCATGGATCACGTGGGCCAGGCCAACCAATCACAACGGGGATCCCATTATGCTTATGGGGATTCCATTTACATGCGGAATCCCCATAAGCATGAATAGGAATCCCCTAAAAACCACACATACACACCAGTTAAATAAAAATAAATCATTACATATTCAAAATTAATTAAAATACAATTTAATTAAACTTTTAAAACAAAAATTTAATTTTTTGAAAAATAAATTTAAACGTTTTAAAGGGGCTAAAAATAACCCATAACTAATTTTAAAGTTTTTTTAAATAATTTTTTTTAAATTATTTTAATATTTATTTAAACTCTTATGCTGGTAAAAGAAGCCTGCGTTTACCAGGCGTAAGAGCTTCAGGGGCATTCGCTGGGCAGTAGTCGGGCCAATAGCCCAGCTCTCTGCCCGCGAAGGTCCATGTCCCCGGGGACGTGGCGGATCTGTCGAGCTGAAACTTGACAGATCGCAAGTTCTGGGCTTTGGCGCATGCGCGTCGCACACGGGAACCCGGAACCTGCGGGGCGCTTACGGCCAAGTACGCAGTCAAAGGCCCCGGAAAATCCGGGCCATTATGTTGAAAAAACATTATTTAAAAAGGGTGGCTAAATTGGTTCCGACCTGACCTGCTCCTCGAAGAGACAAATCCCACGATTCTGCTTCTTTGACATATTTTGCTGTTTTGAAAACAAACTTCTATTTTTGCTGCCAGGGTTCAACAGCAAACCACACCCAGTGTCATGGCAGCTGTCATGTAAAGTATTAATAACACATTTTCTATCAAGCCCTTTCTTTGACCCCTTGGGCACGCCCCTTCAGAAGTATCTCTCTCCCACTGCAAAGAGCAAGGGTCTCGCTGCTGTTGTGAACATTGGATTGACTGGTCTGTATGAAGCTTTTCGAACGCACTCTTGTTGTTTTAGATGGGAGAGAGCAGGACAGCTGTGCGATGAAATGTTTGCATTCATTTTGAACAGTTTTACAAAAACATTTGCCAAAACCTTTCTTTCCCCTCAGGGATGATTTTCTTCTTCACAAACAAACCTTCTGACTTTTTGCTTGGTAAGGATAAAGGCTCAAATAGCGGTCTTTATTTTCTCTCGCCAATTTACTCCCCCCTCCCCCCCATCTGTCCTGAAGACGCATCCTCCAGGCGGATACCTCAGAGGTCGTTGTGAGCTAGCCTGTGAGTGTCGACAGGCTATTCCGTCATGGGACATTTAAAAAAATGTAATTCTCGGGATGTGGGCATCACTGGCAAGACTGTGTATTGTTGTCCAGCCCCAGTTGCCCAGAGAAGGCCTTCATAAAACTGAGTGGCTTGCTAGGCCGCTTCGGAGGGCAGTTAAGAGTCAACCACATCGGTGTGGGACTGGAGTCACATATAGGCCAGACCAGGGTAAGGAAGGCAGGTTTCCTTCCCTAAAGGGCATTAGTGAACCAGTTGGGTTTTTATGACAATCTGACAGCTTCATGGTCACTTTTACTGATACCAGGTTTTTTTTTTTTTTTAAACTGTATTCAAATTCTCAGACTGCCATGGTGGGATTTGAACTTACATTCTCTGGATTATTAGTCCAGTAACATAACCATTACACTACTGTACCTCTACATTACAGACAAGGCTAGATACCAATCACACACCATCCTGACTTGGAAATATATCGGCCGTTTCTTCATCGTCGCTGGGTCAGAAGCTCGGAGCTCCCTAACAGCACTGTGGGAGTATCTTCACCGCACGGACTGCAGCAGTTCAAGAAGGCAGCTCACCATCACCTTCTCAAGGGCAATTAGGGATGGGCAATAAATGCTGGCCTTCCCAGCGATGCCCACATTCCACGAAGGAATTAAAAACAAAGAAACAAGACCCGAGCTGATTTCCCTCCACTTACGCGAGGGGTGCTGAGACCAATTATTGTGCCTCTTCCAAAAGCCACAGGCTGGGGATTGAACCTGGGACCTTTTTGGAATGAATGGCTGAGCTAAACCTGCTGAACCATTGGTCAGAAGATCATGGGTTCAAGCCTCATATCAGGGTTTGAGTTTATAATCTGGGCTGATCCTCCAGTGCAGTATTTCGGGAATGTTACATCAAAGAGTGTGCCATCCTTCTAAGGAGATGTTAAACTGAGGTCCCGTCTATCTCTCTGGGCATGAAAAGATCCCCTGGCACTATTGGAAAAAAATATTCTCCTGGTGTCTTGGCCAACATTCCTCCCTCAACCAGTGCCACCAAATGCAGGTTAATTAGTTATTCAATCTCATCGGTTGTGGGACATTTCTGGTATAGACTGGCTACTGCGTTTGCTACTCCAGAGACTTGAGCACAATAATCCAGGCTGACACTCTAGTGCAATACTGAGGGAGCGCTGTACTGTCGGAGGTGCCGTCTTTCAGATGAGACGTTAAGCCGAGTCTGCTCTCTCAGGTAGACGTAAAAGATCCCATGGCACTATTTTGAAGAAGAGCAGGGGAGTTCTCCAGGAGTCCTGGCCAATATTTATCACTCAAGCAATATTGGAATGATTTTAAATGCAACTATTTAGGAGTTCTTTGCAGTTACATTTTTTTAAAATTCGTTTTTATGGGATGTGGGCATCGCTGGCAAGGCCAGCATTTATTGCCCATCCCTAATTGCCCTTGAGAAGGTGGTGGTGAGCCGCCATCTTGAACCGCTGCAGTCCGTGTGGTGAAGGTACTCCCACAGTGCTGTTAGGGAGGGAGTTCCAGGATTTTGACCCAGCGACGATGAAGGATCGGCCGATATACTTCTAAGTCAGGATGATGTGTGACTTGGAGGGGAACTTGGAGGTGGTGGTGTTCCCATGCGTCTGCTGCCCTTGTCCTTCTAGGTGGAAGAGGTCGCGGGTTTGGGAGGTGCTGTCGAAGAATCCTTGGCGAGTTGCCTGATAATGGGCTAAATTGTAATACGATTGCCTCTTAGCATAATGATTAAGTGGAAGCACCCAAAAGAAATGAGGCCTTCTACCAGTGTTGGGTGGCATGGAACCCTGGATCCACGGGTGAAAGGACAGGGTGCTAACTCACTGCATCCCATATGGTGCCCAGAAGATGAGCTTCCCCCTTGGTTTTACACTAGTCAGAAATATCAATTAACTTCCACAGTTCTTTTTTACCCATTGACATATGTTTGCACACAGCATCCCGCACATTAATTGACAACATCCCACATGCACTCAACCAACAAACAAAATGAAAGGCACCCACTCACATGTTCAAGAAAGGATGAAAGGAACTTATTCATTGTGAAGTACGCCTTCAGGTTTTGCTGCAGAGTGGCTGAATCCTCACGACCGCCTCGATGTACTCTGGCCGCCTTTAAGGATAAATAATACGAATGAAAGTAATAAACCTGAGGGTTGAACTTCAAGGTCACATTCGGCAATAGATTTGGGGTCATTGTTAAAGAGGATAGCTGCCCAATAGTGTCAAAATCTTCTTTAAATGCACAAATTGCCTCAGCTTAAAAAAAAATTGTGTTCGTTGCACAGTAATTAAAACACAAGCTAATATGGAATTGCACTTTCCTAGTTATGTCAGTGATTACTTGGCTACCAACCCATAAGGTATTGCAAAGTATTTACAGCACAGAAACAGACCATTTGGCCCAACTAGCCCGTGTCGGTGTTTATGCTCCACACGAGCCTCCTCCCACCCCTCCTTCATCCACCCCCATCAGCATATCCTTCTATTCCTTTCTCCCTCATGTGCTTATCGAGCTTCCCCTTAAATGCATCTATGCTATTCGCCTCAACTACTCCCTGTGGTAGCGAGTTCCACATTCTAACCACTATCTGGGTGAAGAAGTTTGTCCTGAATTCCCTATTGGATTTATTAGTGACTATCTTATATTTATGGGCCCTAGTTCTGGTCTCCCCTGCAAGTGGAAACATCTTCTCTACGTCTACCCTAGCAAATCCTTTCATAATCTTAAAGACCTCTATCAGGTCACCCCTCAGTCTTCTCTTTTCTAGAGAAAAGAGCTCCAGCCTGCTCAATCTCTCCTGAGGGGTGTCATTCCAGTAAATCTTTTTTGCACCTTCTATGTCCTTTTTATAATATGGAGACCAGGTCAAAGTTCAAATCTCAGCCGCCACTGGTATTCAAACTCAATTTACCCTTGCATCGCTTGAATTTCTCTCCACCTCTTCCTCTGCTTTCAAAAACCCTCCTCTTCCACCCTGCCTTTTGATTCCTCTCCCCATGCTTGGTGTCCACTGTATCCCTTTAATCTTTATTGCAAAGTGCTTTGAGTCATCATGCAACGTTACATAAATTCACGCTGTTGCGGTCACTGGAACAAGCACAGCACTTCATCTCTTGAGAAGAAGACAAGAAACAACGACAGCTTGCATTCGTATCGCGCCTTTAACATGGAAAAACTTCCCAAAGCGTTTTACAGGAGTGTAATCAGACAAAGATGGGCGCCGAGCCAAAGAAGCAGATAGTGGGAGGGGTGACTAAAAGCTTGGTCAAAGAGTTGGATTTGAAGGCTTGTCCTAATGGAGGAGAGGGAGATGGAAAAGGGGAGGGGATTACGGAGGGAATTCCAGAGCTTGGGGCCTGGACAGCTGAAGGCACAGCCACCAATGCGCAGAACAAGAAACATTCAGCCCAAAATATCAACAAAATAAAAACAACATCCTCAGTAGGGGTTAGGGCAAATATTTCATTTAAAAATAAATTAAAGTATGTCATTCCTGTCAAATAGTAAAGTCCAATAATAGGTCACGAAAAAAAAACTTAAAGTACCTCATTCAACGGTGACAGTATCCTGTCATATTGTTGTCTGACTTTGTTAGAAATTAAGACCTCAAAGGTCTGGACTTCCATGTTGGGCTCTAGGCCTCTCATTGCACAAAGATTATCCTGTTGTGAAAAGTGAAAGATTAGAAAACGTTGCAGTAAAATTGTTTCTGACCCTTCCCCCAACACTAACCTCTCTTCCGCACCCCCCCAACCCACCCCGCCCCAACTCATCGACCACATTATTTTTCTCCCTCAAGTGCACCCATCGCCATCTCCTACTTGTGCAGATTTTCCTGTTCCTGAGCCTGAGGCTATTGGTTCCCCTGGGTGCAGCAAATAGAGGAAATTCTGGCTGGAAAGAGCACATGCCCGGAAGGAAGCCCGTCCAAATTTTCCGTCCCTTTAAAGCGAAAAAAGAATAAATCCACCTGATTCAGTTAGAGTGCTTGCTCTTCCTGATCTGATTTTCCTCTATTCCCAGGCATTCCAATAGCCCCACAGGCAGGAGCAGGGGAAATCTGCCCCATCTTGCCAAGGGAGAGTCTAGAACTACGGGTCATAGTCTCAGGATAAGGGGTCGGCCATTTAGGACTGAGATGAGGAGAAATTTCTTCACTCAGAGGGTTGTGAATCTTTTGGAATTTTTTTTACCCCCAGAGAGCTGTGGATTATCAGTCGTTGAGTATATTCAAGACTGAGATCGATAGATTTTTGGGCACTAAGGGATATGTAGATCGGGTGGGAAAGTGGAGTTGAGGTTGAAGATCAACCATGATCTTATTGAATGGCGGAGCAGGCTCAAGGGGCCGTATGGCCTACTCCTGCTCCTATTTCTTATGTTCTTATTTGAGTGCAAATTGCACTTTATTTAGATTAAGCTCCTCCAACATGACAAAATGCATCATTTGATTACCTCTTCTTTCTTGAGGTTGAGGTACATCGACTCCATACCAATATCAGCTTGTCCATGTACCGATCGTCCATGGATGTAGTAGCCATAGCACCTGTGCAGTAAGACTAAGACTGATACCTGTATGGAATTGTATAAAATAAATTATTCATACTTCAGAGACAGACATAAAAGACACTGGTGTTGATATTTCTATTTTAACGTCCATTTTATTTTTAGTGAAATTTAAAAATAAAAATAGGGGGACAACCAACTTTGGTGGGTCCCATCCAACTCATAGCAAGTAGTTAAGAATGACACTGATTGTATGCGCAACAGCAGCAAGGGAGGAGAAAAGTTAATCTAAAACTGGGATTAAAGAAAGAAAGGTCAGATTGCAAAGTGATTTGAGTCATAGAGTCACAGAAAGAGGCCCTTCGGCCCATCGTGTCTGCGCCTGGCCATCAAGCCCAGTCTATTCTAATCCCATTTTCCAGCACTTGGTCCGTAGCCTTGTATGCTATGGCGTTTCAAGTGCTCATCTAAATGCTTCTTGAATGTTGTGAGGGTTCCTGCCTCTACCACCCTTTCAGGCAGTGAGTTCCAGATTCCAACCACCCTCTGTGTGAAAAAGTTTTTCCTCAAATCCCCTCTAAACCTCCTGCCCCTTACCTTGAAACTATGCCCCCTAGTTATTGACCCCTCTACTAAGGGGAAAAGTTCCTTTCTATCTACCCTATCTATGCCCCTCATAATTTTGGACACCTCAATCAGGTCCCCCCTCAGCCTTCTCTGCTCTAAGGAAAACAACCCCAGCCTGTCCAGTCTCTCTTCATAGCTGAAGCGCTCCAGCCCAGGTAACATCCTGGTGAATCTCCTCTGCACCCTCTCCAATGCAATCACATCCCTCTTATAGTGTGGCGACCAGAACTGCACACAGTATTCAAGCTGTGGCCTAACTAGCGTTTTGTACAGCTCCATCATAACCTCCCTGCTCTTATATTCTATGCCTCGGCTAATGAAGGCAAGTATCCCATATGCCTTTTTAACCACCTTATCTACCTGTCCTGCTGCCTTCAGGGATCTATGTACATGCACACCAAGGTCCCTCTGATCCTCTGTCCTTCCTAGGGTCCTACCATTCATTGTGTATTCCCTTGCCTTGTTAGTCCTCCCAAAATGCATCACCTCACACTTTTCAGGGTTAAATTCCATTTGCCACTGTTCTGCCCATCTAACCATCCCGTCTATATCGTCCTGTAGCCTGAGGCTTCCCTCCTCGCTATTTACCACTCCACCAATTTTCGTGTCACCTGCGAACTTACTGATCATACCTCCTACATTCATATCTAAATCATTAATGTACACTACAAACAGCAAAGGACCCAGCACCGATCCCTGCGGTACACCACTGGACACAAGCTTCCAGTCACAAAAACAACCTTCGACCATCACCCTCTGCCTCCTGCCACTAAGCCAATTTTGGATCCAATGTGCCAAATTGCCCTGGATCCCATGGGCTCTTACCTTCTTGACCAGTCTCCCATGTGGGACTTTGTCAAAAGCCTTACTGAAGCCCATGTAGACTACATCAACTGCACTACCCTCATCCACACATCTAGTCACCCCCTTGAAAAATTCAATCAAATTGGTCAGACATGATCTCCCCCTGACAAAGCCATGCTGACTATCCCTGATTAATCCCTGCCTCTCCAAGTGGAGACTAATTCTGTCCCTCAGAATTTTTTCCAATAATTTCCCTACCACTGATGTTAGGCTCACTGGCCTGTAATTCCCTGGTTTATCCCTACTACCCTTCTTGAACAATGGTACTACATTAGCTGTTCTCCAGTCCTCTTGGCAACCCCCCCTGTGGCCAGAGAGGTTCTGAAAATTTGTGTCAGAGCCCCTGCAATCTCCTCCCTTGCCTCACACAGCAGCCTGGGATACATCCCGTCAGGGCCTGGGGATTTATCCACTTTTAAGCCCACTAAAACCGCTAGTATCTCCTCCCTCTCAATACTAATTTGTTCAAGTATATCACAATCCCCCTGCCTGATTTCTATGCCTACATCGTCCTTCTCCATAGTGGACACAGATGCAAAATATTCATTTAAAACCTCACCCACATCTTCCGGCTCTACACACAGATTGCCACTTTGGTCCCTAATGGGCCCTACTCTTTCCCTGGTTATCCTCTTGCCCTTAATATACTTATAAAACACCTTGGGATTTTCCTTTATTTTGCCCGCCAGTGTTTTTTCATGCCCCCTCTTCGCTCTCCTAATTTCTTTTTTAAGTTTTTAAGCACTTTCTATACTCCTCTAGGGCTTCCACTGTTTTTAGTCCTTTGTATCTGCCAAAAGCCTCCCTTTTTTCCCTAATCCATTCTTGTATATCCCTTGACATCCAGGGTTTGTTGGTCCCACCCTTGACCTTTACGGGAGCATGTTGGCGTTGTACTCTCTCTATTTCCTTTCTGAAAGACTCCCACTGCTCTGATGTGGATTTTCCTACAAGTAGCTGATCCCAGTCCACTTTGACCAGATCCTGCCTTATCATATTAAAATCGGCCTTCCCCCAATTTAGAACCTTTATTTCCGGTCCATCTTTGTCCTTTTCCATGACTACCTTAAATCTCACCGAATTATGGTCACTGTCACCAAAATGCTCTCCTACTGACACTTCTACCACTTGCCCGGCTACATTCCCTAGAATTAGGTCCAGTACCGCCCCCTCTCTTGTAGGACTTTCCACATGCTGGCTCAAAAAGCTCTCCTGGATGCACTTTAAGAATCCGCACCCTCTAAGCCTTTCACACTCTGACTATCCCAGTTAATATTGGAGAAGTTGAAATCCCCTACTATTATTACCCTATTATTTCTACACTTCTCTGAGATTTGCCTACATATCTGTTCCTCTATCTCCCCCTGACTGTTTGGGGGGCCTATAGTACACTCCCAGCAAAGTGCTTGCCCCCTTTTTGTTTTTAAGTTCTACCCATATGGCCTCATTAGAGGAACCTGCTAAGATATCATCCCTCCTTACAGCAGTAATTGACTCCTTGATTAATACTGCGACACCCCCTCCTCTTTTACACCCCCCTCTGTCTCGCCTGAAGATTCTATACTCCGGAATATTGAGCTGCCAGTCCTGCCCCTCCCTCAACCATGTCTCTGTGATAGCAACAATATCATACTCCCATGTGTTCATCAACACCTTCAATTCATCTGCCTTACTCGCAAGACTCCTTGCATTAAAATAAATGCCATCCAGCCTTGCCATAGTCCCTTGTGCCGTTACATATTTGCTCTGCCTTCCAGGCTGCCTTGTTTTTTCCTCTATATTTGGCTGTGCATCACCCCCTACTATAGCTCCACTCCGTATCCCATCCCCCTGCCAAGTTAGTTTAAACCCCCCACAACAGTACTAGCAAACCTCCCCGCAAGGATGTTGGTCCCGTTCCGGTTCAGGTGCAACCCATCCGACTTGTACAGGTCCCACCTTCCCCAGAAGCAGACCCAGTGATCCAGGAAATGAAAGCCCTCCCTCCTGCACCAACTCTTTAGCCACACATTCATCTGCTCTATCCTCCTATTCCTATACTCACTAGCACGTGGCACCGGGAGTAATCTAGAGATTACAACCTTTGAGGTCCTGCTTTTTAATCTGCTACCTAGCTCCCTAAATTCTTGTTGCAGGACCTCATCCCTCTTTCTACCCATGTCGTTGGTACCAATGTGAACCACGACCTCTGACTGTTCTCCCTCCCCCTTCAGAATGTTCTGCAGCCGCTCAGTGACATCCTTGACCCTGGCACCAGGGAGGCAACATACCATCCTGGAGTCATGTCTGCGGCCACAGAAACGTCTATCTGTTCCCCTTACGATAGAATCCCCTATCACTATTGCTCTCCCACTCTTTTTCCTCTCCTCCTGTGCAGCTGAGCCACTCGTAGTGCCACGGACTTGGCTCTTGCTGCATTCCCCTGAGAAACCATCTCCCCCATCAGTATCCAAAACGGAAAATCTGTGGGAGAGGGAGATGGACCCAGGGGACTCCTGCACTACCTTCCTAGTTCTTTTACTCTGTCTGGCAGTCACCCATTTCCTGTCTGCCTGTGCACTCTTTACCTGCGGCGTGACCACCTCGTTAAACGTGCTATCCACGAAGATCTCAGCTTCGCGGATGCTCCACAGTGACTCCAGCCACAGCTCCAGCTCCGAAACGCGGATTTCGAGTAGCTGCAGCTGGAGACACTTCCTGCATATGTGTTCGCCCTGGACACCGAAAGTGTCCCTGACTTCCCACATAGCACAGGGGGAGCACTCCATGCAGCCGGGCTGCCCTGCCATGTCCTACCCTTAATTTACTCCCTTTACTTCCTTTAAAAGGAGACAGAAAATAAAATTAGGTTTTTCAATCACTTTTTTTGCAGTGGTTTCTTGGCTATTCATCACAGGAGTCACAGCCATAGAGGGGACGCTTCAGAGGTTATTCCATGATCCTGCACTCCTAGGGGGGAAGCCACACTGGCAGGGAATGTGGGTCGGAGATAGGTCTACAGCATTGCAGGCCCAATTCTCCAACCCACGCTCCCTGTGAACATTGCTCCCTGTTGAGGGCATGAGTTCACGGTCATGTGACATCGCAGCAAATTACATCATCAGATTAGCAAAGTGCATGGTCTTGCCCGTCTATCCTTAGGGGCAATTTTACTTCCACCCTTGTCTAGAGGTTTGGAAACAATTCCTTGGAATTCTTCTACAGCTCCTCTCCAAAAATCACAGTTGGAAAACCCCACTCGCGGTACTTTTCATCTGTTTGACCAATTTTCTCCTCTTTTCGCCTCTGCTCTCCGGGAGGCTCGTGCTCAGTTAGGGTACGGTCCCTCCGACACGGACTGCCCTCCAGTCTCGCTCCCTAGTGGCCATTGACTGTGTAGTAACCGGGACACTTCCAGGATAGCTGAAGAGAAGCGAGATGCTGGATACTCACGTTGCTCATGGAGCACAAGTCTACAAACTGTTGTATCTTGTCTTCGACGAATCGTTCACAGAATCCAGTGAAGAAGAGTACCTGCAAATGGTTGGGATATCTCTGGTTATCGCTGAATAAAGTTCGCTCAGCTCCAAATAAATGGCAACACGCGATCCATTTTCCATTGAGTAAACTGGCACCGTGTGTTCATGCTCCATGCATGGGTCACCACACCTGCCCCTCCTCATAGGGGGTCAACAGGGAGACGTAATAAGAACAGAAGAAATAGGAGCAGGAGGAGGCCATTCGGCCCCTCGAGCCCGCTCCACCATTCCATAAGATCACGGCTGATCTTCTACCTCATCTCCACTTTCCTGAACTATCCCCATATCCCTTGATTCCCTTAATATTCAAAAATCTATCGATCTCCGTCTGAATATACTCAACGACTGAGCCTCCACAGCCCTCTAGGGTAGAGAATTCCATTCTACTCCTCCGGGAGAGAGGGAGAAATGAAGAGGAAGGTTGCCAGCAATTACTCTCAGGAACCTTCTGCTGACTGGTTGTACTGTCGCACCTGAGTGTGGGCGGTACACGGTGTGGGTGAGGTAAATAACTGGCGTCTGCAGTGACAGTCTTTAGCACGTGATGTTGCCAGGCAACCGTCTTCATTAATGGATACCAAGAAACAAGAAAATCAAGATTGTTCGTTACTTGTCACAGTCAGGCAGATGCGAAAAAGTGTGTTCGACACTCGTGAAATGTCTACCTAAAGCAATCGGACGTTTAGCCCGAGTGCAATTTACAGAAAACATTGCTCCCCTAGGTTACTGAAGTGACTTCAAGTATGTAACAAAGCTCTCAGTCTTTAGCTCTGGACTTTAAAACATCTGTCACTTCCAAAACCTTCTGGAAAATACTTTGTTGCTACAACATTCACATGAAGCCAACTGGAGCATATTATACAAAGGTCATTGTTGCATTTAAAATAACGCCAATAGTGTATAAGTTTTAAAATTATATAACAGACACAGATAATATTTAGTGGCTAATTCCGATTGATTGAACATTCCCGACAAACTAAAGGAAATTTTATGACAGCCTTTCCAACTATACAGCACAGTAGAAACGAATCCAGTGAACTGATCTAGAAATAGCCAGTTATTTATAAACTGACCCAGATTTATTTTTTATTCATTCACGGGATTTGGATGTCGCCGGCCAGCATTAATTGCTACTTTTCCAACGGAGTGGCTTGCTAGGCCATTTACAAAGGGCAGTTAACAGTCAACCACATATGGGCCTGGAATCTGGCCAGACTTCCTTCCCTAAAGGATATTAGTAAACCAGATGGGTTTTTATGACAATCATGGTCACCATTACTGACAGTAATCTTTTTATTCCATATTTATTTAATTTAACTGAATTTAAATTCCCCAGCTGCCGTGGTGGGATTTGAACTCATTGATCTCTGGATTATTGGTCCAGGTCTCTGGATTACTAGTCCAGTCACATAACCACTATGCTACCATACCCCTAGATTTTAACTCCAGCTGGATTCCCCGCTCAGGCCCGAGTTAAAATTACAGTCGGGTCTCAATTATGTCATCGGGCCGCAACATGTATTTGTAAAGAAGGACCCCGTTGGCTCCGGGCGCCTGTCCTTGCTGCCTGCTCAGGAGAGCAGGTTAAAATTGCAGATGTTGCGATCATGGCAGCTTGCGGACAGGTAAGGGCCAGGGCGATTTTAACTGCCCACTCGCCGGGTTTCTGCTGAGCGAGTAGGGTTAAAATCGCCCCCAAATCAGTATCACTAAATCAGTATCAATAACCCAGTGGTTGGATATGATGGGCGGTACACGGATAAATATTTTGTTTTGGAAGCCACGTGTCTACCTAAAGTTCGTAATCAGTTTATTAGGACACAGGATCAGAGCAGCTGGTAACAAACCTTACAGTTCTGCCTTCACTCAAGAATAATGGATATCTGGTGTGAGCTCTAGACTATATTTAGAAATCTTATGACTCTTTCCATTAGATTAGAGTAAAGGATATTTGGGAGTGATTACAAGGCAGTAATATACAGAAGAGCGGTTCAGATATATGGAATGTTAGATACCCAGGAGTGATGAAAAGGCTATGATCTAACCAAGAGCTTCAGATGGTCTCTGTATAGAGGATAATGGACATACAATAACAAGTTACTGCATTCCAAAAAATATATGCAAAGTGCTTTAAGGTGTTTGCATGATGTGATAAGGTACTATATAAATGAGACCAAACGCAGATTGGGTGACCGCTTTGCGGAACACCTCCGTTCAGTCCGTAAGGGGGACCCCGAGCTCCCGGTGGCCTGTCACTTTAATTCACCGCTTCACTCCCACTCTGACCTCACCGTCCTCGGCCTATTACACTGTTCCACGGAAGCTCAGCGTAAGCTCGAGGAACAGCACCTCATCTTTCGTTTAGGCACGCTACAGCCCTCTGGACTCAATATCGAGTTCAACAATTTTAGATCATAACCTCAGCTCCAATCACATTTATATTTTATTTTATCCACCCTTTTATTTGTCCCCCCCACCTTTTTTTTCCTCCTAGAAGCTGGCAGCTGTCCTTCATTCTGCCAGTGGATTTCACACTTCATTCAGCCTTAATCTGTCACATTAACACCACCTCTAGCCTTGCATATCTCTTAATGTCTCTTAATGTCTCTTCATCTCCTCCTTTGTTCCTTTATCCCCTCCCCCTTTTCCCAGCTTTACCCTGGCCTTAAATCTATTTGATTTCCAGCTCTTCCCAGTTCTGATGAAAGGTCATCGACCTGAAACGTCAACTCTCTTTCTCTCTCCACGGATGCTGCCTGGCCTGCTGAGTTTTTCCAGCGTTTTCTGTTGTTATTTCGGATTTCCAGCATCCGCAGTATTTTGCTATCATATAAATGCAAGTACTTGTTTCTGATATTTAGGAGTGATTGCAGGACAGTAACCATCATAAACAGAAATGAGTGGTTTATAATTGACAACTGAACGCTGAGATTTGAAGTCACTTTAGGGTATGCAGGGAATGCAGTCAATTTGTGCACAGCAAAGTCCCACAAACAGCAATGAGATAATGACCAGATAATGGGCCGAAAATTGATCCCGGGACGCGAGAGTACGCACTGCATACTCTCGCGTATTCCCACTCCAATTGCCGGTTTTCTGCATGCCCTGCGCATGCGCTGAAAACCGGCAATTGCTCTTCCGAAAAGGGGGCGGGGCCGGAGTGCATCGCGTGCGCGCTACAGGCTGCGCGCACGCTGTGCACTTCATGCTTTGGACGCGCAGGTAAGTACTGAAGATTTTGGAAATGTAAAAAGGAGGAGTAAGACCCGCTTTTAAGAAGGTAAGTAGTGAATTAAGTATTTTTTTGAATTTTTTTTTACAGGTATATCTTTTTTATAGACTTTAAAGACAGGTAAGTTTATTTTTATAACTTTTTAAAAGATTTTAAATTTTTTCAAAAATTTAATTTTTTATTTAAAATGGTTAATTTAATTAACTATACTTATTTTATTAATGTGATGGTTTTTTTTTTAAATTTAATTGAGGTTTAGCTGTTATTTTGGGGGGGTGTAAGATTCATAAGTCTCTCAGCCATGCTGTGAGACTTATGAATGGAAGATGGTGTGCTGCCATTGGCTCTAACTGAGTCACGTGATCCCACAGCTCGCACGAATTAACTACGCCGCTGGGATACGCAAGCCCAGCACAGCTGATGTCTGGAACATCAATTTCGTGCGAGCTGGATCAGAAAAAGCATAAGCGAGGTGAGACATCGCGGGAAAGGCTTACCCCCGCGGGAACAGAGCGAGATCAATTTCTGGGCCATTCTGTTTTTAGTGATGTTGGTTGAGGGATAAATATTAGTCCGGACACCGGGGATAACTCCCCTGCTCTTCTTCAAAATAGTGCCATGGGATCATGGGATGGTCATGGCACTAAACATATGACACTGTTGTCTCAGGTTATTAGAGAAATTCTTTGCAGTTGACAATTAGAAAATTATTTCACCAGATTACATGATCAATAACGAGAGTAGGAACTTCATTCACATTGCAAGAATGGCGCAGATTATGTTCCTAAAAGGAGAAGTTTACTGTTCAGGAGCACAGTGAGCCTTGACTGGTGTCACTTTGGATTCAGTGGGCAGCACCCTCACCTCTGAGTCAGAAGGTTGTGGGTTCCAGTCCCACTCCAGAGACTTAAACACATAATCAAGGCTGACACTCCCAGTGCAGTGCTGAGGGAGTGCTGCACTGTCGGAGGTGCTTTCTTTCGGATGAGACGTTAAACCGAGGCCCCGTCTGCTCTCTCAGGTGGACGTAAAAGATCCCACGGCACTATTTCGAAGAAGAGCAGGGGAGATCTCCCTGGTGTCCTGACCAATATTTATCCCTCAATCAACATCATTAAAAACAGATTATCTGGTCATTATCTCATTGCTGTTTGTGGGAGCTTGCTGTGCACAAATTGGCCGCATTCCCTACATTACAACAGTGACTACACTTCAAAAAGTACTTCATTGACTGTAAAGCACTTCGAGATGTTCTAAGGTGGTGAAAGGCGCTATATAAATGTAAGGCTTTATTTTTCTTGCTTTCTGTTTTTCTTTCGACGTAAAATATGTCCTCCGTCATGTGTTCCACAGTTCAAATTTCTAAATCGATTTATACTTAAACAAATCATCTTTTAGTGGAACGCTCCTCTTTAGCTGCCAGTAGCATGACACTCATGCGGAGGGAAAGTCTGTTTGGGTTACGACAAGGAACCAAGTCCTTCGGTAGTTTTATTTCCTGAATCTTATAGATGTGCGACCCATTTATCAATGTCATGGCTCCAATACATAAATTATAGGAACTGCAGCTGTCTTACTTGAACTAAAGCGACTGCCAACCACATGGATACTGCTATTCCATATCGGAGAATTGGGCTCCAGGGAGCCAGGCTGACATCAGATCCTGGATGTAGATTCAAATTCAGATCTCTTCTAGCGATGTTCTTTAAGCCAATAACCTGAAATTAAAAATATGCAAGACAGGTGCATTACGTCTGCCAAGTTTGTGTCTTCCACTGAGAGAACGAGGAGAAAGATTAAGAGAAATTTCTTTACACAGATGGCCGTCGGAGCCTGGAATGTTTCGCCACAGGGAGTGGTTGGGGCAGAGACTGTTACGCCTTTTAAGTGAAAGGTGGATAAATATTTGAAGGAGAGGAAGACACAGGGCTAATGGGGAGAGCACGGGGGTCGTGGGATCAGTTTTTGGATTGCTCTGGCAAAGCGTTGGCACAGATATAATGGACTGAATGGCCTCCTTCTGTACTGTAAACGTCTATGTTTGAACCTTTTAGACGGAGGGTGCGGTGAGTCTCCTTTCTAGGACCATGAAACAAGGAGGCAAGTCTAGTTTCCAAGACTATAACCTTTTGGTCATTGGAAGCTAAGGTTAATGGAGTAATGATGTTTTGTCTCAGGAGTGCCTCAGCACTGATTAGTTGTGATTAGATTGGGGGAATTGAGTCTGTTCAAGTCTTGACCTCAACATCAGTTTTGAATTTGGGTCTTCATGAAGTTTAAAGATGAGGCTATACTACCACAAGAGTACCATGGACTAGTATCACCAGAGATTGGGCAGGGACTCATCAGCCAGGGTTTATTCTATTTGCGGGGGGGGGGGGGGGGGGATGGTGAAGAGAATGGGAGAGACCACTTGAAGAAATGGAAAAGGTACGGACTGTGTTGGGCAAACAGCTCTCCCATGAGGATACCTAGTAGAAACCTATGAAACACTGGGAAGACCAAATGCAGATTGAGTGACTGCTTTGCGGAACATCTCCGTTCAGTCCGCAAGCGTGACCCCGAGCTTCCGGTCGCCTGTCATTTTAATTCTCCGCTCCACTCCCACTCTGACCTCGGCCTCCTACACTGTTGCAACGAAGCTCAACGTAAGTTCGAGGAACAGCACCGTATCTTTCTATTCGACACTTTACAGCCTTCCGGCTTCAAAATTGAGTTCAACAATTTCAGACTATAACCACCGCTCCCATTTTTTCGGACAGCAGCTGTTGGTGATGATTCTGATATTCCCATTTACACCTCCTCTCGACCCATCTTTTGTTTCTTTACTTGTCCCATTCCCATTTCCTTTTGTCTCGCACCATCATCCCTTTTTTGTCATTTAATCTCTCCTGCCTTCCGCCCTATCACAGACCTTCCCGTTTGTTCTTTCCTCCCCTCCCCTCTTCCCCTGCCCCTGTACTTGCTTAAAACCTGTTACATCTCTAACCCTTTCCAGTTTTGACGAGAGGTCATTGACCTGAAACGATGACTCTGTTTCTCTCTCCACAGATGCTGCCTGACCTGCTGAGTGTTTCCAGCATTGTCTGTTGTTATAAAACATTCTTAGACCTACCTGCCTTTGTCCTGTATCCCCAATCACCAATGCCAGCAATTGCCTACCAGACGTCATGATGCCAAGACACGGAAAGTGGCACTACAGATATACAGAAGGGCGATGGCCAAACTATTCGGCTGCTGTGGAATCCCAGTGCACCTTCAGCGGGCGGGAGGTCCACCCACCACTAGGATACTCCCTGGCTGCTTTTTCCAGGGTCAGGGACATTGGCATTTTTTTTGGGCAGGATTCCCATCCTCCACAAGTGATTTCGGTCAGAGGGGGCGGCGAAGATTAGCTGCAGCAGGTCTCAGACATTCTTTACAAACTTTGGCCCAAAATGCCCCATGGCCTGTGCAATTGCTTATCCTGCGACTGATTGCATGCGCTTTCTTTAATTTTTAAATCCTTCCCTCCTCCACCACCCATAGCAACACTGGATGTCAGGTATATTGTCCTGGGCCCTTACACTTTGATGGGACGGTAAAGACTCTCTGCGAGCACCCCTCCTTCTATCTGATCTCCCTGCAGATGCAGTTCTATTTGCTCCATCTCCTGTTGCTCCTCTTCCTCCAGCCAGAGCAGAAATGCTAGAAGGTTCTCTGTGTGGAAAAAATCTGCGTTGCCAGAAGCCCCTTTAAGATTCCAGTAGCTTGCACAGCTACAACAAGCACTTTAAAATTGTCTACGTAGCCAAAAGCACTATAAACTACCGGCAAAATGTCTCCCAAACTTTGGCAGCATTTTCAATGAGAACAGGGGAGTGTCCCTTTAAATAGTGCAGTAATGGCTGCTTCCTGACCTGTGCAATTGCTTATCCTGCGATTGATTCTACGCACTTTCTGGCCCTTCCCTCCATCTCCATAGCAACACTGGATGGCAGGTGTGTTGCCCTGGGCCTAGACATCCGGTTGGGACAGTAAAGATCCGGTTGGGAGAGTAAATAAAGAGAAACTGTTTCCAATGGCCGAAGGGTCGATAACCAGAGGCCACAGATTTAAGGTGATTGGCAACAGAAACAGAGGTGACATGAGGAAAAACTTTTTTATGCAGCGAGTGGTTAGGAGTTGGAATGCTCTGCCTGACAGGGCGGTGGATACAGATTCAATAGTAGCCTTCAAAAGGGAAATTGGATAAATACTTGAAGGAGAAAAAATTGCAGGGATATGGGGAAAGAGCGGGGAGAGTGAGACCGACTGGATTGCTCTTCGAAAGAGCCGGCGCAGACTCGATGGGCCGAATGGCCTCCTTCTGTGCTGTGCTATTCTATGATTCTAAGATTCCTGGGAGCAGCCCTCCATGGTTTGTGGGCAGGTTCAGTGAGCAGCGGTGGCAGTGCTGAGCGACACAGAAATGGTGCCGGGAGCCCCGACACTGTCGGTTGACCGCTGTTTGATAGTTTTAATTAGGAGCTTGCCTGTTCCAGCGGGAACGGTGTACGCTTAAATTGAGGCCCCGGCCGAAAAAAATCGGCACGGCTAGGCCTCCGGTGGCAAGTTGCCGTTTTCTCCCCCTCCCCCCCCGCCTCCGCCACACCCCACCCGCCCGATTTTAATCCTGCCACCGCCCATTTAAAGGCGGGTACGGGGGTGGTAGCGGGACGAAAATCAGCCTCACAAACTGATTTCTCAACGAAAGTACGCAGATGTTTTCCACTGCGGCCAGCTCTGAGGCGTTCGTAAACCAAAGGGAGCTCTTATAGGAGCAGGAGGAGGCCATTCAGCCCCTCGAGACTGTTCCGCCATTCAATGAGATCGTCGCTGACCTGCGACTGAACTCCACCCACCCGCCTTGGCCCCGTATCCCTTTTTTACCCTTGGCTAGCAAACATCTATCGATCTAAGATTTAAAATTATTAACTGAGCCCCAGCATCTACTGCTTTTTGTGGGAGCGCGTTCCAGACTTCTACCCACCTTTGCGTGAAGAAGTGTTTCCTAACTTCTCCCCTGAATGGCCTGGCTCTGATTTTAAGGTTTTGTCCCCTTGTCCCAGACTCCCCCACCAGCGGAAAAAGTTTCTCTCATCTACCCTATGAATTCCTTGCAAAATCCTAAAAATCTCACATCAAATCATCCCTTCTTAACCTTCTATATTCCAGGGACTACAAGCCTAGTTTATGCAATCTCTGCTCAGAATCTAACCCTTGGAGCCCTGGTAACATTCTGGTGAATCTGCGCTGCGCTCCTTCCAAGGCCAATGTATCCTGTCTAAGGTGCGGTGCCCAGAACTGTACAGAGTACTCCAGATGTGGTCCAACCAGGGCTTTGTATAGCTCCAGCAAAACTTCCTCTTATTACTTGTCTTGTGTGCAGATAACAGTATAGGCCCAGAAAATTACTGCAACCGTCCTCAGGTAGAAAGGGAGCTCAAAGGACAGCCATGCAACCCCGAGCCCAGCTGTTTGCAGGCCACAGAAAGGGCCAGGCAGCCCGATACACATGTTTATGCGCTCACTGGCTAACAGGAGATGTGCTCCTGACTTCTCACAAGTCCATCTCTGTATCCTGTACCATAGCATCATACAGCACAGAAGGAGGCCATTCGGCCCATCGTGCCCGTTCTGGCTCTTTGAAGGAGCTCTCCAATTAGTCCCGCTCCCCCGCTCTTCCCCCCCATAGCCAATGCTCCCTTTAAGATGTGCGGCCGGGTAACACTCCAGGGATCCTGCACAGCTGGATTTTCAATGCATTTTAAATGGGCTGCGCAGCCCCTTAACGGTGCCAAAAGAAATTGCAGGGGAGCATTGTCCTTGCCCTGCAATTCAATTAGTTATCCCATTCCCTTTTGAAAGTTACTATTGAATCTGCTTCCACCACCCTTTCAGGCAGTGCATTCCAGATCATCATAACTCGCTACATTAAAATAAAAAATTCTCCTCAATCTCCCTCCTGGCTCTTTTGCCAATTATCTTAAACATCTGTAATCTACATTTTTCAGACAGTATTTATTTGTACAGTTAAGCGCAGATGCGATTCTCTCCCAGTGGGAATGCCTGAAACCAGCGTTGGTAAGGTGAGGCGGGGAGTCCACTACCTCAATGGAAATATCAGCGCTGAAAAATTGGACTTGTGCACACAGTAAAATTGGAAAGTTGAACCGAATCAGGCTGTTCCTCAGAGGGCGATTAATTCATTCCACCTTTCCGATAATAAATCTTACTTGAATAAATGGCATTACAGCAAACAAGTTGATTATGAGAAGAAGTTTCAAAGAACCATCTATATATTAATTCATCCCAATGTCCGAGATACAATCCACGCTCTCACCAAACACTTTAAAGTTGTGTTCAGTTTCCATAGTTGCAATTTGCATAAGCAATCCGAGTCCCTTATGAATTGAAACTTTATACATTAATGGGTTAACAATTATTCTTTTATCAGAGTTATGCACCGGATATCAAGTGGCACACTGGCAGACCATTACTTTCAGGCTAAAACAAACAATTTGGTTTATTTACACGCAAGACAATTACACAGAAGCAGTTAAATATGGCTGCATTTAGTGACACCGCTAGACCCAGCCAGAATGGAGATGATTGGGTAATTCCTCCGTCAATCACGCCTGGAGACCGCACTGCTGTAAGTGACTGGAATTGATTTTACGCACATAATCTGCATTATGTAACTATCATAATGTAACTATCACTGCATTTTGCTGGAGAAATTACCGTTTGTATCGGGAGGCGTTGCTGTAGTTTCAGTCATGAGTTCTGTTTGCTGTAGTTCGTAGAGACTCTTTTTAAATAGATTCTGTAGATTGTTTGCTGTAGCGTGCTGTTTAAATAGACTCTGTTTGCTGAGTACGTGTTGTTGCCTCCCAAATCCATGTCCATCTTTCCCGCAACTCTATGTTTGAATCCCTCCAATCAGGTTTCCGCCTTTGCCACAGTACCGAAACGGCTCTCATCAAAGTCACAAATGACATCCTTTGTGACTGAGACAAAGGTAAACTATCCCTCCTCATCCTTCTTGACTTGTCTGCAGCCTTAACCACTCCATCCTTCTCCAAAGCCTCTCCACCGTCGTCCAGTTGGGTGGAACTGCACTCGCCTGGTTCCATTCTTATCTATCTAATCGTAGCCAGAGAATCACCTGCACTGGCTTCTCTTCCCGCTCCCGCATCGTTACCTGTGGTGTCCCCCAAGGATCTATCCTTGGCCCCCTCCTATTTCTCATCTACATGTTGCGCCTTGGCGACATCATCCAAAAACACAGCGTCAGTTTCCACATGTACGCTGATGACACCCGGCTCTACCTCACCACCACTTCTCTCGACCCCTCCACAGTCTCTAAATTGTCAGACTGCTTGTCCGACATCCAGTTCTGGATGAGCAGAAATTTTCTCCAATTAAATATTGGGAAGACCGAAGCCATTGTTTTCGGTCCCCGCCACAAACTCCGTTCCCTAGCCACTGACTCCATCCCTCTCCCTAACATCTGTCTGAGGCTGAATCACACTGTTTGCAACCCTGGTGTCATATTTGACCCTGAAATGAGCTTCCGACCACATATCTGTGGCATAACTAAGACCACCTATTTTCACCTCCGTAACATCGCCCGTCTCCGCCCCTGCCTCAGCTCATCCACTGAAACCCTCATCCATGCCTTTGTTACCTCTAGACTTGACTACTCCAACGTACTCCTGGCTGGCCTCCCACATTCCACCCTACGTAAACTTGAGGTCATCCAAAACTCGGCTGCCCGTGTCCTAACTCGCACCAAGTCCCGTTCACCCATCACCCTGTGCTCCCTGACCTACATTGGCTCCCGGTTAAGCAACCCCTCGATTTCAAAATTCTCATCCTTGTTTTCAAATCCCTCCATGGCCTCGCCCCTCCCTATCTCTGTAATCTCCTCCAGCCCCACGACCCCCCCCCCCCCCCGCCGGAGTTATCTGCGCTCCTCTAATTCTGCCCTCTTGAGCATCCCTGATTATAGTCGCTCAACCATTGGTGGCCGTGCCTTCTGTTGCCTAGGCCCTAAGCTCTGGAAATCCCTGCCTAAACCTCTCCGCCTCTCTTTCCTCCTTAAAACCTACCTCTTTGATCAAGCATCTGACCTAATTTCTTCTTATGTGGCTCGGTATCAAATTTTTGTCTTATAATACTCCCGTGAAGCGCCTTGGGACGTTTTACTACGTTAAAGGCGCTATATAAATACAAGTTGTTGTTGTTGTTGTTGTGTAAATAGACTTTGTTTGCTGTGAGATAGACTGTTTGCTGTGAGTCCTGTCGTAAGTCTTGCCTCACCTCCAACTCATTGGCTGACACAGTGGTGTCAATAGACACTCTGGTAAACCACAGCAAGAGACCAGCCGTACACAACGTGGAATCGAACCTACATCCTTCCTTTCAATAAGGCTCAGCTCTACACTAGGCAGTCCACCAACCACATGAGCTTTGGTTTACTTTTTAAAGAACAGGTAATACATACCTTCCTCAGGTTGTTGGCAATAAAATTCATATATATTGTTAGAAACAAGACAGGTCCCTCAATATTCAGCAAAATCAGTCAGCAGCTGAGCCATAGTGACCGCGAATGCCATGGCTCCAATTCCTGGTCTGTGTTGAGTTGGCTGACCCGAGCTCGGGCAGCACTCGGAGTCCTACAACTGCCCATGGTGACTGAGTTATGGAGGGAAAATTCAGTCAGGGTTCCTGCGCACTGGAGAGGGTGCAGAGAAGATTTACAAGGATGATACCAGAAATGCGAGGGTATACATATCAGGAAAGGAAGAACAGGCTGGGTCTCATTTCTCTTGAAAAAAGAAGGCTGAAGGGTGACCTAATAGAGGTCTTTAAAATTATGAAAGGTTTTGATAGAGTGGATACAGAGAGAATGTTTCCACTTGTGGGGAAGAGCAAAGCTAGAGGCCATCAATATAAGATAGTCACCAATAAATCCAATAGGGAATTCAGAAGAAACTTCTTTACCCAGAGAGTGGTGAGAATGTGGAACTCGCTGCCGCAGGGAGTGGTTGAAGCGAACAGTATAGATGCATTTAAGGGGAGGTTAGACAAGCATATGAGGGAGAAGGGAATAGAGGGTTATGCTGATAGATTTAGATGAGGAAAGACGGGAGGAGGCTCGAGTGGAGGATAAACGGCGGCATTGACTGGTTGGGCCGAATGGCCTGTTTCTGTGCCGTATATCCGAAGTAATCCGAAGTAATCCTGGTGCACTGCAACCCCTGCTGGATGTGAGCATGCACAGGCTGCGATTCTCCCCCAGTCAAATAGCCCACCGATAATCACAGTCATGGCTCACACACAGTGTTCCCTTTAAACTGCGTGGCGCTCTGCAGCGCCCGCGCAGCCGTCTCACCGGCTTTTAAATAGGAAAAACCGCACACGCGCGGTATTTTGAATGGGCCGCTCAGCCCTTAAAGGGGCCGCGCACCCAAAAACAAATTAAAGGGAACATTGCTCACACATGAATAACAACCAATGGATGAGAGGGTGCAGCTGTGCCGCAATAAGTGATTTATGCCTTCAGGAGGGGTGGGGGGAGAAGGGGGTGAATTTTACCAGAAATACTGTTGCTACACTGTCAAGTACACCATTTAACATACCGTATAAGCAAGTTGAACAGACTTCATGTTAGTTCCCACAGATTGCAGTCTGACCCTACTTCACAAGCAGTGATAGATGCAACGGACCCAGTTCAAGGTGAACTGGGGTGGGGGTGGGGGTGGGGGGGGGGTGGAGGGCGAGGATGGCTGGGTTGCCATGCAGCCAGATCTAATATCAAAAAGTCCGGGTAATCTCAGACCAGCTCCTGACGGACACGAGCCGACTGTACGACACCGCCTTCATTTGGAACTAGACTGTCGCTCTCAGTCAGAGAGGCTCGTGTGAGAAATGCCACGCTAGTTCAGTCAGGACTGCTCTTCTGAGACAAAAAGAAAATACTGCGGATGCTGGAAATCTGAAATAAAAGCAGAACATGCTGGAAATACTCAGCAGGTCAGGCAGCATCTGTGAAGAGAGAAACAGAGTTAACGTTTCAGGTCGATGACCTTTCGTCAGAACTGGTCTGACGAAAGAAAGGTCATCGACCTGAAACGTTAACTCTGTTTCTCTCTTCACAGATGCTGCCTGACCTGCTGAGTGTCTCCAGCATTTTCTGTTATTATTACTGCTCTTCCGAGCTTGGGGCTGAGGCACATTGCTGGGGCAGAACAGGAGGAGCTTTGCTTTGCATCTAACACGCTATACCTGACTTGGGAGTGCTTGATAAAGTGCTCCATTCCCCAGAACTGACACTCCTGACAAAAGTCACACATTTTTTTTTAAAAAAAAAGGTTAGAGCAAAAAAAACCCTAATTTTTTTTAAATTACGTGCGCTGTGGAATAATGAGGGGAACAGACATGTCCCACCATTTCAAAACAGAACCTTTGTTTTTAAGGTATGCTACTTCTTTTAAAGTGCCCACAGCGTTGTGAAAATCAGCAGCAACAGCTTAATTAACATTTAAACAACGACCAAAGGAAAGAAATATGGGGAGTCTTGGAAGCTGCTCAGAACTGTCCTGGTGACTCCATATCTGGAACAGATAATGCATTCCTTCCTGCTCGCTTGATAGAAGACAGAGCCTCCAGCTCGGCTACACTGAAAGGAATTTGTTTTGTTCTTTGAAAAGTGGCCAGAGGAATTTAGCATGCGGAAGGTCACTAATCCCCTAACTACACTAACTCGAGGGAATTTTGTGTTCTCGAGTTCTAATCCTGCCCACGCCAGACCGCAAACTAATTTCTGACTAGCCCGAGGGAATAACGGGATTCTTTCCTTCAATAAAAACAGCCCTGCGGACGCTATCAGAACCAGATATAGCCCGGTGTTCTTTCTCCCTCTTCGCACCCCCACCCCCCCCCCGCCCACCCCACCCCACACCGCTGCCTGCCCTCCCGCGCCCCACCCCCCAATTCCCATCTCAGTTTAATGTGGATCAGTCGCTAGCTACATTCATTTGAGTCTTGCCACAGTGCTCATGAAAACACACAGAGAGGATGGTATTTTGACTCATGATGTTCGAACTAACTGTGCTGGCCTAGACATTTGTTGATAAGAGGCACCACACCAGCTGGAGGACTGAGTCAGAGATAAGCACCCGTCACGAAAGAGACCACTCCAATGGCACAGATGCAAGTTGGGGTGAAGGTCAATTCTTGCAGTCTGCCTCAACACTTGGGGGAAAAAAAAATGAGCTAGGTGAGTTCAGATAACAGCTGAATTTAAACTCTCAATCCGCGTGACTGGGAGTTCAACATTGCAACACAACAGCTACGAGGGAGTCCAGTGCTCTTAGTGCAAGAGTTCAAGGAGTGCCGTGAAGCTTTACTGTTAAATCCACCAGAGAGTAGCAGTGTTCTGCCATCAGACCTACCACAGAGTCTAATAACACCAGCACAAGCTAATGAGAGTCCAATATTCTGTTGTTAGATTTACCACGTACTCCAACACTTCACCACTGGAGCTACCCGGAACTCCAACACTCCACCACTGGACCTACCCGGAACTCCAACACTCCACCATTGGAGCTACCCGGAATTCCAACACTCCACCATTGGCGCTACCTGGAACTCCAACACTCCACCATTGGAGCTACCCGGAACTCCAACACTCCACCATTGGAGCTACCCAGAACTCCAACACTCCACCATTGGAGCTACCCGGAACTCCAACACTCCACCACTGGAGCTACCCAGAACTCCAACACTCCACCATTGGAGCTACCCAGAACTCCAACACTCCACCATTGGAGCTACCCGGAACTCCAACACTCCACCACTGGAGCTACCCGGAACTCCAACACTCCACCATTGGAGCTACCCGGAACTCCAACACTCCACAATGGAGCTACCCGGAACTCCAACACTCCACCACTGGAGCTACCCGGAACTCCAACACTCCACCACTGGAGCTACCCAGAACTCCAACACTCCACCATTGGAGCTACCCAGAACTCCAACACTCCACCATTGGAGCTACCCGGAACTCCAACACTCCACAATGGAGCTACCCGGAACTCCAACACTCCACAATGGAGCTACCCGGAACTCCAACACTCCACAATGGAGCTACCCAGAACTCCAACACTCCACCATTGGAGCTACCCGGAACTCCAACACTCCACAATGGAGCTACCCGGAACTCCAACACTCCACCATTGGAGCTACCCAGAACTCCAACACTCCACCATTGGAGCTACCCAGAACTCCAACACTCCACCATTGGAGCTACCCGGAACTCCAACACTCCACCACTGGAGCTACCCGGAACTCCAACACTCCACCACTGGAGCTACCCGGAACTCCAACACTCCACCACTGGAGCTACCCGGAACTCCAACACTCCACAATGGAGCTACCCGGAACTCCAACACTCCACCATTGGAGCCACCCGGAACTCCAACACTCCACAATGGAGCCACTGGGGAATTCCACTCGCCTACAACAGAGCCACCAAAAAGCCCCAAAGGATCCGAGCGCAACATCCAGGAGTCCAGCCAGCAAGACGACAGGATTTGGAAGATAATTTTTTTTAAAGTCTTAATTTTGTAACATTTTAACAAATGGCTCTTTAGTTGACACCACCCACATATACATAGTTAAACTAATGATTCAATCAACAACAACAACAACTTGTATTTATATAGCGCCTTTAACATAATAAAATGTCCCAAGGCGTTTCACAGGAGCGTTCTCAAACAAACTTTGACACCGAGCCACATTAGGAGAAATTAGGGCAGATGGCTAAAAGCTTGGTCAAAGAGGTAGGTTTTAAGGAACGTCTTAAATTGGGGAAAGAGAGGCGGAGAGGTTTAGGGAGGGAATTCCAGTGCTTAGGGCCTTGGCAGCTGAAGGCATGGCCACCAATGGTGGAGCGATTAAAATCGGGGATGCTCAAGAGGCCAGAATTAGAAGAGCGCAGATATCTCGGAGGGTTGTGGGGCTGGAAGAGGTTACAGAGATAGGGAGGGGCAAGGCCGTGGAGAGATTTGAAAACAAGGAAAGAGAATTTTTAAAATCGAGGCGTTGCTTAACCGGGAGCCAATGTAGGTCAACGAGTACAGGGGTGATGGGTGAACGGGACTTGGTGCGAGTTAGGACACTGATACTGAGCAGAGCTGGAGGTAAAACCTGAACTTTGCATGTTTATTGTGAGATTCGGTAGGTCAAATGTGAAAAAGCCACTTACCTCCAGCAGTAATAGAACAACAAAGAATTGCAGGATTGGATTTATCTTTCTCTTCGTCTGAATCTCATTCCACTCATTGGCTATGAAGTAAGTTCTCCAGATACTGACTGATGAGGGACTTGTCTTGTTTGCTGTAGAAAAGATAACATCAGTACGATCGGCTGTTGCACTCAGCCAGATAGGCTTCAGTAAACAGACCAAAGTTACATTACAGCAAAGGAGCAGGTAAAGTGTAGGGACACATTCCAATGCAAAGCACCCCTGCAAACTTGAATAAGTGAAATGAAGACATTATAGCATTGCAACTCTCTGTCCTCAGCCTCCTACAACTGTTCCAATGAAGGTCAATGTAAGCTCGAGCAACAGCACCTCATCTTTCGATTAGGCACTTTACAGCCCTCTGGACTCAACATCGAGTTCAACAATTTCAGATCATAACCTCTGCCCCCATTTTTTCGGACACAGCTGTTGTTGATTCTGCCATTCCCATTTACACCTCTTCTAGACCCATCTTTTGTTTCTTAACTTGTCCCATTACCATCTCCTTTTGCCTTGTACTATCGTCGCTTTTGTCATTTAATCTCTCCTGCCTTCCACCCTATCACAGACCTTCCCTTTCGTTCTTTCCTCCCCTCCCCCCTTTCCCTGCCCCTGCACTTGCTTAAAATCTGTTCCATCGCCAACTTTTTCCAGTTCTGACGAAGGGTCGTCGACCTGAAGCGTTAACTCTGTTTCTCTCTCCACAGATGCTGCCTGACCAGCTGAGTATTTCCAGCATTTTCTGCTTTTATTTTAGAATTGCAGCTGACTGATTTGGGGTATTGCTAACCTAAACCGCCCGTTGGGAGACCCATGGGATCGGGTGGAATGCCGATTTTACACCCCACCCAATATTACTCCCCACTGACTTAAATGGGGAGGATAATCGGGTGGGGTTTGAGCCAGCGTTGCACCCGATCCCGTCAGATTCCCGCTGTGCGAGATAGGTTAAAATTGCTCCCATTAATTCTACCGGTGGCCCTGGATGGGATGAGCGCAGGCTGGTAAATCTTTGAAACACGGCCCTCGGGCTGGGAGGACGATACCGAACCGGCAGAATTTGGCAGCTGGGGTGCGAGGCAGGGGCTGGCGGGAGGAGTGTGGAAAGAGATAAAGAAAGAAAGACGTTGCATTTATATAGCGGCTATCACGACCTCAGGACATCTCAAAGCGCTTTACAGTCAATGATTTTTTTGAAGCGTAGTCACTGTTGTAATGTAGGAAACATGGCAGCCAATTTGTGCCCAGCAATCACAGAACTGTGGTAAATGAGCCTACAACATCAACTTGTATTTATATAGCACCTTTAACGTAGTAAAACATCCCAGGATGCTTCACAGGAGCGTTATCAAACTAAATTTGACACCGAGCCACATAAGGAGATATTAGGGCAGATGAGGTAGGTTTTAAGGAGCCTCTTAAAGGAGGAAAGAGAGGCAGAGAGGTTTAGGAGGGAATTCCACAGCTTAGGGACTCGGCAGCTGAAGGCACGGCCACCAATGGTGGAGCGATTAAAATCAGGGATGCTCAAGAGGGCAGAATTAGAGGAGTGCAGAGATCTAGGGGGATTGTAGGACTGGAGGAGGTTACAGAGATAGGGAGGGGCGAGGCCATGGAGGGATTCAAAAAGAAGGATGAGAATTTTTAAATCAAGGCGTTGCTGAACCGGGAGCCAATGTAGGTCAGCGAGCACAGGGGTGATGGGTGAACGGGACTTGGTGCGAGTTAGGACACAGGCAATAGAGTTTTGGATGACCTCAAGTTTAGCGAGGGTGGAAGATGGGAGGCCGGCCAGGAGTGTGTTGGAATAGTCTAGTCAAGAGGTAACAAAGGCATGGATGAGGGTTTCAGCAGCAGATGAGCTGAGGCAGGGGTGGAGTCGGGCAATGCTACAGAGATAGAAAAAAGGCGGTCTTAGAGATGGCACGGATATGTGGTCAGAATCTCATCTCGGGGTCAGATATGACACCAAGGTTGTGAACAGTCTGGTTCAGCCTCAGACAGATGTTAGGGAGAGGGTGGAATCAGTGGCTAGAAAACGGAGTTTGTGGTGGGGACCAAAGACACTGGCTTTGGTCTTCTCAATAGTTAATTGGAGGAAATTTCTGCTCATCCAGTACTGGATGTCGGACAAGCAGTCTGACAATTTAGAGATGGTGGAGGGGTCGAGAGAGGTGATGGTGAGGTAGAGCTGGGTGTCATCAGCATACATGTGGAAACTGACGCTGTGTGTTCGGATGAAGTCGCCTACCTGCTGGTTGAGGCAATGGTCTGCCTTTTGGCTTTTCCCAGTCTATCAGGAAGATTGATACCGTCATCTGGACAATGAGGATGTGAATTAGTTCCAGCGCCTGAAAGAAACCGGACGTCCAAACGTTAGGGGAGTGCGATTTCCAATTCCACCTCCTAAGAGACTCTCATCTCAAGAGTGATATCACAGAATCATGGAAATTTACAGCACAGAAGGAGGCCATTCGGCCCATCGTGTTTGCGCCGGCCGAAAAAGAGCTATCCAGCCTAATCCCACTTTCCAGCTCTTGGTCCGTAGCCCTGTAGGTTACGGTACTTCAAGTGCATATCCAACTACTTTTTAAATGTGGGTTTCTGCCTCTACCACCCTTTCAGGCAGTGAGTTCCAGACCCCCACCACCCTCTGGGTGAAAAAAGTTCTCCTCAACTCCCCTCTAATCCTGCTACCAATTAAATCTATTCCCCCTGGTTACTGACCTCTCTGTTACGGGAAATAGGTCCTTCCTATCCAATCTATCTCAGCTCCTCATAATCTTATACACCTCAATCAAGTCTCCCCTCAGTCTTCTCTGTTCCAAAGAAAACAACCCCAGCCTATCCAATCTTTCCTCATAGCTAAAATTCTCCAGTCCTGGCAGCATCCTCGTAAATCAGCTCTCTACCCTCTCCAGTGCAGTCACATCCTTCCTGTAATGTGGTGACCAGAACTGTACGCAGTACTCTATGGGCTGCTTTTGTCTCCAATATTTACCCCAGAGACCTCCTGTCCTGACACTGTGGTCAGAGAGTGCCCAGTAATAAATGTTGCTAGGTTTATAAACAAATTTAATGGTGGTACCATTTTATAGGACGAGTTTTTGGATCTCTGCTTCACCTTGATTGAGACTCAGGCCTTTCGAGGCTGAACTTTGAATTTGCTCAATTGGCTTGTGTCTTCAGAACCAACATTTGGACCAAAAACCCAATGACTTTAACATACGAACAAAACAATTAGGAGCAGGAGTAGGCCATTCGGCCCCTCGAGCCTGCTCCGCCATTCAATAAGATCAGGGCTGATCTTTGACCTCAACTCCACTTTCCCGCCCTAACTCCATTGGGCAAAATTCGGCTCCTTTGCGCCTGCCGTTAGCACCTCTGGGGGGCGCTAACAGGGTGCAAAGGGGTTATTGCCCGGGGGGCAAAAAAAGCGTTGCTGAGGCGCTACCCGATAGCGCCGCGCCCTGGGCCACCGTGCCTCCGGCAATGACGTCATTGGCATGCGCGGCGACCCCTTACCGCCCCGCGGCAGAAATTCGGCTGCACCCCGCGAGGCTACCGCGGGTGGTGTCAGCGCCAGCCTTGCGGGTCGCGAGCCGGGCCAACCTCTGCTCGCCGGACGGTAGTTAAAGGGGAGTTGCAGCCGCGACCCGCGTCGCCATTTTCTTTTTTTTGGCTGACCTCCAGGTCGACCCTCTGTGGTGGGCCGTGCCGTGGTCCTGGCCGCCATCGCACAGCTCAGCACCGAAACGGGGCGCTACCGAATTTCGCGCCCCATATCCCTTGATTCCCCCTAGAGTCCAAAAATCCATCTATCAGTATCTACTTTGACCCCCCCAAAGACAAAGACAAAGACCCATCTGCATTACCCCTTACATTCTGTGTTTTTATGCACAAACCTGTAAAGTCTGTGTAGACAGATAAAACATTAAAGGGAATTACATGTCGTTCTGATATTCATATTAATGGGGAACCAAGTTCTCAAAAGTCTTGGCACGCCTTTCATCATTATACAAATAAACAATACGTTGACGTAAATCACACCCAAACGCATCATCCCACTTTGGCAGCAGTGCTGTGGGACACTGCTACCTGCCCAAACAAGAAAGAACACTTCTTTATGAACATATTGCTCCCGGCAGAAGAAGGTTTTTGTTAAACGCTCGCAGGTCACATGGGTAAAATAAAAACAACTTCCAACAGATTTAAATTTCCTCCGTGAACTGTTCTTATAAAACTTCCGGCAAATCCCCGGACTTGCGAGTGAATGACGAGTTTTGATGGTTTATTTCTATATAACCGTCAGCCTCCAAACAAAATGACCCCAGTGAAACCCTGTCTCAAAGACCCAATTGTCAATTAATCTGACTTGAACCTGTATTAGGAGATAACCAGCCTCTGAAGTCAATCCCAAAGGTGGTTGGTACGGACAGATTTTACTCCACCTGCACGGTGTCGAAGGTATATTGATGGCCCATCGTTGCAGGTCATTTATCTTTAGCAAATTGCATAAAAGTTGAAAGACGACATTGCAAAATTTATTTTCCACATGCACTAACAATGAAGACCATTCTCCTTCATTACGCCGTACAAGGAAACTGAACGCAATTGTTACTTCCTTTGGTCACATCAAGCAAATAACGCTGGGTTAAAGTGGCCATGATGCGGAGATGCCGGTGTTGGACTGGGGTGGACAAAAATGAGAAGTCGCACAACACCAGGTTATAGTCCAACAGTTTTATTTGAAATCACAAGCTTTCGGAGCTTACACCCCTTCCTCAGGTGAAGTCTGAGGAAGGGGTGTAAGCTCCGAAAGCTTGTGATTTCAAATAAAACTGTTGGACTATAACCTGGTGTTGTGCGACTTCTCATTTTGGGTTAAAGAGGGCATTGGTACAATCAAGGCACAGAGGGGTAGCAATTGGTTATGGCCCACTTTCAGACGCATTGGAAGCGGCACGCAGTTCTAAAGTCTGAACAGGGAGGCCAGAGGCTCGTGCTAAATTAGGCCTTATTCGATTACTTTGGGTGAGCTGTTGCCGCCTGTCACACCTCCAGAGGCCTCTTGGCCATTTCCAAGCGATCAATGTTGGGCCAGACTGCCTCACCGGCTGCTGTCCTCAGGTAAATCCTGGCCATGGCGCGGGAGGATAAGGAAGGACAGTGGGAGGCGGGGAGGGGGGGGCGGGGAGAGGCGGGCTGGTCGTTGGTCAGTGCTGTGGAGCCGGGGGGGAAGGGGGCAGCACAGTAAATTTTACATGGCTTTTGGTGGAGGCCGCATGCTAGGCCGCATCCACTACAAGAAAGCCCGAGCGGACAGGCCGAGTTGACATAGGCAGCTCCCATTATAAATGTAGACATAGGAATTTATAATGGAAAGATGAAAATAAGGCCAGAATGTCCGACTTCAAAATGGGGATGATTTAAAATGATGATTTCCTGGTCCAACTATCTCCTCGCCTCTAACCCAGGTTCACCTGGAGATGACACTTGGCCTCGAATCCCAGTATGCAGGGTCATGAGGGACTGACTAGTGTTAGAAATAGTTTTCGAATGTTAGAAGCCTGCCACTTGAATCAGGGCATTGGGGATAGACAGACAGACAGACAGATAGTCAAGGGCTAACTGAAAGACTCTTACTCCTTGCTCAAGCCCATAGGTCCTGAAATTACACTACGGGATAAAATAAATCCTCGGCTAAAATAGCACGGAGAAGAATCTCAGAGGAACGCGTTAAACATTCGCCGCTCGTATCTCAGAGCGATTTCTGGGCGTTGTTTTGGGTGACAGATGGGTGTAAATCCTCCATCCTTTCTCATTTTATTCCTGAAAAGGACGGCTTACTGAAATCCAGTATCTTCCAGTTTTATTTGCAGTCGTTCTAGAGAGCGAGTGGAGCGAAGGTGCAAGACCCGTGTGAAGCACCGTGCATTTGGTGCTGAAGTGAGGAACCCTCTGAGGCAGCTCCCGGAAGAAGTTCGCGAGAACCGTATGATTTTTAACACTACCTTCAGTCCGAATGCACAAGACACGTAGATGATGAAGCCAGTTTCAATCTCCCCACCAGCAGGGGGCAGCATTACCTCAACTGTGGACTGCTGACCCTGGGGAAGCAAAGGCAAAAAAGAGACATTAATGCACTTGCACCAAATGCCGTGTTCCCACACCATTCTCTGCACAACTGGGTCTTGAATAATGGCCCAAAAATTAGTCTTAGTACGCGAGAGTACGCACTGTGTACTCTCGCGTATTCTGTCTCCAATTGCCGGTTTTCTGCATGCACTGTGCATGCGCTGAAAACCGGCACTTGGTGAACTCAAAAGGGGGCGGTTCCTAAGTGAACCGCGTGTGCGCTACAGGCTGCGCGCACGCAGTGCACTTAGTGCTTTGAACGCGCAGGTAAGCATGGAAGATTTTGCACATAAAGAAAGGAGGCGTAAGACCCTCTTTTAACAAGGTAAGTAGTTAATTAAGTATTATTTTAAATTTTTTTCAACAGGTTTATCTTTTTTAGAGACTTTAAAGAAAGGTAAGTTTATTTTTATAACTTTTAAAAAGATTTTAAATTTTTTCAAAAATTTAATTTTTTGTTTAAAGTGGTTAATTTATTTAACTATACTTATTTTATTAATGTGATGGTTTTTTAAAAAAATTTAATTGAGGTTTAGCTGTTCTTTTGGGGGGGGGTACAGATTCATAGCTTTAACAGCCCTTGCTGTCAAAACTATGAATGAAAGATGGTGTGCTGCCATTGGCTCTAACTGAATCACGTGATCCCAGAGCTCGCACGAACTAACTCCGTCTCTGGGATACGCACACACTGCACAGCTGCAGCCTTGAAACTAAAGTTCGTGTGAGCTCGGAAGGAAAAGGTAGGTGCGCAGTGAGATATCGCGGGGAAGCCTTACCCCCGCAGGAAGGCTCCGTCTTTAATTTCTGGGCCATTGTTTAAGCCTTCCTGACAATGTTGTGCGCAGCCTACCTGAGGTATTCCACCTGGATTTCAAGGTTTGCCAAAGAAAGATAATTTTATCAAAGACATCGCCCCATTAAACATCAAACTGTTTGATCAAATCTCATATCCTTGTCCATTCGTGTCCATTAATTTATCTTAGATATATTTTTATTCAAAGTTTAAGGATTCGTAAAGTTGGTGGGCCCAATATTGTGAAGGAGCACAATTAACATCAGTGGGATATAACTAACCTCCTCCAGCCCTACAACCCTCCGAGTTCTCTGCGTTCCTCCTATTCTGGCCTCTTGCGCTTCCCCGATTTTCTTGGCTCCACCATTAGCGGCCGTGCCTTCAGCTGCCTAGGCCCCAAACTCTGGAATTCCCTCCCTAAACCTCTCCGCCTCTCTTTCCTCCTTTAAGACACTTGTTAAAACCTACACTCTTTGACCAAGCTCTTGACGAGCTGTCCTAATAATGGCTCGGTGTCAGATTCCGTCTCGCAACGCTCCTGTGAAGCACCTTGGCACATTTTACAGGCTCGAAGGGCCGAATAGCCTACTCCTCCTGCTCCTATTTCTTATGTTCTTAAAGGTGCTTTTTAAATGCAAGTTATTGTTATCAATCTCACTGGCAGGAGATGATGTGATTGAGTCTTCAGGAGAGCGAGTTCGTGGGAAGGTATACGTGCAGTTACCAAGGACCGGTAAAGGTTCTGCCACACTACACCTGTCAGGAGCACATATTACAAAACTGCTCACCCCCAGACTTTCCGTCCATTAACTTTAATGGATTACCGAATCGTGGCTGGGACAATGCACACTTCAGTGCCAGTTGTGGCTCAGTGAGTAGAACTCTCGCCTCTGAGTCAGAAGGTTGTAGGTTCAAGTGTAACTCCATAGACTTGAACCCACAAGTCCCACTCCAGAGACTTGAGCATAAAATCTAGGCTGACACTCCCAGTGCAGTACTGAGGGAGTGCTGCACTGTCGGAGGTGCCGTCTTTCGGATGAGACGTTAAACCGAGGTCCCCGTCTGCTCTCTCCGGTGGACGTAAAAGATCCCACGGCACTATTTCGAAGAAGAGCAGGGGAGTTATCCCCGGTGTCCTGGCCAATATTTATCCCTCATCCAACATCAATAAAAAACAGAATGATCTGGTCATTATCATGTTGCTGATTGTGGGAGCTTGCTGTGCGCAATTTGACTGTTACTTTTCCTACATTACAACAGTGACTACACTTGAAAAGTACTTCATTGGCTGCAAAGCGCTTTGGGACGTCCGGTGGTCGTGAAAGGCGCTATATAAATGCAAGTCTTTCTTTCTGCGACACGCACACCCTTTGAGAGAGTTTGGGGCTAGGCTGTAATAAAGCAGTAAGCCTTACCTTGTACACAATCAGCCAGTAAATACCTGTGCCATACGTAACGAGGAAAAAGGTATTCGACAGGGCGCCGGCAAAGTAGGCAAAATATTTCACAATTGTCTGTGTAAAATAAAGGAGATAGTGAGGAACAAAACACAGACTATTTCAAAATCAGCTGTCAGGGAAGTGGTAAGACTGGCTGAAAAACTGCTTCAAAAATGGATCAATTTGCTTCTGTTTGTAAAGTCGTATGAAGGTTAAAAGGTAGCGCACCGTGGCAGGGATTGTAACTGGGCACTGTCTAGGTATGTACAGAGCAGCTTAGCTCGAACACCATGTTCTTCTTACAGTGCTTGACGATGTACCTGAACTCTGACCTGAGAAGATGCCTATCCAGTGAGCTGCTGTGGTAATCTCACTCCCTCCCACCCACCCCCCCCCCATCCCCTACATATTTTCTTTGGTTGAGTCAGATTGTCAAATTAGTGCTGAACTTTAGCACCATTCTATGCCCAGGGACTGTCCCCAGAGAGAGATAAACCCATGCTTGTAGATGTGAGCAAGCTGCTTAACTTGGACCCCGAGTAAAGGGCTACAGGGCAGTACAGGATTGACATTTACAAGCAAGACTAATGATTATAAGATATGTTGCTTCCATGCGGATGAAAGCAACAGACATTTAGCAATGGTGCAGGACTGACAGCGCACCCCTTTTAAGGGCGGCTAGTTTAGATGGCTAGAGCGTGGTGCCAAGGTCGTGGGTTCAATCCCTATTCCCGAAAGGCAGCGAATACATTTCCCACTCGTAGTTCTGACTCCAAAATTGCAGGGCTATGGGGAAAGAGCAGGGGAGTGGGACTAATTGGGTTGCTCTTCAAAAATGCAGGCACAGACTCGATGGGCCGAATGGCCTCCTTCTGTGCTGTACGGTTCTAAGATTTGGGGTACAGGGCATCTACACAGGGTACTTGGTGTCTATACAGGGTACAGGCCGCCTATGTGGTGCAGGGCATATACAGGCCGTTTGTGGGAGCTTGCTGTGCACAAATTGGCTGCCGCGTTTCCCGCATTACAACAGTGAATACACTTCAAAAGCATTTCATTGGCTGTAAAGCGCTTTGGGACGCCCCCCACCCCCCCCCGCCGAGATCGTGAAAGCTCTTTCTTTCTTGTTTTTCTATATTCCACCCTTCTTGATCCAGCGCCCTGTGACCGGCCCGTACTTACCACGACGTCGATAAATTCTAGTCCGCTCCTCCGTCTCCAGCTGCTCGTCTCCAGCATGGCAATGAAAACAGCCAAAGATCCCAGAACGCCCAGGGCTATCTGCACAGTGAAATCAGAGTCAGCTGGGTCAGAGGTGACTAGGGTCAGGGTCAAAGAGCACGGCCGAAATGCATCTCGAGGAGACTTATGGAATATCATTGATAGTAAACCTGCACACAGTTTGAACAACACAATTCACAGAATCTTCTCAAGCTTGTGGCGGTGCTATTTAAAAGGGGCGCCGACCAATGTTTCCTCTAATTGTTTTCGGGTGCGCGGCCCCTTTAACGGGCTGCGCGGCCCGTTCAAATTTCCGCGCAGGTGACGTTTTCCCATTCACAAGCCGGTGGCCGGCCTGCGCGGGACCGCCAGACCGCTGTGCGGCCACGCAGCTCAACGGGAACATTGGCGCCAACCTGACGAAATGGTGTTCGGTGACTGACGTAAATCTCCCCAAAGTGCATCAGCCCATTTTATACATATTGAGGGGAAATTTCTCTGCCGTTCTCTCGCCGCGGGTTCGGCGCAAGCCCTGCACCCTTTTACGCCGTTCCTCCAGGGTTTACACCAGAGATAACAGTGGGAGATCGGGAAAGCCCCCTCGGGAATTCCAGGCGCATGTCAACGCCAGGCACCAATCCCATTCGCCGGCCCCCGTTCCCTATGGTTTGGAGTGTGACTTTATACACACGATATCTGGTGATGTAGAGCTCCAGAGGTCAAGCAGAAACTCACCTTACTGTAATTGGTTCGCTGAATTACAATATTTTTTTTTATTCGTTCCTGGGATGTGGGCGTCGCTGGCAAGGCCAGCATTTATTGCCCATCCCTAGTTGCCCTCGAGAAGGTGGTGGTGAGCCGCCTTCTTGAACTGCTGCAGTCCCTGTGGTGAAGGTACTCCCACAGTGCTGTTAGGGAGGGAGTTCCAGGATTTTGACCCAGCGACGATGAAGGAACGGCCGATATACTTCTAAGTCAGGATAGTGTGTGACTTGGAGGGGAACTTGGAGGCGGTGGTGTTCCCATGCGCCTGCTGCCCTTGTCCTTCTAGGTGGTAGAGGTTGCGGGTTTGGGAGGTGCTGCCGAAGAAGCCTTGGCGAGTTGCCGCAGTGCATCTTGTAGATGGTACACACTGCAGCCATGGTGTGCCGGTGGTGGAGGGAGTGAATGTTTAAGGTGGTAGATGGGGTGTCCTGGATGGTGTCGAGCTTCTTGAGTATTGTTGGAGCTGCACTCATCCAGGCAAGTGGAGAGTATTCCATCACACTCCTGACTTGAGTCAATATTGGGCAGGGTGTAAAACCGGCGTTCCACCCGATCCCGTGTGTCCCACTCGGTAACTTGGGTTAAAATTACCCTCCTCAATACCCCTGACATTCCTCGGGGTTCCCACCGGTCTCCAGCTGCAGCTCCAGTGGGAGACCAGCGGAAGCCTTAGGGAAACAGCCGAGAATCCAGGTCTCTGCCGTTTCCGGGAATTTCCTGATTGCCTTGTAAAGGACGGAATTTGTGTCCGCCCACAACTATGGGCCAGGGAAGCCAGGGAGGGGGGAACTCTCCAAGCCAGGAATTCCCACTCCTGATCAACAGAAGGGACTAGCAGCAGCCAGTACGCTCCATAAGTTGGGATGTACTGGCCTCCATGAGGGTCTCACCACTGGGGTCCTGTGCAGGAAAGTGGCCTGGATTCACAAAGGGTATTTGGGCCTACTTACCCCATACAAGTGAAGTGACCTCTCGCTGACCCAGCACACGCCAGTGATGGGGCACTGTTGAGGACCAACCCGACGTAGCTACCAGGATCACAGCCTGGTGACATTCGGGGAGCAACAGACTCTGCAATTTGGCAATCACACTTACTAAAAGTACGCAGTGGCAGAAAATCAATACAGATGATTTCACCTGATAACAGACTTACTGGGTACAAAACAACTAATAAAAAAGATGTAACACGTAGCTAATACTCTTACTGACACAAAGCCTCGACCAGTGACTGTGACTTGTATGTGACATCTCTCCTGCCAACACAAGAGTTTCCAACCTCTTGTCTCAATGGACTCAGAAGACTTGACGAACTGAGCAGAGAGCTGCCGCATTTATGTTCAGAATCAGCAACTCATGGCTGCAAAGCTGGTTAGTCGAGTGGACTTTAAAGTCTGTCTCAAGTCCAATGTTGCCTGTAATTTTTCTTTCGTGCGCGATCCCCTTAACTGGCTGCGCGGGCCATTCAAATTTTCGTGCATGCGCGGCTATTCCCATTGAAAAGCCGGTGAGCGGCCTGCGCGGGACCTCCAGACCGCTGCTCAAATCTTTCCTCTACTCCCAGAACACAGCCAGGTTGTGAAAACCTTCAGGATTCATAATGTTTACCTGGCTGCGGGAGATAGAGCAGGTCAGTTGAGATTGCCACATCTTAGGATGGCCCAAACACTTCACAGCCAATGAATTACTTTTGAAGTGTAGGTGCTGTTATATAACCAAACGCAGCAGCCAATTTGCGCACTGTAACTTCAGTGCAGTACTGAGAGAGTGCTGCATTGTTGGAGGTGCCGCCTTTCTGACGAGATATTTAACTGAGGTCCCACCTGCCTGTTCATGGTATTCCTCTGAAGAGGAGCAAGGTGTTTTCCGGTGTCCTGGCCAACAGTTATCCCTTGACCAACACCACCAAATGCAGATTAACTGGTTATTTATCTCTTTGCCATTTGCGAGACCTTGCAAATTGGCTGCTGCGTTTGACGATATAATGGCAGCAACTACACTTCAAGAGTAATTCATTGACTGTGAAGTGCTTTGGGACATCCTCAGATCCCCTGATGTGACAAACAATCTCAACTGATCTAGCTCTATCTGCCGCAGCCAGCTAAACAATAATGAGTGTTTCTGTCACCTATGGGAATTTAGCAAATAACCCTCATTTAGTCATATATCTACACACTGGATATCATCGACATTTGAAGTAAAGATTTTGCACATATTTCATTAATATACATTTCCATGTCTGGATCTGTTGTACACTAATTGATAGAGAGTGATTGCTATGATTATTCAAGAACTCCATGAACAGTGTATCATACGACTACCAGGATGGTAGAAGAACATGAGATTTAGGAGCAGGAGTAGGCCATTCGGCCCCTCGAGCCTGCTCCGCCATTCAATAAGATCATGGCTGATCTAATCTTGGGCTCAACTCCACTTCCCTGCCCGCTCCCCATAACCCTTTACTCCCTTATTGTTCAAATATCTGTCTATCTCCGCCTTAAATATATTCAATGCCCCAGCCTCCACAGCTCTCTGGGGCAGAGAATTCCACAGATTTATGACCCTCTGAGAGAAGAAATTCCTCCTCATCTCAGTTTTAAATGGGTGACCCCTTATTCTGAAACTATACCCCCTAGTTCTAGATTCCCCCATTAGGGGAAACATCTTCTCTGCATCTACCTTGTCGAGCGCTCTCAGTGAGGTGGTGAACTAACGAGATGGACCGTGGTCTTTTTTTGTCTAGCAATTCCTATGTTCACACCAGACAGCAGCCCGCTTGATTGGCACCCCATCCACCACCTTAAACATTCACTCCCTCCACCACCGGCGTACCGTGGCTGCAGTGTGTACCATCTACAAGATGCACTGCAGCAACTCGCCAAGGCTCCTTCGGCAGCACCTCCCAAACCCGCGACCTCTTCCACCTAGAAGGACAAGGGCAGCAGGTGCATGGGAACACCGCCACCACCAAGTTCCCCTCCAAGTCACACACCATCCTGACTTGGAAATATATCGCCGATCCTTCATCGTCGCGGGTCAAAATCCTGGAACTCCCTCCCTAACAGCACTGTGGGAGTACCTTCACCACACGGACTGCAGCGGTTCAAGAAGGCGGCTCACCACCACCTTCTCAAGGGCAACTAGGGATGGGCAATAAATGCCGGCCTTGCCAGCGACGCCCACATCCCAGGAACGAATAAAATGATGTTCATCCTCTCCAATATGAAGAGAACAAAGTCAGCACAAAGACACATACAGCTGAAAGATTCTCTCCCGGTATGTGGCAATCAGGTTTAAATTGGTCAGCCGCATCTCACGAAGAGATAATAAAAAATAAAGAGGCCTGCTTATGATTAGAAATGTGACAGGCCTCCCTATCCATCACATAGATGTTCACTGAAGATGCGACTGGGCTCAGCTGGGATCAGCCTCCCTCCATATAGTATGTTGCCAATCAGTGTCGAAGCTCAACACTGGGGAAAGGTGCCAGAGGGTACTGGGTACTCCCCAGCAAGGAGTCAACATCTTCAGGAGAAAGGGAAATTAGTGAGGAAAGAGGAAAGTAAAGGGTTGTAATGGTGGCCTATCACCCATGACCAATGTTCCCTCTTATATGTTTTTTCGGTGCGCGGTCCCTTTAACTGGCTGCGCGGCCCATTCAAATTTTCTTGCATGCGCGGTTTCTTCCATATAAAAGCCGGTGAGCGGCCTGCGCGGGACCTTCAGACTTAACGGGAACGTTGCCCATGAGATGACCCCATTCCACTCCTGACACGGGGGGGGGGGGCAGATGTTAACTCTGGAGCCAATTTTTGGCAGGCAGCCAATCAACATGGCGTGTTGATTTGCCGCTCGACACCAGGACGGGGGGCAGGGGGGGGGGGGGGGAGGCGGTGTGGGGGTGACATTTGGGCAGAGCGGCGGCCAGCAAGTGAAGATCAGGGGGCCAGGTAAGTGGCGGGGAGGAGGCTTCGAGAGGGAAAGTGTGGAGCGGGGAGGGCGGGAAAGAGTCCGGGGCAGGGGGGGGAAGCTGCAAGATTCCTCGTGGGGAGCAGAAGAGCACTCCTGCTTCCCCTTTGGCCCCACAAAGGAAAGCTTCAGACTTACCTGAAGAGCCTCTTCTGTATTCAGAACTAGCTGCGGACCCAGTGGTAAAGCAGGAGCAGCTTCCCCGCTCGGGCACTGGTTATTGGGGTCCGACTGATGTAATAGGACCCCGATTTGCATAAATTTATGAGGCTCCCGCCTACTTTAGGCGGCCGCCTCACCCGCCTGGAAAACCCTGCAGGCTAATGTCGGAAATGGTGTGGGATCTGACCTGCTCATTTGAACTGCCCACCTGCCCAATTTGCCCCCGGGGCGGACAGGGTGAAGACCAACCCCAAATTAAAACACCTTCTTCCCGTTATTTGACGTAGAGCATCAGAGGAACAAAACTGCAGTTGCAGTGACACTTGTTTACAGGGGAAGCACAGATAGCGACAGATTCTGAAACAGATAACTCTGGAACAGGAACATAATATTCCAGTCGGAATGTCTGTTTACTTGACATTACCCAAACCCCTGGCTGCCTTGTAACACTTGCTCTCCAGGTTAATCATCAACCTTTTGTGGAACCGGTCAGTTCCTCACGCACTTTATTGTTTGTAATCTGTCCTCTCTGACGAGATCTTTGCGCTGAAATCTCCCCCTGTGACCAAGGGCTTTATGTAAAGGAGGACAGACCTTGGCCGTGTTACATGTTGTTAGGGGATGTGTCCAGTGTCGTTGGGGAAAAAAAAATCCACAAAATAAATTTACCAAAGTGTACAAAATCAGGAACAGATTACGTGTCTGAGGTAATATGGGCTGAAGTTAGAAACAGGAAAGGAGCGGTCACGTTGTTAGGAGTTTTCTACAGGCCCCCAAATAGTAATAAAGATGTGGAGGAAGAAATTGCAAAGCAGATTATGAATAGGTGTGGAGGTCACAGAGTAGTTGTCATGGGTGACTTCAACTTTCCAAATATTGATTGGAACCTTTATAGGTCAAACAGTTCGGATGGGATAGTTTTTGCACAGTGTGTGCAGGAGGGTTTCCTGACACAATATGTGGATAGGCCGACAAGAGGTGGGGCCACGTTGGATTTGGTACTGGGTAATGAACCGGGCCAAGTGTTTGATTTGTATGTGGGAGAGCACTTTGGAGATAGTGACCACAATTCGGTAACTTTCACTATTGCAATGGAGAGGGATAGGGCCATACGGCAGGGCAGGGTTTATAATTGGGGGAGGGGTAATTATGATGCGATTAGGCAAGAATTAGGGAGTATAAGATGGGAACAGAAACTATCAGGGAAAGGCACAAACGAAAAGTGGAGCTTTTTCATGGAGCAATTACTGCGTGTCCTTGATAGGTATGTCCCTGTCAGGCAGGGAGGAAATGGCCGAGTGAGAGAACCATGGTTCACAAAAGAGGTTGAATGTCTAGTCAAGAGGAAAAAGGAAGCGTATGTAAGGATGAGAAAACAAGGTTCAGTTGGGTCGATTGAGGGGTACAAGGTAGCAAGGAATGAGCTAAAAAAAGAGCTTAGGAGAGCTAGGAGGGGGCATGAGAAGTCCTTGGCGGGTCGGATCAAGAAAAACCCCAAGGCTTTTTACTCTTATGTGAGAAATAAAAGAATGACCAGGGTGAGGGTAGGGCCGGTCAAGGACAGTAGTGGGAACTTGTGCATGGAGTCAGAAGAGATAGGAGAGGTGATGAATGAATACTTTTCGTCAGTGTTCACCGAGGAGAGGGGCCATGTTCTTGAGGATGAGAGTGTGATAAAGGTGGATAGGCTGGAGGTGGTAGATGTTCTGAGGGAAGATGTTTTAGCAATTTTGAAGAACCTGAGGGTCGATAAGTCCCCTGGGCCAGATGGGATATATCCTAGGATTCTTTGGGAGGCAAGGGAGGAGATTGCAGAGCCTCTGGCTTTGATCTTTGGGTCCTCACTGTCCACGGGGATGGTGCCAGAGGACTGGAGAGTGGCGAATGTTGTTCCTCTCTTCAAGAAAGGAAATAGGAATGACCCTGGTAATTATAGGCCGGTTAGTCTTACTTCGGTGGTTGGTAAGATAATGGAAAAGGTCCTGAGGGATAGGATTTATGACCATTTGGAAAGGGGCAACTTAATCAGGGATAGTCAACACGGATTCGTGAAGGGTAAGTCTTGCCTAACAAATTTGATTGAATTATTTGAGGAGGTAACTAAGTGTGTAGATGAAGGTAGAGCAGTTGATGTCGTATACATGGATTTTAGTAAGGCGTTTGATAAGGTTCCCCATGGTCGTCTCATGAAGAAAGTAAGGAGTTGTGGGATAGAGGGAAATTTGGCCGATTGGATAAGTAACTGGCTATCTCATAGAAGGCAGAGGGTGGTGGTGGATGGAACATTTTCGGACTGGAGACCAGTTACCAGCGGTGTGCCACAGGGGTCGGTGCTGGGTCCTTTGCTGTTTGTGATTTTTATCAATGACTTGGAGGAGGGGACTGAAGGGTGGATCAGTAAATTTGCTGATGACACCAAGATTGGTGGAGTAGTGGATGAGGTGGAGGGCAGTTGTAGGCTGCAAAGAGACATTGATAGGATGCAGAGCTGGGCCGAAAAATGGCAGATGGAATTTAACCCTGATAAGTGCGAGGTGATTCATTTTGGTAGGGCAAATTTGAATAAGGATTACAGGGTCAACGGCAGGGTTCTGAGGAACGTGGAGGAGCAGAGGGATCTGGGAGTTCATATCCACAGATCTCTGAAGGTTGCCACTCAAGTGGATAGAGCAGTAAAGAAGGCCTATGGTGTGTTGGCGTTTATTAACAGAGGGTTTGAGTTTAAGAACCGTGAGGTTATGCTGCAACTGTACAGGACCTTGGTGAGACCACATTTGGAATATTGTGTGCAGTTCTGGTCACCTCACTATAGGAAGGACGTGGAAGCATTGGAAAGAGTGCAAAGGAGATTTACCAGGATGCTGCCTGGTTTGGGGGGGAGGTCTTATGAGGAAAGATTGAGGGAGTTGGGGCTTTTCTCTTTAGAGCGGAGGAGGATGAGAGGCGACTTAATAGAGGTTTATAAGATGATGAGGGGGATAGATAGAGTGGATGTTCAGAGACTATTTCCTCGGGTAGAGGCAGCTGTTACAAGGGGGCATAACTATAAGGTGCATGGGGGGAGATATAGAAGGGATGTCCGAGGTAGATTCTTTACTCAGAGAGTGGTTGGTGTGTGGAATGGACTGCCTGCTGTGATAGTGGAGTCGGACACTTTAGGAACTTTCAAGCGGTTATTGGATAAGCACATGGAGCACACCAGAGTGATAGGGAGTGTGATAGCTTGATCTTGGTCTCGGACAATGCTCGGCACAACATCGAGGGCCGAAGGGCCTGTACTGTGCTGTACTGTTCTATGTTGTATGTTCTATGTGTCCACTGGACTCACTCGCTGCACTGGCGACCGTACGTGGCACGTGTGACCTTTTATTTACAATGTACAAAAATCAGTCCACTTCAACGCGTTTGTGGCCAAGTACCATAATTTTTTTTACATATATAACAAGCCCTGGAATCAATGGAATTGCTGGTTTCTGAGCCCATCACTTGATTAACACTGTCCAATGCAGATGGTGATCATGTTAAAGTGGGCACTGAGACCTCCGGCAGTGTTTATACATTATGCAGTCTTATGATATTCTTCTATCGGGCCAGGGTGTCGATTGACACCACTGTGTCAGCCAATGAGTTTGTGGCGGGGAGGGACTTACAGCAAACAGAGTCTATTTACTCAGCAGAGTCTATTTAAACAGCACACGACAGCAAACAGTCTACAGAATCTATTTAAACAGAGTCTCTACGAACTACAGCAAACAGAACTCATGACCGAAACTACAGCAACGTCTCCCGATAAAAGCAGGATTATTTCTCCAACAAAATGCAGTGAGTGGAAGATAAGTTACACAATGCAAATTATGTGCGTAAAATCAGTCCCGGCCACTTACAGCAGTGGTCTCCGGGAGTGGGTGACGTGAAATTTAAAAAAAAAAAATTGTTTAGGGGATGTGGGCGTCACTGGCAAGGCTGGCATTTATTGCCCATCCCTAGTTGCCCCTTGAGAAGGTGGTGGTGAGCCGCCTTCTTGAACCGCTGCAGTCCGCGTGGCTGATCTGATCTTAGCCTCAACTCCATAGATTGACAGGACTGTACCTGTTGATTGGCAGGACTGTACCTGTTGATTGGCAGGACTGTACCTGTTGATTGGCAGGACTGTACCTGTTGATTGGCAGGACTGTGCCTGTCGATTGGCAGGACTGTGCCTGTCGATTGGCAGGACTGTGCCTGTCGATTGGCAGGACTGTGCCTGTCGATTGGCAGGACTGTGCCTGTCGATTGGCAGGACTGTCCCTGTCGATTGGCAGGACTGTCCCTGTCGATTGGCAGGACTGTCCCTGTCGATTGGCAGGACTGTCCCTGTCGATTGGCAGGACTGTCCCTGTCGATTGACAGGACTGTCCCTGCCCTGCCTCAGGAGGCCGGGTCTTGCCGACAGACTGATGATTACCTGTGTAGTATCAGTGCAGATGATAGTGAGTCACCAGCGTGCTGTTGCCTGCAGGAGTCAACATGCAGACGTCAACAATGAAACAAAGTTTACACACGTATCCCTGCTGCGATGCACAGAACACACAACAGGGAGTTATATCTATCCCAGGAGCGAGACTAATGACATCACCTGCGAGTTATGAAGGTTATCTCTTATCAGTGAGCTCTGTTTACTGCTGACTTTTAAAAATTTCAAACGCTCAACTTGAACTTATAATGTTGCGAAGAATAGTAGTAAGCCTGAGGATTGGCAGAGCTTTAGAAACCAGCAAAGGGTGACCAAAAAATTGATAAAAAGGGAGAAAATAGAATGAGAGTAAACTAGCACGAAATATAAAAACAGATTGTAAGAGGTAAAAAGGAAGAGAGTAGCAAAAGTAAGTGTTGGTCCCTCAGAGGCTGAGACAGGTGAAATTATAATGGGGAATAAGGAAATGGCAGAGACTTTAAACAAATATTTTGTATCTGTCTTCAAAGTAGAAGACACAAAAAGCACACCAAAAATAATGGGGAACCAAGGCGCTAATAAGAGTTAGGAACTTAAAGTAATTAATATCATTGGAGAAAAAGTACTAAAAGTCGACAAATCCTCTGGACCTGACGGCCTACATCCTAGGGTTCTAAAAGAGATGGCTGCAGAGATAGTGGATGCATTGGTTTTGATCTTCCAAAATTCCCTAGATTCTAGAATGGTCCCAGTGGATTGGAAGGTCGCAAATGTAACCCCACTATTCAAAAAAGGAGGGAGAGAGTAAACAGGGAACTACAGGCCAGTTGGCCTGACATCAGTCGTCGGGAAAATGCTGGAATCCATTATTAAGGAAGTGGTAACAGGGCACTTAGAAAAATCATAACATGATTAGGCAGAGTCAACATGGTTTTATGAAAGGGAAATCGCATTTAACAAATTTATTAAGAGTTTTTTGAGGATTTAACTAGCAGGGTAGATAAAGAGGAACCAGTGGATGTAGTATATTTGGATTTCCAGAAGGCATTCGATAAGCTGTCACATAAAAGGTTGCTACGCAAGACAAGGGCTCATGGGGTTGGGGGTAATATATTAGCATGGATAGAGGATTGGTTAATGTGGAATCTATCAGTTCAAAGGCATCAGACTACACTCCCACTCAGACCTCACCGTCCTCGGCCTCTTACACTGTTCCAATGAAGCTCAACGTAAGCTCGAGGAGCAGCACCTCATCTTTCGATTAGGCACTTTACAGCCTTCTGGACTCAACATCGAGTTCAACAATTTCAGACCATAACCTCGGCCCTTATAGACTCATCTTTTGTTTCTTTACTTGTCCTATTACCATTTCCTTTCGCTTTGTACTATCAAACCTTTTGTCATTTAATCTCTCCTGCCTTCCACCCTATCACAGACCTTCCCCTTTTGTTCTTTCCTCCCCTCCTCCCTTTCCTGCTTAAAACCTGTTACATCTCCAACTTTTGCCAGTTCTGATGAAAGGTCATCGACCTGAAACGTTAACTCTGTTTCTCTCCCCACAGATGCTGCCTGACCTGCTGAGTATTTCCAGCATTTTTCTCTTTTTATTTCAGATTTCCAGCATCCGTAGTATTTTGCTTTTGTATTACTTTTCTTAAATTGTCTTCACTTTATTTTGTCTAAAATTGCACATGGTGTATTGGGCTGGTTTTTCAAGGTGGGGAGAGAAGCAAGAGGTGTAGAGAGGGAGTTCCAGAGAAAGAGACAAGGCAGCTAAAAGGTTCTGCCACCAATGGTGAGGCGAAGGGACTGGGAACGCACAAAAGCCCAGAGTTAAAGCATGCAGGAGGGGGGATATAAAACTGGAGGAGGAAGTTGCAGAAAGTTGGGTTGAGGTCATGAAGGGATGTGAAGATACCGACAAAGATTCTAAATTTAAAAAAGTGTTGGGGGCACGCAACCAAAGTTAGTTTGTGAAAATGGGGAAAATGGGCGAACAGGTCTGAGTACAGAAAAGAAAAAAAAGAGTGGCTAAGTTTTGGATGAGTCAGAAATTATGGAGGTTGGAGAGTCAAGAGCTAGAAAAGAGGGCATTGGAGAAAAATATTCTGTCAGTGACAAAAGTATGGATAAAGGGTTTCAGTAGTGCAGGGGTCGAGGTAGGAGCAGAAACAGGCAGTGTTGCAGAGATGGAAACAGGAAGTTGTGGTGATGGGTAGGATGTGGTGTTTGGAGCTCAGCTCTGGATCAAACAGAGGTCAAGGTCACGCGCTGTCTGGCTCAGCTTGAATGAGTGGCTGGGGAGGAGGATGGAGTCAGTGACAAGGAGCAGGGTTTGTGGTGGTTGCCAAAAATGATAAAACGTATTGCTACTCCTGGACTATATCAGATACGAGACTCCCAAAACGAGCGCTCTACTCGGAGCTCCGACACGGCAAGAGAGCCCCAGGTGGGCAGAGGAAACACTTCAAGGACACCCTCAAAGCCTCCTTGAAAAAGTGCAACATCCCCACCGACACCTGGGAATCCCTGGCCCAAGACCGCACAAAGTGGAGGAGAAGCATCCGGGAAGGCGCCGAACACCTCGAGTCTCTTTGCCGGGAGCAAACGGAAGCCAAGCGCAAACAGCGGAAGGAGCGCACGTCAACGCAAGCACCCGACCCACCCACCCCTTCAACCACCGTCTGCCCCACCTGTGACAGAGACTGTAGGTCCCGCATTGGACTCATCAGTCACCTGAGAACTCATTTTTAATGTGGAAGCAAGTCATCCTCGGTTCGAGGGACTGCCTAAGAGAGAGAGATATCAGACACAGCAGGTATAATAGTGTAAGTTTTGGTTTTGGTTCACAGGAGAGTTGAGGCTTGATTTTAAAATCAGGCGTCAAACAGGCGGGCAGTGGGCGGAATGCTCGCCTGCTCCTGCTGGCAGGGCGGCCCAAGCCATAAATATAGACGCTTAATTTGTATAACTAATTTATACTAGTCATCGTAACCTTAAACTGAGATGCATGGCAGTGCGGTGATAACGGGTAGGATTTTTAAAAAGTTTTTTGTAAAGCATTTTCAGACGCAGTAATATAGTTTTTGTAAAGAGCTGTGACCTGCTGGAGATTAAGTAAATGAGGTTTATAAACAAATCTGTTAACGTTAATCTATATTGGTTTATGTTTGAAAATTATAGCAACTCATGATTTCTTACCAAATCTCATGATTTTTAAGAGTTTGTCTCATGATTTATGAGACGGTGGGGTTGGCATTACTGCCACTCCCTATGCTCCCAGACCTCGGACTGCCCTCTCCCAGCAATCTCTGATCCCAGGCTCCCAAACAACAACCACCTGCATTTATATAGCGCCTTTAACGTAGTTAAACGTCCCAAGGCGCTTCACGGGAGCGATTATCAAACAACATTTGACACCGAGCCACATAAGGAGATATTAGGACAGATGACCAAAAGCTTGGTCAAAGAGGTAGGTTTTAAGGAGTGTTGTAAAGGAGGAGAGAGAGGTAGAGAAGCGGAGAGGTTTAGGGAGGGAATTCCAAAGTTTAGGGCCCAGGCAGCTGAAAGCACGGCTGCCAATGGTGGAGTGATGAAAATCCCAGACCCCGAGACCTCTCTGACCAATGCTCCCAGGACCTGCCCTATTGCTTACAGACTCCCTTTCTGCAGTGCTCCGGACACTGGGGACCCGTCAAAATACGTCTAGACCCTGAGACCACACCCCAGTACTATCAGACCCCAGGTTTCCCCTTCCTAGGGCTCCCAGATCCTAAGCCACCCGCAGTGCTGATAACTCAATGTCCCTGATAACACTATTTTGGTTCTCATTAAACCTCCGACTCCCCATGAGCAATGTGTCAACGAGTTCAGCTAGTTTAAAAAAAAACTCAAAACCAATTACAACTCTCAGCTGAAAAAGTTATTAAATATCCGGAAAATGTTTCACACAAGTCAAAGCAAGAAATAATACCATGGAAAGGCAAGGAAATTATTATACAGGCTGCGAGGTGCTATCGTTGTCATGTTCGAATTATTCTTCAATAAGGTTAATGGATGGGATTAAGGAAAAATGTGCTGCATTGTGTGTTTTTTCTCACTACTTACATCGGTGTCTCTCTTGCGTGCAGACTGGTTCATTTCATAACGCACAGCAAATGTCACCTAGAGGGGAAAGCGATAAATAACTGGTGAGGGAATCTTTCACAGGCCGCTTGTCAGCTCTTACAGATACACTGGATAACCAAGGCAACGCACGTTACTGAAGCAATTCTTTCCGAACGCCAATTCTCAAGAACACTCCATAGCTAAAGAGATATTTTGCCTCGAGTGTTTTCCACGAACATTTCTGATTTATTGAAAGATTATTCAGCCCTTTTCAAATCAGTTTATTTATCTTATTATGACCTCGAGGCAAAGATGCGATTTGAGCCGAATCAGATTCCCACCGTAAATGCAGCTCAACTCTCTTCCTCATTTCTCTCTGCAAAATTCAGGAGAAATTTCTCTACGCAGAGAGTGGTTAGAATGTGGAAATCGCTACCACAGGGAGTGGTTGAGGACAACAGCATCGATGCATTTAAGGGGAAGCTGGATAAACACACGAGGGAGAAAGGAATAGAAGATTATGCTGATTGGGCGAGATGAAGAGGGGTGGGAGGAGGCTCATGTGGAGCATAAACATGACATGGTATGGTCCAGATGGCCTGTTTCTGTGCTGTAAATCCTATGTAATTCAATGTAAAAGTCCCTGCTTCTGTCCGTGTTTCTCAGCTGCCATCCTTTGTCTCTCCCAGGAACATTGAGGATATGAACTTTGAGATTTATTATCGAAATGATTGAAACAGATTGCTGAATAATTCGACCATAATTAACTTTTTTTCCCCCACAGAATGAGATGCAATGAAAATGGCTAAAGTTTCTTTTTGAAAATATCCTTCCTTTGGAATGTGCTGCCTGATAGGGCGGTGGAGAGCATCAACAGTGGCCTTCAAAAGGGAATTGGATAAATACTTGAAGGAGAAAAAATTGCAGGGATTTGGGGAAAGAGCGGGGGAGTGGGACTAACTGGATTGCTCTTCGAAGGAGCCGGCGCAGACTCGATGGGCCGAATGGCCTCCTTCTGTGCTGTCCTATTCTATGATTCTATGAATCCTCCTCCAACTAAAGGTGCTGATGCCAACCAGGAGCTCGGAGTCTGGGTAAGTCAGTATCAGCAAATTATTCAACTCTGGCAGCATCACAGCCAACCTTGGCCCCATCATTATCGGCAACCGTTTCAGCAGAGCCACAAGGGTTAGGTGACCAATAGAAGATTTCCCCCCCTCCCCCCATTTCAAGGGCGTTGAGGTCAATCGAAGCACCCCGACTGCTGTCCCAGTGGAAGGTGGCAGGCTCAGCAGACCAGCGATCAGGCCTGTGTAGCTCAGACACACCAGGCAATCAAAATGGCATCGTTCCCTACCTGTGTGACTCCCTGCCACAGTGCGCCGTGTATGTTATCTGTTGAGCTATCAGGAAGCATGGGGAAGTACCTTGAATGCAACGTAGCAATGACTTTGGGTCAGACTTGAGGCCGGGACAGCTGCTCTATTAATATCAGCTACGGTCTCCGCAAATACCTCAGCGAAGGATCAGCCGCCTTCCTTACTTTAGATTCTAACTCTCAGCCTTCAGTCACTCAATAACATTAGACTGGCCAAATGCACAGCAGTATTCAACCAATACCGAGTTCTTCATTGACTGACGCAGTTGAGTTGACATTCAGGGGAGATTAAAACGCCGATCGCCACTGACTGAAAGGAGCACTCACTGATGGAACCCATACCCGACAGCAGTTGAGTACGTCAACCAGACCATGAATGTCAGGACCACCAGGGGGTGCATCGTAGCGATTAAAATTACATATTGTCTACTAACAAGTAGTTGTTAACAAAAACAAAGACTTGTATTTATGCAGCATCTTTCATGACCTCAGGACGTCACAAAGCGCTTTACGGCCAATGAAGTAATTTTGAAGTGTAGTCACTGTTGTAAGGTAGGAAAGGCGGCAGCCAATTTGTGCACAGCAAACAGCAATGTGATAATGACCAGATAATCTGTGATGTTGGTTAAAGGATAAATATTGGCCAGGACACCGGAGAGAACTCCCCTGCTCTTCTTCAAAATGGCATCTTTTACGTGCACTTAAGAGGGCAGACGGGGCCTCGTTTTGACGCCTCATCTGAAAGACGGCACCCCCCGACAGTGCAGCACTCCCTCAGCACTGACACTGGAGAAGACTCGTCACACTGACCCCTACCCTAACTCAATATTTCCCAGGACCTCAGAACCGTGGAACTCCTCATCCCCCCGCCCCCCACCCCTCAGTCTTCGCTTCCTCTTACACTCCTCAGCCTTTATAAAACCCAAGCTTCAGTTAAAATGGCAAGACAGAGGAATGTCACATGTTTAGTGTTTGTCTACTATCTTGGACAAATTATGGGGCTGAAGCTGGAAGCACTCTGTATTGAAGTGACTTCCCGTTGAGCACCCTTCCCCTTTAACAGTGAAAACTGAACGTACCTGTGTTTGTGCACGGAGATCTCGTGCTTGGGCATATTGCACAGTCAGTAAAAATGGCGGCTCACTGGTTGGGTTGTTAGTTGGCAGGTAGGTCCTGTGCAAAGACAGATAAAGGATGAAAGGCAGCTGACGGGACCACATGGTTTGTCAAAATACTATTCTGACCACAACAAAATCACTGAAACATCCACAGGTGCATCAACAATTTACTGCTGACTAAAATAGTCAAGATTAACCCGCCTGCCTTCACAGTTCTGGTCGCCATATTATAAAAAGGATACAGAGGCACCGGAGAGGGTGCAGAGAAGATTTACAAGGATGATACCAGAAATGCGAGGTTATACCTATCAGGAAAGGATGAACAGGCTGGATCTCTTTTCTCTTGAAATGAGAAGGCTGAGGGGTGACCTAATACATGTCTTTAAAATTATGAAAGGTTTTGATAGAGTGGATACAGAGAGAATGTTTCCACTTGTGGGGAAGAGCATAACTAGAGGCCATCAACATAAGATAGTCACCAAGAAATCCAATAGGGAATTCAGAAGAAACTTCTTTACCCAGAGAGTGGTGAGAATATGGAACTCGTTACCACAGGGAGTGGTTGAAGCGAATAGTATAGATACACATAAGGGGAGGCTGGACAAACATATGAGGGAGAAGGGAATAGAGGGTTATGCTGATAGATTTAGATGAGGAAAGACAGGAGGGGGCTCGAGTGGAGCATAAACGCCGGCATGGACTGGTAGGGCCGAATAGCCTGTTTCTGTGCTGTATATTCTATGGAATCCTATGTAAAAAGTTCAACTTTTAGCAGGCTCCCTTTAGAAAACTGAACATTTTCTCCCCAATAACGAGTGAACCCGCTCAAACGTTATTGCCCTCCAGTGCGGGACAGTCCAGCCGATTAAGATAAGGGGGTAGATTTTACCCCAGTGCGTGAAATTGCCCAAGGATCACGTCAGCTGGTCTTTGACAATCTTTCAGCACAGCAAATTTTGGTCTTAAGTTTGTTTCTGCTAAATCAACAGAAAATAGGTTGGTGTACAGAAGGGTTTCTGTTGCAAGTTATTTTCTTATAAGTGGTTCGCACTATGTTTTCTGTTAAGTTTTTCAACACAGACTTAAGGTCTTTAAATAAGACTTTCCTCTACTTTAGTCATTCACAGAATTATAAATGAAGCTGACAGCAGCGCCCCCCATAGGAAATGGCAGCAAATATATATATTTTAATATTTAATTAATTCTTGTGATATGGGCGTCACTGGCAAGGCCAGCATTTATTGCCCATCCCTAATTGCCCTGGAGAAGGTGGTGGTGAGCCGCCTTCTTGAACCGCTGCAGTCCGTGCGGCGAAGTTTCTCCCGCAGTGCTGTTAGGGAGGGAGTTCCGGGATTTTGACCTAGCGACGATGAAAAAAACGGCGATATACTTCCAAGTCAGGATGGTGTGTGACTTGGGGGAAGGAACTTGGAGCTTACAGTGTTCCCATGCAACTGTTGCCCTTGTCCTTCTAAGTAGCAGAGGTGACGGGTTTGGGAGGTGCTGTCGAAGATCCCTTGGCAAGCTGCTGCATCCAGTATCTTTGTGTCGATGTACTATTCTGATTTACTGAATACTATGACATGCTCCAGAAATACATCATCACATCAGCGACCAGATTATGCGAGTCCTTGACGGTGTCATGAGAATGCTTCCATTTTATGTCCTGCAAGCCTCCAAATCGATCCGTTGCCAGCTGATGCTGTTGCTCGCAGACTTCCCGACTGCACTGTTCTGCAGCACCTTCGGCAGCCGTGCATTCGAAACACCGGCCTGCAATACTGGGAGTCAGGAGCCAGCGCGGCAGGAACTCTGTCCCAAGGCTGGTTTGTTCGGTCTTGCACAATCCCTGGGAAACCTGTGCCAGTGTGGACAAGTCTGCATTTGCACATAAGTGTCCAGTCACGAGGACACGGGTAATCCTCCTGGGAGATTTGTACGGGATAGCAGTTTCCATCTGTATCTGGAGCTGGAGAAAATCTTTAGTGCTCAGCGCGTGCACCAAGACAATAGTTGAACTGTAGTTCGGAACTTGGGGTGAGTTTTCACAAAAAAACCCTCCCATCAGCAGGCCCTCCCACCAGTGTTAAGCAGTCAACCTCCTTTCTCCTCTGGTTCACAACAACACGTTTCGAGTAAGCACGAGACTTCGTAGTGGAGTATACGGAACAGACTTTATTGATAAAGGTGATCGGCCTTAACTGCGTACAGAGAGTGGATATTCGGTTTCTGTATCTTTCAAGCACACTCTGAGATACTGTTGAGTACCATGATCCTTTATACATCATATTGTGACTACATCAAAGATACATGTCAAAATGATGTATCTATTTCCCAAATCCTCTGAAAGCAGACTATGTAAACAGTTTGCAATTGTTTACCTCAAAACCACTTCCCTTAAACAAGACTCAAATGGATTTGCTACCCCTGTTTTATTACCCTAAAACTAAAGCTATGTTTTATTACGTACACTTATTCCCTTACACAAGCACTTTACATCTCAGAAAACAAGCAGTGCATTCTTTGTAGACACTTCAAAGTCATCCTGTTTATATCTTGGAAAGCCAGGAAAGCCTGTTGCTTTAAAATACAAAGAAGTTTGACCTGTAACCCTTAACTGCCCAAGATGTCCAACATACGTCTCTCCAGGATGTCTAACAACCAGCAGGCCCGCCCACACAGAGGGAGGCTAAGTGGAAAATTGTGGGTACATTACCCCCCACCCCCCCCCCACCCGCCCCCCCGAGTTTAAAAGGCTTCAATAGGGTAGATACAGAGAAAATATTTCCTCTGGTGGGGAATCAAGAACGAGGGAACATAATCTGAATATTAGAGTTAGACCATTTAGGAGAGAAATCAGGAAGCACTGTTTCACACAAACTGTAGTGGAAATCTGGAATTCTCTCCCCCCCCAAAAGGCTATGGATACTGGGACAATTGGTGCTTTCAAGACTGAGATCGATAGATTTTTTGTGAGGTAAGTGTATCAAGGGATATGGAGCTAAAGCGGGTAAGTGGAGTTGAGGTGCAGATCAGCCATGATCTAATTGAAAGACGGAGCAGGCCTGAGGGGCTGACTTCTTTGTCTCTAAGATTGCCTCAGTTGCCTCTGCCACTTCCCTTCCTTCCCCTAGCCCACTGAACCAAACTTCTTCCAAGGTTCCCCCCTGCCCAAGCCCTGAACTCGCATCTTTCTCCAGTTTCTCTCCATACTCCCCTCATGACCTCTCCGTGCTCATCTTGTCCATGAGACCCACTTCCTGCTCCCTCGACCCTATTCCCACCAAACTGCTGACCACTCAACTTCCTTTTCTGGCTCCCATGTTAGCTGACATTGTTAACGGTTCTCTCTCCTCAGGTACTGTCCCCCTCTCCCTCAAATCTGCCGTCATCACCCCTCTCCTTAACAAACCAACCCTTGACCCCTCCGTCCTTGCAAACTACCGCCCCATCTCCAACCTCCCTTTCCTCTCCAAAGTCCTTGAACGCGTTGTCACCTCCCAAATCCGTGCCCATCTTTCCCGCAACTCCATGTTTGAATCACTCCAATCAGGTTTCCACCCTTGCCACAGTACCGAACAGCTCTCATCAAAGTCACAAATGATTCGTGACTGTGACAAAGGTAAACTATCCCTTCTCGTCCTTCTTGACTTGTCTGCAGCCTTTGACACGGTTGACCACTCCATCCATCTCCAACGCCTCTCCACCATTATCCAGCTGGGTGGGACTGCACTCGCTTGATTCCATTCTTATCTATCTAATCATAGCCAGAGAATCACCTGCAACGGCTTCTCAACCTGCTCCCACAGTGTTACCTCTGGTGTCCCCAAGGATCTATCCTTGGCCCCATCCTATTTCTCATTTACATGTTGCTCCTTGGCGATATCATCCGAAAACATAGCATCAGTTTCCACATGTACGCGGACGACACCCAGCTCTACCTCACTACCTCTTCTCTCGACCCCTCCATGGTCTCTAAATTGTCGGACTGCTTGTCCAACATCCAGTTCTGGATGAGCAGAAATTTTCTCCAATTAAATATTGGGAAGACCAAAGCCATTGTTTTCGGTCTCCGCCACAAACTCCGTTCCCTAGCCACTGACTCCATCCCTCTCCCTAACATCTGTCTGAGGCTGAACCACATGGTTCGCAACCTTGGTGTCATATTTGACCCTGAAATGAGCTTCGGACCACATATCTGCAGCATAACTAAGACCGCCTATTTCCACCTCCGTAACGTCGCCCGTCTCCGCCTCTGCCTCAGCTCATCCGCTGCTGAAACCCTCATCCATGCCTTTGTTACCTCTAGACTTGTCTATTCCAACACGCTCCTGGCCAGGCTCCCACATTCCACCCTACGTAAACTTGAGGTCATCCAAAACTCGGCTGCCCGTGCCCTAACTCACACCAAGTCCCATTCATCCATTACTCCTGTGCTCGATGTCCTACATTGGCTCCCGGTTAAGCAGCGCCTCGATTTCAAAATTCTCATCCTTGTTTTCAAATCCCTCCATGGCCTCGCCCCTCCCTATCTCTGTAACCTCCTTCAGCCCACAACACCCACCCCCCCACCCCCGAGATATCTGCGCTCCTCTAATTCTGCCCTCTTGAGCATCCTGATTATAATCGCTCAACCACTGATGGCCGTGCATTCTATTGCCTAGGCCCTAAGCTCTGGAATTCCCTGCCTAAACCTCTCCGCCTCTCCGCCTCTCTTTCCTCCTTTAAGACGCTCCTTAAAACCTACCTCTTTGACCAAGCTTTTGGTCACTTGGCCTAATTTTTCCTTATGTGGCTCGGTGTCAAATTTTTTTGTCTTTTAATACTCCTGTGAAGCGCCTTGGGACGTTTTACTACGTTAAAGGCGCTATATAAATACAAGTTGTTGTTGTTGTTGAATGGCCTACCCCTGTTCCTAATGTTCCTATCTTCCTATAATTTTCCAATAAATCACCGGCTGCCAGGTCCTGTCAGTGGCATGAGGTGACAGGAAATTCTGCCCTTGGTCTCCGCACAGCAGTTCAGAACTGAATAGTACTGGCCAAGGAACAAATGGCCCTACCGTGTTTCCATTGGAAACTTTTTTCGCAGCGAGCGCACTCCTATCATATGTAGAACTGACTTCTTGTAATTCTTAGTAGTACGTTATTGCATAAAAAGTAAAAATGCTTACTTTTTTGGGAATTGTCTCATACAAGTAGATACAGGGCCGTGTGACAGCATAACCCAGGGATGTAACGATAGCAGCCCCTTATGATCTGCATTAGGCATCTGTGGCTTTCTAATGCGTACTTCTTTAATCTCTCCAAGGACCCGAGTTAACACTTGGTGAAGCAAGACATTGATGCGAATCATTTAGCTTCTTTAATTCACAGTGAGTGAACATGCAGAGCGATAGTTATGATCAAATTTACTTCGTTCAATGGGTAAGATTTTGCCTCTCTCCCTGTAGAGAATCTACACCTTTCTATTCAATGCTGCTCCTTAACAGCACAAGAGAGATCAAAAACGGACCCTGTGCGAGTCACAGGTGCAAACCCCTTACAGTCTAATCTAAAATATCACAATTTCTTCCTCCAATTTCTACTACTACCGGTCATCCACTTTGGACCTAAAAAGGATAGATCAGAGTACTTTCTAAATGGTGAAAAGCTAGAAACAGTGGAGGTCCAAAGAGACTTAGGGATCCATGCACATAGATCATTAAAATGGCATTGACAGGTACAGAAAATAATTTTTAAAAAGGCTAATGGGATACTGGCCTTTATATCTAGAGGACTAGACTACAAGGGGGTAGAAGTTATGCTGCAGCTGTACAAAATCCTGGTTAGACCACACCTGGAGTACTGTGAGCAGTTCTGGGCACCACACCTCAGGAAGGATATATTGGCCTTGGAGGGAGTGCACCGTAGGTTTACCAGAATGATACCTGGACTTCAGGGGTTAAGTTCCGAGGAGGGATTACACAAACTAGGGTTGTATTCCCTGAATTTAGAAGGTTATGGGGTGATCTGATTGAAGTTTTCAAGATATTAAGGGGAACTGATAGCGTAGATAGAGAGAAACTATTTCCGCTGGTTGGGGATTCTAGGACTAGGAGGCATAGTCTGAAAATTAGAGCCAGACCTTTCAGGAGTGAAATTAGGAAACACTTCTACACACAAAGGGTGGTGGAAGTTTGGAACTCTCTTCCGCAAACTGCAATTGATGCTAGATCAATTGTTAATTTTAAATCTGAGATTGATAGCTTTCTGTTAATCAAAGGTATGAAGGGATATGGGCCAAAGGCGGGTATCTGGAGTTAGGTCGCAGATCAGCCATGATCTCATTGAATGGAGGAACAGGCTCGAGGGGCTGAATGGCCGACTCCTGTTCCTATGTTCCTGACATTGTACCAAATTAAAAATTAGATATACCTTTCGATCCATTACTGGTGGAATAGAAAAGGACAAAGAAACAAAGACTTGCATTTATATAGCAGCTTTTCACGACCTCAGGACGTCTTAAAGCACTGTACAGCCAATGAAATAGTTTTGAAGTGCAGTCACTGTTGTAACGTAGGAAACGTGGCAGCCAAATTGCGCACAGCAAGAGCCCACAAACAGCAATTAAATAAATGACCAGATCATCTGATTCGGGTGTTGGTTGAGGGGTAAATATTGGCCAGGACACCGGGGATATCCGCTCCTGCTCTTCTCCGAAATCGTGCCACGGGACCTTTTACGTCCACTTGAGAGGGCAGACAGGGCCTCGGTTGAAGGTCTCATCCAAAGGATGGCACTTCTGACTGTGCAGCACTCCCTCAGTACTGTACTGGAGTACTCCTTCACTACCCCCAAAAGTGGTTTACAATTTCCGTGGGGCAAGGCTGAGCATACTGCAGCTGCTTGTACATGGCCACCATTTCCCGGGCACAGCGCGGTACACTAATAGGCATGGATCGGTTCACTGATCACATCTCGTCACGTCACCCCATCCAGAGATAGGATCGAGGGAGGCAGCACGGTGCGGAATGATTCCCTAATTATTGAAATATAAATCGCCTGGCAAAAAACATCATTTTGGAACAAACCATAACCTCAGATAGAATAAGATATACTTAGCTAAAAGGAAAGCATGCACTCTAATACCTGAAAGATCCTGCACTGGAACCTTTAATAGCCATTCTCTCACCTTAGCACCAGGTCTTTAGCATACGTGACAGAGCTGGGTGGGTTACTGAGACTGCCTTTCCTCCCCGTCAACACATCAACCAGAAAGAATCTGCGTAATGCTCCAGCACCTGCCAACAAAAAGAAAAGAAAGACTTGCATTTCTATAGCGCCTTTCACGACCACCGGACGTCCCAAAGCGCTTTACAGCCAATGAAGTACTGTTTGAAGTGAAGTCACTGTTGTAATGTTGGAAACCCAGCAGCCAATTTGCGCACAGCAAGGTCCCACAAACAGCAGTGTGGCAATGACCAGGTAATCTGTTTTTAGTGATATTGATTGAGGGATATTGGCCAGGACACCGAGGAGAACTCCCCTGCTCTTCTTCGAAATAGTGCCGTGGGATCTTTTACGTCCACCTGTGAGAGTAGACGGGGCCTGGGATTAACGTCTCACACGAAAGAAGGCACCTCCAACGTTGCAGTACTCCCTCAGCACTGCACTGGAGTGTCAACCTAGATTTTTGTGCTCAAGTCTCTGGAGTGGGACTTGAATCCACAACCTTCGGACCCAGAGGCGAGGGTGCTGCCCACTGAGCCACGGATGACACGTTTGACTCACAAGACATGACCCCCCCCGCCCCCGTCACTACAGGTTTAGACTGCGCGACCTTATTTTTACTGATGTTTTTCCATGTTGAGAGCTTTGGCAGGACTTGTAAAAAAAAAGCTGGTACCAGTAAAAGTGACCATCAAGCTGTCGATTGTCATAAAAAAAACCCAACTGGTTCACTTAATGTCCTTCAGGGAATGAAACCTGCCGCCCTTACCCGGTCCAGCCTATATGTGACTCCAGTCCCACACCAACATGGCTGGTTCTTAACTGCCCTCTGAAGTGGCCTAACAAGCCACTCAAGACAAGGCAACTGGGGATGGGCAATAAATGCCGGCCTTGCCAGCGACACCCACATGGCAAGAATGAAGAAAAAAAATATATGTCTTTGCCCAAACTTTCCAATAAATGGATTAATATGCTCTAATTTAGGAGTCAATCTAGTAGCAAAGGAAAACAAAAAGGTTGCCTGGGGGACAAAGAGACAAAATGAATGGAGCGCTCAGAAACTCACAGAAGGCGCCTTTTGGATGAGAAAAGGCATTCGCAATTTTATGAAAGATTTTGCAACCAATATATTACATTTGTTTAAATCAATATTTCCTTTTGGACTCAAACTTTGATGGGAAATTATAAAGCAAAAGCCTGGTCTGCACGTACTTTTAACCTTCTTCCCAATTTTATCCCCTCCTGTAGGTGATGAGGGAAGACTTTTCTGTTCCTGTGCCTGGGCTTATTGGATCCCTGGGCGCTGCGCTTACAGGAAATTCAGGCAGGCAGGTCAGCACGCCCTTATGGGACTCTTCCAGATTTTCCTGTATTCACTGCGCCCATGGCAATCTGATACACCCTATTCCAGGACCAGGAAAATCTACCCCGGTGTCTCTTGCCGGAGTATGGCTCCAGTACCTTATCTAAATGAGAGGCTCAACAGTGAGTATCTGCAGGCTATTTGAATATGGGGGGCATCACACATGAGACTGATGATATTTTCACCCCATTGTCCACAATTATGTACTTCCCAGTAGAAACCTCTGGATAGCAAATCAGCAGTGATGGATCCCGGCTGATTTTGCCCCTCCCTAGCCCAGGGACAGTCACATCACCCCCAGCACTGGAGCAACTAACTCAGCACAAAGCGGGAATCGAACCTGGGGCCTCCCTGGTACTACCATACTGGTCAGCCCATTTAGCCATTGTGCGGTAAGTACCTCCACACAGAGTTAATGAATGCAGCGACTTACCCAAGCCATTCCTGTCGAGGTTTAGATTGCGTACGGGGATGGGCCAAACCATCGGCTGTCCTTGACTATCGTTGTAATGGAGAAAGAGCTCATAAAGGATGGGCTCCGGGAATCGGCTGAGAAGGTCCGAGATCTGCATCGTGCACTGAAATGAAACAATAAGCATCACTCGCCTCCGGACGCAGTCTCCAAACTCGGTTCCGATTGCTCGAGAAATCGTTTCAGCAGTTTGTCACTTAGGCTAAGTTCGGAATGACAACCTCGTCCTAAAATAACTGGCATTTTTTCGCTGTTTATTCATTTAGATTGAATAGCTGCAAACACAATGCAGCCAGACCGTTAACAAATATATCTTTAATTACCCAAACTTGGCTTGGCTGGGTGCTAATGACTGATGGTTTGATCACACAGAGAGAGGTTCAAGTTCAGATACAGTTGAGTTCAACTCCAAAGTAGCTCAATATCATTTCAAAGGCCTAAAAGTTTGATACTGCATTTGCTGATGTATTCTGAGATTGGCCATTTCATGTGCATGAACTGGAATGTACATTGCCGGCTGTGCCTGCATCTGTTTAGGCCCCAAGCTCTGGAATTCCCTCCCTAAACTGGCACCAGGACAGACCAAAGTAAAGGTGTACCCGAGGGTAGGGAGCTTATCCTAGGAAATGTGCCTCGTAGTTATTTGTTCATTTTAAATAGCCTGTAGATTAAACTTAAGAAAAGAAATGCACCAATACCCTACGTGAAGACAGGCCGCCCAGTCGGGCTGAGGATCTCGCTGCCGTTCTGACCTTCCTTCGCTTGCCTTTGGCCCCCAGCAACCCCTTGAAGCTCACTGCTGTCAGTGGGAAGAAGGAGTGCCGGGAGCCCAAACTAAGCAAAGAACCATCACGTTTTAGTGCCTGGCCTCTGACACATTAAGGCAGTTAGACCTGATTAACACAGAAATTAATGTACCCGTGCATTGGATCCCTGGGCGCAGCGAATACAGGAAATTCAGGCAGGGAGGAGGCACGCCCGTACGGGACTCCTCCCCATTTCCCTGTATTCACAGCGCCCATGGCAATCCGATACACCCAGGTCCAGGAAAATCTACCCCGGTTTGTGTGTTGTTCGGTCGGGTACATCCATTGAATAAATATCATACCCAATGTGCGCCCTCCATCCAATTCCTACACTCCAGCCAACGCCTGTATCTCTACTTCACTGACAGTGGTCACTGGCCTTCTCAGGCAATGGGCGATTCCCTTTCTTCACCATTTGTGGAATATTGGTAAACACATTCTTTATATATTGCAGTCATGATTTCACTACGAAGAGTAAAGGGAGGAAATCCTCGCCAACGATTTTAGATTTCGGACAAACAAACAGTCGACCAAGGAAGTCATCCCTTGTTGCTCTTTGCAATACTCACGGACTGCTCGTAGGAAGAGCCAAATCTGTACGCTGCATCCAGCAATATTTGGGTGTTGGGGCATAGCTGTTAAAAATATCAATATGTGGATTAGATAGATTGACGTAATTACAGAGCTGATTGAAAATCTTTGTATTGTGTCATTTCTCGAGCATAGTTTATCCAGATTAACCACTTGGAATATCACAGGATCATAATGAAATGAACAGTAACACCTTGCTTCACGGGCCACGAACAACAGCAACTTGCATTTCTATAGCACCTTTAACGTAGTAAAACGTCCCAAGGCGCTTCACAGGAGCGTAAATCATACAACATTTGACACCGAGCCACATAAGGAGATGTTAGGATGTGAAGGAATAAGCCATATAACCTATTCAGAAAAATACACGATCTTATGAAAGAATTCTGACCTTATTAAAACATGACAAACTGGGTTTGGAATTTAGAAACCGAACTATGAAATAGCTATGAAAGAATTCAGGCTATTGAGATAAGACAGTTGTTGACCCTGAATAAATAACCTTATTGAAACAGAAGGTGCACGGCTCGGACAGGCTGACCTTTGGGAACAAAAACAATGATTCACCCTGGACAAGGTGTTCTAATTTAAACTTCGTAAAGATGGCACATAAGATAAGGAACATCTGCCCTCGTAAGGATGACATAAAATAAGGAACACCTGCCTTTCACACAGTTCTATATGGTCAACCCAGAACATCTGGAGATGAGACAAGATTCTGGAATATTACAAGCTGATGTAGCAGTAAGAATTGCAGAGGTTGGCAGAAAGATGAATAGAGATAATTAACTTGCATCAGCAGAAACTTTAAAAGGAAATACCACTGAAAAGGGTATAAATATTGAAGTCTCAAATGGGATATCAGACTCGCTTTAATCGGGCAAAGCGATTCTCGACCACAGAGGCGGCTCTGTGGTCTCCAACTCTTTGTACCTCGAGGATCAAAGGTATTTGATATTGATGGGTATTCTGTATAGAAAACTTTAAGAACTGTAATACTGTAGCGAAGTTAAGATTTAAAAGTAAGATTAATAATAAGATTGTAAGCTTTCTCTTTTTAGAACTGCTAATGTTGCGATTGACTGATTCACCAACTGTAAATTGCATGTCGGTTCTTTTAATAAATCTCTATATATTTTTAGAATTATCTCACATAAGTCTTCTGTATCAATAACTCGCGAACTTAATCTCTGTACACTCTTTGGTGAAGAGTTACAGAATTCTGAAGGAGTTCTCCGGACCCTCATAATATCTGGGACGTTACAGTCTAGCTAAACTTATTAAAAGCGCTATCTGGAGGACGGTAACATTCTCGGGTTGTTCCTTTCCTTTGGGGAGAGATAGCCCGGACCTTTAGACCCAGTTAAGCTTCTTTAGGATTCGGCTACCTCAAACTTCAGTTGAAAGTGAACGTCTGAGAAATACACCTGATCCGGGATAGCTCCAAAGGGGCTAGGACTAGTAAATATCTCTTCAAGGACAGGTAACCAAAAGCTTGGCCGAAGAGGTAGGTTTTAAGGAGAATCTTAAAGGAGGAAAGAGAGGTGGAGAGGAGGAGAGGTTTAGGAAGGGAATTCCTACGGCCTTGGCAGCTGAAGGCAAGGCCGCCAATGGTGGAGCGATTAAAATTGAGGATGCTCAAGAGGCCAGAGTTGGAGGAGCGCAGAGATCTAAGATCATAAGAACATAAGAAATAGGAGCAGGAGTAGGCCATTCGTACCTTCGAGCCTGCTCCGCCATTCAATGAGATCATGGCTGATCTTCTGCCTCAACTTCATTCACCGGCCCTATCGCCATATCCCTTGATGCCCTTACTAGTCAGAAATCTATCGACTTCTGTTTTGAATATACCCAATGACTGAGCCTCCACAGCCCTCTGGGGTAGAGAATTCCAAAGATTTACCACCCTCTGTGTGAAGAAATTTCTTCTCCATCTCAGTCCTGAATGGCCTACCCTTTATCTTGAGGCTGTGACCCCTGGTTCGAGACTCCCCAGCCAAGGGAAACACTCTCCCAGCATCCATCCTATCAAGCCCTGTAATAATTTTGTATGCTTCAATGAGATCCCCTCTCATTCTTCTGAATTCAAGAGAATACAGGCCTAGTTTACTCAATCTCTTCTCATACGACAGTCCCGCCATCCCAGGAATCAATCTCGTGAAGCTTCGCTGCACTCCCTCTATGGCAAGTATATCCTTCCTTAGGTAAGGAGACCAAAATTGTACACAGTACGCCAGGTATGGTCTCACCAAGGCCCTATATAATTGAAGTAAGACTTCTTTACTCCTGTACTGAAATCCTCTTGTAATGAAGGCCAGCATACCATTTGCCTTTTGAATGGCTTGCTGCACCTGCACATTCACTTTCAGTGACTCATGTACAAGGACACCCAGGTCCCTTTGAGCATCTGCATTCCCCCAATCTTTCACCATTTAGGAAATACTCTGCCTTTCTGTTTTTTCTACCAAAATGGATAACTTCACATTTATCCACATTATATTCCATCTGCCATGTTCTCGCCCACTCACTGAGCCTGTCGAGATCCCCTTGAAGCCTCTTCACATCCTCTTTGCAACTGACACTGCCACCTAGCTTTGTATCATCAGCAAATTTGGAAATGTTACATTTAGTCCCCTCATCCAAGTCATTGATATAGATTGTGAATAGCTGGGGCCCAAGCACCGATCCTTGCGGTACCCCACTAGTCACAGCCCGCCATCCTGAAAAAGACCTGTTTATCCCTACTCTTTGTTTTCTGTCTGTTAACCAATTCTCAATCCATGCTAGTATAATATCCACAATTCCATGTGCCCTAATTTTGTTCACCAACCTCTTGTGTGGGACCTTATCAAAGGCCTTCTGAAAATCCAGATACACCACATCTACCGGTAACCCTTTATCTACTCCACTAGTTACATCCTCAAAGAACTCCAATAGGTTTGTCATAAATTCATGTTGACTCTGCCCAATCTTACTATTACTTTCTAAGTGCCCAGTTATTGCATCCTTTATAATAGATTCCAGCATTTTCCCAACTACTGATGTGAGGCTAACAGGTCTGTAGTTCCCCGTTTTCTCTCTCCCTCCTTTCATAAATAGCGGGGTTACATTTGCTATCCTCCAATCTGCAGGAACCGTTCCAGAATCTAGAATTTTGGAAGATGACAACTAATGCGTCCACTATTCCAATGGCCACCTCTTTCAAAACCCTAGGATGTAGGTCATCTGGTCCTTGCGATTTATCGACTTTTAGTCCCATTAATTTTGCTAGTACTGTTTTTTTTACTAATAATCATTTCTTTAAGTTCCTCATTCTCGTCATACCCTTGGTTTTCTCGTATTTCTGGGAGGTTTTTGTGTCTTCCTCCGTGAAGACAGAAACAAAGTATTTATTTAATTTCTCAGCCATTTCCTCATTCCCCATTATAAATTCTCCCGTCTCTGACTGTAAAGGACCTACATTTACCTTCGTCAGTCTTTTCCTTTTCACATACCTATAGAAGCTTTTACAATCCGTTTTTATATTTTTCGCTAGTTTGTGCTCATATTCCATTTTCCCTTTCTTTATCAATTTCTTGGTCCCCCTTTGCTGATTTCTGAAAAGATCCCAATCTTCAGGCTGACCGCTTTTTCTGGCAACTTTATAAGCTTCCTCCTTTGACTTAATACTAGCTTTAATTTCTTTTGTTAGCCATGATTGGATCACTTTTCCTTTTGGGTTTTTATGCCCTAGAGGAATATATGTTTGTTGCAAATTATGCATTATTTCTTTGAATGTTAGCCATTGTATGTCCACCTTTATACCTTTCTCCCAATCTACCATGGCCAACTTGTCCCTCATACCCTTGTAGTTTCCTCTGTTTAGATTGAAGACCTTAGTTTCAGATTGGACTACATCACTCTCAAACTTAATATAAAATTCAATCATATTATGGTCACTTGTCCCTAAAGTCCCCTTTACCACAAGATTATTGATTAGCCCTTTCTCATTACACAGTACCAGATCCAGAATAGCCTGTTCCCTGGTTGGTTCCTCCACATACTAATCCAGGAAACCATCTCGCATGCATTCCAAGAATTCGTCCTCCACACCATTAGTGGTAATTTGATTTGCCCAGTCAATATGTAGATTAAAGTCCCCCATGATTACCGTATTGCCCTTGTTACATGCACTTCTAATCTCTTGATTGATACAGTGCCCTACATTACCATTACTGTTTGGTGGCCTATACACAACTCCCACCAATGCTTTCCGCCCTTTGCTGCTTCTTAGCTCCACCCAAACTGATTCCAGTTCTACATCACGATCTGCCGAGCCAAGATCTTTTATCTCTACCGTACCGATCTCATCTCTTATTAACAGCGCTATGCCACCTCCTTTTCCTTTTTGTCTGTCCTTCCTAAATGTTGAGTACCCTGGAACATTCATTTCCCAGCTTTGGATACCCTGCAACCATGTCTCTGTAATGACAATTACATCATACCCATTTACTTCTATTAGTGCCATGAATTCATCCACCTTGTTGCGAATGCTATGTGCATTTAGATAAAGTGCCTTCAACTTTGCCTGTTTAATATTTTTCTGCACTTTGATCCTCTTTACTGTTGGCCTTTGTTTCTGCTCCCTACTAGTTTTGCTGACTACTTTTCTAACTTGCACTTCCAGCTTTGTTTCTCTCCGTTCTGGACCCACATTTAGGTTCCCAGCCCCCTGACAAACTAGTCTAAATCCTTCCCAACAGCACTAGCAAACCCCCCTGCGAGGATATTGGTGCCGGTTCTGCCGAGGTGTAACCCGTCCAGCTTGTACAGGTCCCACCTTCCCCAGAATCGGTCCCAATGCCTCAGAATTTAAATCCCTCCCTCCTACACCATCTCTCCAGCCACGCATTCATCTAGTCTATTCTCCTATTTCTGCTCTCGCTAGCACGTGGCACTGGGAGTAATCCGGAGATTACTACCTTTGAGGTCCTGCTTTTTAATTTATTTCCTAGCTCCCTATATTCTGCTTGCAGGACCTCGTCCCTCTTTCTACCTATGTCGTTGGTACCGATATGGACCACGACCTCTGGCTGTTCACCCTCCTCCTTCAGAATGTCCTGCAGCCGCTCAGTGACATCCTTGACCCTGGCACCAGTGAGGCAACATACCATCCTGGAGTCATGACTGCAGCCACAGAAACGTCTATCTGTTCCCCTTACGATAGAATCCCCTATCACTATTGCTCTCCCACTCTTTTTCCTCCCCTCCTGTGCAGCTGAGCCACTCGTAGTGCCACGGACTTGGCTCTTGCTGCATTCCCCTGAGAAACCATCTCCTCCAGCAGTATCCAAAACGGAAAATCTGTGTGAGAGGGAGATGGACCCAGGGGACTCCTGCACTACCTTCCTAGTTCTTTTACTCTGTCTGGCGGTCACCCATTCCCTGTCTGCCTGTGCACGCTTTACCTACGGTGTGACCACCTCATTAAACGTGCTATCCACGAAGATCACAGCCTCTTGGAGGGTTGTAGGGCTGGAGGAGGTTACAGAGATAGGGAGGGGCGAGGCCATGGAGGGATTTGAAAATGAGGATGAGAATTTTAAAATTGAGACAATGCCTTGTTTCTTACTCTTGCTGAAGAGTGAGATAGAGCAAAACATTGCTATGGGAGCGATACTATCCCAACATCCACTGCACAAGTGAAAGGGCTCTAGTAAAGCTGTAGGCCTATTCCGATATGCGGTGGGCTCTCAATTGAAAATTTCACTCCTCTGCTTTGCTCATTGTCAGCAAGCTTTACTTCTTGCTGCTCCGAATAAACAATTTAAGAAGAAGTGGGTGGTTTTATTAGTGTATTTTCAAGGCAGCTGCTGTAAGCCTCATTCTTTATCGCCTTAAGAATATAAGAAATAAGAGCAGGAGTAGACCATATGGCCCCTCGAGCCTGCTCCGCCATTCATAAGATCATGGCTGATCATCGACCTCAACTCCACTTTCCCACCCGATCCCCGTATCCCTTGATTCCTTGATGGAGGGTAACAGTTCTATAGGAAGACTTTAATTATAATGTAGGAACAATTTCATTACACACCTTTCAGAAATTAAGCAGGGGAGTTAGCGCTGCTGTTAGGTGTTATGCATCAAGTGTTACCATTGGATTTGAGTACAGGAGTAAAGAAGTCTTACTCCAATTATATAGGGCCTTGGTGAGACCACACCTGGAGTACTGTGTACAATTTTGGTCTCCTTACCTAAGGAAGGATATACTTGCCATAGAGGGAGTGCAACGAAGGTTCACGAGGTTGATTCCTGGGATGGCGGGACTGTCATATGAGAAGAGATTGAGTAAACTAGGCCTGTATTCTCTTGAATTCAGAAGAATGAGAGGGGATCTTATTGAAGCATACAAAATTATTACAGGGCTTGATAGGGTTTGGATGCTGGAAGAATGTTTCCCTTGGCTGGGGAGTCTAGAACCAGGGGCCACAGCCTCAGGATAAAGGGTAGGCCATTCAGGACTGAGATAAGACGACATTTCTTCACACAGAGGGTGGTGAATCTTTGGAATTCTCTACCCCAGAGGGCTGTGGAGGCTCAGTCATTGGGTATATTCAAAACAGTCCCAATATCTCTTTCTGTGGCTCGGTGTCAAATTTTGGTTGATAACGCTCCTGTGACGAGCCTTGTGATGTTTTACTATGTTAAAGGTGCTGTATGGGGACTCCCAAATCTAGAGCCCCCTGGATGTCAAGGGGTATGCAGAGTACGATAAGGCAAAAAAGGGAAGCTTATGTCAGATACCGAGAGATAAATACTGCAGAAAGCCTAGAGGAGTATTGAAAGTGCAGGGGTGAAGTTAAAACGGAAATTAGGAAAGCAAAGAGAGGGCATGAAAAAATATTGGTCAAGAAAATCAAGGAAAACCCAAAGATGTTTTATAAATACATAAAGAGCAAGAGGATAACTAAAGAAAGAGTAAGGCCTATTAGAGATCAAGAAGGTAACCTGTGTGTTGAGGCGGAAGACGTGGGTATGGTTCTTAATGAATACTTTGCGTCTGTTTTCACAAAAGAGAGGGACGATGCAGACAATTGGCCCAAAAATTCGGCCCGTCCCGGGTGAGTACACAGTGCGTACTCACCCGTAAGACGTCCCGAAGTGCCAGTTTCCTGCATGCACTGCGCATGCGCGGGAAACCGGAACTTCCGGTATGGTGAAGGGGGCGGTTCCGAGGTGAACCGCGTGTGCGCTAGAGGCTGCGCGCACGCAGCACACTTAGATTTTTTTTCAGGTTTCTACGCGAGGGTAAGTATTGAAGATACTACGCTAATAAAAAGGAGGCGTAAGACCCCTTTTGAACAAGGTAAGTGGTTAATTAAGTATAATTTTAAATTTTTTTCAACAGGTTTATCTTTTTTAGATACTTTAAAGAAAGGTAAGTTTATTTTTATAACTTTTAAAAAGTATTTTAATTTTTTCAAAAATTTAAATTTTTGTTTAAAGTGGTTAATTTATTTAACTATAGTTATTTTATAAATGTGATGGGTTTTTTAAAAATTTATTTTAAGTTTAGCTGTTCTTTTGGGGCCGATTTCAATTCACAGATTTGACAGGCCCTTTCTTCTGTCCCTTTGCATTATGGGAAATGGGGTCTGCCATCATCAGCCAGTACATACACGCCTTCAGCCAGGAGCTGACAATCTTACGTATGAGACTTGCTAGGTGGGATTCTTGCTAGGCCCGACAATGCGATAGAGCCACAGGTAACTGTTACAAGGTCAGTTGTTTCAAAGATCTGATATTGGCGAGGGGACTGCAGTAAGATTGGAGAAATTGGGATTGAGGTTCCAACTGTGCAAATGTTGTTATTCTTCCCCCCCCCCCCCCCCTTTCCTGACACCAGAAACCTGCTTGCAGCCCTTTTCCGTGCTGTAACCAGCATCAGGAGCTGTGCGAGCGGATTCTATGAATTTACCCTCTCTTCCTGTAATAAGGCGGCCCAACTCTGGGCATTGCCTCCTTCATGCGCAGCCACCGTCAAAAGATTACCAAGTGGGTAAATTGCGGATGATGCTCCTGCCACCTCAGGTAATTCCCACCACCCTCACCGATGCCACACACGCCCCCGTAGTGATTTTTCCTTCCATTTTTTTCCCACCTTCTCTTGATATGTGCCGTAATGGCAGAGTTGGGATCAGGAGCCGAGCTTGGAGGATCCCCGGAGCAAATCCACATCCTACCATTGGCACGCTGGGGCTTTGATACTCTGCACTCTTCCAGCTTCATCCATTTTAACCTGTTCACACAACAGCAAAACAGGAGAGTGATATCATGCAACGTCTCACCTGTAAAGTACCTCCTCTCACATCTTCCCAGCCCAGAAAATTTCCACCAGCGTCATATTTCACAATCTTTAAGGTGATCTGTAGGCAAACAAAAGGGACAGTGTCGGAGCAGGGCGCAACAATTCAACAAAGGTGCTGTATCGGCTTTTCACTCCCAGTCACATTGAGAATTTCCATTCTTACTCATTGGAGTTCACATCAAGTGAACCCGGGTGTGAAAAGGTGAAGGTGAACCTTGCACAGCAGCTCAATAATACGAATGTCCTTAAATTTGCCAGGTTAAACCATCCTCAAAAAGGTACAGCCACCATTGTGGCTTTGCACCCTTGCGTGAAATGGTCCAAGGCCCATTTTCAGCCCCCGCGACTCCCAGTTGTGGCCTTGAGCACAGCTATGTCTTCATGTGTAAGAACATAAGAAATAAGAGCAGGAGAAGGTCATTCGGCCCCTCGAGCCCGCTCTGCCATTCAATAAGATCATGGCTGATCTTCGACCTCAACTCAACTTTCCTGCCCGATCCCCTTCGTGTCCAAAAATCTATCGCTCTCAGCCTTGAATATGCTCAAAACAACTGAGGATCCACAATTCCAAAGATTCACAACCCTTTGAGTGAAGAAATTTCTCCTGAGACTATGCCCCTACTTCTAGACTCTCCAGCCAAGGAAACTGCCTCTCAGCATCGACCCTGTCAAGCCGTCTCAGAATCTTAGGGAGACCACCTCTCATTCTTCTAAACTCCAGAGACTATAGGCCCAATCTACTCAATCTCTCCTCATAGGACAACCCTCTCATCCCAGGAATCAATCTAGTCAATGGAGACTGCACTCATGGCTTGCCTGGCTGTGCAACACTGCCAAAGCTGGGATTCAGCACTCTTCCCTCTCCAGTGAGAGGAAGTATGGTCATGCTTTGAGGATTTGGAGCTATCCAGGCAACATAAGAACATAACATAAGAAATAGGAGCAGGAGTCAGCCATTCGGCATCTCGAGCCTGCTCCGCCATTCAATAAGATCATGGCTGATCTGATCTTGGCCTCAACTCCACTTTTCTCCCCATCACCCTGGACTCCCCTGTAGTTCAAAAATCTGTCTACCTCAGCCTTGAACCACAGGGCCTGGGCCACAGTGAGTCTAGGTTCGGATTGGTCATGGCCCTGTGGGTAGCGTAGCGGGCCCAGGGGCCGTGTAGCCTGATCCTGCTCCTATTTCGTGTGTCCAATTCTGTTAGGTTCAGGAGATGGTTCTGTGATAGTAGATTGGCAGTTAGGATCAGATCAGCCATGATCTTATTGAATGGCGGAGCAGGCTCGAGGGGCCAATTGGCCTACTCCTGCTCCTATTTCTTATGTTCTTATGTTCTATGGTAAAGTGCCTGCCTGGGCTCTGCTTGGCAACTGCCCAGAGTGCCACGCATAAACCAGGGGCTCAGTATGTCGGGAGCTGTAGGCACAACCCAGCACTCCAATCATTCATCAGAGTGATTTCTGAGCAGGCTGCTCCCTGGGATTGTGGCCCTCAATAAAAACATTAGTGAACAACACGGCGGAAGAGATTTCTCCGAATGATCTGAGCAAACAGAAGAGGTGAAAATATTAGACACACTGGGGTCAATGTTCCCTCTAATTTTTTTTTGGGGGGGGGGCGGGGGGCTGCGCAGCCCATTCAAAATTACGCGCATGAGCGGTTTTTCCATTTAACGAGATGCGCGGGACCTCCAGACCGCTGCCCGGCCGCACAGCTTAACGGGAACACTGATTGGGGTATTGGTCATAATGGGGTAGATCTTGACTTTGTACGACAGTGTAAAACGGGTGATAGCGAGCAGCCTGTTTTACATCTGCCCCCATTTTTATTTCCATTGACTTCAATACACTGTCACACAAAGTCAAGAGCTACCCCATTACGGCCAATGCAAGGGAACTGGAGGCCGACGCACTTCACAGATGTACAACTCGTTGGAGCTGTTAAATGGATTGGGGAACGGTTGTCACCATGCGGGTGATTATGAAGTAGTAACCGAACCTCAGAGTTCCGGTGGCACCACAACCCATGAGGAAAAAAAGGAAAAATAAGAAATTTCTATAGCGCCTTTCACGACCACAGGACGTCCCAAAGCGCTTTACAGCCAATGAAGTACTTTTTGAAGTGTAGTCACTGTTGTAATGTAGCAAACGCGGCAGCCAAAATTGCGCACAGCAAGCTCCCACAAACAGCAATGCGATAATGACCAGATAATCTGTTTTAGATGTTGATTGAGGGATAAATATTGGCCCTCGGACACCGGGGAGAACTCCCCTGCTCTTCTTCAAAATAGTGCCATAGGATCTTTCACGTTGACCTAAGAGGGCAGACGGGGCCTCGGTTTAACGTCTCATCCAAAAGACGGCACCTCCGACAGTGCAGCACTCCCTCAGTACTGCACTGGAGTGTCAGCCTAGATTTTTGTGCTCAAGTCTCTGGAGTGGGGCTTGAACCCACAACCTTCTGACTCAGAGGTGAGAGTGCTGCCCACTGAGCCACAGCTGAGACTGAAGAGAGAGAGACACACAGAGAGCTTTATAATGGTTATCTAAACCCTGTGGTTACATTCTGCTCTTGAAATCACTCCAGGACATCTGCTTTTTACACAAGTTAATTTTATACCTTAGTTTTAATCTAATTAGGTATCTGTTTTTAGGCTGATAGCAGCTGTTGGTGCAGATACTGCGTGTCAGCGTGACTTGGCATTGATTCAAACCAAATGGCTAATACTTGTGACATTATTACTGTAGGACTATTGAAAAATAATTTGCCGCTAACTACTGGGGAATTGTACGGCCGGTAAATCGGATCAGGGAGTTATTTCTGCTCCCATATCCCACTCAGTCATTTGTTTGACTTCCTTTTGATGATCATTAAGAAAGAACTTGCATTTCTATAGCACTTTCACAACCTCAGGATGTCCCAAAGCGCTTTCCAGCCAATGAAGTACTTTTGAAGTGTAGTTACTGTTGTAATGTGGGAAACGCGGCAGCCAATTTGTGCACAGCAAGCTCCCACAAACAGCAATGACCGGATCGTATGTTTTAGGCGTTGGTCGAGGGATAAATATTGGCCAGGACACCAGGGAGCGCTCGCTGCTCTTCTTGAATAGTGCCGTGGGATCTTTTATGTCCACCTGAGAAGGCAGTTTAACACATCATCCGAAAGACGGCACCCCTGACCAGTGCAGTACTGAAGGAGTGCTGCACTGAAGTGTCAGCCTAGATTATGTGTTCAAGTCTCTGAGTGAGACTTGAACCTTTTGATTCCCAGGCGAGAGTGCTACCTTTGAGCCACAGCCGACACACACTAAAGTACAGCAAAGGCTGCGCTGTCTTTCATATCCAAATGTCTTAGATTTTCCAGGGAGCATCTGGAATTCTTAAATTGAGAATTCCCACAGCTGTGCAAGTGAGATTTAAGTACTGCACCGTCTCTCTATTAGACAGTCTTCGGGGAAACGTACCAAAAAATCATGTTATAGAGAAGGAATCATATATTTATTACCGATAATGTGTTTTATGGCACGGCTTGTGTGCCAGATATCGTAGCATTATAATTATACATCGCTCTCCTCACTGGCCAATAATGCTGTTTGCAAAGTTCAAATCATACTCTTTGCAAAAGGAGTAAGAATATTTAAACAGAATGAGAGTATTTAAACAGAATGCTGTCAGATTATCATAGATCACCGTGGACATGCAGGAAACCGCAGCTGCCAAAATGTAGACCGTCCAACTGCCTGAACCAATAGCTCATTAAACAAGCCTTGATGGCAAGAAGCTGCACACATCATAAAAAAAGAAAGACTTGCATTTATACGGTGTCTTTCACGACCACCGGACGTCTCAAAGCGCTTTACAGCCAATTAAGTATTTTTTTTTGAAGTGTAGTCACTGTTGTAATATAGGAAATGCGGCAGCCAATTTGCACACAGCAAGGTCCCACAAACAGCAATGTGATATTGAGCAGATAATCTGCTTTTGTTATGTTGGTTGAGGGATAAATATTGGCCAGGGCACCGGCGATAACTCCCCTACTCTTCTTCGGAATAGTGCCATGGGATCATTTACATCCACCTGAGACAGCAGACGGGGGCCTCGGTTTAACGTCTCATCCGAAAGACGGCACCTCTGACAGTGCAGCACTCCCTCAGTACTGCCCTGGGAGTGTCAGCCTAGCTTTAAGTGCTCAAGTTCCTGGAGTGGGACTTGAACCCACAACCTTCTGACTCAGAGGCGAGTGTGCTACCCATTGAGCCACAGCTGACACTTACTGTCATCCGGTTACACATTGCTGCCTGCCAGAAGCCACCCACTTGCTGGCCGCATTAACCTGTGGATCAAACTGGGTTGTTTCCGCCCCATCACTGCACACACACGTCACCGCGCACTCGCCTGTGAATCCTTTTGGAAAGAGAGTCCCTTGGGGGCTGTTTGCCCCAACGATGCTGCTATGTTCGTGTCCACGTAAAAGAGCTTTGGGAGGTAGCTGGTACTGCAGCAAAAAGGGTAAAAAAACACAGATTAATCAGCCTCAAAAATGAAGAAAGGTTAAGCGGCCATTCTACTGTTTGTCAAGCACAGAATACATCATTTGCCAAACTTACGCCATCTGCGAATGTCCTGGCACCAACAATTCTTTAGAAAAGTCTGCCATCAGTTGCCCGGTGAACGTCAGGTATTCTCTTTACCCAGAAATGTCTTTTTAGTACAAGAGTACTTTTCAATATATCTTTTAATTAGAGATTAGAGGATAAAATTCATTGCTCCTGTACTCCCAGTGGGGGAGCTTGAAGGGAACACAAGTAAAGAAAGAACTTGCATTTATATAGCGCCTCGCGCTACCTCAGGACGTCCCAAAGCACTTTACAGCCAATGAAGTACTTTTTAAGCGCAGTCACTGTTAAGTCTATTGATGATGCAGTGTTGTAGCTCCATCTCTGACTCCCATGGGAGCACGGGATCATTAGATTTACCCTTAGATACCATCTTGGTGCCATGTTGCCAGCAGAAACCCTCAGACCCACAGCAATGTGGTTGACTCTTAACTGCCCTCCGAAACGGCCTAGCAAGCCACTCAGTTGTACAGGGCCTTGACCACACCTTGAGTAGTGTGTGCAGTTTTGGTCGCCTTATCTGAGGAAGGATGTTCTTGCCATGGAAGGAGTTCAGCGAAGATTCACAAGGCTGATACCTGGGATGGCAGGAATGACATACGAGGAGAGATTGGGTCGATTGGGCTTATACTCGCTGGAGTATAGAAGAATGAGAGGGGATCTCATCGAAACATATAAAATTCTGACAGGTCTGGACAAACTAGATGCAGGAAGAATGTTCCTGATGGTCGGAGAGTCCAGAACCAGGGGTCATAATCTAAGGATAAGGGGTAAGCCATTTAGGACAGAAATGAGGAAGAATTTCTTCACCCAGAGAGTGGTGAACCTGTGGAATTCTCTACCACAGAAGGTAGTTGAGGCCAAGTCATTAAATATATTCAAGAATGAGTTAGATATATTTCTTAAAGCTAAAGGTATCAAGGGTTATGGGGAGAAAGCAGGGACAGGGTACTGAGTTTGGATGATCAGCCATGATCTCATCGAATGGCGGAGCAGGCTCGAGGGGCCGATTGGCCTACTCCTGCTCCTATCTTCTATGTTTCTATGTAAACCGCTACGAATAACAAGAATAAAACCGGACGGACCACCCGGCATCGACCTCGGCATCACCGGCTTCGGACATGACAAAGGCACACCCAGCCCAGCAGACCCTGCAACGTCCTCCTCACTAACATCTGGGGACTTGTGCCATAATTGGGAGAGCTGTCCCACAGACTAGTCAAACAACATCATGACATCCAAGGCTTCCTCGGCAGCACTTTCCAAATCCGCGACCTCTATCCAATAGCAAAATACTGCGGATGCTGGAAATCTGAAATAACAACAGAAAATGCTGGCAACACTCAGCTGGTCAGGCAGCATCCGTGGAGAGAGAAAAACAGAGGGACAGGGGCTGTTTTTCTCTCTCCACGGATGCTGCCTGACCTGCTGAATGTTTCCAGCATTTTCTGTTGTTATTCCGCGACCTCTATCACCTAGAAGGACAAGGGCAGCAGGCGCTTGGGAACACCACCACCTCCAAGTTCCCCTCCAAGTCACACACCATCTTGACTTGGAAATATATCGGCCGATCCTTCATCGTCGCTGGGTCAAAATCCTGGAACTCCCTCCCTAACAGCACTGTGGGAGTACCTTCACCACACGGACTGCAGCGGTTCAAGGAGGTGGCTCACCACCACCTTCTCAAGGGCAACTAGGGATGGGCAATAAATGCTGGCCTTGCCAGCGACACCCACATCCCAGGAACTAATAAACAAAAAACTCGACTGGCAGAACTCAGAAGCTTATGGTCAAAAAGTCCAATCACTCATCACACCATAGGTGTGGTATTAAACGCACACTGCGAACTAGATTTACCACTTTCCTTTTGTATTATTAATCACAGAATTCTACGTGACAAACTCTACGTAAAGGATTTTGTTGTATTGCAATAGAACTATGCGTGAACTCCACATTCTAAAATGAGTAAAACAACAACTTGAATTTATAACGTGCCTTTAACGTAGTAGAACGTCCTAAGGCACATCACAGAAGCGTTATCAGACAAGATCTGACACCAGATCAAAGAAAGAGATATTAGGACAGGTGACTGAAAGCTTGGTTAAAGAGGCAGGTTTTAAGAAGAGTCTTAAAGGAGGAGAGGCGGAGAGTTTTAGGGATTCTAGAGCTTAGGGCCTAGGCAGCTGAAGGCACGGCCGCCAATTGTGGGGCACGGGCAGTCGGGGATGCACAGGAGGCCACAGTTGGAGGAATGCAGAGATCTCAGAGGGTCATGTTGGGGCTGGAGGAGGTTAGAGAGAGAGGGAGGGACGAGGCCATGGAGGAATTTGAACACAAAGGTGAGAATATTAGATCATACTTGCTATCTTTAGGAGCAGCACTGCGTCCACATTACAATATAATAGAGGAAGATTCCTTGTGATCGTGTGCAGACAGGACATGTTTACAGTAACTCCCTCTGTTCTCAATTGGTTAGCTGCGCTGCACTCATCCGCCATTTTCCACCGCTGCCACAATACAATTACACAAAGGGGGCAAAATTCGGCTCCTTTGCGCCTGCCATTAGCACCTCCGGGGGGCGCAAACACGGCGCAAAGGGGTTATCGCCCGGGGGGGGGTGAAAAAAACGCCTCCCGCGACATTCGGCGGGACGTTGCTGAGGTGCTACCCGATAGCACCGCGCCCCCGCCAGTAGTGCCCCGGGCCGCCGTGACTCTGGCAATGACATCATCGGCGTGCGCAGCGACCCCTTAGCGCCCCGCGGCAGAAATTCGGCTGCGCCCTGTGAGGCTGCCGCGGGCGGTGTCAGCGCCAGCCTCATGGGTCGCGAGCCGGGCCAACTTCCGCTCGCGGGGTGGTATTTAATGGGGGGGGGGGGGGGGGGGGGGGGGGTGTGGCTGTGACCCGCGCCGCCGTTTTCTTTGTTTGGCCGACCTCCAGGTCGGCCCTCTGTGGTGGGCTGTGGCGTGATTCTGGCCGCCATCGCAAAGCCCGGCACCGCGTCTCGGCGCCGGGCCGCTGCCATGGCACCTGTGCTGCCCTGGTGGCCTAGTGTGGGCCATCGGAGGCCCTGTAAAGTGCACAACGACCCTCCCCTTTAACTGAAGGGGAGGGGCGTTGAAATGCGGCAGCGCTCCGCAGAGCCTCCGCCGAGTGCTACCGATCGCGCCCCGACATCGCCTCGGTTACCGCGCCCACCAGGAAGTGGAGCGCCCGAGATTGCACTCCACTTCCTGTGTGGGGAGGTAAGCCGAATTTAGCAGCTGGGGCGGTACTTCCGACCCGGGCGCTAAATGTCCGGCCTTAACTCGGTTACCACCCCCAAACTGGGTGTAACCGAATTTCGCGCCCCAAGTCTTTCTCTGCTCTCAGCAATTATGAAACGGGCTCCCCCAGTGGCTCAGTTACAAAGTGTGCTTTTTAAATCTTCCTTCTTCTTCAGGCAGTCCCTCGGAACCGAGGATGACTTGCTTCCACATTAATAATGAGTTTTCAGGTGACTGATGAGTCCAATGCGGGACCTGCAGTCTCTGTCACAGGTGGGGCAGACGGTGGTTGAAGGGGCGGGTGGGTGGGGTGCTTGGGTTGACGTGCGCTCCTTGCGCTCCTTGCGCTCGGCTTCCGCTTGCTCCCGACGAAGAGACTCGAGGTGTTCGGTGCCTTCCCGGATGCTTCTCCTCCACTTTGTGCGGTCTTGGGCCAGGGATTCCCAGGTGTCGGTGGGGATGTTGCACTTTTTCCAAGGAGGCTTTGAGGGTGTCCTTGAAGCGTTTCCTCTGCCCACCTGGAGCTCTCTTGCCGTGTCGGAGCTCAGAGTAGAGCGCTTGTTTTGGGAGTCTCGTATTGGGCATGCGGACAATGTGACCCGTCCATCGGAGCTGATCGAGCGTGGTCAAAGCTTCGATGCTGGGGATGTTGGCCTGAGCGAGAACACTGACGTTGGTGCGCCTATCCTGCCAATGGATTTGCATTTTAAATACCAAGCCACACAGACTAGGTAGCTCCCAGTTTTGAATCTTAATCAGTGTTGAGTCAGCTGCAAAATTGGAAGCCTTACAACTGGTTGGGGCTAGGGAGAAGAAAAACCAGACATAGTTCCTACTCCTGATCACTATCCTGTGACCCATACAAGCTTTAAGGTGTTGTCATGCCACTCCCTGTAAAATGAAATGAAGTCTGGCACCACCGTGGCATGGTGTCTTGCCAAGTGTTACAAAGGGGCCATTGATCTTGCAGCCTAGTCCATCATAAAAGGAAGGAAATGAAAAACTTTGTATCGTCTGACCAGCTTAAACACGTTCCTCAAAAATATGCATATTTGCCTTTTCAAAAGTTATTCTACACTGTAGTTAAAAGAAAGCAACATTTTATTTTCCAGAGGCTGCACACTTGGTGACAAGCTCTCTCACCAGTAATTTTCTTTCTCCAATGGTTTAGCAGTACCAACAATGTGGGGTAATTTTAACATTGGCTGATAGTGTAAAACAAGCGACATAGGATCTCCCCCCCCCATTATACACCCCTCTCGATCGGGAGAGATGTTCAGCGGGCGGCTGATCCGACATCGCCCGTATTACGCTATCGGCCAAAGTCAAAATTACTCCACATAGTACGTGCGTTTTTAAATAGCCTAAACCATTCCCAGTTGCCTTGCCCTTGACTCTGTGAGGCTGAGGCACTCTGATGGTACGACAGAGCAGATTCAGCACCTCATCTGCAAGATGATCTGGTTCACTAGACACCAGCCCTGGATGCGTCATTGTCCCGAGCTGTGGGATGATATGATTGTTTCACAACGGCATCCTTTACAGACGTATCATTTACCTATCAGCGTTGTTGTCATCAGTTAAATATTTACATTTGAACCAGATGTAATCATCTTTGTGCTAGACATAAACAATTCAATAGCTTGTTTCCTGTATTTAACCCATAAAACCCATTAACCCTAGACTGATTCCTGAGATGAGGGGATTGTCCTACAGGGAGAGATTGAGTAGACTAGGCCTATATTCTCTAGCGTTTAGAAGAATGAGAGGTGATCTCAATGAAACACATAGAATTCTTAAGTGGCTTGACAGGGTAGATGCTGAGAGGTTGTTTCCCCTGGCTGGGGAGTCTAGAACTAAGGGGCATAGTCTCAGGTTAAGGGGTCGGCCATTTAAGACTGAGATGAGGAGAAATTTCTTCACTCAGAGGGTTGTGAATCTTTGGAATTCTCTACCCCAGAGGGCTGTGGATGCTCAGTCATTGATTATATTCAAGTCAGAGATCGATAGATTTTTGGATACGAAGGGAACCACGGGATATGGGGATAGTGCAGGAAAGTGGAGTTGAGGTTGAGGTGGAGCAGGCACAAAGGGCCGAGTGGCCTACTCCTGCTGCTATTTCTTTTGTTCTTATGTTCTTAAAAAGGGAGGAGAATCAGGGTTGGGCAGGACTCAGGCCAAATGTCAGTCACAGCAGCAGTAATAAGGGGCTTTTGGTCTTGATGGATTGGCAGCCCATAGCAATAAGCAAAACACACCACAGTGATTTACTGATCGGTTCGTTCCATGACACACATTGGCACTGGCTGAGAGGGCAGGTGGTTATCCTGGTGCCCAACCTCTGCCAAAGTCACTCTGAAACCAACCACAAGAAGGTGCAAGAAAATGACTTGTCTCGTCCTGTGATTTTCCCTGCCCAACGGAAGAAAAGGTAATAATTTGGCTCCCCTGGATGGTGCAGTGCGGAACTGAGCCAGGAGGTCCCCCCCACCCCACCCCACCCCTCATTGATCCTGCATTAGTTGAACTCAGCCAGACGGGGGTGCTGTAATTGGCCTCAGCACACCTGGATCCAGTGACTCCTGCTTAAGGTGGGTGTGGACAGGATCCAGCTTGGCAGTGATACGCCCCAGTTGGCCAGCTTGAGGACGCTCACTGTCTCACCTCACACATGAGTCAACACTCGCAGGAGAGGGGCGGGAGAAAATTGTACAACAGCAGGAATGAATTTTTGACTCAATTGCGTTAGTGCATCACCAATCTTGTCCTTCAGTGGGAAAGTCTTTTTCAAAATACTACCGTGCAACTCACCTTTAAAATTTAAAATTACCCCAAATTTGATCCAGTTAAATCTGAGCAACAAGTTGGCTCAAGACGGATAGTGTCAGAGGTTGGGGAACAGTGGCTGGTGCTCAAAGATATCAGGAAGCTGGCAAACTAAACTTTTAGAAATGGAAGGATAACACTTCAGGGTAAACAACACAAGTTCAGTTCTGGGCACCGCACCTCAGGAAGGATATACTGGCTTTATAGGGGGTGCAGCGCAGATTCACCAGAATAATATTGGGGCTAATAGGGTTAATTTATGAGGACAGGTTGCATAGACTAGACTTGTATTCCCTTGAGCATAGACGATTAATGGGTGATCTAATTGAGGTGTTTAAGATGATTGAAGGATTTGATAGGGTAGATAGAGAGAAACGATTTCCTCTGGTGGGAGAGTCCAGACCAAGGGGGCATAACCTTAAAATTACAGCTAGGCCGTTCAGGGGTGATGTCAGGAAGCCCTTCTTCACACAAAGGGTAGTGGAAATCTGGAACTCTCTCCCCCAAAAAGCTGTTGAGGCTGGGGGTCAACTGAAAACTTAGAAACTGAGATTGATAGATTTTTGTTAGGTAAGGGTATTAAGGGTCACGAAAGCACGGCGGATAAATGGAGTTGAGGTACTGATCAGCCATGATCTAACTGAATGGCAGAGCAGGATCGAGGGGCTGAATGGCCCAATTCTGTTCCTACCTTCCTTCCCAAGTGCCAGGAGCGGAAGTGTTCTGGAAATTAAAGGGTTAAAAAATCATCTGCAATGATAAAATTCCTAAACAATTGGCAAGTATTGCAATAATATCCAAAAGTATTGGTATCATCTCTTGTCACACTGACACAAACTTAAAAAAAACAGAACTGAAATCGCTGCTTCTAACATAGGAGTGGTGTGGCCTCCATGGCCTCGCCCCTCCCTCTCTCTGTAGCCTCCTCCAGTCCTACAACCACCGCTCCCCCCCCACACCCCCACTCCACTGAGATCTCTGCGCTCTGCCAATTCTGGCCTCTTGAGCAATCCAATTTCCATCGCTCCACCATTGGTGGTTGTGCCTTCAGCTGCAAAGGCCCTAAACTCTGGAATTCACTCCCTAAACCTCTCCACCTCTCCACCTCTCTTTCATCCTATAAGACGCTCCTTAAAAAAACCTACCCCTTTGACCAAGCTTTTGGTCACCTGCCCTAATATCGCCTTATGTGTCACATTTTGTTTGATAACGTTCCTGTGAAGCACCTTGGGACGTTTTACTACGTTAAAGGCTCTATAGAAATGCAAGTTGCTGCTGTTGTGGTGGTGGTGGAGCGTGGCAAAGGATGTTACACTCACGTGGGCGTTAGCGAGCTGTACAGAATGTAGGCCTCGCCGTTGACTGAGGAGTTCACGTCCAGCACCACCAGGTTAGTGAGGAGCTGGCACGCTGTCTGATTACTGTAGGTCTGGTTCTGAAAAAAGAAAGCTTCCGCTTAGAAAGACTTCGCATCATAGAATCTTACCGTGCAGAAGGAGGCCACTCGGCCCATCTCGGGCGCCGAGGTGGCCGCTCAGACCAAACCGAAACTGAGCCCCAGGCTGGTGTTGATCTTTCGAGCCGGGTTTGAATGCCGGGATCAACACCAAAACTGGGAAAGAGATATCGGATATCTGCACGGATCTCAGGGACACAGAACCCCACACGGCTCAAGATGGTTATCTTGTCATAGTCAGACTTCATTGTTTCCAAGTGACTAAAAGAGTAGTTGCAATTTAAAAAAATATTTTTAAACAGGCCTGTGAGTCAATCCAAACACATCTGTTGCTCAACGTTACAATGATGGTACAAGGACTAGGGGGACACAGATTTAAGGTTTTGGCCAAGAGATACAGGGGGGATGTGAGGAAGAACTTTTTTACGCAGCGAGTGGTAATGACCTGGAACTCGCTGCCGACGAGGGTGGTGGAAGCGGAGACGATCAATGATTTCAAAAGGAAATTGGATAGGCACTTGAGGGAAATAAACTTGCAGGGCTACGGGGATAGAGCGGGGGAATGGGACTGACTGGATTGCTCTACAGAGAGCCGGCACGGACTTGATGAGCCGAATGGCCTCCTTCCGTGCCGTAATGACTCTATGACTCTATGAGAATGAATAAACCTTAACCATTCAAGGGATGTGCTGAGGGTTCAGCTCTAAGGTCATTCATTGATCTGTGGTAAACTTATTCTCTCTTCATTACTGTTTGTTTCAGGAGTCTACAGAGCCTGGATCATATTGATTGAATTGATGCTCACCCACTTGGGGAAAACAGCTGAAATGGTTTATTTATAATTAAAACATATTAATTTTATATGCCACAAACATTAAATGCTTTTCCTCATCCCTGCAGAATGACTGAGCTGCAATCAAAACTCATCGCACAATTTCCTATTCTAGCCCAGTCTTTCCTAGGCCCTCAAAGTTATGGGACTCCTTACCTCTCTCAATCATCCCTTTCTCCTAAACTTTTTAAACTCAGGCTCTGGGATGGAACTTGAACCCACAACCTTCTGACACATAGGTAGTGCACAAGAGGCTAGAGTCAGAGAAGCAAGAACAGAGGATCAAGGGTGGGATTTTTGAGGAGGGGTGTGCGGACAGCCGTTTCGAAAAAGTGCGGGACAGTCACCAAGGAGAATGACCCATTTGCAATGAGCTAGCATGAGGGCCAGGTAGGGGAGTTGGGTGGTCAGCAGTTTAGTGGGAATGGGGTCAAGGGAGCAGGAGGTGGATCTCATGGATGAGATGAGTTCAGAGAGAAACTAAAGAGAGACGACTGCTCAGGGTTAGGGCAGGGGGACCGGGGTGGGGGGTGGAGGCTGACTTGATGGCCAAGGGAAAGCAGGGAGGTGCGGCAGATGCAGCTGAAGGAATGGTCTCTATCTTGGTCACAAAGAAGTCCACGAGCTCCTTGTACTTTTTGTTAGAGGTGAGGGTGAAGGGGTCAGGGGAGGTTAGACTGAAGGAGAGAGTTGGTGGTGGAGAAAAGGACCCTGGGGTTATCTTTGCTTTCCAGGATGATCCTAGAGCAGTGGGTGGTTTTGGCAGAGGACAGTGAGGCTCAGTGGAGCTTGATGCATCCAGGCAGATCTGGTGATGGATGGCTAACCCAGTTGTGTGCCAGACGCCATCAAGTCTACGTCTCTTTGACTTGAAGGAGTGAAGATGCCAGCCAAACCGGGGGAATGGTGCGGATGGGAGACAGTGAAGGTTTTGTTGGGGTCAAGGGCATCAGGGAGGATGAGGAAGTGGTTGAGCAAATCGATGGCTGCAGAGGTATTGTGGTAAATGGAAAGCCAACTAGGCAGTTGGGAGTTTGAAAGTGCGGTCGTGACTTCTTTGCCAACCATGCCTGTACCTAGTGGTCCCTTTCCCTTCATCCTGGCCCCACCACATCTTAATCCCATGCTCCTTCAGCCTCGCCAAAGGTTGCTAACAGGTTGAGATGTCGTTAATGCTTTCCAGAAGCTTTCTGCATTTTTGTCCCCTTCAATTGTCTCCATCCCTTTAAATGTGACTTACACACAATTTTCCTCTCCTAATATTGGTGTCATCCCTGGACCATTCTGAGTCTGCACCTGTAGTTTTGAATAATTACGCAAATGAGGTCAGACCGGAAAATGGAGTACTTTCCGCACTCGAGATCCAGGTGGGTCTTAAAGTAGCACAAACCAAATTAGAACCGAGTTACACTGAAGACAAAACCCATCCTCACCGGGCCATTTAATATTTGTGGCTTGAAAGCTAGAACTTACTGAGCACGCCAGGTAACTTGCTTGAAGATGCATTTCATACCAAATGGAATCTGGCAACTGTGTCGATCTGGGCTGAAACAAAATATGACTGAAAGTCAATCTTACATCATAAATAATGGACGATGTATTACGTTTTAATTCCTCCTTCTTCCCCGTTCCCCTGTCTGAGTCTGGCTGCGATGTACGCCCAACACTGACTTGTGCTGGGGTTCTGGCTCTGCGCCTGCTGTTCCACTCGGGTACCTCGCCCAAGTAGCCAGTGTGCGAGAGCCCAGAGAGAGTGCGCGTGTTGGGGGCTATTCAACCATGGAGGGGGAGCCTCTCAACCAAGCCCGATTCCCAGTCCCACCTGGTGCCCACACGTTCATACGTTCTAGCAAGGGTCACTGAAGAGTGACCAGGTGTTGGGGGTAAAATTCAACATCAGTCGGGGCGCAAAACAGGAGGTAGTGGATCGAGTGCCTGTTATACACCCAGGCTGATTTTCCTTGAAGTCAATGGAAAGGAATGTCGGGCGGGGTGTATAACGGCCGGCTGATCTGCTGACGCCCGTGCTGCCCCCTCTCCTGCACCAAAGTTGGATTTTACCCCCTTTCAGTTGAATTTTCCTTACCCAGCCCAGGGAGACTGAAGCTAACCATAACCAGCCTCCAGTCTGAGGTCGGTGAGTTCGATACAGACTGGAGTCCGCACCTGGGACCTGCCCCTTCGTCTGTCTGGCTCAGTTTCACACTGAGCATTCACCAGCTAAGCCACTGGGACCGCCACGCCACAAATCTAATTTTTAAAACTGGACCTTGCTGGTAAGGTCACCTGTTCCCATTTGGAGAGCTCGGACGGTGATCTCCGCTGGGGTTACACCACCCTGGCAATTTCCCCACACTAAGAGTGGAGGCCGATACTGTCCTGGCGACGCGTTCTTCTGGGCTAGAGTGGAGGCAGGCGCTAGAAGTGAATTCAAACCATCACTGGCTGCTGTTAGCACAGACTTCCATTCGGTTGTCAAGGAGCTAGGCACAGTAGAGAAAACCCATGGCCACCGAAAATCATTGGGGCGTTTGGAAATAGCAGAAGAGTCACAGAACGAGGGGCGCAGACTCAGTGAGACCATCCCTCAAATAATAGAAGTGCAGGTCACTCAAACGGTCAGCCGAACCCAAAAAATATTTATCTCACATAAGAACATATGAAATAGGAGTAGGCCACATGACCCTTCGAGCCTGCTCCGCCATTCAATTTAAGATCATGGCTGATCTTCTCCCTCAACTCCACTTTCCTGCACTATCCCCATATCCCTTGATTCCTTTAGTGTCCAAAAATCTATCGATCTCTGTCTTGAATATACTCAACGACTGAGCCTCCACAGCCACATGTTATAGTGGAGAATGATTTCTCGTGTAAAAGTAATGTAAAACACAGAGATTTGGACTCTAATGTTTCAGCGCTGTTCTGTCCCTAACGATTCTATAATTAAAGCTTAAAAAAACCACAAGATAAATAAATGCTTACCGGCAATTTAGTGTTTCCAAAACAAAGTCCTCCTTTCTGAAATGAGAATCACAACCTAATTACAGAATGCTACAAAATAAGAAGAACATAAGAATTAGGAGCAGGAGTCGGCCACTCGGCCCCTCGAGCCTGCTCCGCCATTCAATGAGATCACGGCTGATCTTCTACCTCAACTCCACTTTCTCGCCCGATCCCCATATCCCTTGACTCCCTTAATATTCAAAAATCTGTCGCTCTGTGTCTTGAATATACTCAACGACTGAGCCTCCATAGCCCTCTTAAAAGGCAGTCCTGACCATTCAGCAAGTGGGACCATGGAGTGCAGAAACATAGACTGTACCCTGATTTTTCCATCAAGGCTTCAGTCTCCCCCACCACCGCCCGCTCCAGAAACCTAGTAAATGCAGGCAAGATATATACCCACCCCAAGGAATGGGTGAAGAAAAATCAAAGGAGCTGTCAATCGAAGCCTCACTTATGGCCCTGCTAGAATCTGGCTCCGAGTGGCACAGAGGGAGGCCTCACCATAAGCCATGCTCCTGCTCAAGGGATGGGGCATTACATTGTGAGTGTCAGCCTTGGCTCAGTGGGTAGGCCTCTTGCCTCCGAGTCAGAAGGTTGTGGGTTCAAGCCCCACTACAGACACATAAGCTAGGATAAAAGTACTGAGGGAGTGCTACACTGTTGGAGGTGCCGTCTTTTAGATGGGATGTTAAACCAATTGCTCTCTCAGGTGGATGTAAAAGATCTCACGGTACTATTCAAGGAAGAGCAGGGGAGTTTATATAGGATTACATAGGATATATGACACAGAAACAGGCCACTCGGCCCAACCAGTCTATGCCGGCGTTTATGCTCCACTCGAGCCTTCTCCCGTCTTTCCTCATCTAACTCTGTCAGCATAACCCTCTATTCCGTTCTCCCTCATATGCTAATCTAGCCTCCCCTTAAATGCATCTATACTATTCGCTTCAACCACTCCCTATGGTAGCGAGTTCCACATTCTCACCACTCTTTGGGTAAAGAAGTTCCTTCTGAATTCCCTATTGGATTTCTTGGTGACTATCTCATATTGATGGCCTCTAGTTTTGCTCTTCCCCACAAGTGGAAACACTCTCTGTATCTACTCTATCAAAACCTTTCAACCCTGTGTCGTGTCCAAAATTTATCCCTCAACCAACATCACTAAAACAGATCATCTGATCATTTATCTCATTGCCGATTGTGAGTCCTCAGTGTTCACAAATTGACATGGAAATACATAGGCACATAAAAGTTACAACATGAAAATAGGCCATTCAGCCCAACCAGTCCATGTTGGCATTTACCCTCCATGCAAGCAAACAGTTCTAATCACATTTACCCACCCTGTTCCCATAACCCATCATCCACCTGTCCAATCTAGGTGTCAACCCTGGCTCAGTGGGTAGCACACTTGAGCACAAAAATCTAGGCTGACACTCCCAGCGCAGTACTGAGGGAGCGCCGCACTGTCGGAGGTGCCGTCTTTCGGATGAGACGTTAAATTGAGGCCCCGTCTGCCCTCTCAGGTGGACGTAAAAGATCCCACGGCACTATTTCGAAGAGGAGCAGGGGAGCTCAAATCAACATCACCAAAAAACAGATTATCTGGTCATTATCACATTGCTGTTTGTGGGAGCTTGCTGTGCGCAAATTGGCTGCTGCGTTTCCCACATTACAACAGTGACTACACTTCAAAAGTACTTCATTGGCTGTAAAGCGCTTTGTGACGTCCTGAGGTCGTGAAAGGTGCTATATAAATGCAAGTCTTTTATCTAATCTTGAATGTTGACATAGTTTCTGCCTCAAGCACGAACCATGGAAGTGACTTCCACATCCTCACAACTCTCTGTGTACAGATGTATCCTCTCCGTTCTAATTCTCTTACATTTAATCTTGTATCTTTGACCCAATTACCACTGAAAACAATCTGCTTCTATCTACCCTGTGCCATCCTTTCATAATTTTAAACACTTATAATATTGCCGCGTAATTTGTGCTGTTCCAATGACAAAGGACTCAATTTTTCCAAGTCTTTTTATTTCCTCATACCAGGCAGAAGCTGCATTGTAAAATCCAGATTTTATTTGGGCAAAATTCACGTTCACCCTGTGGGTGTAACACTGACTCTACTTAAGGGCCCTTTGGTGATTGTATCAACTGTAAATCACTTACCAGGTTGTTCGAAGGACACGTGCAACTGTTGGTAGTCAAAATGAAAGTTTCCTGGCAGGGTATACACCTAGCAGAGAAACAGATAAGGTGCATAAAACTGGAACTGATCCAGAGTTTACTACAATTAAAAATCAATTAGTCAAATAAACCAAACAGCACAACAAAGGGGCCAATATATACAAAGTGACAAGACCTCTTACTTTTCATAGTGGTAATAGAATTGTGCAGTGCTGTTGCTACAGCGAGAGAAAATCAACCTCCACACCTTAATTTCCCAACACTTCACTTTGCTCCCAATAAAAAAGGAAGATTAAAAAAACAAATTATTATTTAAATGGAGAGAGACTGCAGAATGCTGCGGTACAGTGGGATCTGGGGGTCCTCGTACATGAAACACAAAAAGTCAGCATGCAGGTACAGCAAATAATTAGGAAGGCAAATGGAATGTTGGCCTTTATTGCAAGGGGTATGGAGTACAAAAGTAGGGAAGTCTTGCTGCAACTGTACAGGTCGCTGGTGAGACCACACCTGGAGTACTGCGTACAGTTTTGGTCTCCATATTTAACGAGGGATATACTTGCATTGGAGACAGTTCAGAAAAGGTTCACGAGGTTGATTCCTGAGATGAAGGGGTTGTCTTATGAAGAAAGGTTGAGCAGGTTGGGCCTATACTCATTGGAGTTTAGAAGAATGAGAGGTGATCTTATTGAAACATATAAGATTCTGAGGGGGCTTGACAGGGTGGATGCAGGGAGGATGTTGCCCCTCGTGGGGGAATCTAGAACTAGGGGGCATAGTTTCAGAAAAAGGGGTCGCCCATTTAAAATGGAGAGGAGGAGGAATTTCTTCTCTGAGGGTCGTGAATCTTTGTAATTCTCTTCCCCAGAGAGCTGTGGAGGCGGAGTCATTGAATATATTCAAGGCGGAGATAGACAGATATTTGAACTACAGGGGAGTCAAGGGTTATGGGGAGCGGGCGGGGAAGTGGCATTGAGGCCAAGATCAGATCAGCCATGATCTTATTGAACGGCGGAGCAGGCTCGAGGGGCCAAATGGCCTACTCCTGCTCCTATTTCTTATGTTCTTATGTTCAAAGGAGGCTTGGGGTAATTTCAGTGCCTCTCAGACAGGGATGGCCTTATCCTGTTCCAAAATTTTTCTACGTTCCTAAGTTTGTTTCCCAGTGGTTCCAACACGTTTGCCTGTCTGAAAACTCCCTATGACAACCAAATTCCGTTAAGTTGTGCATTTTTGGCTCCCCCAGTGGTTCAACTGGCAACTTTACTGGTGTTGTCCAATAAAAATTGCTGACTAGCCAATGGTGTGGCTATGGCGACACCGTTTTAGGCTCATGTGCTAATTTTTAGTAGAAAGCCCCTTACATAAACTCAAAATACATGAACGTATTTCACTTGTGTACATTTACCTGACAAATATCGACCATCATTCAGTTACCAAGGAAGTAAGGCGCTCACAACGATCAAAAAACACTCACACACTCTGCTTTGCGTCTTACCATTTTACCAACAAACGCACAAGAAGGTTAAAGTTCACATCTATACACCACGTGAATATGAGTATCGAGATCACAGGCCCAAACGATGGTGTCTATTACTTATTTTTAATTTACTTATCGGAAATGCACTTATCCACATCTGGATTTCTAATGGGCTACATGTGGTTAAAATATTGGACATCATTGAACCAGATCACCCAGTGTGCCTTACAGAGCAGGAAAATCCTAGGGTTGAATCCCACACGGAGCAGTGCTGGACATCCTGGAGAGATGTACGTTGGACATCTTGGGGAAGTTAAGGGTTAACAGTCGAACTTCTTTGTGTCTTGAAGCAACAGGCTTTCCAATGTAAACAGGCTGACTTTGAAGCGACGTGAGGAGAAAGAATGGCTTGTCTTCCGATATGTGAAGTGCTTGTGTGAGGAAACGAGTGTAATAATATGTAACTTTAGTTTTAGGGTAATAAAACAGGGGTGGCGAATCCATTTGCTACGGATAACAGTCGGTAAGGCTTTTTCTTCAAGGGGTTTAGGGACGGTTATGTCAGGAAGTCTTGTTTGGGGGAAGTAGTTTTGAAGTAAACAAACTACAGCTGCTTACATGAATAGTCTGTTTTCAGAGGGTTTGGGAAAAGATACGTCGTACAGTCTTATCTCTGACATTTTCCTTGGATGTAGTCAAAATATGGTGTATAAAGGATCATGGTTTTCAAACAGGATCTCAGGGGGCTCGAAAGACGCAGAAACCGAAAAGCCACTCTCTGTAGACAGTTAAAGGCCGATCACCTTTACTGTGTGTCAATAAAGTCTGTTCCGTATACTCCACTACGAAGTCTCGTGCTTACTCAAAACGCGTTGTTGTGAACCAGGAGGAGAAAGGAGGGTTGACTGTCTTAACAAGCTGAATTAGGAACAAAGGAACGCACAGGACTGGAAGAGGCCAGTATGGTTTATCCAGCTGGTCCCAATGTTCGACAAAAGGTTACGCGCGATTCTGTTTTTCGATCCTCAGACTTTCTCTCGGCCAAATAGCGGTCCAATTTCCTCCTGACTTGGGTCATCTGATTCCAGACGCGGTGTGGATAGGGCTGCTACAATTAGCCATTGCTGACTGCGATACAGTCACTCCTGTTGGAAAATCCATGTGCGTGGATGACAGGCTCAGGTTTAGCCAGGACACTTCCATGATTCTATCGCTTACTGACTCTCAATGTTTGGTCTTACACATGAAAGATGGCCGCATGGGCGAAATACAGGATGGGAGCCAAAGCTTGTGGAACTGCACCCCAACAACAACAACTTGTATTTACATAACGCCTTTAACGTAGTGAAACGTCCCAGGGCGCTTCACAGGAGTGTCATCAAACAAAATTTTGACACCGAGCCACACAAGGAGATATTAGGGCAGATGGAGGCAGAGTTTAAGGAGCTTCTTAAAGGAGGAGGAGAGGCGGAGAGGTTTAGGCTGGGAATTCCAGAGCTTAGGGCCTCTGGCAGTTGAAGGCACGGCCGCCAATGGTGGAGCGGTTAAAATCGGGGATGCTCAAGAGGTCAGAATTGGACAGTCAGAACTTTGGTGTTGGTGGGGTGGGGGGTGGGTGGGGAGGAAAGAGGAGAAAAATTGCAGGACGATAAACTTTAAAAAAAAAAACACAAGGACTTCTTCAAAGACTTGGTCATGTTTCGGCGTAAGATTAGATATGAACAAATAGATATTATTCATGGACGGTGAGACACTTACATGTTACCCAAAGCGTTTGGCACGGTTATGTTGGAACAGTTTTGACAGCTTGCTGTCTTCGAGGCCAAATCCTCTGCTGCAAAAAGAAAAATCTGTGAATTCTCTCTGAATTCAAACTTTTACAGGAATTACTGATTTGAAATTCTTTTTATTCCCCCTTCAGAATGAGAGTCTCAAATGTAAATTAAAGTTATCGATGTTTTTCACTTGCTTTGTGTGCCCTGTTCCAATTGTACTACTACCCATAAAAATAGATTCATGAGCTCCGTCAGTGGCACAGTTAGCAATTCCTCTGCCCAGTGTAGAATGGAGCCAAAATGGAGCTGTAGGGCCCCAGGTTCAATTCTCGGCCTGCACTGTGCTAGCTGATTTCAGCTCATGTAGGGGTTTGAAAAAACAACCGTCAATCTTGATCGTTGCCTGTTGTTAGAAATTGCTTGTGCGCAGCATACTCCAACAGGCTGTAAAGCCAGTCATAGAATCATAGAAATCTACGGCACAGAAGGAAGCCATTCGGCCAATCGTGTCTGTGCCGGCCGAAAAAGAGCCATCCAGCCTAATCCCACTTTCCAGCTCTTGGTCCGTAGCCCTGCAGGTTACAAGTCCAAGGACAACAAAAACATACCTCGGACTTGGTTGTCTTCACATTGCTTGCAGTCTGTACACTTCAAGCACAGCCTCCGGTCCACAGACACGTAATCATTCTAAACAGTCAGCAAAACGTGAAATAAACAATGTTAAATATTTGCATATCATGCAGAAATCAGGTGTCTTTACTATTGAACTATTGGGCTGGATTTTCATGGGGAGGGCGGGTTGGGGGCGGGGCATTCCGATGCGGGCGCGAAGCCTGGGAGAACGGGTTTCCCGCAGGCCCTGCCGACTTTAACGGCAGGGGCCTGATTTGCACCTGACGCCTCTGTTTCCCGCCCGCAGACAGCCAGATGGAGAGGCTGGCTGGCTCCGGGCGGGTAGGCCTGTGGCACTAGGCCGCACAGAGGAGGGAGGCAGGGAGGGATTGGTGAGGGCTGGTGATCCGGCCTCCGGAGGATGGAGGCGGGGGGGATCGTGGCCAGCCTCATGCTGATTGCGGATCGGAGGCCTCGTGAGGGGGTCTCCGATCGCAGCGGGTGGGCTAGGCAGGGACCCTGGATCCAGGAGGTAGGTATAAAGGCACTTACCTCCTGGATGCAGCAATCCTCGCCTTGCTGTAACTGCCGTGTTGTACGAGGTGTGTAAAACCCGACCAGATAGAGTTACAAACAAAATGGAGGTTAAAAAAGAGACTTCCAGCCTTAGCGTAATATTTAAATTGACGTCCCGCCTCCTGGCAGCGGGTTGGCTGCCCGCCCCCCCCCATCCCGCCTCCATTAAAACTAGACGTGGGCGGGTTGGAGGCAGGTGCAGGTCGGGATTCCGAATTTTAACAATTTAACATAGAAACATAGAAAAATAGGAGCAGGAGTAGGCCATTCGGCCCTTCAAGCCTGCTCCGCCATTCAATATGATCATGGCTGATCCTCTATCTCAATACCATATTCCTGCTCTCTCCCCATACCCCTTGATGCCTTTTGTGTCTAGACTACCCCCACATTCCAAACCCACCCTTTTTTTTTTTAAAAAGGTTAAAAATTCCCCCATTGTCTTACTATTTACTATTGAATTCAAGCCTTGGATGTGACCGGAAACGTCCTTCACTGGGTGAGCTTCATAGCAGCGACAATGGGTTGAAGAGTACAAGACACTACAAGTGCACCACTTCATTGAGCAGTAATATATTCGGCAGGATTTGTCCTGCTCCACAGAAATGCAGTTGCTGTCAGCTGCCCATGAAGTGGTGAGGATGCTGTTCACGGAGACCCCAGAACTCCCTACCTTCCTGGTTGAAGAGCCCGGCATGGAGAAGGGGAAAAACAGCGGTAGGCGACTGAAACCAGAAAACAGGCAAACAATTCATTCTTCTAAACCCCAGAGAGTATTGGCCCAATCTGCTCAATCTCTCCTCAGAGGACAACCCTCTCATCCCAGGAATCAATCCAGTGAACCTTCATTGCATTGCGAACATAAGAACACAAGAATTAGGAGCAGGAGTAGGCCATAGGGCCCCTCGAGCCTGCTCCGCCATTCAATAAGATCATGGCTGATCTTCGACCTCAACTCCACTTTCCCGCCCGATCCCCATAATCCTTGATTCCCCTAGCGTTTGAGGCGATTACCATAGATGCATTTAAGGAGAAGCTAGATAAGTACATGAGGGAGAAAGGACTTGAAGGATATGATGATAGGGTGAGAAAAAGTAATGTGGGAGGAGGCTTGTTTGGAGCATAAACACTGGCATAGACCAGTTGGGTCGAATGGCCTGTTTCGGTGCTGTACATTCTATGTACTTGTATGTACGTAATTATTTTTACTTTCTACTTTTCTCATCCAATCTTTAGTGCCCCTGAAGGACAAAAAAATCCCACAAAATACCTAAGATTTCAACGTTCTGGGTCGCCATCCAGCGACTCCTCCTTGAAAATGCGTGTGATTGGATATCGTGCGAGGTCGGGATTGGGGCTCGAGTGCGGTGCCGTCACTGCCATCCCCCAATCGAAATACCTGCCGACGCACATCGTCTAGGCTCGCGCAGGAAGAAGGGTCACTTGGGTGGGGCAAAGGGAGGGGGTAGCTGTCGACATCCCATTAGAATCAAACCCCAGCGCAAGTCAACCTCATCGGGAGAGGAGGAGAGAAAAGTGGCGGGGAAAGAAAACGATCACAACCTAGTATTCGTCCATAATTAGAATCATAGAATGATGAGGTACAGAAGGAGGCTATTCAGCCCATCGTGCCATCTTTGGTAGAGCTATCCAATTAATCCCATTTCCCCATAGCCCTGTAAACATTTTCCCTTTCAAAATTTAAGAACATAAGAAATAGGAGCAGGAGTAGGTCATACGGCCCCTCGAGCCTGCTCCGCCATTCAATAAGATCGCGGCTGAACTTTGACCTCAACTCCACTTTCCCGCCCGATCGCCATATCCCTCGATTCCTCTTAGAGTCCAAAAATCTATCGATCTCCGCCTTGAATATACTCAACGACTGAGCCTCCACAGCCCTCTGGGGTAGAAAATTCCACAGATTCACAACCCTCTGAGTGAAGAAATTCCTCCTCATCTCAGTCATAAAATGGCCGACCCATTATCCTGAGATTATGCCCCCTAGTTCTCGACTCTCCAGCCAGGGAGAAACAACCATTTTGATACACATCACACTACCCAGTGGTTGGAAGCACGGCATAATACCGTGGCTGGTTGCAGGCGCGTGCTTGTGCCTGTATCTAATCTGGAGTGATGGAGCTTAGTCCCTTTCAATAAATGAGTGTTTACAGTGTTGAAGATGTCATGGTCATCTTCACCCTGCTAACACTGTAAATACCTCAGGTTTTTTAAACCGTCAATCTAAACATTGAATCTCAATCAACCAGCGGAGAGTTTTCATTTACCAATTTTCCTTCGGTCACTTACATTGCGATTGCACGGATCGCACCGTGCTAGGGGGGATCCAGTATCAACCATTGTATAACCATCGTTACAGATACAACGGAGGCCTAGGAGTGAAAAGCAAACACAGTATCAATAAATTAAATCAATCGACGAGCCACATATGATCATGTTTCCATCGGAAGCGGCCTGCTCCAGCGGCGGTTGCTGAACTCACAGGTTATTTCCGTTTTCAGCAATTCTTATGCCAATTCTCTCCCCATGAGTAAACCTGAGCCCCAAAACCCACGGGCCCTCCGTCCCGGGAGCTGGGACGCGCCCGTCGGCGAATCCCAGTGCCGACCCCGCCAAAGTTCGTGGGGTCGGGGCGGGCGGTGGCCTTATTAGCATACTCGGGTGCATGGGTCTGCCAGTCCTGCGGAGGTGTGCTAGGTCCAGGGAAGGGGGTTCAGCAGGGCACACCCCCCCCCCCCCTCCGAAAAGATGACCGCAAAGCCCCATCAGCCCCCTTTGTAAGGGGTGGGGGGAGGCTGAAAAATTTTCCTCTTATCCTTCCTGATTTCAGGGATAGATACAAGTCACGGCCCAGGCCTGGACTCGTAGGTGGGCCCCAGACGGCTAGCCAGAATGCCTGCTTTCACTCGGCGCACCGGCCCACTGATATCCCGCCAGTCTGTGGCTGTAAACAGTCTGAGAGACCCGAGCCCATCCTCTGCCACTGGCCTTGTTTTGGGCAAGTGGAAGCTTCGCTCCCAACAAGGACCCGTGGAAACTGCCCAGTGTATCCAGGTCCCCGGCTCAATTTTTGAGCTTTCTGCCAGACTCCCCCTGGAGTCCAGACAGGAGTGCACTGGAAGAGCTGCAGATATTTGACCCCACTGAATTTAATACATGCAGCAGGATATACAGGACTACGGGAAAAGGGCAGTGGGATTCGTTTTCAAGTGCTTTAGCAAAGAGCTGGCACATTGATGTTTCGGGAGCTTGCTGTGCGCAAACTGGCTGCTACGCTTCCTACACTACAACAGTGAATGCACTTCAAAAGTACTTCATTGGCTGTAAAGCGCTTTGAGATGATCGGAGGTCATGAAGGGTGCTATATAATTGCAAGTTAGTTCTTCCTTTCCTTCCTTCCACATATACAATTGGCTTGCTTTTGTGCTGCAAACATTGTTCTCAGGCAGTGCAGCACTCCCTCAGTACTGCTCTTGAGTGCCAGCCATGGCTCAGTGGGTAGCACTCTTGCCTCTGCATCAGAAGGTCATGGGTTCCAGTCCCACTCCAGAGACTTGAGCACAAAAATCTAGGCTGACACTCCAGTGCAGTGCTGAGGGAGTGCTGCACTGTCGGAGGTGCCGTCTTTCAGATGAGACGTTAAACTGAGGCCCCGTCTGCTCTCTCAGGTGGACAGAAAAGATCCCACGGCATTATTTTGAAGAAGAGCAGGGGGAGTTATCCTGGTGTCCTGGCCAATATTTATCCCTTAATCAACATCACTAAACAAAAAAATTATCTGGTCATTACCACATTGCTGTATGTGGGAGCTTGCTGTGCGCAAATTGGCTGCTGCATTTCCTACATTACAACAGTGACTACACTTCAAAAGTACATCCTTGGCTGTAAAACGCTTTGAGACGTCATGAGGTCATGAAAGGCGCTATAGAAATGCAAGTCTTTCTTTCATACGAATTTGTAAGATTATTCTTTCATATATTATAAAGGTAAATATATTCTTGCGTCTTCCCCGCTTATCAAAATGGAGGCAGATGGACAGACAAGGCCATCAAAATGGAGGGAGACTAATAGTCTGCCTCTATTCTGATGGTCTGATCGAACAGATGAACTTATTAAAAATGGAGAGAGCACTATAAACTGGGCTATTAAAATGAATGCATAATATTTCTGGCCTATCAAATAGAAATAAAAACATTCAACAAATTTAACAAACTACTTTTAATACCACGTGCATTGTCAGTAGGAAAAATTAACCTATCTTACTTTCTCAGATCTATTCTTAAATTCATCTTTTCAGTATTTACCTTTATCTTTTTTACCAATGATCCCTGTTTACAATCGCGACTGGAGTACATCAACTACAATAACTGCGGTTATTTACAGTCTCATTATATTTGCTTATCATTTTCCATATCGCGGATCTCACGAGGCCCATTTATTTGAGCCACTGTCACAGCCGCATACAGTCTTAGTTTAATAAGATTTTTTTTTTTATCTGCAGGCACCACCGAACACACTACCAATAATGTCTTTATACTGCTGATGGTTCAATTAAGCTAGGTTACACTAAGAGGATGAACACTGCCCATTCATTCTCAGTATCCTTCAGAGCAGTGAAAAGATCCCATCAGAGAACATTAAAATGAATGTCAGAAATAGACAACTCTTTTCTTCCCCTCTAATTATCTTCTTTCCTCTCCTGACGGCGTTGTCGCCTTCGCAGGAACCAGCAGTATCCAAGGACCTCACCTATTCTTCGTGGGCGAGAATGAATGCTGCGTGTTGGCATAATATTGAACTGTGGTGGGCATCAGAGCTGAGCATAATCTGGTCCTCACTCAACATCCACAGTTGAGCCTTTTCAAGAAGGTTGCTACTTGATAACAACAACAACAACAACTTGTATTTATACAGCGCCTTTAACGTAGTAAAACATCCCAAAGCGCTTCACAGGAGCGTTATCAGAACAAATTTGACACCGAGCCACATAAGGAGATATTAGGATGGGGAGGTAGGTTTTAAAGAGCGTCTTTAAGGAGGAGAGAGAGGTAGAGAGGTGGAGAGGTTTAGGGAGGGAATTCCAGCGCTTAGGGCCTAGACAGCTGAACACACGGCCGCCAATGGTGGAGCGATGAAAATTGGGGATGTGCAACGGGCCAGAATTGGAGGAACGCAGAGATCTCGGGGGTGGGGGGGGGTTGTAAGGCTAGAGGAGATTATAGAGATAGGGAAGGGGCGACGCTATGGAAGGATTGGACACAAGGATGACAATTTTTAAATTGAGGTGATGCAGGACACATAACGATCAATTGCAGAAACCCTGGCTCTTTCCTTCTCCTATCTAGCCCAGGGCACCCAAATCATTTTCCCACCACTGCCAGGATGATGCCAGCATAAATTGGTGCGCACCTTTCTTAAGCCACGGTACAGGTAGAGCTGGAAGATGTAGGTGAGGTTTTAAATGAATATTTTGCATCTGTGTTCACTTTGGAGAAGGACGATGTAGGCATAGAAATCAGGCAGGGGGATTGTAATATACTTGAACAAATTAGCATTGAGAGGGAGGAGGTACTAGCGGTTTTAGCGGGCTTAAAAGTGGATAAATCCCCAGGCCCAGATGAGATGTATCCCAGGCTGCTGTGTGAGGCAAGGGAGGAGATTGCAGGGGCTCTGACACACATTTTCAGAACCTCTCTGGCCACAGGGGAGGTGCCAGAGGACTGGAGAACAGCTAACGTAGTACCATTATTCAAGAAGGGTAGTAGGGATAAACCAGGGAATTACAGGCCAGTGAGCCTAACATCAGTGGTAGGGAAATTATTGGAAAAATTCTGAGGGACAGAATTAGTCTCCACTTGGAGAGGCAAGGATTAATCAAGGATAGTCAGCATGGTGTTGTCAGGGGGAGATCATGTCTAACCAATTTGATTGAATTTTGAGAGGGGGTGACTAGGTGTGTGGATGAGGGTAGTGCAGTTGGTGTAGTCTACATGGACTTCAGTAAGGCTTTTGACAAAGTCCCGCATGGGAGACTGGTCAAGAAGGTAAGAGCCCATGGGATCCAGGGCAATTTGGCACATTGGATCCAAAATTGGCTTAGTGGCAGGAGGCAGAGGGTGATGGTCGAAGGTTGTTTTTGTGACTGGAAGCCTGTGTCCAGTGGTGTACCGCAGGGATCGGTGCTGGGTCCTTTGCTGTTTGTAGTGTACATTAATGATTTGGATATGAATGTAGGAAGTATGATCAGTAAGTTCGCAGAGGACACGAAAATTGGTGGATTGGTAAATAGCGAGGAGGGAAGCCTCAGGCTACAGGACAATATAGACGGGTTGGTCAGATGGGCAGAACAGTGGTAAATGGAATTTAACCCTGAAAAGTGTGAGGTGATGCATTTTGGGAGGACTAACAAGACAAGGGAATACATAATGAATGGTAGGACCCTAGGAAGGACAGAGGATCAGAGGGCCCTTGGTGTGCATGTACATAGATCCCTGAAGGCAGCAGGACAGGTAGATTAGGTGGTTAAAAAGGCATATGGGATACTTGCCTTCATTAGCCGAGGCATAGAATATAAGAGCAGGGAGGTTATGATGGAGCTGTACAAAACGCTAGTTAGGCCACAGCTTGAATACTGTGTGCAGTTCTGGTCGCCACACTATAAGAGGGATGTGATTGCATTGGAGAGGGTGCAGAGGAGATTCACCAGGATGTTACCTGGGCTGGAGCGCTTCAGCTATGAAGAGAGACTGGACAGGCTGGGGTTGTTTTCCTTAGAGCAGAGAAGGCTGAGGGGGGACCTGATTGAGGTGTACAAAATTATGAGGGGCATAGATAGGGTAGATAGAAAGGAACTTTTCCCCTTAGTAGAGGGGTCAATAACCAGGGGGCATAGTTTCAAGGTAAGGGGCAGGAGGTTTAGAGGGGATTTGAGGAAAAACTTTTTCACCCAGAGGGTGGTTGGAATCTGGAACTCACTGCCTGAAAGGGTGGTAGAGGCAGGAACCCTCACAACATTCAAGAAGCATTTAGATGAGCACTTGAAATGCCATAGCATACAAGGCTACGGACCAAGTGCTGGAAAATGGGATTAGAATAGACAGGGCTTGATGGCCGAGCGGACACAATGGGCCGAAGGGCCTCTTTATGTGCTGTATAACACTATGGCTCTAACTCTAAGTAAACTCACTGCCTCAGGATCAGTGATCTGATGTGTGTGACAGTAGCCCAATGACTGGCCCGCCCAATATTCTCTTCTTCCCTGCAGATGCAGCCCCCGGCCAACACCCAGTGCTCTCCCCGCACCAATACCATTAAGAATGGGAACTCACGGCAAGGGGGGAATTACCGGGAACTCAAGGCATGGGGGAGCACATCCCATCACTCCTTGCAGTATGATGCTGGAGCTTTTACCTGCTGAAACTCTCCAGTCCATGCTTTAGTTACCTCCAGAGCCGTCTATTCCAATGATCTCCTGGTCAACATCCCATCTTTTACCAGTCATACACTGGAGATCATCCAAAACTCTGCTGCCTGCTTCCGAACCCACGCGAAATCCCGTTCACCCATCACCCTATTGCTCGTTGACCTACATTGCTCCTGGTCTACCAAGGCCTCAATTTTCATCCTCGTGTTCAAATTCCTCCATGTCCTCGCCTCTCCCGATCTCTGTAACCTCTCCAATCCTCCAAGAACTCTGCGTTCCTCCATCTATAGCCTCTTGTGTATCTCCTGCTCCCTTCGGCACACCATTGCCGGCTGTGCCTTCTGCCGTCTAGGCCCCCAAGCTCTGGAATTCCCTCCCTAAACCTCTCCGCCTCTCTCTCTCCTTTAAGATGCTCCTTAAAACCTACCTCTCTGACCAAGCTTTTAGTCACCCATCCTAACATCTCCTTCTTTGGCTCGATGTCTGATTGCATTTCTGTGAAACGCCTTGGGACATTTTGCTACGTTAAAGTCGCTATAGAAATGCAAGTTATTGTTGTAATTTATTTTTTTACTTATGTGCATGGTAACTGTAAATTGAGGAGCTTGGTACAGACATCATCCTAAGGGAATGAATTTACTCAGAGTGCCTTCAATGTGTACCATGGTGCAGAAATGCAAACAGCTTTCATTCCATCACATTCATATTTTTAGTGCATAGAGGGGATTAAACCCCATGGGCCTTTTGTGGTTATCCTGTAACCTTAAATTTACTTAACATAAAAAGGTTGGTGCCGAGTCCATTGACCTCAGCTGGAAGGAGAGGGGCTGTGGTGACACTACAATTGGACTCGGGTGGGAAAAAAATACATCAATTGTCATTTGTGCTCTTAATCACTTCTGCTGGAAGTGTGTGCGTGTGGAGGTTGCATGAGGGCAGGAGCAGGTTTAAGAACATGAGAAATAGAAGCAGGAGTAGGCCATTCGGCCCCTCGAGCCAGCTCCGCCATTCAATAAAATCATGGCTGATCTTCGACCTCAACTCCACTTTCCCGCCCGATCCCCATATCCCTTGATTCCCCTAGAGTCTGAAAATCTCTCGATTTCAGCCTTGAATCTTTGGCCTTTGGCTGTGATGCCACCATGGGAAAATAGCCTTCCTATTTTCACTGTCGAGGCTCACGCATGAAGCATGGCCCCATGGGGGGAGAGGGCGGAGGGCTGCTGGTGCACATGAGCGCGTATCCCAGCACGAGTCACCACCCTGATGAGAGGAATGGGCGGGCGGAGCGAGGCACAGGGAACTGGAGCTCCAGACTCGGTCTGTGGAGTGACCTATTCACGGGATGTGGGCGTCGCTGGCAAGGCCAGCATTTATTGCCCATCCCTAATTACCCTTGAGAAGGTGGTGATGAGCCGTCTTCTTGAACCGCTGCAGTCCGTGTGGTGAAGGTACTTCCACAGTGCTGTTCGGAAGGGAGTTCCAGGATTTTGACCCAGCGACGATGAAGGATCGGCCGATATACTTCCAAGTCAGGGTGGTGTGTGGCTTGGAGGGGAACTTGGAGGTGGTGGTGTTCCCATGCGCCTGCTGCCCTTGTCCTTCCAGGTGGAAGAGGTCGCGGGTTTGGGAGGTGCTGCCGAAGAAGCCTTGGCGAGTTGCTGCAGTGCATCTTGTAGATGGTACACACTGCAGCCACGGTACGCCAGTGGTGGAGGGAATGTCATGTGTCTTTGAATGGGTTGACGCATTCGGTCACTGTTTCTTTGGCCGAGTTGCCATTTACTAACATGGTTGGTTCATCCTGCAAAGTGATTGGCCAGATGATAATCCTCTAAGCTAAACTACTCAAATGTGCAGTTTTACAGAACGATGCTATCATTTTGATCACAAATCGACTCCCTTTTGTGAACATTCAGCTTCACAACCACAATGAAAAAATGCCCAATCATTTCCTTTCACAAGTACAATTTTCCACCAAAAACCTGTCTTTTAACCCAAACTGCTTCGTTCTGATGCAGCCTGGGTACACCGAGGTAATACTGCACAGTAATAAATGTTTAAATACCAAAGCAAAAGGAACAGCAGTAAGTAGCAAAAGCTAACATTTTGCAAATGCAGTTCTTTCTATGCTGTCTTTTGTATCCCCAGTCTCCTCATTCTATCAGTAGACTCGCTTATCTCACTTTCCCAATTCCATTGACGAGCTTGCAGTCATTAATTTAAAAGCTTGAATTGCATTTTCTCTGTCCCTTCATTTTGATTAAGAGAATGATCTCAGTGCTCTCAGCCTCCCTTCACGACCCAGTGATCTAATCCCACAAAATTTTTTTATTGCTCTCACCAGTACTCCTTGGATTCCAGTCTTTCCGTGAATTGTCAGCAGCCTATTTGACCTTCACAGCTGGGCGCTATACTTTTCTCGCCTGACATTCACACGCAAGCACTTTACACCAAGGATCACTGGTCATTCTAATATTGAGGCCAATTTTATAAAAAACGCCCATTGCCATACTGGCTAAGATCAGCAAACTGAGCATATAATCCAGGCTGACACTCCAATTTCAGTACTGAGGGAGTGCTGCACTGTCGGAGGAGCCGTCTTCTGAACGACACGTTAAACCGAGGCCCCGTCTACCCTCTCAGGTGCGGTAAAAGATCCCATGGCACTATTTCGAACATAAACACAAAAGATCCCGTGGCACTATTTCGAAGAAGAGCAGGGGAGTTCTCCCCGGTGTCCGAGGGCCAATATTTATCCCTCAGCCAATATCACTAAAAAAATTATCTGGTCATTATCTCATTGCTGTTTGTGGGAGCTTGCTGTGCGCAAATTGGCTGCTGCATTTGCCTACATTACAACAGTGACTACACTTCAAAAGTACTTAATTGGCTGTAAAGCGCTTTGGGACGTCCTGAGGTTGTGAAAGGCGCTATATGTCTTGCTGCAGTTGTACAGGGCCTTGGTGAGACCACACCTTGAGTATTGTGTGCAGTTTTGGTCGCCTTATCTGAGGAAGGATGTTCTTGCCATGGAGGGAGTGCAGTGAAGATTCACCAGACTGATACCTGGGATGGCAGGAATGACGTATGAAGAGAGATTGGGTCGATTAGGAGTATATTCGCTGGAGTTTAGAAGAATGAGAGGGGATCTCATTGAAACTTATAAAATTCTAACAGGACTAGACAGACTAGATGCAGGAAGGATGTTCCCGATGGCGGGGAGTCCAGAACCAGGGGTCACAGTCTAAGGATAAGGGGTAAGCCATTTAGGACTGAGATGAGGAGGAATTTCTTCACCCAGAGAGTGGTGAACCTGTGGAATTCTCTACCACAGAAGGCAGTTGAGGCCAACTCATTAAATATATTCAAGAAGGAGTTAGATATATTTCTTACGGCTAAAGGGATCAAGGGATATGGGGAGAAAGCAGGGACAGGGTACTGAGTTTGGATGATCAGCCATGATCTCATTAAATGGCAGAACAGCCTCGAGGGGCCAAATGGCCTACTCCTGCTCCTATCTTCTATGTTTCTATGTTTCTATAAATGCAAGTCTATCTTTTTTAATATTCCAGGGAAGTGTTAAAAACCGAACACAGTATTCCAAGTATATATACACCAACCATACACATTTTTTATGAATAGTGTGGTAGCCTGGTGGTTATGGTGCTGGACGAGAGATTGTGAGCTTAAATCCTACCATGGCAAGTTGTGAAACTGAAATCAATGAGTCTGGTCATTTGAGGGCTATCACCAGAAAAATGGCCATGAAAGCTGCCGGATTATCATCAAAACCCAACTGGTTCACTAAAGTCCTTCATGGAAAGGAAGGGGACCTGCCACGCCTACCTGTGACTCCAGTCCCACATCATATGTTTGACTCCTGATGTCCTCATGTCAGCCAAGGGATGGGCAATAAATGCTGCCTTTCCAGTTCTGCCCACATCCCAAGATCAAATTTTGAAAAGTGCATGTTTCAGACACACTGTTCGCACTCCTACCTGGAAAGGTGTGGGATTCAAACTTTCCGTGCAACATCCTGATCGCCCCATAATGCACCAGCACAATTAACAGCCCTGGTAAAATAGTCTAGTTGTGTGTCATGTATACAACAATTTCATCTATACAACAATCAAGAAAGAGCTTGCATTTATATAGCGCCTTTCCACGACCCCAGGACGCCCCAAAGCACGTTACAACAACAACAACTTATTTTTATATAGCACCTTTAATGTAATAAAACGTCCCGAGACACTTCACAGGAGTGTTATCTAAAAAAAAAAGGTTGACACCGAGCCACAGAACTGCAGATGACCAAAAGCTTGAGGAATAAGTAGTGGAGAGGTGGAGAGGTTTAGGGAGGGAATTCCAGAGCTTAGGGCCCAGGCAGCCGAAGGCACGGCCGCCAATGGGTGGAGCGATTAAAATCGGGGATGTTCATAAGGCCAGAATAGCTGACGCACAGAGGTCCAGGGGGATTATAGGGCTGGAGGAGATTACAGGGATAACGAAGTACTTTTTGAAGTGCAGTCACTGTCGTAACGTAGGAAACGCGGCAGCCAATTTGCGCACAGCAAGCTCCCACGAACAATCTCATCTGTACAACAATCTCAGATTGTTGTTATTAGAAGTATCACAAAAGAGCTCAATCACGTTCTCACCCAGTATCTGTACATACCCACTTGCCGGCAGGAGCTGGTAGGAGTGGGAGTCCGAGCTGATATTGTCCTTCCCTATCCCAGGAACTCCAAGCCCAACTGTGGCACCCAGACCACACAATCGTCCAATTCTACTTTCCCTCTAATTGCTTGAGCTTTCAAGTAATATGTGAGGCACTTTATTAAATGACTTAAAATCAAACTACAGAACACCTGATGGATTGCCCTGTCTTCAAACCAGCACACGCTCAAAATGTAAACCGGCCTCCTTACTCTTTGATTTTTAATTCACTGTTTTGTTACACAAGTTATATCTTAACTAGCGTGCTACATTTCTATTATATCATAACCAATTTTACAACAAAACTTAATGCTTGTTACATTTTGAGGTTTTCAGCTCTACATAGTTTTCTTAGGTTCTGGTTATTGGATCACTGCTGTAGACAAACCCTCAGAATGTGGCTTTACTCTCCCAATATCTAAATAAATTGTCACAAGGTTAGGGATCATACAGAAAACCCTCATGACTGTAATTTAGCTACTGGTTTTATCAGGTGCGTGATCATCCTCAACTTCAGATGGTAGCAGAATAAGCACTTCACTAAAATAGTGGCTCAGGCTACATACTGCCAAACAGATTTAGTAAACAATGTACGGATAGATGAACAGAAGCAATGAGTGTCGAGTTTCAATAGTTGCAGACTTAACTCTTTCTCCTCAGAAGACAGAATGATAACTGTCGCCTCTGCTTTGCTAAGCTGCAATGTAAACTGGACGGGCACACTATCCCTATTACCCTTTTACAAGTCGGTTTAGTGTTGATCATTTTGAAAGAGACACTCTGCTCGTTAAAGTGTTTTGGCAAACGAGTTCTCTTTTTGTGTACAAACACGTGGCACGGTGACGTAAGTCTCATCGCCCCATCACCTGCTTGTGACAGCACTGTGGGGAAGTGCCTTTCATGCTCTTGTCTCTCTCGATGCAAGCTCTTCTTGGTGCATCAATGCTGCTGCACAATTTATCCATCTTTTACCAAGTGCCAGTGTTTTATTCAAGGGTTTCCCCTCCTAGGAACGGGAGGTTAAAGTTACTACCCATCCAAATAGTATTTGTTATTGAATATCTAAATAGTCAAGAAAAATTATGTAAAAGGACCAGCTAGGTCTTTTCAGTCATGGAATTGTTTCCCTCAGAAATCCATTCTCAGTTACACAGTGCAACTGACAAAAGCTTCCTCACAGAAACAGTTTCCAAATCCTAAAGGCCTAACTCTGTCCACTGTACTGTGTTTCTCTTGAAGACAGTGATACTATATATAAATGGGGCAGCCTAGTTCCTCCTGGAACAAGAAGTGCTAACTGTGCATGTACAGCAACAACCTGCATTTATATAGCACCCTTAACGTAGTAAAAAAACGTCCCAAGCCTCTTCACAGGAGCGTTGGCAGAAAAATTTAACACCGAGCCACATAAAGAGATATCAGGACAGGTGACCAAAAGCTTGGTCAAAGTATGCAATGCGCTGCGCATAGTGCGTACATGCACATCATTGCTGCAAGTTTCTGGAGGATATGGACTGTGGTCCCAGCTAGACATGTTCAGTCTGAAAGACTGTATTTATAAAAAAAAGCACCTTTCACGATGTTCCAAAGCACTTTACAGCCAATGAAGTACATTTTTTTTTTGAAGTGTAGTCACCTGTTGTAATGTAGGAAACGCGGCAGCCAATTTGCGCACAGCAAGCTCCCATAATGACCAGATAATCTGTTTTTGCGATGTTGATTGAGGGATTAATATTGGCCAGGATGAACTCCCCTGTTCTTCTTCAAAATAGTGCCAAGGGATCTTTTACATCCACCTGAGAGGGCAGACGAGGCCTCAGTTTAACTTTTCATCTGAAAGACGGCACCTCCAACAGCACAGCCCTGCACTGGAGTGTCAGCCTAGATTTGTACGCTCAAGTCTCTGGAATGAGACTTTTGAACCCACAACCTTCAGCCTCAGAGGCAAGAGTGCTACCCACTGCGCCACAGCTGACACCTGCTTAACAGCAGGAATCTGAGGTAAAACCAAAAAATGTTGGAAATACACAGCAGGTCTGTCTGCTTCTGAAAACATGTTTTATTTTAGATCCTTGTCAGCTGTGGCTCAGTGGGTAGCACTCTCACCTCTGAGTCAGAAGGTTGTGGGTTCAAGTCCCACTCCAGGGACTTGAGCACAAAAATCTAGGCTGACACTCCCAGTGCAGCTGCTGAGGGAGTGCGGCACTGTCGGAGGTGCCGCCTTTCGGATGAGATGTTAAACTAAGGTCCCGTCTGCTCTCTCAGGTGGACGTAAAAGATCCCACGGCACTATTTTGAAGAAGAGCAGGGGAGTTCTCCCCGGTGTCCCTGACCAATATTTATCCCTCAATCAACATCACAAAAACAGATTATCTGGTTATTATCACATTGCTGTTTGTGGGAGCTTGCTGGGTGCAAATTGGCTGCCGCATTTCCTACATTACAACAGAGACTACACTTCAAAAAAAAAACCTCATTGGCTGTAAAGCGCTTTGGGATGTCCCAAGGTTGTGAAAGGCGCTATATAAATGCAAGTCTTTCTTTTATGCCTGAACCTGAATTTTTGCAGGTGTTGAGTGACCCACAGTGAGGGAAGCTTGGACTCACGTCATTTAGTATAGAGAGGTCTTTCATGATGCTGGGATATGATGGAGACTGTTGGTTTCTGAGTGATGTTATGCTATTTCCAGTTATACTGGGGCTGACACAATGCTACTCTACTGCCTCACCTTCTATTTTGGTGGTTTAAACCCAGGATGGTACAATTACTACTTCACCTGAGGAAGGGGCGATCGATAGCTCCGAAAGCTTGTGATTTCAAATAAAACTGTTGGACTATAACCTGGTGTTGTGCGACCTCTCAATTTTGTCCACCCCAGTCCAACACCAGCATCTCCGCATCATGGTACAATAGAAACATAGGAGCAGGAGGAGGCCATTCAGCCCCTCGAGCCTGTTCCGCCATTCAATTCGAAGATGGCTGATCTGTATTATTAACTCCATCTATCCGCCTTGGTTCCGTAACCATTAATACTCTTGCCTAACAAAAATCTATCAGTTTTGACATCTTCAATTGACCCCCAACTTCAACAGCTCCTTTCTGAGGGAGAGAGTTGCAGAATTCCACTATCCTTTGTGTGAAGAAGTGCTTCCTGCCATCACCCCTAAACAACCTGGCTCTAATTTTAAGGTTGTACCCCCTTGTCCTGGACTCCTCCCACCAGAGGAAATAGTTTCTCTCTATCTACCCTATCAAATCCTTTAATCATCTTAAATACTGCAATTCCGTAATCTTATATACTTAAGGGAATACAAGCCTAGTCGATAAAAAAAACTGTCCTCATAATTTAACTCTTTTAAACTGAATGCATTTATCCCTTTATTGGGACAAGTCGTTTGTTGCAGCATTTTCAGTTCTTTGTGTGTGGAGATAGGTGCACTGAGCGACAAATCAAGGCTTACACAAAATGCAGAGAATCACAGGATGCCACAAGGGGACATAAATCACTGGGCTTGGCCCCCCTGATGAAGCAGGCAGGAGCACGTCAGGGTTTTAGCAGCCGTTCTGTTCACAGTCTGGCAATAATAGTGCAGGGAGGAGAGGAGGAGGAGAAGGAGAAGAAGAAAGACAAACTCCGCGACTTACCGTCAGCGCCTCGCCTGAGATCCTTGCCGCACGGGGAGCACCGCAGACTGGAGACATCGTAGAACTGGGAGCTGGGGCAGGACTGGGGCTGAACAAAGGACAGGGAGGTCTCGCCGGCCCGAGCCAGGCGCAGCTCGGCCAGGAGAAGGGGCACGACCACTGCAGCAGGAAACGCACCGAGCATACTGCAACCAACAAAAAAATCCACCACCCCAACTCCTGACTGGAAAGTCAACCAACTGGCCTGAACCTCTCAGCGGCGCTTTCTGTGTACAAGCCGTGTCTATGGTTTCCAGACTAGGGTGTCAAATTACACTTTCCAAATAATCCCTTTCCCCAGCCACTGCGATTGGTTTGTGGGCATCTTTCTCATGCATTACACACACACACTCGTCTTTCTCGTTTCCCAAGCACATTTTGGGCTCACTCCTTTCATCCAGTAGTTTCTAATGTCTTCATTGAATAAAAACTCCGCTGGGCTTTTAAAAAAAAAAAATCTCTTATTCCACTTTCTAATAGAAATTGTGTAACTTGCATTTATATAGCGCCTATTCACAACCTCAGGATGCCCCGAAGCGCTTTACAGCCACTTCTGGAGTGGAGTCACTCTTGTAATGTAGGAAACGTGGCAGCCAATTTGCACACAGCAAGGTCCCACAAACAGCAATGCGATAAATGACCAGATAATCTGTTTTTTAGTGATGTTGGTTGAGGGATAAATTCTGGCCAAGACACAGGGGAGAACCTCCCCTGCTCTTCTTTGAATAGTGCCGTGGGATCTCTTACATCCAACCCAAGAGGGCAGACGGGGGCCTTGGTTCAACTTCTACATCCGAAAGACGGCACCTCCGACAGTGCAGCACTCCCGCAGTACTGGCACTAAAGTGTCAGCGTAGAATTTTGTGCCCAAGTTTCTGGAGTGGGACTAGAACCCACAACCTTCTGACTCAGAGGCCCGAGTGCTACCCACTGAGCCACAGCTGACACATTGGGGGGAATTTTATCATGGGCGTGGGTGGGGGGTTAAATTGGCAAAAAATTCGAAGCGTGTCGGGAAGCCGCTCCGACCCGCTGACTTCTGGGTTTTACTGAGACAGGACAAGGGGCGGGCAGCCAATCTGCTCCCAGGAGGCGGGTTGGCATTTGAAATAGGTTAGCGAGGCTGGGAGCCTCGGATTTAACCTGCTTTGCAGGTTTTACTGTGGCCGGCAGGGTTTCCCAGCAGCTGCAGCGAGGTGGGGACAGCCTCAGGCAGCACTCCTTGTGGGCCCCCCCCCCAAGCTCCCCCACCATCAGACACCCCCCATGAACACCCCCGGGGTCGGGGATCGGAGCCCCCTTGGGATCAGACTCCCCACCCCCACCCGTGGTCGGGGATCGGACCCTCCTTGGGATTGGAACCCCCCCACTCCCGGGTCAGGGATCCTATGTTAAATAATCTCAAGAAATAGAGAGGGGAAAGCAGCAAAGAGAGATCATGTCTGCTTATTTTTTTGATACTGCCTATTTTGTCGTGGTACAGAAATAATTTGCATGTATATAGCAGCTTTCATGTCCTGAGGGAGTCCCAAAGTGCTTTACACCCAATGAAGTACTTTGAAGTTAGTCACTGTTGTAATGTAATTAAATGACAAACAGAAATGAGATAAATGATTAGATAATCTGTTTTTAGTGATGTTGGTTGAGGGATAAATATTGGCCAGGACACTGGGGAGAAATCCCCTGCTCTTCGAATTGTGCCATGGGATCTTTTACGTCCACCTGATAATAGCATAGATGCTGATTATATTATCCCCTTCCTTTCCATTCAGTTGGTACTGATCACTGTTCAATACTAAGAGCTCTATCAGGATGAGTGAGCTCTTAGCCCCCACTGAATATCAGCTGTTCCTTCAGTTCCATGTCTGAATCATATTCAATGTCTGCAAGAGGCTGGTTTGCTTTTTTTATCAGTTTAGAACTCATTGATATTCTGCTTTGCCGACTGACCGCAGAGAATAAAACAACCACACCGTTTTTTATTTCCAAAACCAATTCCCTTAAATGAGGCTGGCAAAATGGATGAACAAATCTTCTTGGTCACATAATGGCTGACAGGAAATTAATGGTGTGTGGGTGAGAGAGAGAGAACTAATAATGAACACTGCGAATGCTGGGAAGAAACAATCCCTTTGGGTTGAGCAGCCTTTTTGCAAATCATCCTGACAAACCAATGTGGGGCACTTGTGTTGTGCAGTCCTCGCCAATCTACCTGTCGCAGATGCATATGTCCATGAAAGCATTGGCAGCAGTGAGCACCGCACAGTCATTGTGGAGATGAAGTCCCATCTTCACACTGAGGACACCCTCCATCGTGTTGTGTGGCACTGCCACCGTGCTAAATGGGATAGATTCAGAACAGATCTAGCAGCTCAAAACTGGACATCCATGAGGCACTGTGGGCCATCAGCGGCAGCAGAATTGTACTCCACCACAATCTGTAACCTCATGGCCCGGCATATCCCTCACTCTACCATTACCATAAAGCTAGGTGACCAATCCTGGTTCAATAAGGAGTGTAGAAGAGCATGCCAGGAGCAGCACCAGGTGTAACTAAAAATGCAGTGCCAACCTGGGGAAGCTGCAAACAGGACTACGTGCATGCTAAACAGTGGAAGCAGCATGCTATAGACAGGGCTAAGCGATCCCACAATCAACGGATCAGATCAAAGCTCTGCAGTCCTGCTACATCCAGTCGTGAATGGTGGTGGACCATTAAACAACTAACGGGAGGAGGAGGCTCCATGAATATTCCCATCCTCAATGATGGTGGAGCCTAGCATGTGAATGCAAAAGACAAGGCTGAAGCGTTTGCAACCATCTTCAGCTAGAAGTGCCGAGTGGATGATTCAGATCAGCCTCCTCCTGAGGTCCCCAGCATCACAGAAGCCAGTCTTCAACCAATTCGATTCACTCCACGTGATATCAAGAAACGGCTGAGCGCACTGGATACAGCAAAGGCTATTGGCCCCGACAACATCTCGGCTGTCGTGCTGAAGACTTGTGCACCAGAACTAGCCGCGCCTCTAGCCAAGCTGTTCCAGTACAGCTATAACACTGGCACCTATCCGACAATGTGGAAAACTGCCCAGGTATGTCCTGTCCACAAAAAGCAGGATAAATCCAATCCGGCCAATTACCGCCCCGTCAATCATCAGCAAAGTGATGGAAGGTGTCATCGACAGTGCTTTCAAGCAGCACTTACTCACCAATAACCCGCTCACTGATGCCCAGTTTGAGTTCTGGCAGGACCACTCGGCTCCAGACCTCATTACAACATTGGTCCAAACATGGACAAAAGAGCTGAATTCCAGAAGTGAGGTGAGAGTGGCTGCCCGTGACATCAAGGCAGCGTTTGACCGAGTGTGGCATCAAGGAGCCCTAGTAAAACTGAAGTCAATGGGAATCAGGGGGGAAAACTCTCCACTGGCTGGAGTCATACCTAGCACAAAAGAAGATGGTTGTGGTGGTTGGATGTCAATCATCACAGCCCCAGGACATCGCTGCAGGAGTTCCTCAGGGAAGTGTCCTAGGCCCAACCATCATCAGCTGTTTCATCAATGACCTTCCCTCCATCATAAGGTCAGAAATGGGGATGTTTGCTGATGACTGCACAATGTTCAGTGTCATTCGCAACTCATCAGATAATGAAGCAGTCCATGCCCGCATGCAGCAAGACCTGGACGACATTCAGACTTGGTCTGATAAGTGGCAGGTAACATTCGTGCCACACAAGTGCCAGACAATGACTATCTCCAACAAGCGAGAGTCTAACCAGTGCCCCTTGACATTTCAACGGCAATACCATCGCCGAATCCCCCACCATCAATATCCTGGGGGTCACCATTGACCAGAAACTTAACTGGATCAGCCACATTAATACTGTGGCAACAAGATCAGGTCAGAGGCTAGGTATTCTGCGGCGAGTGTCTCACCTCCTGACTTCCCAAAGCCTTTCCACCATCTACAAGGCACAAGTCAGGAGTGTGATGGAATACTCTCCACTTGCCTGGATGAGTGCAGTTCCAACAACACTCAAGAAGCTCGACACCATCCAAGACAAAGCAGCCCGCTGGATTGGCACCCCATCCACCACCTTAATCATTCACTCCCTCCACCACCTGGCGTACCGTGGCTGCAGTGTATACCATCTACAAGATGCACTGCAGCAACTCGCCAAGGCTTCTTCAGCAGCACCTCTCAAAACCACGACCTCTGCCACCGAGAAGGACAAGGGCAGCAGGCGCATGGGAACACCACCACCTTCAAGTTCCCCTCCAAGTCACACACCATCCTGACTTGGAAATATATCGCCGATCTTTCATCGTCGCTGGGTCAAAATCCTGGAACAACCTACCTAACAGCACTGTGGGAGTACCTTCACAGCACGGACTGCAGCGGTTCAAGAAGGCGGCTCACCACCACCTTCTCAAGGGCAATCAGGGATGGGCAATAAATGCTGGCCGTGCCAGCGATGCCCACATCCATGAACGAATAAAAGAAAAGAGCACACAATACCCAGTAGAATGTCTTACTAATTGAAATCCTCCCTCACTGCTCCATTTTACCATCTGTGAGGACATTGATACTGGTTTGGTTTAGGCGAAACTCATCTCGTGCATCACCCCTTCCCCTAGAACTCACTCTAATGTTCTAATGTCCAAAACCCTCCCTTCGATACCATTTCACAATGGCCTGGAATTTCCTGGAAGCTGCTCCCACTCCAGCATCGTAACTTCACGAGAGGTGCGGTGGCAAGCCCATTTGCTCGTGTAAACGATGGTTCCCTCAGCACTTTCAGCGCAGTTACAGTGGCGGAGCGGGAGCAATATGTCTAATCTGCTGCTCTCTAACTGGCCTCGCACGTGGCACCTGGAGTAATCCTCAGATACCTACTTTTGAGGTCCTGTTCTTTAATTTAGCAACTAAATTCTCAAGTTCCCATCGCAAGATCTTCAACCTGTTCATTGATTCCCAAATGAACTGTGACTTCTGGGTGTTCTCCCTCCCGTTCAAAAACTTTTCCACTGCTCCGTTATGTCTCTTGCCCGAGCAACTGGGAGGCAACAGATCATTCTGGATTCCCAGTCGTAGCACAAAAGAGGCTGTTGATTCATCTTGTCACAGAATCATCTACTACCAACTACTACAACTATTACTACGACTTGCTTGTTCGTTATTTTTCCCCTGTGAGTAACCAGTTGCTCCTTGGTACCTTTGGGTGTTGCTGGTGATTACCCCCCTCTGTGTCACTGTCCTTGTCTACATCACAAGCATCCAGCACTATATACCTATTGGACAATATCGCATACACCAGTGATCGTTGTAACTGCTCTTCCTGGCTCCCTTTCTCACCTTGATAGGTGGTTAACCTTTTTCCCTCCTTTGCGTCAGTCTTCCTATCTAATGGTGGGATGTCCAACTGCTGGAATCTACATTCCAGAAATCCTATCTGTTCTGGTATGTAGCATAGGAACAGGAGTAAGCCACTCAGCCCCTCGAGCCTGTTCCGCTATTCTAATAGATCATGGCTGATCTGTACCTCAACTCCATTTACCCGCGTTTGATTCCAATCCCTTGATACCCTTACCTAACAAAAATCTATCAATCTCAGTCTTGAAAATTTCAATTGACCCCCAGCATCCACAGCCTTTTGCGGGAGAGAGTTCCAGATTTCCGCTACACTTTGCGTGAAAAATTGTTTCCTGATTTCACTCCTAACTGGCCTGGCTCTAATTTTAAGTTTATGCCCCCTTGTTCTGGATTCCCCCACCAAAGGAAATAGTTTCTCTGTATCTACCCTATCAAATCTAATTATAATTTGTTTCTTTACTTGTCCCATTACCATCTCCTTTTGCCTTGCACCATCATCCCTTTTGTCATTTAATCTCTCCTGCCTTCCACCCTATCACAGACCTTCCCTTTTGTTCTTTCTACCCCTCCCCCCTTTCCCTGCCTCTGTACTTGCTTAAAACCTGTTACATTTCTAACTTCTTCCAGTTCTGACGAAAGGTTTCTCTCTCCATAGATGCTGCCTGACCTGCTGAGTATTTCCAGCATTTTCTGTTTTTATTTTACAATTTTAAAGACCTCAATTGGATCACCCCTTAACCATCTAAACTTATGCAGCCTGTCCTCATAATTTAATCTTTTAAGCCTTAGCTGCCCCATCGCCTGCTCTGGCTGAAATCAACATAACTGAGCACAGACTGCAGTAGAACCTAGGACCTTCGTAGTCTGAATGGCTCAGTTACACATTACCTTAACCAGCTGACCGTTTACCACTACTCTCTGTTTCCTATCACTTAGTCAATTCCATATCCATGCTGCCACTGTCCCTTTTATTCCATGGACTTCAACTTTGCTGGCAAGCCTATTATGTGGCACTTTGTCGAACGCCTTTTGGAAATCCATGTACACCACGTCAACCGTATTGTCCTCATCAATCCTCTCTGTTACCTCATCAAAGAACTCAATCAAGTTAGTTAAACACGATTTGCCTTTAACAAATCCGTGCTGGCTTTCCTTAATTAATCCACACTTGTCCAAGTGACTGTTAATTTTGTCCCTGATTAATGTTTCGAAAAGCTTCCCCACTACCGAGGTCAAACTGACTGGCTTGTAGTTGCTGTGTTTATCTTTACACCATTTTTTGAACAAAGGTGTAACATTTGCAATTCTCCAGTCCTCTGGCACCACGGCCATATCTAAGGAGGATTGGAATATGATTGCCAGTACCTCCACGATTTCCTCCCTCAATTCCCTCAGCATCCTAGGATGCATCCCATCTGCTCCTGGTGACTTATCTACTTTAAGTACAGCCAGCCTTTCTAATACCGCCTCTTTATGTGAGATGGTATGTTCATAATCACACTTGTGGGGGGGGTGGGGAGCACAAGAGAAGACAGTTTTGTCCTGAGGTTGGATACACTCCATTGGAACATCTTGCTGGTGGGGCTGTCTCCACCCTTAGTTGTGCATTCTTTTCCTGAGGCTGCTAGATTCTGTATCACTTTGGCAGCTTCTCCTGTTTCCATTTCACACCTGTCTTATACCTACACCCACCCATTCACCACCCTCCCATCAAAACTCCCCACCACTACACCCCGCACCACCAAACACCCCATCACCACCACCACACCCCCCCACCACCACCACACCCTGCACCAAACACCCCACCACCAACCCCACCCCACCCCATCCCCACATCACCCCACCCCCACCCAACAATCACCCACACCAAACCCCTACCAACCCACCCAACCACCAAACCCCTCACCAGCCCCCACCACCACTTCAGCAATTCACATGTTCTGTCTTCAGTTTCTTTTATTATGCTTCTTCCTATTGCCTCATGTTAATATCACTTCAGCCACTCAATGTGTTCCATTCAATCACTCCACAGGTTTTCTAATCTCTCACTGCATGTATGTGTGTCTTCCTTCCCTGTCCCTCCCTTTGTTCTGTTCCTTCTTAAAATCCATTCGTCTGTCATTTTTTCCAGTGCTGATGAAGGGTTGTACCTGAAATGTTAACGCATCAGTTCTTTTACAGAAGCTGACTGGCCTGCTGAGTGCTTCCAACATATTATGTTTGTGTTTAAAGTGCCTGGCACTCATCAACTGGTTTCCATTCAAATTATAAGATCCTAGGGATTGACATTCGAGGAAGCTTTTTTATGTAATGAGCTTGATTGACAGCTATGTCTGAGGTTACGACAATAGCAACTTGCATTTATATAGCATCTTTAACGTAGTCAGTCATCCCAGGAGCAGCAAACCAAGTGTGTGAGAGAGCCCAACAACAAGTTGCATTTATATAGAGCCTTTAACACAGAAAACGTCGCAAGGTGTTTCACAGAGGCGAAGAAAAAAAATATATAGAAAAAGATCAGGGAATGGTCACCAAACCACAGAGGGGATGATCAAAACCTTGGTCATAACGGTGGGCGCTGAGAAGGCTTTGAAAGAAAGGGGCATAATTTTTCTTGGTCCCTTCGACGGCCAACTCTGCAGCTAGCAGTTTCCAATTACAGGCTTCTATTTGACTGCCTGCACTCAGCTCACCAGTCTGCAGGGTCAGAGGACTCCATGTGACATCTAAAGCAACCGGGTTCCAAGGGTCAGAATAGCGTTGAAGGTTATCACAGGAAAAAAACATCTGTGTTGTTTTTAGACACGTGGGCGAAGCGCGGGGGGAATGAGTAAAGTTTGCAATTATTGTAAATATGCTGATTGTACTGAATACCGTTCTTTTACCTGTTTTATCTTTAATAAACATGGTTAGTGATCTACAGCCATGTTCTGAAAGAGCGTATGTTCGTTCACCTCCCGAAGACGAGATGATCACGATATCGTCCAGTAAGCTGAAGTACCTTGACAAAGCTGTTCTATTTCAACCATAGGTCTTGGTACATTCATCTAAATATTGGGTAAGTAAAGGCACAATCTGGTTCATCGGGGTGGTGAGGCCAGTTTAGAGTGGTGACACTGAACTCAGCAACAACAACTTGCTTTTATATAGTGTCTTTAACACAGTAAAACATCTCAGGCCGCTTCACAGGAGCGATTATCAAACACAATTTAACACCAAGCCACAAAAGGAGATATTAAGACAGATGACCAAAAACTTGGTCAAAGAGGTAGGTTTTAAGGAGGGTCTTAACGGAGAGGTTCAGCGGCGGGGAGGTTTAGGGAGAGAATTCCAGAGCTTAGCACTTGGGATACTTGCCTTCATTAGCCGAGGCATAGAATATAAGAGCAGGGAGGTTATGATGGAGCTGTACAAAACGCTAGTTAGGCCACAGCTGGAATACTGTGTGCAGTTCTGGTCGCCACACTATAGGAAGGATGTGATTGCATTGGAGAGGGTGCAGAGGAGATTCACTAGGATGGTACCTGGGCTGGAGCACTTCAGCTATGAAGAGAGACTGGACAGGCTGGGGTTGTTTTCCTTAGAGCAGAGAAGGCTGAGGGGGGACCTGATTGAGGTGTACAAAATTATGAGGGGCATAGATAGGGTAGATAGAAAGGAACTTTTCCCCTTAGTAGAGGGGTCAATAACCAGGGGGCATAGTTTCAAGGTAAGGGGCAACAGGTTTAGAGGGAATTTGAGGAAAAACTTTTCACCCAGAGGGTGGTTGGAATCTGGAACTCACTGCCTGAAAGGGTGGTAGAGGCAGGAACCCTCACAACATTCAAGAAGCATTTAGATGAGCACTTGAAACGCCATAGCATACAAGGCTACGGACCAAGTGCTGGGAAATGGGATTAGAATAGACAGGGCTTGATGGCCGGCGCGGACACGATGGGCCGAAGGGCCTCTTTCTATGCTGTATAACTCTATGACTCTATGACTTAGGGCCCAGGTAGCTGATGGCACGGCCGCCAATGGTGGGGCGAAGAAAATCGGAGAAGCACACGAGGCCAGAATTGGAGGAGTGCAGATATATCGGAGGGTTGTAGGGCTGGAGAGGTTACAGAGATAGGGAGGGGCGAGGCCATGGAAGGATTTGAAAAGGATGCGAATTATAAAATCGAGGTGTTGCCAATGTAGGGCAGTGAATACAGGGTTAATGGGTAAACGGGACCCCAGGAAATATCTAGCGTAAAACCCCCAAAACGTAACGTTAATTAGAACAGTCTTTTTCAATTTTCAATTTACCATAGCATATCGCGTCGGGAATGATCATCGATGTTGCTTCTCTGCAGCAGCTGGGTCTCCACAACATGTGCTGCTGTACTGGAGTTAGTCTTTGAAACTGAGCAAGGAAAAAAAATCAGCTTCATCCTCAATATGCATTGGTTGCTTTTGGCACCTTCTGATATATTTGTTAGTGTCTGGCTCAAATCCAGACTTCAGGCTTTTTATCAGTATCAGGTTCTAGCGGATTATTTGGCACACAAGTACACACGGTAAAATACAAAGGAAATTCAATTGAGCATCAAGCAATTTATTATGTAACCCAGTAAGACTTCCTTAAGCTCTGGGTAATAGTAACTAACAAATCACAGCTGGATAATTTCTGGGTCTGGATTTGATACCATTTAATGATGCTCACGATGTGATGGGTAATACTCCACATATAGAAGAGGGGGGGGTGGTGATTTCCATTTTAAACAAGGCAACAAACAGAATCAGCAAACAGATCCAGTCATGGGGAATTATCTGAAATGAGTAAATTGCCTGTGGCATTGCGCAAGATCAGTTCATGAATGCAAGTTTGACAAGATGACAACAGAGTTGGGAAAGACAGTTCAGAAACTCACTCCACAGGGCTGTCCAGTGGCCAACAACTACACTGTGACAGTTTACATAGTAAAATTGAATGGGAAATGTTGGCACAGCAATTTACAATGGGAAATGTTGACAGAAAAGCATGACGAAAAATTATGACAAGAGGAAGTGAGGTTTGTGGACAGAAGTGTGAGTCAAGCCTTTGGATTTTCCTTTATGGGACAGTTACACTGCAATACTCGAGTCTTACCAACACGAATTGAGCTGTACAACTTAACCAAACGTGTGTTGATTCAGTGTTTTTATAGCTAGACCACCTGGAAGAAGTGGTCTCTCTCTCACTGCTTCTGCCTAACTGTAACTAGCACCAAGCTGAGCCTTGAAGCTCTCAAATTTAAAGGTTGTTTGGCACATTCCTAAAATTTTCGTGAAGGTTAGGGAAGAGCTGACAAGATAACAGAACATTTCACCCACAATTGAAGGCTGGTAAGCAGAGCCCTGTGCATGCACGTATCTCTACTTTACCCAATTGGAGAGGTGCGTGAGCAGGTAGTATAGTTCTACACTGTCCACTTACACCACTCTAAAAATCATATTGGTATCGCACCATCATTAGATATCACTAGGGGCCATAAATATAGGCTAATCACCAATAGATCCAATAGGGAATTCAGGAGAAACTTCTTTACCCAGAGAGTGGTGAGAATGTGGAACTCGCTACCACAGGGAGTAGTCGAGGCGACTAGCATAGATGTATTTAAGGGGAAAGCTAGATAAACACATGAGGGAGAAAGGAATACAAGGATGTTCTGATAGGGATAGATGAAGTAGGGTGGGAGGAGGCTTGTGTAGAGCATAAACACCGGCACAGACCAGTTGGGCCGAATGGCCTGTTTCTGTGCTGTACATTCGATGTAATAGGGTTGTAAAAGCTTCTACAGGTATGTAAAAAGGAAAAGACTGGTAAAGGTAAATGTAGGTCCTTCACAGTCAGAGACGGGATAATTTATAATGGGGAATGAGGAAATGGCAGAGAAATTAAATAAATACTTTGTTTCTGTCTTCACGGAGGAAGACACAAAAAACCGCCCAGAAATACGAGAAAACCAAGGGTGTGGCAAGAATGAGGAACTTAAAGAAATTATTATTAGTAAAAAAACAGTACTAACAAAATTAATGGGACTAAAAGTCGATAAATCGCAAGGACTGGATGACCTACATCCTAGGGTTTTGAAAGAGGTGGCCATTGGGATAGTGGACGCATTGGTTGTCATCTTACAAAATTCTATAGATTCTGGAACGGTTCCCGCAGATTGGAGGATAGCAAATGTAAGAAAGGAGGGAGAGAGAAAACGGGGAACTACAGACCTGTTAGCCTCACATCAGTAGTTGGGAAAATGCTGGAATCTATTATAAAAGATGCAATAACTGGGCACTTAGAAACTAATAGTAAGATTGGGCAGAGTCAACATGGATTTATGAAAGGGAAATCCTGTTTGACAAACCTGTTGGAGTTCTTTGAGGATGTAATTAGTGGAGTAGACAAAGGGGAACCGGTAGATGTGGTGTATTTGGATTTTCAGAAGGCCTTCGATAAGGTCCCACACAAGAGGTTGGTGAACAAAATTAGGGCACATGGAATTGAGGGTAATATACTAGCATGGATTGAGAATTGGTTAACAGACAGAAAACATAGAGTAGGGATAAATGGGTCTTTTTCAGGATGGCAGGCTGTGACTAGTGGGGTACCGCAAGGATCGGTGCTTGGGCCCCAGCTATTCACAATCTATATCAATGATTTGGATGAGGGGACTAAATGTAACATTTCCAAATTTGCTGATGATACAAAGCTAGGTGGCAGTGTCAGTTGTGAGGAGGATGTGAAGAGGCATCAGGGGATCTCGATAGGCTCAGTGAGTGGGCGAGAACATGGCAGATGGAATATAATGTGGATAAATGTGAAGTTATCCACTTTGGTAGAAAAAACAGAAAGGCAGAGTATTTCCTAAATGGTGAAAGATTGGGGAATGCAGATGCTCAAAGGGGCCTGGGTGTCCTTGTACATGAGACACTGAAAGTGAATGTGCAGGTGCAGCAAGCCATTAGGAAGGCAAATGGTATGCTGGCCTTCATTACAAGAGGATTTGAGTACAGGAGTAAAGAAGTCTTACTCCCATTATCTAGGGCCTTGGTGAGACCACACCTGGAGTACTGTGTACAATTTTGGTCTCCTTACCTAAGGAAGGATATACTTGCCATAGAGGGAGTGCAACGAAGGTTCACGAGATTGATTCCTGGGATGGCGGGATTGTCGTATGAGAAGAGATTGAGTAAACTAGGCATGTATTCTCTTGAATTCAGAAGAATGAGAGGGGATCTCATTGAAGCATACAAAATGATTACAGGGTTTGATAGGGTTTGGATGTTGGGAGAATGTTTCCCTTGGCTGGGGAGTCTAGAACCAGGGGCCACATCCTCAGTATAAAGGGAAGGCCATTCAGGACTGAGATGAGAAGAAATTTCTTCACACAGAGGGTGGTGAATCTTTGGAATTCTCTACCTCAGAGGGCTGTGGAGGCTCAGTCACTGGGTATATTCAAAACAGAAGTCGATAGATTTCTGACTAGTAAGGGCATCAAGGGATATGGCGATAGGGCCGGTGAATGGAGTTGAGGCAGAAGATCAGCCATGATCATATTGAATGGCGGAGCAGGCTCGAAGGGCCGAATGGCCTACTCCTGCTCCTATTTCTTATGTTCTTAATCACCCAGAAAGCCCTTCCCCAAAAATTAATTGCAACATCTTTTACTAACATTTCTCCATTCAATATTTGGTCACTTTATAATGATTAACAATATTTAAATTAAGCAGTGAACCTAAGTGCATTAACAGGACCATTGGAAACAAAATTATCTTTAAAATAATTTACAAAAAAAATCAAATGCTGCTGCAGAGGAGATATGAAATCTGAATGGCACTCTGTAGCACTGCACTGTGGCCTGAGGGAACATACCCAACTTCAATATTAAGATACACTGGTATGAAACAGAGGTGCACATAATACTGTGAAAGTTGTCGTCCAGCTCCAGGAATTAATTCCCTTGCATGATTTCAATGTCCAGGCGAAATGACTACATATTGAAGCAGGTGTTGTCAACCAAACATGGAAGAGTTCATCTTCTTTGGGTCAAGCGGCCTTGAAGAACTCAGAACCAGGCAGTCTGAGGGCATTGTGTAATACATCGTAACTCTTATCGGTACAGTGTGCTATCTTGTGGAAGTTTCCACAGGCTAACTGTTATAGCTTTATAGTTATAGATATGTCTTTGCACTTAAGTGATACCTTTAGACAGGGATCTCTGCAAGCAAATTGCCCTTTGATTGTTTAGATCACATGAGGTGAGCTTTCCTTTATGGTAGTTTAAGGTATTTAAATTCAGACCCAGTTCACCTAAACAGAAGTTTTGGAACGTGTTTTTTGAAGGAGGCTGAAGTGTCTTTGAAAGTCAACAGCAGAAATGACTAAAAACAGCACAACAGTTGATAAATTTACCGGGTGTGCCAAGCGAAATAAACGGTGAAAGAAAGATGAAGACAGACAATGATGCCTCACCATAATACATTGGAGAGCATCAAAGAGAGCAGCATTGTCCATCACCACAGACAGCTGGGACTCAAGGAGAGGTTGTTTGATTTTTTATTCACGTCATCAAGTGACAGCCTGATTACTGGAGGCCTGCCAGTGATGCACTGAATATAGACTTGGAACTTAAACATACTAAGACCGAAGTGCAAGCTTGGCTATCGAACATAACTCTGTTATGCTAAGTGAAACCCAACTCATGTGGAAATATTGTGAAACTTATAAATAAATTACTGTTATTCTCATGATTTAAATTCTGCAGACGGTTAGGAATTAACTTGCCTTTTCTGTAATCACCAATATTCCACCTTTTATTGGCATTGACCGTATCATTGCAAATAGAGTAGTGTTCGTAATATATCTCCGTGTCCTCTTCAGTCTTTGATGTCTCGCAGGAAAGAATTAAGTTGAACTTCACTTAGTGTTGGACTGTGATCCTGCTCCTGTCTGATCTGGTTAGGTCAGTAATCAGTATCTTTTGGATTGGGTTATGTAGGACAGTCCAAAGCATTTCAAGCATTATATATAACCTTACAGATGAATGATGTATGCCAATGCTGGATGGGAGAGGGAGATTTGTTGGATACTCTAGTTAATATAGATCACATATTAAAATTTCCAATACAATATTTCTTACATGTTGTGTAGGATTTAATGTTCATCTATTCTACAATGAATACTGAATAGATAGGTACATTTCATAAAAATCCAACATTTCCCATTAAACTAATGCAACATTCTTATTTTTCCCACCCCAATATTCCCCTTTCCTGCCCTGAATGTGAGGAGTCTTGTTGGGGGTCCAGTTCCATGGCCACTAGTAGCCCTCCAGTAAGTCACTCAAATGGCCACTCTCCATAGGGAAGGCAGATAGTCAGTGTCAACAGGCTATTGGGCCATGACAGAGAAGTGGGCGGGGGTGGGGGAGGGGGTGGTGTGGGCATCATAGCGAAGATAGATCCTGTTCTGTTAAGATAGTCAAACACATCATCAGGAGTTGCTGCCAACAGGAACCCTGGCTAACGGTTTCCCTTCCATTGTATTGCCCTCACTGCCACCTTGGCTGAGATCAGATAACTCGGCACAGACCAGGGATTTCTCAAGCCTTCCGAGAAGAGTAACTACATTTTTCTTTTGGATGTGTACCAACTGGAACAGAACTGAATGAGTTCCTGGGGCCTCAAGCCAATAGCAGATAGTCGGTGGCTCCTTAAATTAGAGGATTGCTTAATCATTATTTCTGAAAGGCAACATGCATTATTGAAGAAAATGCTCACAGCTAGAATTTCAGGATAGTATATTTTATTTGACATCACAAAGTACAAAAATATAAAGCAATATTTTCACAATGAAAGGTTAACAAATAGAAAATACATTAATACCATTCTGTATACAGTCAACTTGGCCTGGATTGGTCACTGGACAAGTTTGGCTCTTGCAATCTCCCCCTCCTTTTCCAATAAAGCAATGGAACCTATGTATAGTGACCATTACAGAAGATTTAATTGTTAGCCAAGATTTACTGTATAAAGTACAGAACATTTGACCACAAACTGTTTGAACATTGTAACATCTCCGTGATTAGAAATGTCACCTAGCAGCACAATGTAGCACAAACTTAAAAAAAGGCAATTATATGAACTACTCTCTTCAAAGTGACGCAAGCTGATGAACAATTATTTTGTAGCATTTTAAAGTACATTTAGGTCGTAAGTTTTCATTCCATAAAATGGAATAACATGCAGACATACGCACACACAAATAGTTGTCACCTGGGTCAGACACAGGTCAAACATGTACTACGTAAGCTTAAAAAAAGAGGTTCTGTGGAAACTGTGGGAGCTTTATATATTCCTTTAAAATATTTTGGCAGATCGGATAGAACTGATAGCCATTAGTATTTAAATATTGCATAATTCACAGATGTACTATTGCACAGATAAAGGTCAAGTTGGAAGCTCAAAAACTGAGAATTCTTTAAAAACATCTTCTAACTGAAGGCCAGATTGCAGGGAACAACATCCAGGAAAATTATCTTCAATTCGGCAAATTGGAGAGTAATATTTCACAAGCAGCATCAATGAGAATATTTGTAATATTGTTACGTTTAAAACAAAATAACTTATAAAAACTGGGTCAAGGAAAAATAAATTGTGCAGGCCAAGCCCTTTCCTGGGAACCATCATAGAGGTTGGTTATCTGATAAGTCTCCCTGAAAATCCAGTACTTGATATCAAACATAAAAGAGTCTGTGCAGATGACTCACTTTTAGTTTACTTGACATTTATAATTCACTGGTATTATTTCACCAAGCAGCATAGCCCATCTTAATTGTAGACATCCTGTCAGAAAAAGGGCCTAGATAAGGATTACTAGTTACACAGAGTGCTCTACTACTGCAGCAAGACTCCTCGCTTCAGTCAATATTAATAATAAAAATCACACGCTTTCTTCAGTCACATATAGAATTCGAACACATAAGTGCCAACTCTAGTGATAGAATGAGGAAGATACTGAAGTTTGTAGTCGGATAAACAGTCAATTCAGAAATTAAAACAGTATGCAGACAAAACAAGGAAGGATTGCAAGACACAGACATAATAATAGATACTGAAAGTCAAAGGCAAGGCAGACAGATATTCTGTATTTAATACAACACATACAGCTAAATTTCAAACAGCACATGCTGATATTTCATTTATAAAAATAGATGTAATTCTTTACATACATGTAAAAATACAGACATTTATCACAGTAAAACACCACGACACAAGTCACGTTTTAAATTCCTAAAAGGGGAAAGGTAAATTTCATAAATGGGTGGACAAGATCATGTACTTTTATCTGTTGCTTTATCTGCAGTCTCCGTTTATTTTGGACAGTCATGCTGTCTCTCAATCTAAGAGCATAAGAAATAGGAGCAGGAGTCGGCCATTCGGCCCTTCAAACCTGCTCCGCCATTCAGTAAGATCATGGCTGACCTTCGACCTCAACTCCACCTTCTCGCACTATCCCCATATCCCTCGATTCCCTTAGTATCCAAAAATCTATCGATCTCTGTCTTGAATATACTCCACGTCTGAGCAATCTGCAGAGATTGTAGAAAGCTGTGTGGTCCTTAAGTACGTTCCACTGCACTGACCCAAAAGTATTTCTTACAAAAATGAAGCTATCGCTAGAATTACTGGTGACTCTTAGTTGCCCTTTGTTATCTCGTTTTCTGCTTTACAACAGCCAAGAAGCTGACATCCTGTCTAGAACTAACCCTGAGGTGACATTAGGGAAAGCTTTTCTCTAGTGGCATTATAAATAGGAATGATGGGAGTGTAAACGGCACTCCATCATTACTATAAACTAACCTGTGTTCTCTTTTCACATTACCTTTGTGTATATATTTCTATTTTACACCACTTTTACACCAAAGAGGGAACACACTGCAATATGTAATTTTGAAATGTGAGGGGGGAGGTGGTGGGGGAGAAACCCTATTGAGTATGACCCTCCTGAGGAAACCAGTCAAAGTAATAAGGAGTTCCTATTATCACAAACAAGCAAGGTACTGAAGCAGCATGTGATATAGAACGTCAGTACCGATGCTAATGCATATGTGCACCGATATATGCTCCCCTTCTCCCCTGAAGGTCTAGAACCATGAGGGGTCTAGACAGAGTAGATAGAGAGAAATTGTTTCCATTGACGGAAGGGTCGAGAACCAGAGGACACAGATTTAAGGTGATTGGCAAAAGAACCAAAGGCGACATGAGGGAAAACTTTTTTACGCAGCGAGTGGTTAAGATCTGGAATGCACTGCCTGAAAGGGTGGTGGAGGCAGACTCAATCGCGGCTTTCAAAAGGGAATTGGATAAGTATCTGAAGGAAAAACACTTGCTGGGCTATGGGGAAAGGGCGGGGGAGTGGGACTAGCTGAAGTGCTCTTGCAGAGAGCTGGCATGGGCTCAACGGGCCGAATGGCCTCCTTCTGTGCTGTAACCATTCTATGATTCTAGGTGCTAACTCATACTGGGACCCGCAAAAGCATACTTTACGTCGGAAGTAACTGAATGGTGATCAGGAATGAAAACCCTGACTGATTTTTTTTTACTCTGCTCCTTAACCCAAGGGAGCAGAGCCCAATTGAGATGCCTCTACTACTGCCCCAAATGGAACCATAACTCAGTATGAATCTTTCTGGGTTCCAAAGTGTGGGCTACATTTACCAACCCATCTACCAGGAAAATTTTGGTTAACAATTTCAAAACTCGTTGGGCATTGCAATCAAGCGCAGTTATAGGTTTCAGTGGCAATAGCAAAGGAATTCCAGTTAGCTCTAAAGGAAATGGAAGGTCTCAAAGCAGACATTACACTGGTTGCTAATTTACTTTGTTGTAAGGGAATGCTGCATCAGCTGTCCATCGAAAGAGTTGCTCAGCTAACCTGACCATAACAATGTTTTAATTGTGAATAAAGAACTTGGCCCGTAATTTCCGATCAGAGGCTTCCTGCGTGCGGATGCCTCCTATCGGGAAAAAATCTACGCCCTTATCTGAGGGCTCCTGAGGTGCGGCCATTTCCGCTCCTGGGCCTCTCCACAGTCGAAATGCGCAGGGCCCACGTATCCCAGGGGCGCAGGTGGTTCGCAAGCATCCCTGGGATCACGTGGGCCAGGCGAGCCAATGGGAGAAGAGAATTTCCCTTCATACTTTTGACAGATAGACCCGTCAAAAGTATGAATGGGGATCACTGAAAAAAGACATCAAAACATTAAATACATTTTTTTTTAAATCACGTTTTTAAAATGAGTTAAAATTACATTAAATTAAATATTTTAAACAAAAATTTAATTTTTTGAAAATAATAATTAAAGATTTTTACGGGGCTAAAAATAAACTTACCTTTTTTAAAAGTATTTTTAAATTATAAATGAGTGAAATTTTTTTTTAAAACTTTTTAAAACTCTTATGCTGGTAAAAGCAGGCCTTATGCCTGCTTTTACCAGGCGTAAGATTTTTAAGGGTTTTCAGCAGGCGGAGGTTCTGCAGAAAGCAGAACTCTCCTCCCCGCAGAGGCAAGCGTCCGATCTGTCAAGAGGATTCTTGACAGATCAGAAATGCCGGTTTTCATCGCATGCGCTTCGCATGCCTGAAACCGGCATTTCCGATGTTGGTATGCATCTATAGTCTGTGTTTGAGGGGAGAGAACAACAAGGGGTGAGGAAGGTAATGGAATATGACAGTTGAGAATTTTGTACCACAGTTGCCTTTAATCCAGGACGAAACCAGATTTACTGAAGATAGGGGGCAATTCAGCAGTTTCAGAAATGGCCAAGATTGCCATGCCATCCCTGTTACATCGTTCTGTAGCTAAAGCCAAGTTATGATGAGATTGAAAAATCCTGTGTGGATCGTTTTTTGTGTCTCTTTGAATATAGTAAGTACCAGATACTGCACAGACTACGGACTCGCCTCCTTCTCTCCCTTCTTATGAGGGGCCTAGATAGTGTGGATAGGAAGGACCTATTTCCCCTAGCAGAGAGGTCAATAACCAGGTGGCATAGATTTAAAGAAATTGGTAGAAGGATTAGAGGGGAGTTGAGGAGAACTTTTTTCACCCAGAGGATGGTGATGGTCTAGAAATCACTGCTTGAAAGGGTGGTGGAGGCAGAAACCCTCATCGCATTTAAAAAGTACTTGGATATGCACTTGAAGTGCTGTATCCTACAGGGCTACGGACCAAGAGCTGGAAAGTGAGATTAGGCTCGATAGCTCTTTTTCGGCCGGCACAGAAACGATGGGACGAATGACCTCCTTCTGTGCCATAAATTTCTATTATTCTATGATTCAAACAGTGGACAGGAAGTTTAACAATTGCTACTGAGCTTTTGACAAGTTATTTTTCCATCTAAGTAAGGATATTCCTCACCTAAGAAAGGATATACTTGTCTTAGAGGGAGTGCAGCGAAGGTTCACCAGACTGATTCCTGGGATGGCAAGACTGTCGTATGAGGAGAGATTGGGTCGACTAGGCCTGTATTCACTCGGGTTTAGAAGAATGAGAGGGGATCTCGTGGAAACGTGTAAAATTCTGACAGGGCTAGACAGACTGGATGCAGGGAGGATGTTTCCCCTGGCTGGGGGGTGTCTAGAACGAGGGGTCACAGTCTCAGGATACGGGGTAGGACATTTAGGACTGAGATGAGGAGAAATTTCTTCACTCAGAGGGTGGTGAACCTGTGGAACTCTCTACCACAGAAGGCTGTGGAGGCCAAGTCACTGAGTATATTTCAGAAGGAGATAGATAGGTTTCTAGACACAAAAGGCATCAAGGGGTATGGGGAGAGCGCGGGAATATGGTATTGAGATAGAGGATCAGCCATGATCATATTGAATGGCGGAGCAGGCTCGAATGGCCGAATGGCCTACTCCTGCTCCTATTTTTCTATGTTTCTATGTAAAGCTTTAAAAGGTCAAAGTGATTGCTACAGGACATCCAACCGCACTATATCAACATGCACAAAGACCACACTATAAACAAACAACAAAAAAAGTTTAGGTTGGTCGATAGTAGAGATTTTTTTCTGGGGGTGTGGGGTGGGGGGAGGGTGATGGAGGAGTTGGAAACGGAAGGTAAAGGAGGGCTGAAGTTTGAGGTGCGGCCTACATGTGTGTCAATTCATTAGTATATTTCCTCACTCAACAGCAAAGTGTGAAATAGATGGGCTATGTTCCCAAAACTCTGGCTGGTTTCAAAATCATTTCTGGCAACATTACTCAGCAGCATAATAGCACAAAGTGACATGGCAGGAAATTAAGTTTGATGGTCCTGTACAAAGCAAACTAATAAAGAGAAACCCTTCCAACCTTCAAATGTGTTCAGACTTCAGATGAGCAATCTGAGGAAATTACATTTTCACAGCACAAATCAGGCCAAGTACAAATGTCAAGTTAACACTAATCTCCAGACCTCCTTCACAAACCAGCAACAGGAGCTGTGTAGAGAAATGGGAGTACAGGCACAGGGTTAGGAGTATTCCAGTCAAACCAAATATGTTCCAGGCCAAATGTCAATTGCATTTTTTGTTGGAAGCAAATCTTCGAGTGAAATAAAGGTTTTTTTTTATAAAACCAATTTTTTTTTTTGTGCAACAGGTTAAGTGAAGCAACTCTGTTGAAATAGGCCAGTTGTTCACTGCTGACACTATCTATAGATTTCAAGAGTGTCACATTCTTGAAATCAGTTACTGTAAAATCAGGAATTTATAATAATATAGAATCATAGGGGTAAAAATTGAGTCGCGCCCCATTTGGGGCGCTAACCTCGCCGGGGCGCTACTTTTAGCGTCCCGAAAAAATTAGCGGCCCTGCGCCGGAACTTCAGTGGTTGCGCCCCAAGAGGGAAGCGGGGCGCCACTGGAAGCACCCCGCATCCCTCTTGGGGCGCTGCGAGTGAATATCCTGGCGCTACGTGCCGCGGTATTGCAGGCCTTCCTCCCCTTCTTAAAGGGGAGGGACCCTGCGCAGCGCGAACCGGGGCCCAGCTGGGCCCCCAGGGATCGGGAGTGCCGGCAAAAGAGCCCGGCACTCAAGAGAAGTGCCGGGCTCTTGGAGCGCAGCCGGCACTTCACGGTGGGGGGGCTTCACGGGGGCCGGGGACAGCAACGGGGGCAGGTGCTGGCAGGCGGCCAGCAACAAAAATGGCCGCCTGCCACCTCCCCTTTAAATATCGCCGCCCCGGCCGCACGTACGCCTCCCTGAACCCGTTGGACATAGCGTCTGGCGGTAAATCAGGGGGCGCGACTGAAGATCGCGGCTGGAGCGCGAGCGGGGTGCTGCGCACGGCGATGACGTCATCGCCGGCGGCGCAGCGCCACAGGGCGCTACCGGCTGGCGCCGCCGCTAACCTCCCGCTGAATTTTACGGGAGGCGTGGGCGGCACTGCGCCCGGGCGTTAGCTGCTTTACGCCCCATTAGCGCCCTCTTAAGGCGCTAACGGGAGGCGCAAGCAGCTGAATTTTTCCCCCATAGAATCTTACAGCACAGAAGGAGGCCATTCGGCCCATCGTGCCTGTGCCGGCTCTTTGAAAGAGCTCTCCAATTAGTCTAACACCCCTGTTCTTTCCCCATGACTATGTCATTTTTCCCCTTCAAGTATATATCCAATTCCCTTTTGAAAGTAACCATTGAATCTGCTCCTACCACCCTTTCAGGCAGTGCATTCCAGATCATAATAACTCGCTGCGTGAAAAAAAATCTCATCTCCCCTCTAGTTCGTTTGTCTTAAATCGGTGTCTTCTGGTTACTGACCCTCCTGCCAGGGGAAACACTTCCTCCCTATTTTACTCTATCAAAACTCCATATAATTTTGAACACCTCTGTTAAATCTCCCCTCAACCTTCTCTGCACAAGGAGAACAAACCCAGCTTCTCTAGTCTCTCCACATAACTGAAGACCCTCACCTCTGGTTGCATTAATATAGAAACTAATGCAATATTGTTCAATTTAAAAAAAAAGGAATTGTGTGTGGAGTGAGGACTGACTGATTCCATTTTCCTTTGAAAGAAAATTTCGATCTGATTTTCTCCCTGTGTCAGTCTGTAGGTTGTATAAAGGTAAATTATAATATTCCAAAAAGTCTTGTCCTTATAAGTTTCTTTTTTTGTAGCAGCGAAAGTAAGTCAACATCTGTTTCAATTAAAAGTTACATTACATGTATAAAGAAAAGCAAAGATCTAGAAATACACAGGAGCCAGTCAGAATCTGAAAGAGAATTATATATCAACATTTTAGACTGGATTTAATCAGAACCTAAACATTGGCCATCTTCATGATTCAGGCTACTGACCTACACCCTGTGTATTTCTGTTTTATTCCAAAATTTCCAGGATTCATTGGGCACGAAATTTGGTTACCGCCCCCAAATGGTTAAGGCCGGACATTTAGCGCCCGGCGCAGAAGTACCGCCTCGGCTGCAAAATTCGGCTTACCGCCCCGCACAGGAAGTGGAGCGCAATCTCGGGGTAACCGAGGCGATGTCGGGGTGTGGAGCGCTGCCACGTTTCAAGGCCCCCCTCCTTCAGTTAAAGGGGAGGGCCGCTGCGCACTCTGCAGGGCGTCTGATGGCCCCAACTAAGCCACCATGGCGGTATGGTGCCATGGCAGCAGCCCGGCACCAAGACGCGGTGCCGGGCTGCACGATGATGTCCAGGACCACGCCACGGCCCACCACGGAGGGCCGAACTGGAGGGCGACCAAAAAAAGAAAATGGCGGCACAGGTCGGGGCCGCACCTCCCCTTTAAATACCACCCCGCGAGCGGAGGTCGGCCCAGCTCGCGACGCGCGAGGTTGGCGCTGACATTGCCTGCGGCGGCCTCACGGGGCACAGCCGAATTTCTGCCGCGGGGCGGTAAGGGTTCGCGGCGCATGGCGATGATGTAATCGCTGGTGGCGCAGCGACCCGGGGCGCTACTGGCGGGGGCGCGGCGCTATCGGGTAGCACCTCAGCAACTCCCCATCGAATTTCTCAGGAGGCGCTTCCCCCCGGGACAATAAGCCCTTTGCGCCCCATTAGCGCCCCCCGGAGGCGCTAACGGCAGGCTCAAAGGAGCCGAATTTCTAGCCCATTGTCTTTTAAAAATATAATCTAATTATACATTACAGACAAACTGTTGGATGTGTCTGTCCTCCAAGGGGACCAATCAGAAATCTGGTCCTGTCATCCAAGAGGACCAATCAGAACTTTGGTGTTGCAAATAATTACAGCCTTTAAAAATCATTTGTTATCTTCATGCAGTCAGGTAATGCTTGCACCACCATGTTAAACATGGTTGCGAGCCTGACATTTTATATTAAATTCCTTGTGATTTACATGTTGCTCACAAAAATAAACTTAAAGTGAAGTAGCCAGGCGGGAAGCACCAAGTGGAACTTTTGTCAGGAGGTGGGGGGGGGGGGGGGGGGAAGGTGGGTGGAATGAGGGTAAGACGAACCCAACTTGGGGTCTACATTGAGCATCTTTTCCTTGTCTCCTAGCAGCCAACTAAGAACAGCACTGACGGCAAACTGGGAATAAGCTTACTCGGCCTTGCCTCTCGATCACATGGATACTGCTTTCGTTTTAAAGGTATATTACATTCACAAAAAAAATGGAGGGCATTTAAAGGGGCTCTGCCACCACACTATCATCTTGCGAAACACCACCATATTCACCATTGGCAAATGGCAGGTTACAGATTACTCAGCAAGGTGGAGCAAATTCAGACAGCCTTATTGCAGAATTTTTTTTTTTTAAAGTATTCAATGGTCATTTCTGCTGTGATATCATTCCCTCACACAAACTTCTGAATCAAATTATGGAAAAAGTATAAACAGTGCTGAGTACATTCTAGCACAAAACAGGGATTAAAAATAAAATGTGTGGGGCATTTTCCACGAGATTCATCAAACACAAGGCAATAAACTTGGCGTGCCTTCTGTTTACGTATCGAGTAACAGTGACCTAGCTCCACGTGGAAGTTGGAACGCAAAGGCAATTTTAAAAATCAGGGCAACCGTAACAAAACAAAACTTATAACAGATACAGCATCTGCCGCAAAACGAGCAAAGGTTAATTCTGGAGCTAAACTAACACCGATACTTCCCCCTTTAAAAGTCTGTCCTTACTTTAAGATTTAAACAAGGACACACAAGGAAGGTTTACGCACTATAACAGAGAATGAATGAAATGTAGTCATAGAGAAAATATTTATCTTTCAGTCAAAAAATGCACACAGTATTTATTGTGTTTCTCTCCTCTCCACCCCACTCTAATACACCAGTCTAAAGCTTCACCCGAGACAGTTTATTTTAATTCTGAAACTTTTAATATAGTCTGTTGTATCCTTTACAATATAATTTTTAGAAATAGAAAAAAAGCCCAGAGCTTTTTGATTTATTGGAACACCTGAATTCCCTCTTGTCAGGTTTCAAACAGTTCTCTGTCCAGAAACAGAGCAGGTTGATGCTTCACGGCTCGACGGGCCAAATGGCCTCCTTCTGTGCTGTAACCATTCTCTGATTCTAACTGCCCTCCCTGGTAGCTTACTCCACAAGTCTGTTACACTTTGCGTAAACCAATATGTCTCTGACTGACTCCACTTCCATTTCTCCTAACATCCTAAAGGCCATAATGAGCAATTTGCCTGGGCCCTACATTGTCAGCACCCTTCTCAATTCTGAAAGGTTATTCAGGCCACTTCCTCCAAGTACTGCCAGGCAATGTAATCTTGTATGGGAAGGGGCTAAGAGGAAGTCTGCATTATTTGTTCCAATGACATCAGGAACGAGTGGCACCGTGGTGGGCTTTGACGTGATTTACAGCGTGTTTGCAGAGGTGAAGAGAAGATTTGCGAAGACACATTTTTATTCTAAAGATGGTGCAATTCTTTTATTAGGCCTTAGGAATGAGCTATATTGGTCTCTGCATAATGCAGCCAATAGAAAAGTGCCAATTTTGGAACCACAAAGTGCATTAAAAAAGGACTAAAATATTCACCCAAGTCTAAGATGGCTTCTGAAACAGAGGCTACCCCTGTCTCTCTCTATCTATCTATGGCTGATTATTGATATGGTCTCACATTACTCCTTATCTCTTTGCATAGATTTCCCTTAACTCATTGGTATTAATGCAAACCCGGTCACGTGAACAAATATTAACAATCCCTTCACAAAACTAAAATTCAAGTGTTCTTCTTACTTAAAATAACTGTGACCAACTTTGCCGAACCCAAACATAGATTTATTTATTTTTAAACTGAATTGAAGCAATTAACGAGAATGTCCAGGTTTTAAAAGTGATACCACAGTTTAATAGCTTCAAACAGAAAAATAAAAGTGACCTCACATTTTTGCTTTTTGTTGTAATGTGGACCGGAAGGACATCCTGGAACGGGCTCTGTGACACACAAACACCATTTTCTTGCACATAGTAGCATCTCACCCCCCACCCCCCTTTCCCAGTTCAAATGAAATGGATCCAGCCGTTTTCCCAGTCCTTGGGCGGGGAGACCTTGCACTTGTGGCTTCTTACCTGGTAGTCGGAGCCGTAGTTATTGTCCCAGTACTCCTGCCCCGCCACCGTGTAGCGGATGGCGAACTGGAGAGTGCCACCCATGTCCAGGAAGACGGGGGTGACCAGCTTGAAGGAGAAAAGGTCCGTCTGCCCGTCCGGGGCTTGGGCAGTGAAGGAGGCGGCGATGTCGACGAAGGAGGTCCACTGGTTGAGGGTGTACCTGACCAGCACCTGCTTCTCGTAGGCGACGTTGTAGACCCTGATGACCCCCAGGATGCTGAACTGGTCGGTGGAGATGCACTGCAGGCACACTTTGGCCAGCCGGACCCGCTCCAGGAAGTCTGGCCGGCTGCCGGGGTTGCTGAACAGAGGCTCCAAGACGTGAGTCGAGTTGCCCAAGAACATGTCCATCATGCCCCTGCCCACCAAGCGGTCGGGCCGCTCTTCTCGCAGCCTGGCCATCACCCGGTGCGGGATCTGGGGCATGTCAGCGTCGCAGAAGTGCCTGATGGTGGTCAACTCCAATCCCAAGGAGTCGGCGAAGCGGACACTCTTCCTCCTAGCCGGGCAAGCGGCCACTCGGTCTAAAGCGAGGGTGGCCCGGTCCCCGGGAGCTGGCAAGGATTTGGCTCTTCTGCGCTGGCCAGGACTTGGGCTGTTGCTGTTGGTGGCGTCTCGGCTGCGTTGCTTCTCGAATTGGTTCTTGGGCTGACAGCCGCCGCCGTTCTCCTGGACCTCAAGCCCTCCTCCTCCTCCTCCTGCTCCACCACCACCACCACCACCCACCTCAGCCAAGCTGCAATCATCGGCCAAGCTCCCGTACAGCCCGGCCATGCAGCTGAAGTTCCGTGGGAGGTACAGGCTCGACTGCACCGCTGTCTTCTCCATGAGGAAGAGGGAGTAAGATAGCACAGGAGTAAATACTGGAGCAGGAGGCTAACACCACATCTTGGTGTGGTAGGACAGCTCGGTGTATGCAGCAACACTGCCGACCTCTCTCTCTCTCTATATATATAAGGAAAAATATATCAGCCTGTAAAGGAGCTGGGCTCAAAGTGCCAGTGACGCGATGACAAGTCAAGCCTTCGTAACTCCCCACTAGAAGGTGAATCCCAGGCTTCTAGCGACAGAGAGAGAGAGAAAGGGGGCGGGTTTATCTTTAAAACTAAGGGCGCTAAGATAAATCAAACATAACCGGGTAGCCCTCCCCCAAACCACAAATTATCAGCAATATTTGAACAAATTTTAAAGGACCAGGTGACAAAACAATCCCTCCAGATTGGTTTCAGCCATACTGAATTGCTAAAATGCGGAGATGCCGGTGTTGGACTGGGGTGGACAAAAGCGAGAAGTCGCACAACACCAGGTTATAGTCCAACAGTTTTATTTGAAATCACAAGCTTTCGGAGCGGCTGCTCCTTCGTCAGGTGAAGTGAAGAAATTTCTGTTACTGACCTGCTGTACATTTCATAGATTCATAGAAATTCACCGCACAGAAGGAGGCCATTCGGCCCATCGTGTCTGTGCCGACCTGAAAAAAGCAATTCAGCCTAATCCCACTTTCCAGCTCTTGGTCCGTCGCCCTGCAGGCTACGGCACTTCAAGGGCATATCCAACTACTTTTTAAATGCGGTGAGGGTTTCTGCCTCCACCACCCTCTCAGGCAGTGAGTTCCAGACCCCCAACCACCCTCTGGGTGAAAAAAGTTCTCAATTCCTCTCTAATCCTTCTACCAATTACTTTAAATCTATGCCCCACTGGTTATTGACCCTCTCTGCTAAGGGAAATAGGTCCTTCCTATCCACTCTATCTCAGCCCCATATAATTTTATACACCTCAATTAAATCTCCCCTCAGCCTCCTCTGTTCCAAAGAAAACAGCCCCAGCCTGGTCATTTTCTGTTTTTATTTCAGGTTTGCAGCGATGGGGTTTTATGTAAGATCTGCTCTCCTCCGGCTGGTTTTAAAACATGGGCTTTGGGACTTATTAGTTGAATCGCTCGGGCAACCTTTAATTTCTGTTTTAACTCAATTGGAACTGCGCCTACCGACCAGATCGTGTGGCGAGTCACGTTCGCACCCCAGTGTTATCAACAGCAAGAGGGAAAAGCGACCTCTACAGCCAGACAGACACACACACACACCAGATGACTCAATCTTCGCTCACCTCACTCACTCCGCGTTTCAACACGTCGTCGGTTTCAACGAGGAACCAATGAGCGAGAGACAGTGGAGGACCTGTACGTGCGGCTGCCTTGACATCTCGCCCAGCCGGAGGGAGATGGGTTTGTAACATACAAGCCAAGAGTATGGAATAAAACGCGCCCCGATTTTCATGTCAGTTAATTAACTACCAACCTGGTGGGATTGCAGAGTGTTGGCATTGCAATTTCGATAGAGGGTCATTCATCAAGTTGAGAGAGGGGGAGACAAATACAGACATACACTCCTTTTTTCCCCCACCTCGAGGAACGTAGCCCTCCCCCTATGTGGGTTTTCAGTTCCTGTTTGTAAATTTAGAAGCATTTGACAACATTATGGAAATAATGTCAGCGTTTGTGACTGAGTGCAAACACCGGCGGTGCTGCTTTTTGTAAAGAAAGAGACTTGCATTTACATATAGTGGGGGTGAGGGGGAACAGAAGACAACCTAAATCAAGAACTAATGGTTAGGTGAAACCAAGCTTTGAGCTTTAATAGTCTGTGACCTGTGGGAGAAAGGAGAGAGTAAGGGAAGTAAGCAGTTCCGCAATTTTTTAGGCCTTGAGAAAGATTGTGTTAATGAGAGACAACGTCATCAGTTGATTTCAACATAGTTATGGTGTTGGGAGGAGGAAGAGCTTGAAGCATCACTCATTTAGCAGGAGGCAGCAGGAAGACGCCCTCTAACTAGGGACAGATCTGAGCTTGTAACGGAGCCAGACTAAGGCTGTGGGGCGAGGGAGATTCTTGGGACTGGAAGAATGGAGCCATTCTTGGTCTCGGGGAGAGTGGATGGTCCCAAGCGGCAATCTTGAGCCAGCACCAAAGTGGAGTCCCTTGAAATGAATTATGAGCATTGCCAGCAATGCTCCTAGGATTGAATGGCAGCTATGATTTACCGAAGATATATCGTGCATACCACAAGCATGATAGATTGCAATGGAGTGAAGTCCAGAGGTGAGGAAAATAGCAGCTATTACAAACTTTTTCTTGGTATAGAGATACTCAATATTATATATCTGTGAAAGACACCATCACACTGAATGGATCAAAGCTTGTTCACACTGCATCCCTTAACCAACATTTATGCAATTGTCAGTTGCCTCCTGAAATTTGAAATACATTTTGATGCATTTCGTCATATTACCGTCAGCTGTCAATCACAGCAATTGGAAAGCTACATTCAGTTTTGTATCATGTCTTTTTAAATGTGTGACTGATTACAAGTTTTAATTGGCGTGCTATAAATAATTAAGAGGCATAGACCTCAAATGGCCATTTAAGACTGAGATGAGGAGGGATTTCTTCACTCAGAGGGTTGTGAATCTTTGGAATTCTCTGCCCCAGACAGCTGTGGATGTTGAGTGGTTGAGTATATTCAAGGCTGAGATAGGTAGATTTTTAGACTCTAGGGGAATCGAGGGTTATGGGGATCGGGTGGGAAAGTGGAGTTGAGGTCGAAGATCAGCCATGATCTTACTGAATGGCGGAGCAGGCTCGAAGGGCCGTATGGCCTACTCCTGCTCCTAATTCTCATGTTCCTATGTTCAATATGAAATTATAACTAAGCTTTTCAGACCATCACAAGATGAATGTAAATCAGTTAAACAATTTATGACTCATGTGGTTTATTTTTCAGATACATCACCAATAGCAGTATCCTAGCCTGGCGGTTAACCCATCACAGGATGTACCCCAGCATTTCCTTTTGTGATTAGACAATTTGCCATGTAATTACTGGGTGATTTTTCCAGTAAGTTTCCATACATGCCCATCTATGAATACGCAGAGGAAGAAAAAATATGAAAGGGAAAATGGTATTCAAAAGTTGTTGGCTCTTATAGGGAGCGAGCACCATCTTCCAGATTGAAATTTCTATGAAAAGCAATGAATGATGAAATCATATTCACATCTGTCCTGGCATAAAAAGTAAAAGAAAGACTTGCATTTATATAGCACCTTTCATGACCTCAGGACCTCCCAAAGTACTTTACAGCCAATTAAGTACTTTTGAAGTGTAGTCACTGTTGTAATGTATCTCAGTTTCGTGTCAGAAAAAAAAACCTGATCCATGCACACAACATGTAATATTTATAGCTTATTGCTTCTGTCTCACTGCTGTTTTCTGAGAGTCTCTGTTTAATGCAATGTTTCTTGTTTTTATCCTTCACCTTGCTGGCCATTTGCTCTGTATTGCTTCACTTTTCCCTTGATCTTGCTCTCTGAGTCCCACTGTCCTGGCATTTCCAGTTAGCACAGTCACTACAATAATGTGCGATACACTGCTGGAAAATAACTGCAGAGAGATTCTGGGAGAAGATACATCAGACTGTGTATTTCTCAGAGGTGCTTCTTGGCTATTTCACAAGTGCCTGGAGGAAAATGTGATAGAGGGAAATGGCAGGTTGCTAGGTATCTGATATTTCCCTAGAGACCTGAACTAGCCCAATGGAGCACAATGGTTTTCTCAGGCCCTGTACATTGCAATGTTCATTTTTTAATTCATTTATGGGATGTGGGCGTCACTGGCAAGGCCAGCATTTATTGCCCATTCCAAATTGCCCTCGAGAAGGTGGTGGTGAGCCGCCTTCTCAAACCGCTGCAGTCCTTGTGGTGAAGGTACTCTCACAGTGCTGTTAGGGAGGGAGATCCAGGATTTTGACCAAGTTTGACCATTTTGATGGTGTGTGACTCAGAGGGAAACTTGGAGGTGGTGGTGTTCCCATGCGCCCGCTGCCCTTGTCCTTCTAAGAGGTAGAGGTCGCGGGTTCATGAGGTGATGTCAAAAAAGCCTTGGCGAGTTGCTGCAGTGCATCTTGTAGATGGTACACACTGCAGCCACGGTACAATGGTTGTGGATGGGGTGCGCCCAGTGTTGAAGTCAAACTTGTGTTAATTGATTTCCTTAAATGTTTTGAGTTTGAAGTTCCTGTCATGGGAACTCCAAAAGAGGAGCATGAGTATAATATGCAAATAAATTCAAACTGACAAACTGTATGAAACTTTTAAACACACGCACACACAGAATAAAATGTAATATAAATTATGTATCAGAAATGAGCAAGAAGAAAAATTGTTGTGTTGTCACAAACCCCAAATCTCTCCCTTATTTTCAGCAAGGCACTAATTCCCATCATATATCATTTGCATCTCTTTTATTCAATTATTTAGAAATGATACTTGTCTGATTAATATGCAAGTTAGACAATGATGTATCAAGGTCTAGATTAGGAAATTAAGAAATACTTGAATGAGAAAAAATTGCAGGGCTATGGGGAAAGAGTGGGACTAACTGGATTGCTCTTCGAAAGAGCCAGCTCAGACTCGATGGGCCAAATGGCTTTTCTTCTGTGCTGTACCACTCTATGATTCTAAAGCACTAAGGGCTTCAGATAAAGTCGTAAATTGCAACAGCAGAGCTCACGTAGTTTATGCAAGTCATCTTAACCGAGATCCTGTCACAAGTGTTCATGTTATCTTCACCACCATCAAAATCGGCTGTTCATATCAATCACTACCAAGTTTTGATGCTTGGAGTCATCTGTTGCTGCAGTGCACTGTTGGCATTAACAACATATACAGTAAGGATTCAGTTTTACGTCTTCTTTTCAAATTGGCTGGCCATATTGAGAAACCGGAGTGAAGGGATGATGCCCTTTAACACAGGACATCACCAAGGTTTTCCCCAAGTAGGAGAAACAATGGAATAGCTCAAGTACTTTATGGTGCTTGTGCTCTACTCCTGGCATGCAAGCCCTTCTGGCATTTAAATCACAATCTGGACATGGTCTGGATGGATTATAACTGCTCACACAGCCTGTTAATTTATATTTAAACTGTGTGCAAGTTCTTTGCCATTGGAAATTGAATATGTTCTACAAACCATCACAATGAATACATTTGTGCAGCAATTATGCAGATCCAAACAGAATGACCGAAAGAAAGACTTGCATTTATATAGAGCCTTTCATGACCTCAGGACGTCCCAAAGCACTTTACAGCCAATAAGTACTTTTGAAGTTTAGTCACTGCTGTAATGTAGGAAACGCAGCAGCCAATTTGTGCACAGCAAGCAAGATCCCACAAACAGCAATGCGATAATGACCAAATAATCTGTTTTTGTGATGTTGATTGAGGGATAAATATTGGCCAGGAAACCAGGGATAACTCCCCTGCTCTTCTTCGAAATAGTGCCATGGGATCTTTTACGTCTACTTGAGAGTGCAGGCGGGGCCTCGGTTTAACATCTCATTCGAAAGACGGCACCTCCGACAGTGCAGCATTGCCCTGAAGTGTCATCCTAGATTTTTTTGGTGCTCAAAGTTTCTGGAGTGGGACTTGAACCCACAACCTTCTGACTCAGAGGTGAGAGTGCTACCGACTGAGCCACAGCTGACAAAGCAAATGATAGAACCAGACACACACACACATTATTTTATGTTAATAATAATAGGGCAATTTTGTTCAGATTCTGAATCTTAAAGAATGATTTTTAACCTAACTGAACTGTTACAAATTTTAGGTCTACACCAGATATTCACTCTGGCGCAGCATCACTGGTCATTCCTGTAAGTGGAACTCATGTCCTCTATGAACTGGAGCGCACCTTTACTCCCCAGTATCTAATTAAACATTACTGTGACCCGGGATCATAACAAAATGACCCTTTTTGTGTGCTAGATGCTGTCATCTCGCACTTGCTGTCACGTGTGCTTTCCTTTCTTTTCAAACCTTAGACTGAAAAGCATTCTGGTGTGATGAGGCTAATCATGAGCCAACAAACTAGTTTATTTTACGTGAAGTATGGGAATGAACGGAATGTAGACATGTAATTTAACTGCATTTGTTTCCTACTGTTCCTTGCAACATTAAAATATGCAACCCTCCCTGTTACAGACTAAATTTACTCATTAGCAGTCGCTGTACTAACTGGCATTAACTTTAGAAAGCAAGGACTCTCTGTCACACTCTGACTGTTCCAGAGTCAAGCTGTCCTAGAATCCTGAGAGAGACAGACAAAGGTTGACCTCTGATCCTTCCCTCAGCTCTGTGTGAAATGTTGGCTCGCCGAGTTGCCAATCAAAGCTATACTTTGAATGAGAACCCTCATTGCTTGGTTAAGGAGCTGCGTCAATTACATTGTCCATTTAGCTAAGTTCTCCACCCCACCCACTTCCGATTGGGCATATTGAATGAAGACCATTCTAGAATTAAAGGTGCAATCAACTCTGAAATATACACAATGGCTTCCATTGTCTCAAGACTGATGTGGTACGTGAGAATGGACACCTTTGACAGCTGATTCATCTGGTATTCTATCTAACCTCAAATGTGAGGTTATTCACTTTGGTAGGAAGAATAGAAAAACAGAATATTTTTTAAATGGTGAGGAACTATTAATCATTGGTGTTCAGAGAGATTTAGGTGTCCTCATACAGGAAACACAGAAAGTTAGCATGCAGGTACAGCAAGCAATTAGGAAGGCAAATGGCATGTTGGCCTTTATTGCAAGAGGGTTGGAGTACAAGAGTAAGGAAGTCTTACTACAATTGTACAGAGCTTTGGTAAGACCACACCTGGAGTACGGTGTACAGTTTTGGCCTCCTTATCTGAGAAAGGACAAGGATAGTCAGCATGGCTTTGTCAGGGGGAGATCATGTCTGACCAATTTGATTGAATTTTTCGAGGGGGTGACTAGGATGAGGGTAGTGCAGTTGATGTAGTCTACATGGACTTCAGTAAGGCTTTTGACAAAGTCCCGCATGGGAGATTGGTCAAGAAGGGATCCAGGGCAACTTGGCACATTGGATCCAAAATTGGCTTAGTGGCAGGAGGCAGAGGGTGAGGGTCGAAGGTTGTTTTTGTGACTGGAAGCCTGTGTCCAGTGGTGTACCGCAGGGATCGGTGCTGGGTCCTTTGCTGGTTGTAGTGTACATTAATGATTTGGATATGAATGTAGGAGGTATGATCAGTAAGTTCGCAGATGACACGAAAATTGGTGGAGTGGTAAATAGCGAGGAGGGAAGCCTCAGGCTACAGGACGATATAGACGGGTTGGTCAGATGGGCAGAACAGTGGCAAATGGAATTTAACCCTGAAAAGTGTGAGGTGATGCATTTTGGGAGGACTAACAAGGCAAGGGAATACACAATGAATGGTAGGACTCTAGGAAGGACAGAGGATCAGAGGGACCTTGGTGTGCATGTACATAGATCCCTGAAGGCAGCAGGACAGGTAGATAAGGTGGTTAAGAAGGCATATGGGATACTTGCCTTCATTAGCCGAGGCATAGAATATAAGAGCAGGGAGGTTATGATGGAGCTGTACAAAACGCTAGTTAGGCCACAGCTGGAATATTGTGTGCAGTTCTGGTCGCCACACTATAGGAGGGATGTGATTGCAGAGGAGATTCACCAGGATGTTACCTGGGCTGGAGCGCTTCAGCTATGAAGAGAGACTGGACAGGCTGGGGTTGTTTTCCTTAGAGCAGAGAAGGCTGAGGGGGGACCTGATTGAGGTGTACAAAATTATGAGGGGCATAGATAGGGTAGATAGAAAGGAACTTTTCCCCTTAGTAGAGGGGTCAATAACCAGGGGGCATAGTTTCAAGGTAAGGGGCAGGAGGTTTAGAGGGGATTTGAGGAAAAACCTTTTCACCCAGAGGGTGGTTGGAATCTGGAATTCACTGCCTGAAAGGGTGGTAGAGGCAGGAATCCTCACAACATTCAAGAAGCATTTAGATGAGCACTTGAAACGCCATAGCATACAAGGCTACGGACCAAGTGTTGGAAAATGGGATTAGAATAGACAGGGCTTGATGGCTGGCGCGGACACGATGGGCCGAAGGGCCTCTTTCTGTGCTGTATAACTGTATGACTCTATGACTATGACTCTATGCCTTAGAGGTGGTGCAACAAAGGTTCACTAGATTGATTCCTGGGATGAGAGGGTTGTCCTATGAGGAGAGATTGAGTAGATTGGGCCTATACTCGTTGGAATTTAGAAGAATGAGAGGTGATCTCATTGAAACATATAAAATTTTGAGGGAGATTGACAGGATAGATGCAGAGAGGTTGTTTCCCCTGGTTGGAGAGTCTAGAACTAGGGAGGCATAGTCTCAGGATAAGGGGTCGGCCATTTAAGAATGAGATGAGGAGGAATTTCTTCACTCAGAGGGTTGTGAATCTTTGGAATTCTCTGCCCCAGAAAGCTGTGGATGCTGAGCCATTGGGTATATTCAAGGCTGAGATTGATAGATTGTTGGACTCAGCGTAATCAAGGGATATGGAGGTCAGGTTGGAAAGTGGGGTTGAGTTCGATGATCAGCCATGATCTTATTGAATGGCGGAGCAGGATTGAAGGGCCATATGGCCTACTCCTGCTCCTAATTCTTATGTTCTTAAGTAATCAACATTCTTGGATGACTTGTCTCTCTCTGGCAGTTTGTAACCTGAGCCTACCTTTAATATCGGCAACACAACATAAATTAAACCAAAAATCCTTTTATAGGCCAAAGTTATGGCTTGAAAAGTACAAACACATTGGAGAATGCTTACAAGATGATACATTTAATAGAAAACTACCAACTTGTAGAATTAAAAGTTTGGATGTTGATAAAAATTAATAGAGGTAAATTTGACTTTTTTTAAGAAGTGCAAAAACTGCTTAAGGGCAGTGGGCTAAATCAAATTAAAGCAACTTCCACTTTGATTTAAAAAGTAGTGATATCAAGTACAGTCACACCTATTCCTATTAGATTCTGTGCAATTTTAGTTTAAAACATTAAACTAATTAAACATTAAATCAGTTTAAACCATCTAATTATTTCACCCTGCATCTCATCATCATTATTTCATCCCAACACCATTCCTGGGATGGGCGGGCGGATTATCCTATGAGGAGCAATTGAGGAGACTAGGCCTATATTCCCCAGAATTTAGACAAATGAGAGGTGATCTCATTGAAACGTATAAAATTCTTAAGGGGCTTGACAGGGTAGATACAGGGAGGTTGTTTCCCCTGGCTGGGGAGTCCAGAACTAGGGGTCACAGTCTCAGAATAAGGAGTCGGCCATTTAGGACTGAGATGAGGAGAAATTTCTTCATGCAAAGGGTTGTGAATCTTCAGCATTCTCTACCCCAGAGGGCTGCGGAGGCTCAGTCGTTGAGTGTATTTAAGACAGAGATCGACAGATTTTTGGATACTAAGGGAACCAAGGGATATGGGGATAGTGCGGGAAGGTGGAGTTGAAGTAGAAGATCAGCCATGATCTCATTGAATGGCGGAGCAGGCTTGAAGGGCCGAATGGTCTACTCCTGCTCCTATTTATGATCTTATATTTTCCTCTTCCTTTAATGTACAAGTCATCATTTTATGTATTGTAATCAAATCACTTGTCCACCTCGTGTTTAATTTCAATGCAACAAGCTATAACAATCTTGATTCACAGGAAATCCTCAAACATTGATTAGTTTTCGTTTTTTGTTTTTAAGCAAAGGTGTAGAAATAATACAATATCGGTTCATTATCTTTACAGCACGGGCATCAGAAGAAACATCTGATTCCAGCAGTGACACTGGCAGCATTTAGAAGTTTTCCCATTGAAAGCTAACTCCATTTGTGAGTTTAAGAACTAATTCACGTAATGTTGCATAATTTCCTCTTCATTAACAAGAAATGTCCAACAAGCAGACTTTTTCTCCCCCAATAATTTCCTTTCACACATTAGGTTGGGAGCAAGATTCTGAGTTGTACTAATAGCCAAAAGCCCATGACCATTTTCCGATTGGTTTTCGTCACCCATCCGGCGCAGACTTGATGGGCTGTATGGTCTCCTTCTGTGCTGCACTATTCTATGATTTACTCCTGAGAACGACAACAAAGGGGCATGGGATGAAGCGCAGAAGAGGGATGGTGAATGGACAGATCAGATAGAACTATTTCCACAGAGGGTGCTGAATGTTTGAAACGGACTGCCCAGGGAAGGTGTCAAGACCAATTACATCAGCACTTTTAAAGAGGCAATTGGAACTTGGTGAGAAAAATCAACCGAGCACTGAACTGTGTATTCTGCTTTTGAACTCCCAAGACCAGCCACATGGACCAAAATGGTCTGTTCCTACCTCTACTTTTTCATTAACTTTAACACAGAGTAAGTATGCCCTAAACATGTAAACAATCACAGGGCCTATAATTGGCAGGTGGTACCAATTTAATACCGGTAAATATTTTACAAACTTCAAGTTAACATTCCATCTTCAGGTCACCGAATAGCAGTAGCAAACATAAACCTGGGCCTACTCCAAGGCCTGTGCATCAACAAAATAAAAACCCCCCACAGTTCTCTTATCGTGAACCATTTTCACCTGGTACTGTAGAGTGTAATCAGTTTAAGTTACTATTTCCCTTCCCCCTTCAACTCGTGAACTTGGGCTGGAGTAGGCCTCTACAGGGGCCGACCGGCCTGGTGGGAGAGGAGGGTGTGACATTTTGCCAAGTTATTTCAGTTCGCTGCTTCTTTCAACATTAAAGTTACAGAGTGCAACACATTTCCAATGAGTGAGAAATAGCATAAGCAGCCGTTTATTTAATTACTAAATTTAGACAGCGTGTACTTGAGTGGAATACAAGGGCATAATGTATTAAAAGTGGAATTAAAAATACACAGTTTGGTACGAACGATCACCAGCATTGCAAAGCAAATTTGAATAATTGAACTTTGAACGAACCATTCATAGAGTCATAACGGCACAGAAGGAGGCCATTCGGCCCATCGAGTCCGCGCCGGCTCTCTGTAGAGCAATCCAGTCAGTCCCATTCCCCCGCTCTATAAGAACATAAGAACATAAGAAATAGGAGCAGGAGTAGGCCAATCGGCCCCTCGAGCCTGCTCCGCCATTCAATAAGATCATGGCTTATCTGATCCTAACCGCCAATCTACTATCTATCACAGAACCATCTCCTGCATCTAACAGAATTGCACACACGAAATAGGAGCAGAATCAGGCTACACAGTCCCTGGGCCCGCTCCACTACCCACAGGGCCATGACCGATCCGAACCTAGACTCATGTTCAAATTCCTGCCCGCTCCCCGTAACCCTTAATGCCCTTTACTTCTAGGAAACTGTCTATTTCTGTTTTAAATTTAATTAATGTTGTAGCTTCTACAGCTTTTTGTGGCAGCATATTCCATGGACCTACCACCCTCTGAGTGAAGTAGTTCCTCCTCATCTCAGTTTTGAAAGAGCAGCCCCTTATTCTAAGACTATGTCCCCTAGTTCTCGTCTCACCCGTCATCGGGAACATCCTCCCCGCATCCACCCGATCCAACCCCTTCACAATCTTATATGTTTCAATAAGATCGCCTCTCATTCTTCTGAACTCCAATGAGTAGAGTCCCAATCTACCCAACCTCTCCTCATATGACCACCCCCTCATCCCCGGGATTAACCGAGTGAACCTTTTTTGCACTGCCTCGAGAGCAAGGATGTCTTTCCTTAAGTAAGGACACCAAAACTGTATGCAGTATTCCAGGTGCGGTCTCACCAATACCTTGTACAACTGAAGCAATACCTCCCTATTTTTATATTCTATCCCCCTAGCAATGAAAGCCAACATTCCATTTGCCTTCTTAATCACTTGCTGCACCTGCATATTAACCTTTTGAGTTTCGTGCACCAGGACCCCCAGATCCCTTTGCACTTCAGTACTCTCCAGTTTCTTGCCATTAAGATAATAAATTGCTCTAGGATTTTTCCTGCCAAAGTGCATCACCTCACACTTTCCAGTGTTGTATTCCATCTGCCAAATCTCTGCCCACTTACTTAGCCTGTCTATGTCCCCTTGCAGGTTTTTTATGTCCTCCTCACTCACTACTTTCCCTCCCATCTTTGTATCATCTGCAAATTTTGATATGTTACACTTGGTCCCTTCCTCCAAATCGTTAATATAGATTGTGAAGAGTTGGGGACCCAGCACTGACCCCTGTGGAACACCACTAGTTACTGATTGCCAGTCTATCCCCGTAGCCCTGCAAGTTTATTTCCCTCAAGTGCCTATCCAGCCTCCCCTTGAAAACATCGAGTGTCTCCGCTTCCACCACATCCGTTGGCAGCGAATTCCAGGTCATCATCACTCGCTGTGTAAAATTTTTTTTCCTTACACCCCCCCTGTATCTCTTTCCCAAAACCTTAAACCTGTGTCCCTTAGTCCTTGTACCATCAACTAGTGGGAACAGCCTTTCCCCGTCTAGCCTATCCAAACCTGTCATAATCTTGTACACCGCGATCAAATCACCCCTCAACCTCCTTTGCTCTAATGAAAACAAATCATTCATCCAATATTCTGTTACCATGAAAGGAACATTCTACCTTAACCGCCCCGCCTCCAGTTATCCTAAAGCGATTAGATTAGAGAGAGAATATTCAAAGTTAGTATTTCAGGGCCATTTTACCTTACTGATGACACTCGGCACACCCATTTCTGCATGATGTTTTTAATTTTTAAGTCAGGCCAGGGTGGGGGGGGGGGGAAACCCACTTAAAACAACTGGAGTACAGTGACTGACTGCATCATACCCAGTTAGATCCTTATCTGAGGAAGGATGTTCTTGCCATGGAAGGAGTTCAGCGAAGATTCACCAGGCTGATACCTGGGATGGCAGGAATGACGTATGAGGAGAGATTGGGTCGATTGGGCTTATACTCGCTGGAGTTTACAAGAATGAGAGGGGATCTCATTGAAACTTACAAAATTCTGACAGGATTGGACAGACTAGATGCAGGAAGGATGTTCCCGATGGTTGGGGAGTCCAGAACCAGGGGTCACAGTATAAGGATAAGGGGTAAGCCATTTAGGACAGAAATGAGGAGGAATTTCTTCACCCAGAGAGTGGTGAACCTGTGGAATTCTCTACCACAGAAGGCAGTAGAGGCCAATTCATTAAATATATTCAAGAAGGAGCTGGATATATTTCTTAAGGCTAAAGGGATCAAGGGATATGGGGAGAAAGCAGGGACAGGGTTCTGAATTTGGATGATCAGCCATGATCTCATTAAATGGCGGAGCAGGCTAGAGGGGCCGAATGGCCTACTCCTGCTCCTATCTTCTATGTTTCTATGTTAGCACGAAGTCAAACAGCGCTGGGTAGCTTAACACATACTTTAAAAATAAAATTGGTGCCGTGGAGCCTGCTCCCAAGAATTTGGGAAATAAAACCTCAATCTAAAGTTAGACAGACTTCAGTATAACATGCATTTCTCATACCTCGCAGAGTGCTTTAAAAAAAAAAGCTCAAAAGCACAAGGCAGGAAGCCAAAAGTTTCTGTTTACAATGTCCATGATGCGGAGATGCCGGTGTTGGACTGGAGTGGACAAAAGTGAGAAGTCGCACAACACCAAGTTATAGTCCAACAGCTTTATTTGAAATCACAAGCTTTCCGAGCTGCTGCTCCTTCGTCAGGTGACGAAGCAGCGCTCCGAAAGCTTGTGATTTCAAATAAATGATCAGCCATGATCTCATTAAATGGCGGAGCAGGCTAGAGGGGCCGAAAGCTGTTGGACTATAACCTGGTGTTGTGCGACTTCTCACTTTTGTTTACAATGTGGCAGTGTTGCTACCGGTCAAGCAGCCCTCCTCAGGAGAGCATCTGCCAGCATATTATGTACAGCGTTTGCTAATCTGAAGTAGATTTGGATCTCGGTATTTAAGGCTTTCAAAAAAGGAGCACTAGTCATGGTGTAGCAATCTTATTTTTAATACCATGAACAAGATTTAAATAATTTTATTCATCGTTTTCAATCGAATATGTAGAATGGAATTTAGCTAAGAAAAAAAAGACACACATCATTGAGCTGTGGGCCATCAGTGCACAGAATGTGACAGCGTATGTTAATCACCAAGACGTTGCCACAGCACCCAGAAAGAAAACATTTATGTAAATAAATGAGAAACTGTTTCCAGAGGCAGGAGAGTCAGTAACCAGAGGGGACAGATTTCAGGTGATTAGCAAGAGAACCAGAGGCGACGTGAGGAAACTTTTTTGCACAGCGAGTTGTTGTGATCTGGAATGCGCTGCCTGAAAGGGCGGTGGAAGCAGATTCAATAGTAGCTTTCAAAAGGGAATTGGATAAATACTTGGTGAAAAAATTGCAGGGCTATGGGGAAAGAGCACTGGAATATTTGAGTCTAGACAGGAGAGATGGGGAGAAAGTGGAAAAGGAATTTAAAAAACTAATGGCACAATAATAACTATGATCTTGGCCGCTTTTGCAATTTTATGAAAATGTTAAAAGTTCCAGACTACATTCAATTCATTTGTTAAGAAATACCAATTTTTCTTCCTAATTTGCAGCTGGGGTTTGGTTGCCAAATCTGGTTTGGTAGTCTCTCATAGCTTCGTCGTGTATTGATTATGGGGTATGGTAGATGCCTGGACTAATGATCCAGAGACATGAGTTCAAATCCCACCACAACAGCTGTGGAATTTAAATTCAGTTAATTAAATAAATCTGGAATAAAAAGCTAGTAGCAGTGACAGTGATCATGAAACTACCAGATTGTCATAAAAACCCATCTGGTTCACTAATGTCCTTTAGGGAAGGAAGTCTACCATCCTTACCCGGTCCGGCCTATATGTGACTCCAGACCCCCAGCAATGTGTTTGACTCTTAATTGCCCCTCTGAAATGGCCTAGCCATTTGTACCAATGGTCAATTGTATCAAACCGCTACAAAGAAGTATACTCACTGTGGGAGTACCTTCACCTCCTGAACTGCAGCGGTTTAAGAAGACAGCAATAAATGCTGGACTTGCCAGCGACACCCACATCCCATGAACAAAAAAAAACAACTTCAATAATGAGACACATCTATATGAAAGTAAAACTTTATTGCCAACAATGTACAGTAAAAGAGCACTACATCATTGAAATTGAATGTACAAAACCAGAGCAAAGATACTTAGGACAGTTATACATGTCAAATGCTGCATTTGGTCTTTTACTCATTAAAAAGAGCAAAGTTTTCCTGATGGCTCAATTGATAGAGTCACTGTGTTGCTGAACAATACACACCAACAAGGTCCCAGGTTTGATTCCCATGTTGTGCTGAGTTAGCCAATCTGATCCAAGGTAGCATTACAGGTGCTGCAGTTGGCTTCAGTACCCCTGGCTTGGGGGATGGAGAAAAATGATTCCCGGTCCCGATTGCTGTCCAGTGACTCCTGCTGGAAAGCGCACGTGTCTGGACAATGGATAAGCTGCGGTGTTGACCCTTCCCCCTCCAGTTGAATACTTTGTTGACTCTTTCTAGGGCCGTGCAGGAAAGGTAGCTGCTTGTGTGAGGTACCAGAAGATGATCAATGACTGTGAAACTAACTGTATCCCAGCACGAGTCAGCTCCTTCAGATGAGTGGAGAAAATTGGGGGGGAAAAATGCATCTCTGACTCACCACTCACTAAAAATGATATCCTAGATTACATTTCCATATCAATATGGCAACTTTCCAGAGACAAAGTAATGTATTGTAAAAATCTGCATTCCAAACTAGGAATAAGCCAAGTATGAAATCTTTCCCGTCAATGTCATTCCGAATTGCACCCTGTTTCTAAATGCTAAATTCGGTAGGACTATTTACAACAGATGTCTTGATATTAAAAGTCTGTCCCAAATTTTGATTGTTCACATGGTTTAGGTGGTCATTTCAACATCAGCTGTGATGTCAATTCATTTCCACTCTATACATAATTTGACTGGGGTGATAATTTACCACAAAATGCTTTTCCTCACAATGTACATACTTCCATACAACTTTTAATGTACTTCTATTGTACAATCCGAAAGCATGTGATCTCCTGCAATAAGTTTCACTGTCCTTTCATCGCAAGGGTCTTTTGCAAAATCAGCTGAGTGACAAAAGTATCTCCTTTGTTAACTGTAAGGCTGTTATTTCATCAATTTTGAGCAGATTCAACCCTGCTCCTAATGGGCATATGTCCACCGCACAAACCACTCTCAATTTCACTGCTAATCATTCTCAACTATAGGAATGGTTGGCAAAGTAGAGAGTAGAGCTGGACCTGTGTCTGATTGGAGCAGAGATTACCTCATACAAAAGGTAGAGAAAACATGAAATTAGCAGGGTCAGAGTGATCTTCTGACTAGTTTCGATTGCCTAAAGGGGTCGGAGAAGAATTTCCCATATTTCCCCCCCAAAATTGGCCTGGATTTTTATCTGTTTTTTCTCCTCTCCCAGGAGATCACATGGCTTTCGGATTGTGTGGAGTGCATATATTGAGAGGCACAAGGCATCACAGTTCTGTGGGATAGGCTGGATGGACCAGAGGGTCATTTCCTGTCCTTTATTGTTCGTATGTTCCTGCAGGTCGGCAAAGTAGAGAGCAGCTGGAGTTCTGCTCTCCATCCAACCTCTACTATAGTTGACCTGTAAATTGGCACTGGATGGCTAATGCAAAAGTATTCCACCCTCTAGCACGGACATCCTTCACCTTAATAATCACAAAACTTCATAGGCAGGGAAATAAACTAAGTGCCATGAGTTACCACAGCATCCCTTACACCTTTGGGGCTTGAGTTTGAATCCAGCTCAGATGAACAGAATGGCGGTCTTCTCTCTCGGCTGGTTGTAGCAACTTGGCAATTTCAACCCAGTTTCTGGTGACGTGCTCACAGAACCAAACTGTCCCAAATTTATTACCATTTTCTCCTCTCACTTGGAAAGAGCACAAGTATGGCTCCCGTGGGAAATTGAGGTAAGCGGGGCCAATTTTGATGTGTTGGTGCCAGTCAGCTCTAACTGGTTAAGAGATTGTGCAAATCTCACCAGAATGACAAGGTCTCCCATGTAAATTCATTTTCCTAATTATTTACAGTACCAGGTACAGACTTGGATGTGTGGAGGAAACATATGATTGGTGGGTGGAAAATTGTGTACAAGTGAAATTTAAAAGGACGGGGGATAATTAAAGTGGAATGTCACAATAAAGTGATAAAAATGTTTAAATCTTTTGGAAAGGCTGAAAAGGCATTTCAGCCCATTAAGACTACTGAAGTGAAGGTGGTACTGCATGAGGGGATTATAAGGACATTGGTCCTTTCTACCCCTCTGAGATACCATCTCCATAAATTAATATTGCAGCGTGCCTGCAAGGAGATGGAGCCAAGTTTCAGGCCACAGCTGATCATTACAGTCACTGGATGTACCAGCCTTATGGCTCATGGTGGCTGGCACAGCTTTGCATCTGTCTCTCTGTTGACCTAGACCTTGACCTTCTGAAGACAGTTTCTCCATAGTCACTACATGGCAAGTTGTGCTGGAGTCTTCAGTGTGGTTGGCAACAAGCTGTACTGGCTGATGATCACCCCGGCATGCCCTTTTTACAGTGCCATTGGAAGAATGACAGTGAGATTCGGTTGCTGTGCTTCTGAGGAAACACCCAACATTACAGTTAGCCAGACATTCATAGAACTTAGCAGTGCCACTCAGTCTGCTATCTCAGCTTTCTTCGGGAATAGAAGCCTCCACAGCACTAATTATCTGCAAAGTGAGGTATATTGACCTCTGTCTAACGATGTGCGAGTATTGGTGGGTGGGCACAGAGGACCTTTCATGCACCTTTACCTGCCTGGCATCCCTTCATTTATCTTCCTCTTCCAAATAGTTCAGATAGGTATTTTAAGAATATAAGAATTAGGAACAGGAATAGGCCATCCGGCCCCTCAAGCCTGCTCCACCATTCAATAAGATCATGGCTGATCTTCAACCTCAACTCCACCTTCCCACCCCACCCGATCCCCATATCCCTTGATTCCCCTAGAGTCCAAAAATCTATCTATCTCAGCCTTGAATATACTCAAAGACTCAGCATCCACAGCCCTTTGGGGTAGAGAATTCCAAAGATTTACAACCCTCAATGAAGACATTCCTTCTCATCTCAGTCTTAAATGGCCAACCCCTTATCCTGAGTCTATGACCCCTAGTTCTAGACTCTCCAGCCAGGGGAAACTCTCAGCATCTACCCTGTCAACCTCCCTCAAAATCTTATATGTTTCAATGAGATCACCTCTCATTCTTCTAAACTCCAGAGAGTATAGGCCCATTTTCCAATTGGGAAGACATTGGTGCCAGTAACAGTACAGTGGGCAAATTTTTTTTTTTTTTTTTTAAAAAAGGACAATTGGCTCATGACAACCCAAGTGCCAATGAAAAGAAATTCCATATAGTCTAAAAACACTTCTCTTCATATTACTGTGATCTTTAAATGAACTGCTCAGTTTATACAGGTCATCTTGCACACACTAATGTCCTGTGCATACTTTTCTGACATCTCCACACCCATTTCCATATTTAAATGAAGCTCCTGCTTATTGAGGATGGGAACGACCATTGCCCACTCCAACCCCCGCTTGAATAGCTGACAAAATGGGCAGGGCTCAGCTGGGACCAATCTCTGCCCAATTCAATGCTCTATGACACCCAGCTTATGCCAGTTTGAGGCATAACAGAAACTAAAACTCTGCCCCAGTAAGTCTTCAGAGGGAGGCAAGAGAGGGAACTTGACACTGTTATGCTATACCCAAGAGTGCTTGATGCTGATACTTGGTTTAGGAAAGCACCCAATCCCTAACATCTCACAAGAGGTGCAAGAATTCATCAAAAGAAAGTCTAAAACTTTATTTTTTGGGGGGGTGGGGGGTGGGGGGGGGAGAAAAGGTGTGGAGGGGAACAAAAGTCTCTACAATGGTCATTAAATTCAATGTAGGACAGCTTCCTACACTCTATTCTGCCCGTCTATTCAAATGAAAGGTTCATGTCCCAATGACCCTCCACAGAGCAAGTTCCCAGTCTCAGCTGTGCAATAATGGGTAGTTGGTTCCAAGTAGGGAGAAAAGCAAGTGTCTCAGGGTGTGTTTATACAGAGAGAGAGAGCGGGAGCATTCTGAACCATGAAAGAGAACCGTTTGGACGCTTCTCGTGTGCCACAAGATTCATCTCCATTTGGGTCTTTGTCATCATTGAAATGAGAAGGATCAAACCACCCTCTCACTGCATTCCTGTGTCTAGGATAAAATTGGCATCCACCAGAATCTCCAGGTTCAGAACTGAACTGAATCAAGTGCCTCGTGTCTTCTAATCGATACCATCAAGATTCAGACAAGTGCTCCCATTGCTTCATGAGGGCGCATGAAGCACTAGGTTAAAAAAAAAAATGTGCAAGGAATAACTACACGTTTATTAAGTTGTAAAAACACATTCAATTGCTCTGTTGGCAGTAATTAATTAGTTGATATGTAGAAACAAAGAGATAAAGAAGCAGCATGAAATAGGGATACGGTTAGCAATTAAATGAAGGCAGAATCCTGGGAACTGAATTAAAATAAAAGCAGCCTTAGGGTAAGAATGAGATGGGGCTAGCATGGCAACAAATATATACATGGGCTTCTGGCTAACGTGCCTGAGAGAGAATCGGTCAAATTCTCAGTTAAACTCAGTTGAGATTGGGTGCATGATTCAATATGAATGCAGGCTTCTGACAAAGCAATTAATTAAAGCAGCCTTAGAAAACTGAATAATTGGGGGGCGGGGAATCTCGTAAGAATGTAATAAATAGGCAATGAATTAAACTCATCAAGTTCGTGCTTTCTAATGAATAAAAACAGCCTTCTTGTGCAGATAGGGTCAGACAAATGAAGATAAACCAAAGGGGAAAGCACATTAAATTGCATAGAACATTGGAACATAGTGGTTATGTTACTGGACTAGCAATTCAGAGGCCTAGACTAATGATCCGGAGGCATGAGTTCGTAATCCCACCACAGCAGCTGGGGAATTTAAATTCAATTAAAATAAATCTGGAAAAAAAAGCTAGCATCAGTAATGACGACCATGAAACTACCGGATTGTCGTTAAAAACCCATCTGGTTCACTAATGTCCTACAGAGAAGGAAATCTGCCACCCTTCCCCGGTCTGGCCTATACGTGACTCCAGACCCACAGCAATGTGGTTGACTCTTAACTGCCCTCTGAAATGGCCTAGCAAGCCACTCAGTTGTATTTAAGGCGGCTCACCACCACCTTCTCGAGGGCAATTAGGGATGGGCAATAAATGCTGGCCTTGCCGACGATGTCCACATCCCGTGAATGAATAAAAGCAGCGTATGAAAAAATATCGAAAACTGCGCAATGGCGCCAGCTTCTCACAAATTAATTATTTCTTACAGTTCACGAATGGGAATCGATAAACAAGAGTAGAGACGAACAAGGCCTTTAACCCTGTGTGCTATTCATATCTCCATGACCAAAAACAGGGCATAAAACCTGAATGTTGCCTGGGAACATGACCTCGGCCAACCATTAAGGGAGGTTTTATATGCTTATCACGCTTCCCCTTAAATGTATCTATACTATTTGCCTCAAACTTCTTCCTGTGGTAGCGAGTTCCAAGTTCTCACCACTCTCTGGGTAAAGAATTGCCATCAGCTGCAAGATGATGCATCCCATCCACAACAAAGACATAGCTGGACATCTGCCAATTGAGTCCTGTTTGACCTCCGCTTAGAATTTGGGAAATACCAAGCAGTCCAGTGGTCCTTTCATGCTAAACCTGTATAAAACACTAGTTCGGCCCCAGTTGGAGTATTGTGTCCAATTCTGGGCACCACACTTGAGGAAGGACGCAAAGACTGTGGAGAAGGTACAGAAGAGAGATATGCTAGAATGGTTCCAGGGATGAGGGATTAGTTACATGGATAGACTAGACAAGCTGGGGTTGTTCTCCTTGGAGCAGAGAAGGCTAAGAGGAGATTTGATAGAGGTGTTTAAAATCATGAAGGATTTAGATCGAGTAAATAAAGAGAAACTGTTTCCAATGGCTGAAGGGTCGATAACGAGGGCACAGATTTAAGGTGATTGGCAAAAGAACCAGCGGTGACATGAGGAATAACTTTTACACGCAACGAGTGGTTAGGATGATAGGGTGGTGGAAACAGATTTAATAGTGGCTTTCAAAAGGGAATTGGATAATTACTTGAAGGAGAAAATATTGCAGGGATATGGGGAAAGAGCAGGGGAGTGAGGCTAACTGGATTGCTCTTCAAAAGAGCCAGCACAGACTCGATGGGCCCAATGGCCTCCTTCTGTGCTGTACTATTCTATGATTTTATGAGTGGGTCTCCCACACCACGAGGGTTGCCAACTCTCCAGGATTGTCCTGGAGTTTCCAGGCATTTTAAATTAATCTCCTTGACACTGCTGCGAGCAACCCAAGAGTAAAATTATAGGGGCATTAAGAAAAAGTGTCTTCATTTTCTTTGAACATTTCTGTTTATTAGTTAAAAGACTGTTTGACCTTGTGAGGCGGCTGGAGGCGCGAGGTCATGTGCTGAAACCTCCAGGCAACCCTACACGCTGGAGCAATTCACCCAGTGGCTATGAGAAGCACTAATCTCAACCAACGTAACCACCAGTATTCAGCACCCCTCCAAATTGTCCTCAAACTGAACTAACCTCGAAGCCCAGCACCCTTGGCCCCCTGCCGCACATTTCTCTTAGGGCAAGCAGCCCCCCCCGCAGGCACCATGCAATCAGGATATGCAGTGACTTAAGAACATAAACATAAGAAATAGGAGCAGGAGTAGGCCATTTGGCCCCTCGAGCTTGCTCCGCCAATCAATAAGATCATGGCTGAACTTTTACATCAACTCCACTTTCCCCATATCCCTGGATTCCCTTAGTGCCCAAAAATCTAATGATCTCAGTCAACGACTGAGCATTCACAGCCCTCTGGGGTACAGAATTCCAAAGATTCACAACCCCCTGAGTGAAGAAATTTCTCTTCATCAGTGCTAAATGGCCGACCCCTTATCCTGAGACTATGACCCCTAGTTCTAGACTCTCCAGTAATGAGAAACAACCTCTCAGCATCTACCCTATCAAGCCCTCTTAAAAATTTCATACATTTCAATAAGATCACCTCTCATTCTTCTAAACTCCAGCAAATTCTACTCAATCTCTCCTCATAGAACATCCCAGGAATCTAATGAACCTTTGTTGCACCTCATCTAAGGCAAGTATATCCTTCCTTAGGTAAGACGACCAAAGCTGTACACAGTACTACAGGTGTGGTCTCACCAAAGCCCTATATAATTGCAGCAATACTTCCTTACTCTTATACTGCAACCCCCTTGCAATAAAGGCTAACATACCATTTGCCTTCGTAATTGCTTGCTGTACCTGCATGTTAACTTTCTGTGATTCAAGTACAGACACCCAAATCCCTCTGAATCTCAACATTTACTTGTCTCTTTTCCATTTCCCCACTTTATATACAGTACCATCTGCCACCTTCTTGCCCAATCACTTAACTGGTCTATATCCCTTTGCAGCCTCTTTACATCTTCCTCACAGCTTACTTTCCCACCTAGCCTTGTATTGTCAGCAAACTTGGATATATTACACTCAGTCCCCTCATCTAAGACATTGATATAGATTGTAAATAGCAGAGGCCTACGTACTGATCCTTGCAGCACTCCACTAGTTTCACCCTGCCATTCTGAAAATGACCAGTTTATTCCTACTCTGTTTTCTGTCCGTTAACCGATCCATGCCAATATATTCACCCCAATCTCAGGAGCCCTAATCTTGTGTAACAACCTATTGTGTGACACCTTATCGAATGCCTTCTGAAATCTAAAATATACTACATCCACTGGTTCCCCCTTATCTACCCTGGTAGCTACACCCTCAAAAGACTCCCAATAGATTTATCAAACACTATTTCCCTTTCATAAAAAGCCATGTTGACTCTACCGAATCAGTGATTTTCCAAGTGCCCTGTTACCACATCCTTAATAAACTCTGTACGTGAATGTAATCTCGTAAAAGTGTGCGTGCTTATAAAAGTAAAGGTACAATGACCTCAAAATATCTGTATGTGTCCTTAATCATACAAGGCTTCAGAAAATGTGAATGTAGACAAATGTATGTTTTCATAAAATGTGAATGTATTCCCAGAAACCCAATAAAAGTTTAAATAAAATAAAAATGTCAGTACATAAAACTTATTGCCAGATCTCCCGTGGCATTGTTTGCAGGATAGGGATGTTAACCAAAAGAGTGGTAAGAATGTTAAACGCGTTACCAGAAGTAGTTGAGGCAAATAGCATCGATGCATTTAACGGCAAGTTAGATAAACACGAGACAGAAAGGAATAGAAGGGTATGCCGATAGGGTTAGATGAAGCTTGTGTGCAGCATAAACGCCAGCATAGACCAGCTGGTCCAAATGGCCTGTTTAGGTGCTGTAGACTCGACGTAACTAATTGTGAAGGGACAAGTGTAACAAGAATTAAGTATGACACTTGCAGGAAGTGCATGTTAAAGACATTTGATTCAAGAATGTATTATAACATACAAAAGCAAAATACTGTGGATGCTGGAAATCTGAAATAAAAACCATGAGGGGTGTTCATAAATTTGGCTATTAGCAAATTCAGTCACTATGGGAGCACCAATAAAAGCAAATAGAATAAAAGAAAACAACCTGCTTTTGTATAGCTCAAAGCACTTTACATAACATTATTTTAATCAGCAGAGCGATTTAAATAAGCAAAGTGTTGAACTAGATTGTTAAATCAAGAGAGAAGTCAGAGAATGTCATGCTAAAACGATAGTGCTCTGCTCAGACTTGAACTTGTGCACTATATCATCCAGTGTCGGTCACAAAAAACACAGGAAAGGTTTTCAAGCCACGAAGACTGAAGAGAAGTCACAAAATTTATCCTAGCATCAGAAAAATAGGTTATGAGGAAAACACAAACAATTTGGACACTTCAGGCTTGAGCGATGACTGAACAAATCTCAAAAAGATAGATATATATCCTGAATACTACATTAAACCACAGCAGCAAAACTGACAAAAGGCAAATTGAGGATGACATCAGGAAGTTCTTCACACAAAACCTGGTCCACACTTGCCATGAATTTTCAGGGAGAGCTACAGAGACAAAACCCTTAGAATCCTTCAAGACAGTTTGAACCTGTGATGGGGGAACAATAGTTTTTCTGGACGAATGAACTGAATGATCTTCCTCATCCATGTGTATACACAATCTTGTGAACTGCCTCGGTTGTACCAGCACTATAAACGTCAATTCCTCTGTATAAAGAAGTCCATTACTACGTAGGCAGATTTTACACTGTTTTTGAAGTTTTCTGCCATTTCCCGATGACCAGATTCAAAATAAATATCCCACTGTCTCTGGTGTAAAGGAAGCTAATATCAGGTATATTAGGGTTCTTGCTATTCTTGTGGGCCTGACAATTTCCATTTGAATCTGGGTATACAGTATTCAGCATGCTACAAAAAAATTCTTGTTAGTGGACAAAGTACATCAATTAAGAGGAATATCACTTACACAGAGAAGGACCTTGAGTGAGACCATGAGGAGGTAAGTTATATTCTCTCTGTATGAAGAAGCCTCTCAGTACTTTGTGCTCAAGATATATTCAAGAAATATATGCTAGGGACGACAATAAACACGTAGATGGGAAATTTAGCCACTTCTTATACAAAACATGAATGTATTTTAAAAAACCTTACCCGAAATTCCTATTCAGTCTTGCAATAGGAAGGATTTGGCCAGAATACTGCCATGGTCATTTGCCAACAGTTTAACATTCAAAAATGACACACACATCTGAATACTGAGGTGAAGATATTTCCCACAAGTTATGAAGTCTTGTCACCCTCACCCTTTAAGAACTTCGCTCTACACTTACCTTCTTTCGAAATGAGTACAAGCTCAAACTGTCTAAAACAGACATCTCTTCAAATCGAGAATTGAACTGGGAGTCCTTCATTTTGGCCAAAAATATAAATCAGTAAGTGTTGCGTTGTTATCAAAGTGCAATATTTGATATTAGTTCCCAACACAACAGACACACAAATACAGAAATCAGCCCAACCAGCCAGTGTTTACCCTCCACATGAGCAGACTCTGAAGCACGTTTTGCCACCCTGTCCCCACATTCCTTCATCCACACAATCACCCATTTTAGGCATGGGGTCCCAAACGTTTCACCAAATGGAAAACAATCCTCTAACTTGAAACAAGTTCAATGGAAACAAATGACATCAGTAGAAATACTCACTCTACAGATTAAGGATCATCTTTTCAATTTACAACTTCACTGCTGGTGGGTTATGATGCCATGCAAAAGCTTGAATTTAAATATTTCAAGCACCTTCCCCTTATCCATGTACAGAGAGATGGCAATTTATTTACCGGATAGTCTCCAGTTTTCAAGCAGTATATACGGCCTCTGATGCTCCTTCCCGTTTGATGCATCAAACTCCCAAGTCATGGTCACAATCAGTCTTTGTTACATGCCATTAACCACAGCCCCTCTGTTTAACCCCCCCCAACCCCCATTAACAACCAATAATTTAAAGACCAACTATTCAGGTGAGGAGCACAAGAGGTTTTCTGATTTAATGCAAACTACATCACTTCACACCTCCTAGATGCCAAGCCCAGTAAGAGCCTGGGACAAAAGTACCCACTCCTTATTGGGCTGGAAGTCTGGGCTTTGGTCAGGAAGTCGATACAGAAATCATGACACACACCACCCGCCCCCCAAAGCATACACTTCACGATGTTAGAGGCATACTTGCCATTTTCGTTACATATTTTACTAGCTACACAGCGGAACCGTGCAAAAATCACACCTGATCCAAACCAAGGATGACACATGCCCAGCAACACACCCCTCTCCATACTGTCCTCAACTGTACCAGGTGGTGAGCAAGGAGATTTTCAATGGTTGACGAGGGACAACTGAAGCTGCCTTTGTCATATGATTTTCTCACATTCCATCAGAGGATTAGTACCAGTACAAGACAAAGAGAAAAGAGCAGACAGAAACAGCAAAACAAGGAGAATGGAGCAGAGGATCTGTGCTGAACAAATCAGTAACATTGAATTACAAGAAGTTTCACATTTTACTGTCTTAGTTATTTGCATTACATGGAACCAAGACTAGAAAATCCTACCAAAATGTACGAAACAAAGGTAAAACCACAAATGTTGGAAATCAGAAAGAAGAAAATGCAAACACTGAGGAGAATGAAAATACATGTTTCAAATGTCAACTAACTTTCAACCCATAATTTCCTTCGGTTTGTTCTGATTCTCTCTCTACTTTTTTCTAGTACTGATCCTTTAATAGAAAGAGGAGCAATGTGAAAAAATTAGGTGACAAAAAACTGCTTCCACACTTAGTCACAACCATGGAAAATTTCTGATTAACTGCTACTTTTGCAGCATTTTCTGTGTCTACATTTTGAACAAATCACTTTGCAAACTTGTAACCACTCAAGTCAGTGGCTGTTTCCTACCTCCGTTGTATGCTAACAGTCTGTCATTTTGAATATACTTTGACTAAACTTCATTTCAGAGAGCTCAAAAACTCCAATGAGCATTAAAATATATTTCTAACAAAACTGGTTGGGACTCAACAATAAGCCACTAAAACAATGCAAGATTCAGAACTTTCGACCGAACATTCAAAGACGAGAGCATTTTACCATTTTATGCACGATATATTATCCTATCGTTAAGGTGCCACACAATAATTGCTTTCGGTAAACACTGGATTCGTTCGTTCAGAGTTTAACTACTATTCAGGCTACAGGCCAGAAGTCTGAATTTGTCTTTTAAGCTAACTTGTTCTATTTCTGTCCCTGGAGTTTCTCTGTACATTCCAAATGGCTGCCTGTTTCACTTGAAGAGCAATGGAGGGGAACTGGAGAAGCGTGACAGGAAATGCAAACTACACATACCATTCTGATTAGACAATCAAATCGCTCATGGCACAGCTCAAGCCCAAAGGACATGTTTTATAAGACAAGAACATTAGCAGAATAATAATGTTTTAAATGGTATAAAGTGCAGGTAAGTCATCTTTTAAAACTACAAACAGGGCAAGTTCATACAAAGACCAATTAAGAGCTGTAGATATTCAAGGAAGGTAGTTAATTTTTTGGAGAGTTCCTTCATATTCTAAAAATATTTCAATGTGACAGGAGTGTGATAAGACAGGAAACATGCAGTGGAGATACTGTTTTATAATATTTGCCACAGGAATTCTCTAGTAATGTCAGAGGATGTGCTGTTTGATAAGGATAGGGATATTATGTTATATTAGAAAGTGCTAATGTACAAGTTTTTGTTCCTGTAAGGCTAAAGTCTAAACACTTAAGAAACACAGTTCATACATATGTTAATTAAGAGGCTGCAGACACTGCGGCTCTGGTAAGTTCTGTTGCTGGAGAATGTGCCTGCATAATCCAAATATACTTTTATGTCTTTATACTTCCTTTCCTCTCCCAAAACATGACAAATGTTCTTTAGACAGTGTATGACATCTGAAGTGTGGCAAGACAAAAAGTCCATATATTCTAATGTTTATAAACACATTAGGAAAAGATATTGCTCCCATCATTTTCTCTCCTTCCAACAGTTCACATACAACATGCATTATTACAATAGCATTTTCCAAACTTACTAAAACCCCCCAATGGAGATGGAAATCTACAGGCTAGTATTTTCAACGATAAACTGAGAAGTTTATGCACTGCTTGGTGTGGTACTGAGCCATGAATCCCGCACAATCTGAAGTTTGAGCTCCAGTCTGTGGTCATTCACATAATCTCAGAAGGGGCAGTAGTTGGGGTGCTACCTAAATGCCCTGGTCTAGGGAATGGGGGGGCGGGAAGTTACTATTGTCACCGTCACCATCCAATGGCCATCAGAAAGTGCATATGTACATGTCAGGCAAAGGAATCAGTGGGCTTAGCAGTGATGAACTCACCAAATAGTCTGGCAAAACTCACCAGCTGGGCTTACACAAGAATGACTACTGGGCTAGGTGGCGGAAGGCTTTTAGCACCCATGGAATGGTATCACAGCAAGAGGAAGCACAGCAAAAGTTAGCACCTCTATTTCTCCCTGACCTATGAAGGTAACTGACTGCTTGCAAGCAGAATTAAAAGTTTGCACATCCATCCACAGTTGAGAGTTGAAGGAAACAAAGAGCAGCCTTTCTCCATATTCCGAGATACAAAACAAATCAAGCAAACTTTATTAATGATAAATACCAAGGTAAGAGACAATTAGAGCTATTTGTCACTTAGAGAAATATTTCTCCTCTTACACTATAATAAAATTCTCCTCCATATACACTGGTAGGTTTTCATGCCACCAAATGCCACTTTGTGCAGTAATTATAGTACCAGGACAAATCATTAGACTCCCCACTGCCACACCCAGATTGCAAATAGTTTTCAAATTGAATTCAGATTTGCTCAAATTGTTCTCATCTACTCTTTCCAAAAAAAGTTATTTGAAAACAAAAATATTTAAAACAGGAAGTACACCAGCACACCTCATACCTTTACTGCACAAGCCCAAGAAATACCATCTCACTATTAAATCATACATGAATCATTTTCTATCTTCATTTATACACACATACACGACTAGAAACATGGGTATACAAAATTAAACATTGCAGGTTTTCTTTTATCTTGAATCTAAAAAAGTTGACAAAAATTTTAAAAAATGACCATTTCAATGGTTTACAGTAAAAATTAGATGGCATGTCGTCTAAACCTGTCCATTAATGCATAGGAGTGGTGGACACCTGTAAAATAATCAGTCACTTTTCACTGGCTGGTGATTTGAAAGAACATTTCAAACAGTTCTTCTGAGCAGGCACTTCCCAATTCTGAAGCAGTTAGCGCTCTCCTGGGTTAACATCCAACAAGCCAACGTGTGTTGCAAAAAAAGTGGCGCGGGTAAAAAAATAGGTCTCATTTTAAAAAAGTCGATCCTGCAAAAAAGGATTTAAAAAAAAAAGACTTTGTCTCTGGAAAGCAATTCTATAGTAGGAACCACAGTAAGTTCTTGATAAATGTTCATTAGTTGGGTGTGAGACAAAAAAAAAAATGCAAAAAAAAAATCAGTTGTTCTACCTGTTCGCAGATAGAAAGAAAATGTTAATTCTGCACTTTCTATGTTTGCAGACGATGTTAATTCTGCTTATTTTGTGTTTGCAGGTAGAAAAAGTGGATGTTAATTCTTTCTGCTCTTTCTATGTTTGCAGATAGAAAGGCGATGTCAATTCTGCTCTTATTTTGTGTTTGCAGGTAGAAAAAGAGGATGTTACTTCTGCTCTTTCTGTGTGTTTGCAGGAGGTGTTAGGTGAAATACCTCCCTCTTTTGCCAGTGCTGGCGGTCTGCAGGCTGCTGTACTGCCGGTTAATGTCAGAGGCGGAGACGGGCTCCATGTTGGCCCAGGGGTCCACCAGCATGGACGGTTTGTAATAGTGCTCCACCGGCGCCGGGGATCGCTTCTCCATGCCTATGCTGCTGCCGCCGCTGAAGGGTGTGGATGTCCTGGGCGAGTATTTGCGGTGATGAGCCGGGCTGGGCGAGTGTTGCTGAGGCCCAGGCCCGCCGGGGGAGAGCGGATGGTAAGGCGGGGAGGAGTAGCGGCGGCTGAAGCTCTGCTGCTGCTGTTGGCTGGGACTCGGGCTCTTGTAGCGGTGCTGCTGCTGCTGGTGATGATGGTGATGGAGGAACGGGCCTGGCTGCTGCTGCTGCTGCTGTTGCGGGGATTTGGCGTAACCCCGCGGCCGGCCTCCGTAAGGCGGGGTGAGCGAGCCCCAGGGATACCCGCCGCCGCCGCCGCCTTGCCCCGCCCCGGGGAACGGGCCCGACGCAGGCGGCGGGCTCCTGAACCCCGGCCTCGGGCTCGCTGCGCCCAACGGCGACGGGCGGAAATTCGGCCGGAACATTGCGACTTTTAAAATATAAAAAACCCGCGGTGGCAGCAATGTCTCGATTTAAGCTTTAATCCCAGGTTCTCTCTCCTTAAGACGGGGAATTGATGGGGTTTTTTTTTCCCTCAGCGGCCTCCTCCGACACGGATCAACCTCGAAGCTTCTCGAATCGTGCGCCACCGGTTAATCCTTCCCCCTCTCTTCCGGCTGCCCCCTCCCTGCGTCGTCATTTCCGCTCCTCCACCACCCCCCCCAGCGGCATACAGTCGTTTCCAGGGTAACTACCCCCTCCCTCAGGTCGTCAGGCCCCGCGCATGCGCCCGCGCCGAACGCCAACCAGGCACAGTTGTTTCCCATGGCAACCGTTTTTTTTGATTGGTTTCCAAGGAGAGGTTTCCAGCTCAGGTTGTCCTCCCTCCCTCTCTCTCTCTCCTCTGCTGCTACCATTCACCCCCCTCCCCTCCCCAATCACCCACCATACCTGGGCTGCTGCTGCTGCTGTGAAGTGGGGACAAAACACAATGAGATCAGCTCTGCCTCACCACCATTACTTGCATTGCATGCTCAAGGCTCAGAAAGAATAATTATTCATAACTGAGGCATGCATCAGTGTGTGTGTGTGTGTGTGTATGAACAGGCAAGTAAGGCTTATTGTTACTATGTTGGGGGGGGGGGGGCCATAGCCCCTCCATTTCTATCAGTGCTTTATACATCTTGACTCAGATCTTTTTAAATGTGGTTTTTTTTTAGGTCATAAAAGTAAATGAGGATATACACCTGCCGCGCTGAAATGTGATTTCTTAAGACCTGGATGTTTTTCCACCACCAAACGCTGGTATTTATAAGCAAACATGAATGAAACTGCAAGTCATCCATGAATAATCGCTATTATTATAATAATAATAATGGGTAATATATAAAAGTGACAACCTGTGAATAGGTAGCATTCATACTTACTATCGGTGGGATTTTCAGTAATTGGTAAACAGCAGCAGTAATTCAAGACTGATAAATGACGAGATACAGAGGGGGATAAAAAAAGGAGGAGGGAGTCGCATTATTGGTTAAAGAAACAATTACAGCTGTGAGGAGGGATGATATGGTAGAAGGATTATCAAATGAGGCCATATGGGATACTTTCCTTAATTAGCTGAAGCACAGAATATAAGAGCAAGGTGGTTATGCTGGAGCTGTATAAAAAACTAGTTAGGCCACAGCTGGAGTACTGCGTACAGTTCTATTCACCACATTACAGGAAAGTTGTGATTGCACTAGAGAGGGTACAGAGGAGATTTACGAGGATGTTGCCAGGACTGGAGAATTTTAGCTATGAGGAAAGATTGGAACAGAGGTGGCTGAGGGGAGACTTGATTGAGGTGTATAAAATTATGAGGAACCTAGATAGAATGGATAACAAGGACCTATTTCCCTTAGCAGAGAGGTCAATAATCAGGGGGCATAGATTTAAAGTAATTGGTAGAAGGATTAGAAAGGAGTTGAGGAGAACTTTTTTCAGCCAGAGGTTGGTGGGGATCTGGAACTCACTGCCAGAGAGGGTGGTAGAGGCAGAAACCCTCATCGCATTTAAAAAGTACTTGGATATGCACTTGAAGTGCCGTATCCTACAGGGCTACGGACCAAGAGCTGGGAAAGTGGGATTAGGCTGGATAGCTCTTTTTCGGCCAGCATAGAAACAATGGGCCGAATGGCCTCCTTCTGTGCCGTAAATTTCTATGATTCTCTAATAAGAAAAACTGCAAATATTGGAAATCTGAAATAACAATAGAAAATAGTAGAAAGGCACAGCTGGTCTCAGCATCAGAAGGAGAATGATAGCTTTACATGAGAATCTTCTCCTGAACTTCACTTGTGCTAAAGGCACTATATCTGAATGCGCGATGCATTCGCAACAAAATAGATGAATTAATAGTGCAGATAGAAATTAACAGGTTTGATCTAATAGCCCATAATGGAGACGTGGTTGCAAAGTGGCTTAGATTGGGAACTAAATATTCCAGGATACTTAACTTTTAGAAGAGATAGGCAAAATGGAAAAGGAGGAGGGGTAGCCCTGATAATAAAGGATGGGATAAAGACAGTAGGGAGAAAGGATCTTAGCTCCGAAAATCAAGAAGTAGAATCAGTTTGGGTGGAGCTAAGAAACAGCAAGGGGCAGAAAACATTGGTGGGAGTTGTTTATAGGCCCCCAAACAGTAGTTGTAATGTAGGGCAGAGTATAAATCAGGAAATTAGAGGTACATGTAACAAGGGTAATAGTGATCATGGGGGACTTTAATCTACATATAGACTGGGCAAACCAAATTAGCAGTGATAATGTGGAGGACGAATTCATGGAATGTATGCAAGATAGTTTTCTAGATCAGTATGTGGAGGAACCAACTAGAGAACAGGCTATTTTAGATCTAGTATTGTGCAATGAGAAAGGGTTAATTAATAACCTTGTAGTAAAGGGGCCTTTAGCGAAGATGTCCATAATATGATAGAATTTTATATTGAGTTTGAAAGTGATTTAGTTAAATCCAAAACTAGGGCCTTAAATCTAAACAAAGCAAACTACGTAGGTATGAGGGACGAGTTGGCTACGGTAGATTACAAAACTACATTAAAAGGTATGACGGTAGACAAGCAATGGCTTGCATTTAAAGAATTAATACATAAATTACAACAAATATACATTCCTTTGAGGCACAAAAACCCCACAGGAAAAGTGGTCCAACTGTGGCTAACAAGAGAAGTTAAAGATAGTATTAGATCAAAGGAAGAGGCTTATAACTTTGCCAAAAAGAGTAGTAAACCTGAGGATTGGGAGGATTTTAGAATTCAGCAAAGGAGAACCAAGAAATTGATAAAGAAAGGGAAAATAGAATGAGAGTAAACTAGCGAGAGACATAAAAACAGACTGTAAAAGCTTCTATAGGTATGTAAAAAGGAAAAGATTAGCGAAAGTAAATGTGGGTCCTTTACAAGCTGAGACAGGAGAAGTTATAATGGGGAATAAGGAAATGGCAGAGAAATTAAACAAATACTTTGTATCTGTCTTCACGGAAGAAGACGCAAAAAACTTCCCAGAAATAGTGGAGAACCAAGGCTCTAGCGAGAATGAGGAACTGAAAGAAATTAGTATTAGTAAAAAAAATAGTACTGGAGAAATTAATGGGACTGAAAGCCGATAAATCCCCTGGACCTGATGGCCTACATCCTAGGGTTTTGAAAGAGTTGGCTATAGAGATAGTGGATGCATTGGTTGTCATTTTCCAAAATTCCATAGATTCTAGAACGGTTCCCACGAATTGGAAGGTAGCAAATGTAACCCCACTATTTAAGAAAGTAGGGAGAGAGAAAACGGGGAACTACAGACCAGTTAGCTTGACATCAGTAATAGGGAAAATGCTAGAATCTATTAATAAGGACGTGGTAACAGGGCACTTGGAAAATAATAATAGGATTGGGCAGAGTCAACACGGATTTATGAAAGGGAAATCGTGTTTGACAAATCTGTTAGAGTTCTTTGAGGTTGTAACTAGCAGAATAGATAAGGGGGAAGCAGTGGATGTGGTGTATTTGGATTTTCAGAAGGCATTCGATAAGGTGCCACATAAGAGATTATTAAACAAAATTAGGGCTCATAAGATTGGGGGTAATATACTAGCATAGATTGAGGATTGGTTAACGGACAGAAAAGAGAGAGTAGGAATAAACAGGTCATTTTTCGGTTGGCAGGCTGTAATTAGTGGGATACCGTAAGGATCAGTGCTTGGGCCTCAGCTATTCACAATCTACATCAACGATTTGGATGAGGGGACCAAATGTAATATATCCAAGTTTGCCGATGATACAAAGCTGGGTGGGAATGTAAGTTGTGAGGAGGATGCAAGGAGGCTTCAAGGGGATATAGACAGGCTAAGTGAGTGGGCAAGAACATGGCAAATGGAATATAATGTGGAGAAATGTGAAGTTATCCACTTTGGTAGGAAAAATAGAAAAGCAGAGTATTTTTTAAATGGTGAGAGATTGGGAAATGTTGATGCTGGGTGTCCTTGTACACGAATCACTGAAAGTTAACATGCAGGTACAGCAAGCAATTAGGAAAGCAAATGGTCTGTTGGCCTTTATTACAAGAGAATTTGAGTATAAGAATAAAGATGTCTTACTGCAATTATATAGGGCCCTGGTGAGACCACACCTGGAGTATTGTGTACAGTTTTGGTCTCCTTACCTAAGGAAGGATATACTTGCCATAGAGGAAGTGCAACGAAGGTTCACCAGACTAGTTCCTGGGATGGGGGGATTGTCCTATGAGGAGAGATTGAGTAGACTAGGCCTATATTCTCTAGAGTTTAGAAGAATGAGAGGTGATCTCATTGAAACATACAAAATTCTTAAGGTCTTGACAGGGTAGATGCAGGGAGGATGTTTCCCCTGGCTGGAGAGTCTAGAACCAGGGGTCACAGTCTCAGAATAAGGGGATGGCCATTTAGGACTGAGATGAGGAGAAATTTCTTCACTCAGAGGGTGATGAATCTTTGGAATTCTCTAGCCCAGAGGGCTGTGGAGGCTCAGTCGTTGAGTATATTCAAGACAGAGATCGATAGACTTTTGAATATTAAGGGAATCAAGGGATCTGGGGATAGTGCAGGAAAGTGGAGATGAGGTAGAAGATCAGCCATGATCTTATTGAATGGCGGAGTAGGCTCGAGGGGCCAAATGGCCGACTCCTGCTCCTATTTCTTATGACTGGGGATCTCTCTTAAAAGTTGCTCACAGTGAGTCGGATATGTTCTATAATGTCAGGAGCATCTTAGTATGCAAGACAGAATACAGTGGTGTTCCCCAGAGGTCGGTATTAGGACCACTGCTTGTTTTGATATATATTAATGACCTGGACTTGGGTATATAGGGCATAATTTCAAAGTTTGCAAATGATACCACCTTATCTACCTGTCCTGCTACCTTCAAGAATGTAGTAAAAAATGAGGAGGATAATAACAGGCTTCAGGAGGACATAGACAGACTCGTAAAATGGGGAGACACATGGCAGATGAAATTTAACGTAGAGAAGTGTGAAGTGATGCATTTTGGTAGGAAGAACAAGGAGAGGCAATATGAACTAAATGGAACAAATTAAAGGGGGTGCAGGAACAGAGAGACCTGGGGATGTATGCACACAAATCTTTGAAGGTGGCAGGACAAGTGAGAAGGCTGTTTAAAAAAAAAAAGCATATAGGATTCTTGGCTTTATTAATAGAAAAAAAAGGAAACACTTGCATTTCTATAGCGCCTTTCACAACCACAGGACGTCCCAAAGCATTTTACAGCTAAAGAAGTACTTTTGAAGTGGAGTCACTGATGTAGTGTGGGAAACGTGGCAGTCAGTTTGCGCACAGCAAGCTCCCACAAACAGCAATGTGATAATGACCAGATTATCTGATTTTAGTGATGTTGATTTGAGGGATAAATATTGGCCAGGACACCAGGGATAACTCCCCTGCTCTTCTTCAAATAGTGCCGTAGGATCTTTTCTGTCCACCTGAGAAAGTAGACGGGGCCTTGGTTTAACTTCTCATCCGAAAGACGGCACCTCCATCAGTGCAGCGCACCCTTAGTACAGCACTGGAGTGCGTCAGCCTAGATTTTTGTGTGCAAGTCTCTGGAGTGGGACCTGAACCCACAACCTTCTGACTCAAGATGAGAGTACTACCCACTGAGCCATGGCTGACACTAGCAGCATAGAGTTCAGAAGCAAGGAAGTTATGTTAAACCTTTATAAGAAACTGGTTAGGCCTCAGCTGGAGCATTGTGTTCAATTCTGGACACCACACTTTAGGAAGGATGTCAAGGCCTTAGAGAGGATGCAGAAGAAATTTACAAGAATCGGTGCGATTAGCTTGTGGACTTTTTTGTCACTAAGATTGAGATCATCGATTGAACTGCCTCTGCTGCGCCCCCCTTCCCTTGGCCCATCAAACCAAACTTCTCCCCCAGGCTTCCCCTGCCCTAGCCCTGAACCCGCATCTTTCTAATAATTTCTCTCCTATCTCCCTTCATGACCTCTCGGAACTCATTTGTCCATGAGATCCATCTCTTGCTCCCTTGATCCCATTCCCAATAGGATGCGTTTAGTGACACCGGCATTGTCAATAGCGGTCTCTAACCCTCGCACCAACCCGTAACCCTAATGCTAACCACTAACCCCTAACCCCAACACCCTAACTATTAACCTAAACCTGAACCACTGACCGTAACCCTAATCCCAAACTCTAACACAAACCCTAACCACTCACCCTCAGCCCTGAATGGCGTGGAGCCAATAGCACGATGCAGGACCGGCTGCGGTGTCAAGTCATTGTGCCTCAAATAACCCTCAACCTCTCTGTCCTTGCAAACTACTCCCACATCTCCAAGCTCTTTTTCCTCTCCAAAGTCCTGGAACATATTGTTGCCTCCCAATTCCGTGCCCATCTTTCCAGCAACTCCATGTTTGATCTCTCCAATCAGGCTTCTGCCCCACCAGCCGGCCCTAATCAATTTAACAAATGATGTCGTCCGTGTCTGTGACCGTGGTGCACCATCCCTCCTCGTCCTCTCTACTGTCTTTGACATGGTCAACCACACCAGCCTCCTCCAACACCTCCTCCATTTTACAGCTCAGTGGGACTGCCTCTTAGTTATCTAATTGTAGCCAGAGCATCTCCAGCAATGGCTTCTCTTCCTGCTCTCACATTACCTCTAGCATCCCCCAAGGATCAATCCTTGGCCCCTTCCTCTTCCTCATTTACATGCTATCCCTTGGCAACATAGTCCGAAGACATGGGATCAGCTTCTACATGCATGCTGACGACAGCCAGCTCTACCTCTTCACCACCTCCCTCAACCCCTCTACTACCTCGGTGTTGTTAGACGTCTTGTCCAACATCCATTCTTGAACGAGCATCAAGTTCCTCCAATTAAACATTGAGAAAAGCAAAGCTTTCGACTTTGGCTTCACCACAAACTCTGAACCCTTGCCACTGGTTCCACCAAGACTAAAACTAACCACTCACCCTAATTCTTGATTGGTTCCTGGGAAATTTGAGTCTCACGGCTTTTTGTAGTCAATGGTCACAAGATCCAAAAACATTTATAATCTCTATCTCTCCCTCTGTGTGTAAATGGAAGGCAAACTAGATGGACCTTGGTCTTTTTTCGTCTAGCAATTCCTATACATATAAATTAGTGGATATCCTGTGGCATTGCTAATGGTAAGTCAGACAATACATTGTTTTATACAGACAGCATGATATACTATGTAATGCATAATGTATTATTCAGCAAAGATAGTGTATGTGTATATAATTGTTTTTTTAAGGCATTTGAACCTTTTTTATTTGCTCAGGGAAGGACGAAAGTGATACATCTTTGTGATTTACATCATCTTATTTTGTATGATTGCAAACAAAAAAGTTTGCCCCTTTTTGAGAAGGCATCCTCCTTCAAACTTGGAGCAAATGATAGTAACTGTATGTGAGGCAACGTCTTTAAATATTAAATAGGATGTCTTATTTAATATTTAATGATGTGCTTTAACTTGAATTTAGTAAAGGCGTGAACTGCATGCTTCACTTCAGTTGACAGATAAATAACCTGAGCTCGCTTGATGAAAACCTTATTTGGAAAATGGAATTCCAGGAGGAAGACGTGTTCGACAGTGAGAAGATAACATTTTCCGATACTCCCGGAGGTGACGATGATGTGGTGATGAGTCCCACCCATTTTCTACATTCATGGGAATCTGAAAGAAAACTCATAGATGTTCTCATCAGACTTAGTGAGGAAGCCTATGAAGAAGACCAAAAGCAGATGGATCAGTTCATCGTTTGCAGTGGATGGGATGATGCAGTAAGTGGTTTAACCTTCTCGCTTCAGAATTTTCTGTTAAAATGTAATCTGATGAGACAAATTTAATAGTGAAGAAAATATTAACATGGCTCCTGACTTCCCTTTATATGGCTTACTTATCATTTGTTTATGGGATTCTTTAAATGGAGGTAAGAGATTGAGTAGAATGGGCCTATATTCTCTGGAGTTTAGTAAAATGAGAGGTGATCTCATTGAAACGTATAAAATTCTTAGAAGGCTTGACAGGGTAGATGCTGAGAGGTTGTTTCCCCTGGCTGGGGAGTCTAGAACCAGGGGTCATAGTCTCAGGATAAGGAATTCTCTACCCCAGAGGGCTGTGGAGGCTCAGTCGTTGAGTATATTCAAGACTGAGACAGATAGAATTTTGGGCACTAAGGGAATCAAGAGATCCGGCAGGGAAGTGGAGTTGAGATTGAAGATCAGCCATGATCTCATTGAATGGCGGAGCAGGCTCGAGGGGCCGAATGGCCTACTCCTGCTCCTAATTCCTATGTGCTTAAGACTGTTTCTCCTTCCGGTAATAACTTGTGCTGGGCTGCAGTTCCACAGGCACTGGCAGCCTCTGGTACCTCCGTTAACTGGCCATCCTTCATACGTACAAGTATACTTACAAACATACGAAAATGACAGACAGGAAAAGACAAGCTGGTCCATCGAGCCTGTCCCATACAATCATGTTACACTGAGCGTCATGATGCCTATGGCAGTAAATTGTGGTAGGTTTGAACTTCTCAATCTGTACAGACTCATAGATAAAAACATATAAAGAGACCAGCTGGTCCATGTAGTCTGTCCCATTCACCCGTTCTGCAACAAGACAATGCTCCCCATGCATCAAGCAGCCATGTTTGCTCCAGGCAGAGGCATAAACAAGACTTTAAAAAAAACACAAGGTCAGTTCATAGTAAAAATAATCTGGGAAATTCCTATCTGACAATCAAAATGAGTTCTAGGAGACTACAGTGACCAAGAAGCATATCACACAATATCCCACCTACCTTTTTTTTTTAAACGCAGTGATAATCGGCCATCGCCTGGAACTCATCCAGCTCTCTTTTAACTACTTGCAGCAAATCCGCAATCTTGTTCCAAAGACCGATGACCCTTTGCAAAAAGAAGAACCTGACATCTAACTTAATTCTTTGCTTATGTAACTTGCATGCATGTCTCTGGATTCTCCCTAACCTATCTGAATTAAATAGTCTATTCACAGGGGGACAGTCTAGTCCCTGTATTATTTTTAAATACCTCAATCAGATCTCTCCAAATGCCAGAGTTTTCTGGGGGGGAAAAAGACCCAGCTCCCTAAACCCATCCAGTAACAGAGGATCAGGAGTAGGCCATTCAGCCCCTCAAGCCTGATTAGATCATGGCTGATCTGCACCTCAACTCGGTTTCTTCGCTTTTGCTCCATATCCCTTGATACCCTTACCTAACAAAAAGTAGCGATCTCAATCTTGCAAATTTCTTTTGACCCAGCATCCACAGCCTTTTGGGGAGAGAGAGTTTCAGATTTCCACTACTCTTTGAAAAAATGCTTCCTCATTTTGCTCCTAATTGACCTACCTCTAATTGTACCATGTCCCCTTGTTCTGAATCCCCCACCAGCGAAAATACTTTCTCTGTATCTACCCCATCAAAACCCATCATTTTAAACACCTCACTTAAATCACTCAACCTTCTAAACTCAAGGGAATATAAACCACATTTATGCAACCTGTCCATATAATTTAACTCTTTAAGCCCTGGTATCATTCTGGTGAAGCTGTGCTGTACCTCTTCCAAGGCCAATATATCTTTCCCGAGGTTCTCTGCCCAATACTGAATGCAGTATCCAGATGGGGTCTGACTAAGCCCCTGTATAACTGAAGCACAACTTCCTCACTTTTGTACTCCAACCCCAGTGAGCCTTTTTGTACATGTGCACCAGCTCTTAGTGTGACCTGTGAACATGGACGCCCAAATCTAGAATGGATGGCTGCCACGCCAGGATGGGAGAGATTAGATGGGATGACTAAAGGCTTAGTCAAAGAGATGGGTCGGTAGTTTCAAGTGTTTAAGGTTACAAAGTGTAATAACTGAAGTAAACTGAGGTCACTCAGAGTTTAATTGTTGTTTGATCAGGAAATTGTGGAGACTGGAATGTGCTCATCGGTTTCAAGATGCAGCTTAGGAGCACACAGCATTTTAAGTTTTGTTTTGCATTCGTAACACAGTGATGTCTGTACACACAAGCAGACGTACCACTTTTAGTGCATCACTAACAGATCTCCCGTGGTGTTGCTCATAGCAAGTCGGATGATGCGTGAGGCGAGCATTAGACTGTGTTAATGCAGACTGGATTATTTTGCTGCTAAGGTGGATGTGTGTCCATTTTAAGACTACAAAGTTGAACTTTAGGTAAACAGATTTTCCGGTCATTCAGAGTTGTTTGGTCAGAGATCTTTGGCGATTTAAATAAGCTGGTCAGTTCCAACCTGCAGCCAATGAAACATAAAGGCCTGGATTTTCCGTGGCCTATGACCACGTACGCAGAGTGGAGAGTTGGGCTATTCTTGCCCAGCGAATGCCCATGAAACTCTTACGCCTGGTAAAAGCAGGTGTAAGGCCTTCTTTTACCAGCGTAAGGGTGAAAATAAATATTAAAATAACATTTTAAAAATCATTTTAACATTCAAAAACCTGTAAAATAAGTTTGCGCTATTTTTGGCCCCTTAAAAAAGTTTAAATTTATCTTTCAAAATATTAAATTTTTGTTTTAAATGTTTAATGAAATTGTATTTTAATTAATTTTAAACATGTAATGATTTTTTTTTTAATTTCAATGTTGCGTAATTGTGTTTTTTGGGTAATTCCTATTATGCTTATGGGGATTCTGTACGTAAATGGAATCCCCATAAGCATAATGGGAATTCCCTTTCTGATTGGTTGGGCCGGCCCACGTGATCCCAGAGGCGCTTGTGAACCACCTACGCCCCTGTGTAGAGGCCCAGGAGCACGAGTCTCCGTGGATTCAGGACCATCAGGTAGGTGCGTAGATTTATTGCGGTTCGGAGGGATCCGCCCGCGGGAAGCCTCCGACCGTAAATTCAGACCCAAAGCATTTAAAAATGGTCTGGCCTGTAACAAGTGTGATTGGCCCGGAATTTGCAGTGGGTAATAACAGCAAACGAACAGCATTCGCTGTTTGAAACTGATCGCAACTTCAGGATGCAGCGCATGCGCTTCCTAGTGTGGAATTCCTGAAGTTGCGGTCAGTCATTCACTGCTCCGACACTGGCTGCGCTGTACAACCCCCCACCCCCATAGCTGACAATCAGTGAAACTGACGAAAACTTCGGCTTTTCCGCGTAATATCGCTGTTAAATACCCCATTTAAAAAGTTAGACCTTGTTGGATTAGGTGTAACTAAGGTTTTAACAGCGTATTGACTGCTTAGCAAACATTATGGCCCAGAAAAACAAATGTTAATTTTGTGGAGTGTCAAATTTAACCATTTTAATAATTATGGGGGCCCCGAAATTCTGTTCCCTACGGATGTGTCGAGGAACCAACTCGGGAACAGGCTATATTGGACTGGGTACTGTGCAATGAGAAGGGACTAATTAGTAATCTTGTTGTACGGGGACCCTTGGGTCAGAGCGATCATAACATGATCGATTTCTCACTCGAAATGGAGAGCGAAGAAATTGACTCAGATACTAAGGTCCTGAATTTAAACAAGGGGAATTATGATGCCATTAGACGGGAACTGAGTAGGTCTGATTGGACAACGTTCCTGGGAGGACTGGAGGTAGATAAACAATGGCAAGCATTTAAAGATAGAATGACAAAATTGCTAAAATTGTTTATACCAATCTGGCATAAAAGGAAATCTAAAAAGGTGACTCAACCGTGGATAACAGGGGAAATTAGAGACAGCATAAAATCCAAAGATAGGGCGTATAAAATAGCCAAAAAAAGCGCCAGAGCGGAAGATTGGGAACAGTTTAAGATAGAGCAAAGGAGGACAAAGGGCTTAATCAAGAGGGGCAAAATAGCTTACGAAAGCAAGCTGGCGGAAAATATAAAAACTAACTCCAAAAGCTTTTATAAGTATATCAAGAGGAAAAGACTGGTGAAAACCAAAGTTGGCCCATTGCAGTCAGATACGGGGGAATATATAACGGGAAATAAGGAAATGGCAGACCAACTAAATGCATACTTTGAGTCAGTCTTTACGAAGGAAGACACAAAAAACCTCCCTGGGATATCGGGAAAAATAGGGACATTTGCAAAGGAGGAACTGACGCAAGTCAATATCTCTAAGGATATGGTGTTAAGGAAGCTAAAGGGATTGAAGGCGGACAAATCCCCAGGGCCTGATAACATGCATCCTAGGGTGCTGAAGGAGGTGGCCCTAGAGATAGCGGATGCACTAAGTATGATTTTTCAGAATTCATTAGACTCGGGAACAGTGCCCATGGATTGGAGGGTAGCTAACGTTACCCCCACTATTCAAAAAGGGGGGTAGGGAAAAAGCAGGTAATTACAGACCTGTAAGCCTTACATCAGTTGTGGGCAAAATGCTGGAGTCCATCATTAAGGATGAAATAGCGGAGCACTTAGCAAATGGGGACAGGATAGGACAGAGTCAACATGGATTTACAAAGGGTAAATCGTGCTTGACTAATCTATTGGAATTTTTTGAGGGAGTAACTGGTAAAATAGATGGGGGAGAGCCAGTAGATGTGGTGTACCTGGACTTCCAAAAGGCCTTCGATAAGGTCCCACATAAAAGATTAGCAGGGAAAATTGAAGCTCATGGGATAAAGGGGAAAGTATTGACGTGGATAGAGAACTGGCTGTCAGATAGAAAACAGAGAGTTGGAATAAACGGCTCATTTTCTGAATGGCAGGCAGTAACAAGTGGGGTACCACAGGGATCTGTCCTGGGTCCCCAGCTGTTCACAATTTACATTAATGACCTGGATCAGGGAGTCGGATGCAGCATTTCCAAATTTGCAGACGACACTAAACTAGGAGGGGGGGTGGGCTCAGAGGAGGAGACCAGGAAGCTCCAGAGCGATTTGGACAGACTGGGTGATTGGGCGGATAAATGGCAGATGCACTATAATGTGGACAAGTGCGAAGTTATCCACCTTGGGTGCAGGAACGGGAGGGCAAATTATTATTTAAATGGCAATAAATTGGGAGAGGGGGAAGTACAGAGAGACCTGGGTGTTCTTGTACACCAGTCACTGAAGGCGAGCATGCAGGTGCAACAGGCGATCAAGAAGGCAAACGGTATGCTGGCCTTCATAGCAAAAGGGTTGGAATACAGGAACAGGGATACCTTGCTGCAGCTGTACAGGGCACTGGTGAGACCACACCTCGAGTACTGTGTACAGTTTTGGTCGCCTCATCTGAGGAAAGATGTTCTTGCCATGGAGGGGGTGCAGCGGCGATTCACCAGGCTGATACCAGGAATGGCGGGATTGACCTATGAGGAGAGACTATGTAGTTTAGGGATGTACACACTGGAGTTTAGAAGATTGAGAGGGGACCTCATAGAAGTGTATAAAATTCTGACAGGTCTAGACAGACTAGATGCAGAAGGAATGTTTCCCTTGGCGGGTGAGAACAGAACTAGAGGACATAATTTAAGGATAAGGGCTAAACCATTTAGGACAGAAATGAGGGGGAATTTCTTCACTCAGAGGGTGGTGAACCTGTGGAACTCATTGCCACAGAGGGCAGTGTACGCCAGCTCATTAAATATATTTAAGAGGGAATTAGATGTATTTCTACAGGCAAAAGGGGTTAAGGGTTACGGAGAGAAGGCGGGGACGGGATACTGAATTGGAGGATCAGCCATGATCTCATTAAATGGCGGAGCAGGCTCGAAGGGCCGGATGGCCTACTCCTGCTCCTATCTTCTATGTATCTATGTATCTATGTATGTGTACGCGCTGTGTACTCACCCGTAGGGCCAACGGAAGTGCCGGTTTCACGCATGCGCTGGAAACCGGAACTTCCGTTCCCTGAAGAAAGGGGTTTGCAGGTCATTTGCCTGCGCCGGAGAGGCAGCGCGTACGCCTGGAACTTCTGGTTTTTTTGAGGTTGATGCAGTCCGGGTAAGTCGATAGCAGCTGCGCCTGGAAAAGCAGGCGCAAGGCCTGCTTTTAACAAGGTAAGAGGTGATATCAGTAAAAGAACATTTTTTTTTTTTAACACTTATTTATCATTTTAAAATACTTTAAAGGAAGGTAAGTTTATTTTTAGCCCTGTTAAAAACTTTAATTATTTTTTTCAAAAATTTAAATTTGTTTAAAATAGTTAATTTATGTAATTTAGTCATTTAAAAATGTGATTTAAAAAAAAAAACAGGTCTTCCTGTCAAATCTATGAATGGAGATTCCCTGCTCTGATTGGCTCCCCATGGCCCACGTGATCCCAGGGACGCTGCGAACTACCTGCGCCCCGGGATACGCGTGCCCTGCACACCAGCAGTTTGAGGAGGCACAGCAACGGAATTCTATGCGGGCCCAGAGCATTACGGTCGGCGCGGTTCGTTTGTGCAGGTCGAGGGCTTACGCCCGCGGGAAGCCTCCGACCGGAATTTCTGGGCCAACAGTTTGTTCATATTTACCATATTTCAGGTTTACCTTTTCCCCATGCGAGAGCCCCAATCTTTGTTTTGCTCTTTATAACATTTTAAAAAGTTTAGAATAAAAAGGAACTCCTTTACTTCCTGGTTCCTTGTCTGTGAGAATTCTGCATTGTGATTGGCTGCTTACACAGCTTGTTGACATCACAGCAGCTCGCGCTAGGGAATTCCCACTAAACTACACTGATCTCAACTACACGTCGGAAAAGCCGAACTTCTCGCCACAGAGATTGAGAGATCTTTGTGGGCAGCTTTCTTCGGGGCCAGCGGCGAATGCCTTTGCTTCGCCGCTGACCGTAAATTACGGGCCATTATTTTTAATAGATAGATATTTCAGGGGAAGGGGAAGGGGGGGGGGGGGGTCAAGTTTGTGAGTGGCCTATATGGGAATATGGTATGTATTTTTAAAACTTGTGCTGATTTTGAGGAACAATCATAATTTCAGTTGTTTGGCTGCTAAGAACTCCTGCTTGAGAGATACTCCTCCTTTGCTTCCATGTTTACAGCAATGGTTTAAAAAGATACTGTAACACTTGATGAATGGCCCATGCTGTGCCTGGCCAGTCAAGGGAGACAGTCTCTGATGAGAAGCGTAAATCTCAAATCGTAACGCAGTGACTCCTTTTCTCAAACTGGTTGCTCCTTAACTGGTGGTATAGAGGAACGTAGGAACAGGAGTAGGCCATTCAGCCCCTCGAGCCTGTTCCGCCATTCAACGAGATCATGGCTGATCTGTATCTTCACTCCATCCACCCGCCTTGGCTCCATATCCCTTAATACCCTTGGCTAGCAAAAATCTTACAACAAAATGACTTTTGACATTTTTCTGTGAAACGTTTTAGGTTAGATAATATGCACTGTGCAGTAACAAACAAAATCAAATCTATTATACATATATATATATATATATATATAGCTGTTTAGTTGTCAAAATAATTTATTTCATCTTATAAACAATTTTCCCTGTAAGGTGTGCGGCCGCGAAGCGCTCTGGAGGTCTTGCGCAGTGGCTCTTAAATGGGAAAACCGCGCATGCGTGGAAATTTAAAGGGGCCACACGGCCCAAAGAAAAATGAGAGAGAACATTGCTTATCAACGTACAGCGCCATGTTGTTGATGGTGCATAACAGCTTAATCAAGGGGTCCAAATATACCATGAACAGCAAGAGCACAGTTTAAGTATTTTATGAATGACATCGGCAATTTAGGATTAAATTCCTCTATTGTATTCCAGTCTCAGACAATGTTTTTCATTGAAGTGCTAGGCAGTGGCAGCACAATTTTACAGTGCCACTTCACCATCAATTTTCAATCAATGCAAAGCTCCTTGCAATGCACATTGATGTAAAAATGGTATTACTGGAAAATATTCTGGCTCCCAAAGCGCCCTAAAGTCAAGCGGAATGAGACCAACTCCAGGAGGCAGTCTCCCAGCGTTTCAGCTTCACAAACGGTGCAGTGTAACCTTAAATCGTGCAAACTCAAGCTTTAAAATCTATCAAAAATGGAATATCTGCAATGATATTAAAATGTAACCAGTTGGCGCTTTGCATACATAAGCAGAGTTCCTTTGTTGCTGAGCAGAGTGTGATGGCCAGTAGGCGTACCTCGGGTGTGCTGGCTGTACGTTGCTCTGTACAGGCATGGTCCAAGACCAGTAGCTGTAGTTGCATCATCCACAGATATTATAAACTTTTAACCATTTAACAAGTCTTGCAGAAAAAGGCTGTATTAGATAGAATAAATAGTTGGAAGCATTAAGTGTAATTATACTTGCATTTATTGCCTTATCAGTTCAGTGGGTAAGCACCCTCGCCTCTGAGTCAGAAGGTTGTGGGTTCAAGTCCCACTCCAGAGATTTGAGCACAAAAATCATTATCCAGTGCAGTGCTAAGGGAGTGCAGCACTGTCAGAGGTGCCATCTTTTGGATGAGACGTTAAACCGAGGCCCCGTCTGCTCTCTCAGGTGGATGTAAAAGATCTCATGGCACTATTTCGAAGAAGAGCAGGGGAGTTATCCCCAGTGTCCTAGCCAATATTTATAGCTCATTCAACATCACTAGAACAGATTATTTGGTCATTATCACAGTGCTGTTTGTGGGAGCTTGCTATGCGCAAATTGGCTGCCGTGTTTCCTACATTACAACAGTGACTGCACTTCAAAAAGTACTTCATTGGCTGTAAAGCGCTTTGAGACATCCAGTGGTCGTGAAAGTCACTGTAGAAATGCAAGTCTTTCTATCATGTCAAAACATCTCTATTTTACACAAAATATTACTTTTTTTTGAGTGCAGCAACATTATTTTTGGCTGTGATGGCATAGTTATTGTAGAATAATATTCATAATAGAAGGGTACGATAAGAAATTATTTTTCACTAATTACAGGGGAGTTAAGAGCCAATAATTATAGAAAAATTAAGAGCTTAGATATATAAATTACATGCTAAGTTGAAGGGATATTTACTAGTCCTAGCCCCTTTAGAGCTACCCCGGATCAGGTGTATTTCTCAGACGTTCACTTTCAACTAAAGTTTGAGGTAGCCGAATCCTAAAGACGCTTAATTGGGTCTAACGGTCCAGGCTATCTCTCCCTAAAGGAAAGGAACAACCCGAGAATGTTACCATCCTCCAGATAACGCTTTTAATAAGTTTAGCTAGACTGTAACGTCCCGGATATTATGAGGGTCCGGAGAACTCCTTCAGAATTCTCTAACTCTTCACCAAAGACTGTACAGAAATTGAGTTCACGAGTTATTGATACAGAAGACTTATGTGAGACAATTCTAAAAATATAGAGATTTATTAAAAGAACCGACATGCAATTTACAGTTGGTGAATTAGTCAATCGCAACATTAGCAGTTCTAAAAAGAGAAAAAATACTATATTAACAGAGAATCTTACTTTTAAATCTTAACTTTCCTACAGTATTACAGTTCTTAAAGTTTTCTATACAGGATATCCATCAATATCAAATACCTTTGATCCCCGATGTACAAAGAGTGGTAGACTACAGAGCCGTCTCTGTAGCCAAGAATCACTTTGCCCGATTAAAGAGAGTCTGATATCCCATTTGAGAGTTCAATATTTATACCCTTTTTCAGTGGTATTTCCTTTAAAGTTTCTGCTGATGCAAGTCAATTATCCCTATTCATCTTTCTGCCGACCTCTGCAATTCTTACTGCTACATCAGCTTGTAACATTTCAGAATCTTGTCTCATCTCCAGGTGATCTGGGTTGACCATATAAAAACGGTGTGAAGGGCAGGTGTTCCTTATTTTATGTCATCCTTACGAGGGCAGATGTTCCTTATCTTATGCGCCATCTTTACGAAGTTTAAATTAGAACACCTTATCCAGGGTGAACCATTGTTTTTGTTCCCAAAGGTCAGCCTGTCCGAGCCATGCACCTTCTGTTTCAATAAGGTTATTTATTCAGGGTCAACAACGGTCTTATCTCAATAGCCAGAATTCTTTCATAGCTATTTCATAGTTAGGTTTCTAAATTTCCAAACCCAGTTTGCCATGTTTTAATAAGGCCAGAATTCTTTCATAAGATAGTGTATTTTTCTTGAATAGGTTATCTGGCTTATTCCTTCACAAAGTTAGGATTAATTTTTAAAAGTGCCTATTTTTATAGGAAGGTATAAGTGACTGTTTGAGTAAGAGTGTAATTGTTTTAATTTTGTAGGGCTATTTTTCAAATGGACTTTTTAAATTGAAGCTTTATTCCACCAAACTTGCATTTTGCTTTTCTACTGCATTTAAGGTAATTGGCAAAAGAACCAAAGGGAGATGAGAATTTTTTTCACACGAGTTATGATCTGAAATGCACTGCCTGAAAGGGTGTTGGGATCAGATTCAATAGTAAACTTTCAAATGGGAATGGGGAAAGAGCAGGGTAGTGGGACTAATTGGACAGCTCTTTCAAAGTGGTCTCCTTCCGTGCGGTATGATTTGATGCTGCTACCAACGCCTAGAAAGCTTGTGGTCGTCTGGGAACGAAGCTGAAAAATCACAGCTTTTTTTTTTACTCAATAAGGCACTTCCACATTTAAAAACCTGCAACCAATGACAAACACATGGTTCTCCCACTGTTGGCTCCAGTTAAACGGCCCAACTTACCTTATTGTAGCTACAACAGAGTCCTACTTTTTCCTGGGTGTCATCAGCTGCTCCTGGATTCACAGACTCCACTTCTGCCTGGAGATAGAGAACTGTGCTGGAAGCAAATGTAAATGAAGGAGGGGGGGGGGGGGGGGGAGAGGAGAGAGAACGAGGCCAGGAAATCAGTACGGTCAATCACTGTTCCAAAACCTGTGTTTCAATGTAAAAGCTTCCCAAGAACAACTAGCCTTGAATCTCGCCTCGTCCAATTGGCCATTATTCATCTCGGCACTTTAACAGCAACTGCTGGTTAACTATTCAGTTGTGGAGGTATCACAGCTAAACCCAATTCTTTCCTTACCAAACGTCCACACTCGTGCGCCTCCAACAAGAGCCAATGGATAGTGATCAGGAGTGAGAATCCTGCCGGAGTCCAATTCTAGTGCCCCTCTCGCCATCCGATTCGAATCATAGAAATTTACACCACAGAAGGAGGCCATTTGGCCCATAGTGTCTGTGCCGGCTGAAAAAGAGCTCTCCAGCCTAATCCCACTTTCCAGGTCTTGGGTCCATAGCCTTGTAGGTTACAGAACTTCAAGGGCATATCCAAGTACTTTACAAATGTGTTGAGGGTTTCTACCTCTCCCACCCTTTCAGGCAGCGAGTTCCAGAGCCCCACCGCCCTCTAGGTGAAAAAAGTTCTCAACTCCCCTCTAATCCTTCTACCAATTACTTTAAATCTATGCCCCCTGGTTATTGACCTCTCTGCTAAGGGAAATAGGTCCTTCCTATCCACTCTCGCTCAGATCCTCATAATTTTATACACCTCAATCAAGTCTCCCCTCAGCCTCCTCTGTTCCAAAGAAAACAACCCTGGCCTCTCAATCTTTCCTCATAGCTAAAATTCTCCAGTCCTGGCAACATCCTCGTAAATCTCCTCTGCACCCTCGCTAGTGCAATCACATCTTTCCTGTAATGTGGTGACCAGAACTGTACGCAGTACTCCAGCTGTGGCCGAACTAGTGTTCTATACAGTTCAAGCATAACCTCCCTGCTCTTATAGTCTATGCCTCGAGATTAGTTAATCAGCAGATCTAACACGGGACCTCCCTGGCCCACAAATCTCAGCTATTCGTGAAACTAACCTGCCAAGTCATCAGGGAAACTCACTAAAATGCCAGGATTCGACTCAGGCCAAGGGAGTCGAATCCTGGCCAGTGTGCGTGATTCCTGCAGTGATTCACTAACGTTGTCCAAATAATTGACAAAAGGCATTAAAAGACTTGCTGTTAAAAATGGAAAGAATCGAGTTCCCTGACTTATCAGAAATTAGTTCTAGATGGAAGAAGTTGGTAATTTGGCTTAATAATTTCCAGCTTGGAGCAATGGTTACACTGGTGAACATAGAGGTGTTAGAACTTCAATGCTCTCTGTGTCTGAGCTTTTTGATTGCTTCTTTTCTCAGACGGGTAGACAAGTAAAGAAATAACAGTCCTTCTATGTCATAGCTCATGAATTAGGCTGCAGTCACTGCCCGCCTTCTCAAATAGCTAACGCAATTCTAAAAAGCTTTTCTTTTTGTAATAGGTGCACGGCTGGAGAAGGGGTAACCTCTATTCCTCCAATCATACGGTAAAGAAGCCAAAGAAAACAAGAAAAGAGGAGAGGAATGCCAGCCACTGTGTGCTCTGCGCAGAAATGGTGCCCGTCTCAGAAAGGAAAGCCATCCGGGAAGTTGAACATTCCAACCCTTCATCCAAATCATCCAGCAGCAGAACGGCCCATCATTTCACAGGGAAGAATACCAACTCCTCTGCGGAGAGAACTCCTCCTCCTCCTGCTTCACGAACCAAGTTGCATCTGTACAGCTCCACAGTTTCACAGAGGCAAACAAGCGAAGTGACTCAAGAAATCCACGCCCCAAAAAAGACAGAGACCGAAGTTAATCCGTCTCACGAAACTGAGTGTGAAATGATCCATAGCCCCGATCAGCAGGCCCCAATAAAAAAACACTTCTCGGTGCTGCCACCTGTAAAAATGGCTAACGGCGATGAAATGTCTGCCTCAGGTTTCAAACCGGGGAGAACGTTTTATTTGGGCACACAAAATGGCAACCAAGTTCTGAAAACTGTGAGTGAAGTGTCGCAGAGCAATAACGGCAATGCCACCATGTGCATTAGGGCCCATGCTTGTAACATGGCCATGTTGCAGGTCAGCAGGATGCAAAAGACTGTAATTCCAACAGAATCAGAAGTCACAAAGATTCCCTTCCTGCATGCCATGAATCATTGGTGCTGGCAATATTCTTTTATGCAAGGCAACCACAACATGGCCGTCATTGGTGCCCCAGCCTCCAAACTAATGGAGTGCCACAGCGTAGGGCTGCAGCCCTCGAGAATAAAACACCACACAAAGACCTTGAAGCAAGACTTCTTCAGTAAATCTGCTTTCAGTCACAATGGCCCAGGCGATAAACAGTCCAGTAGAGCAAGACCAAGGAATGTCGCAGGGAGAGATATTCTCCCCGTGATCCCACAGCCAGGTCCACCACCGGCATCAGGAACCAGGATAGCAATCTCCATATTGCCACATAGACTTCTATAGTCTTGACAAGTTTTCTCCTCTTTGCCCGCCCCCTCCCAGGCCTAAAGGTTGCCGAGACCCATTGTGGTGCCCCTCCTGCCACCCTGGCTGAGAGCAGCTAACTCAGCAAGGGCCACCGATAGAGCCCGAGGCAACACCTGGACTGTAAGGTTTATTGTGGTGTCACTCAAGAGGGGTTGGGTGGGGGGGCGGAATTAGCAATCTAGAAATAATGACGCACGATAATCTATTGTATAATGTTTATTGGAGAACAGCAAGGATGTATTTGGGTTAGCTATACTCACACACACAGTGACAATGTTCCTGTAATTCATTGTGTAAAAATGAATCTAATAATATTGCAGGACCTAAATGGTGTTATATTTCAATGCACCTCCAGGTCTTAAATCATGATATCGATTATGCATTTTGTCTCGTGTCACAATGATTTAATTTCAGCTTCGGATGAGAGCAGCAAAAGCAAAAAAAGAAAGAATTTAACAGAAAATTCACAACTTCATATAGTATAAACCAGATACAAGATTAATTGCAACAAATTATTGCTCTTCCATGAAAAGAATCGGGCAATTTGGGGTAGAATTTCCATGGCATTGCAACATTGGCAGAAACCCTGCAGAATGGCCAAGTTACGCCAATTCTCCAGGGTTTCTGCTAAGGTACGGCAGGAAATTTCACGTGAACCGAGAGATGAAGCTACTTTCCACCACCCCCCCTCCCCCCTCCCCCTCCATGACGGTGCTGAATCATGCCAGGATAGTTTTATAAGCATTTTGCATCCTAGTACCTCACCCAAGCAGCCACGGTTCGTGCGCAAATCTAGATAAATCTAGATAGTGAGTGTCCATCACAGTTGTGTGCAATCCTGTCCTCACCAGATGCACGCTTTCCAAAGAAGCCACTGGATAGCAATCAGGAGCAGCAACCCTGGATGATATTTCCCTTTCCGAGCCCAGACACTAGTCTATTTTATTGCACTTAGTCGTTCCCTTACGTTAACATGCACAGATATCCTCACTGAAAGAAATTATACCATCACTGCCACATTCTTGGAATTTTATCTGTAGTGTTACTGGGAAAGGAGACACTGTTTTTATTTTTTTTTTAAAGTGCGTAAAGGAAATTTTAAGGCAACAATTTAATATTGGGGCTCAACGTAAACTGCTCGAGATCATCTGAATGGCACAGTTGAGTGACTGGTTTGTAATTCAACGAGGACTTTCACTATCCTCTGTTTTTACAACTGGTGTTGAGATAATCTGAAGTCAACATACACCAATGGAATACGAAATGTGTTAGCTAGAGCACATCTAAAAACAACAACTCCTTGAACCTGCAGGCATTTTACAGCAGTACCGCCACATACATGGACAGTAATACAGAACCAAACCAGTACCACTGTAAATTGGCCTATAGCATATTTAGCAGCACAGACCAATGGATTTGTCTTCACCGGAATCTAAATAGTCCCACAGGCTCTGCGACTCATAAAAAGTAGTAACAGATGGCGCTGAAATGGCACAGTGAATTTAAAACTATATTCTACCACTAATCAAGCCAGCCAATCATGATTTGAGAAGCAGCAGCAATGCATATGACATAACAGGGACTATTAAACAACATTACAGCACGTTAAAAAAGGTACAGAAAATTGTTAATTTTTAAGAACATATTCAGGTCTTATAGCACATAGTGGTACATATGTCGATGGAAGCAATAACCACAATTGTTCTCTTCTAGAAATATCATACACCTTTGGATAAACAATCCAGAACGCAGAACCGTGGAATACCCAGTGCGGTATTGAAGGAGACGAAAACAAGAGGCCTACCCCAGGATGTGTCCCACGTGTCTTATTTTTCACACATAAAAAAAAGATAATTATTGTGCGCTTTCCACTTTGTTAGGCTCCTCTCATCACACCGCTGATCAAGCTCCCAAGCATCAATCAATTGTAATATCAGAAACTATCGGGTGCCCTGAGTGACTCCCTCTCTGTAAGGATAGGCACCTCTCCACATTAATATGGTTGAGTTTGAGAAGTAGCTGCACAAATTAAATCACAGGCACAAACTTGCCTCCTACCACTCTGCATTGCACTGCACTGCCCAGAGAACCACATTTTGAAGGCTCCTCTTTTGGAGACCTGCCTGGAGTACATGAAAGCTTGAAGGAGAAATACAAAAGTTGCAAGGACAAAATTGCTGGTACATTTCTGGGTGGGGGGGGTGGGAAGAGAACAGGGGAATAGTCTCGGGCAGGCACCCCAGTAAAATTTAGAAGTTTTACATTAAAAATGATAATTTTAGGCACTTAATCTCAATTTACAGATTTTTTTAATCTTTAAAAAATGCAAAAAATGTGACTTTCCATTTTCGACAGATCATTTACCCCAAAGTTCTCTCAACACTTTCCCCACATACAACCTCCCCATCCCACTTCACAGGCATTTAGCCCTCTCCAGATCGACACTGTACCCTATTTAACTCCCCATCCTTTTACAGATACACTTTGTCCTTCTCCAACCCTCTCCATGCAAGCTCGCATTCCATCTCAAGGGGACTGGAAGTTATGTTAGTTATATAAAGCTCTGGTCAGACCCCATTTAGAGTACTGCTTTCGGTTCTGGGCACCGCAAATCAGGAATTTCAAATCCTTACCCTGTAGATATCGCATCTTTAGAAGCGCAGTAGTATTGGTGGGAAGTGGGAGGGATTGATAGCATATCACAATTTAGCAAGCAAACGTTTGGTGAGCCAATAGGTGTGATATGGAAGGTGGCCGGTATTGTTTGGTCTTGTATTCGGCTGCCCAACGGATTGTTGCCATTCTAATTAATCTTATGGAAAGGATCCACGGTACTCCCCCAATAGCCTACTCGGTAAAGGCACCACCTTGTGTCGCACTAAGACATACAAACAACAAGATCCCTTTCCGATTCTTGGTCTGTGCTGAGGTAGTTCACCTCAATGGGGGCAGCAGTAGTGGTGCTGAATTGGGCCCTGGGCTAGGAAAGGTGAATTGGCCAAGGTTTATGCTCCTGATTACTATCCAGTGAGCCTTGAGAAGTCTGTGGATGTTTCAGGAGGACTGAATTTAGGTTGGGTGTAATGCCTCCTGGTCAAACAACCTGCTGCTATTTGCCACCTAGGTTTCTGGACATTGGCCACCTGGATCAGGCACCCTCAGAACCGTATCCCAGCAGGACGCTGTGCTTTCAGGAAGGGTGTGGGTGGGGGGGGGGGGGCGGTATAGGCAGAGGATGGTGAAGATTAGGGTAATACTTCTTTATCCAGAGTGGTGAGAATGTGGAACTTGTTACCACATGGGGTAATTGAGGCGAATACCATAGATGCATTTAAGGTGAAGCTGGATAAACACATGAAGGAGCAAGGAACAGAAGGCTATGCCGATAGGGTTTGATAAAGGTTCGTGTGGAGCGTTGACACCGGAATAGACCAGTTGAGCCAAATGGCCTGTTTCTGTGCTGTTAACTCTATGTACTAGATATATTGGCCTGGTAAGGGGTTGGGGGGTGCAGCGCAGATGATACCTGGGCTGGAAAGGTTAAATTCTATGTACTAGATATATTGGCCTGGTAGGGGGGTGCAGTGCAGATTCGCCAATGATACCGGGGCTAAAAAGGTTAAATTATGAGGACAGGTTGCATAGACTAGGCTTGTATTCCCTTGAATATAGAATATTATGATTAAAGGAGTTGATGTGGTAGAGAGAGAAATTGTTTCCTCCGGTGGGAGAGTCCAGAACAAGGGGGCATAACCCTAAAATTAGAGCTAGTCTGTTCAAGGGTGATGTTAGGAAGCACTTCTTCACAGAAAGGGTAATGGAAATCTGGAACTCTTCCCCTAAAAAGCTATTGGAGGCTAGGTTAATTGAAAATTTCAAGACTGAAATTGATAGATTTTCGTTAGGCAAGGGTATTAAGGGATATGGAACCAAGGTGGGTAGATGGAGATAAGATACAGATCAGCCATGATCTAAATGAGTGGCAGAACAGGCTTGAAGGAGAGAATAGAAACATAGAAGATAGGAGCAGGCCATTCGACCCCTCGAGCCTGCTCCGCCATTCGATGAGATCATGGCTGATCATCCAAGCTCAGTACCCTGTCCCTGCCTTCTCCCCACATCCCTTGATACCTTTAGCCTTAAGAAATATATCTAACTCCTTCTTGAATATATTTACTGACTTGGCCTCAACTGCCTTCTGTGGTAGTAGAGAATTCCACAGGTTCACCACTCTCTGGGTGAAGAAATTCCTCCTCATCTCTGTCCTAAATGGCTTACCCCTTCTCTTTCGACTGTGACCTCTTGTTCTGGACTCACCTGCCATCGGGACATCCTTCCTGCATCTAGTCTGTCTAGCCTGTTAGAATTTTATAAGTTTCAATGAGATCTCCTCTCATTCTTCTAAACGCCAGCGAGTATAAGCCCAATCGACCCAATCTCTCCTCGTACGTCATTCCTGCCATCCCAGGTATCAGTCTGGTGAATCTTCGCTGCACACCCTCCATGGCAAGAACATCCTTCCTCAGATAAGGCGACCAAAACTGCACACAATACTCAAGGTGTGGTCTCACCAAGGCCCTGTACAGCTGCAGCAAGACATCCTTGTTCCTGTACTCAAACCCTCTTGCTACGAAGGCCAACATACCATTTGCCTTCTTAACCGCCTGCTGTACCTGCATGCTTACCTTCAGCGACTAGTGCACAAGGACACCCAGGTCTTGTTGCACTTCCCCTTCTCCCAACCTATTGCCATTCAGATAATAATCTGCCTTTCTGTTTTTGCCACCAAAGTGGATAACCTCGCATTTATCCACATTATACTGCATCTGCCATGCTTCTGCCCAATCACCCAACCTGTCCAAATCATACTGGAGTTTCTCGGCATCCTCCTCGCAGCACACACGCCCACCCAGCTTTGTGTCATCTGCAAACTTGGAGATATTACATCTAGTTCCCTCGTCTAGATCATTAATATATATATATATTGTGAATAGCTGGGGTCCTAGCACCGATCCCTGCGGTACCCCACTAGTCACTGCCTGCCACTCGGAAAAAGACCCGTTTATTCCAACTCTTTGCTTCCTGTCTGCCAACCAGTTCTCTATCCAAGTCAGTACCTTACCCCAATCCCATGTGCCTTAACTTTACACGCTAATCTCTTATGCGGGACCTTACCGAAAGCCTTCTGAAAGTCCAAATACACCACATCCACTGGTTCTCCCTTATCTATTCTATCAGTTACATCCTCAAAAAATTCCAGTAGATTAGTCAAGCACGATTTACCTTTTGTAAATCCATGTTGACTTTGTCCAATCCGGTCACTGTTTTCCAAGTGCTCTGCTATTACATCTTTTATAATGGACTCTAGCATTTTCCCCACAACCGATGTCAGGCTTACCGGTCTATAATTCCCCGTTTTTTCTTTACCACCTTTTTTGAACAGTGGGGTAACATTAGCTACCCTCCAATCCATGGGAACTGTTCCAGAGTCTATAGAATTTTGGAAGATGACCAGCAATGCATCTACTATTTCTAGGGCCACTTCCTTAAGTACCCTAGGATGTAGATTATCAGGCCCTGGGGATTTATCGGCCTTTAATGCCGTCAATTTCCCTAACACCATTTCCCTACAAATACTGATTTCATTCAGTTCCTCCCTCTCATTAGACCCTATGTTCCCCGACATCTCTGGGAGGTTATTTGTGTTCTTCTTTGTGAAGACAGAGCCAAAGAATGGCCTACTCCTACAAGAACATAAGAATTAGGAGCAGGAGTAGGCCATATGGCCCTTCAAGCCTGCTCCGCCATTCAATATGATCATGGCTAATCTTCGACCTCAACTCCACTTTCCCGCCTGCTCCTACATGAGCTGCTGCATCAAGACTGGATTTTGGGGGGGGGGGGGGGGGGGTTAAACAGCAGGTGAGAATACAAAAAAGCTATTCTGACCACCATCAACACTATAATATATTACATTTGCTACCTGTGCTATTTCCTACATATACCATGCACTCCTTGTGTTATCACCATTCTGTGAATCATGTCTGCAGCTGTATTCTTCTACCACTAGATGGAGCTTCATAAGATCCTCCACACCTACAGTGTCACTAATGTACACTGAGGGAAATCTGCTTTGGCCCAACTTTGAGGTCCACTAGTATAAAAGGTAATTGCAGTGGGCTTCACTACAATGTTAAATGTACTGAGACACTATAGAGAAGTGAATAGAGGCAATGGGAGTATGATACTAATCTGAAAAAAAGGTTTGCCTTCTCAATGAAACTGGAAGCTTACTCTTCCGAAGGCTCGAGTTGGCCCACGGAGGAGCTGATCCGTAAGCTAGCAAGGAGCCAGGTTTGATCCCAGGTTTGTGCCGACTTAGCTGATGAGTCAGTGGCAGCACTACAATTGATCTCGCTGTCCCTGGGTTAATAAAAATGGAAATTGGCTAGGGTTTCCACACATGGAAAAAGGTGGAGACCCCTGCTGAAGTACTCACACGCAGATGTTAAGCGAGCCCAGGATTGGGCTCACCTGCAGTGAGCCACTTCTATTGAATAGCCTGGCAATACAACGTCAAGACTCATGTGAATAATCGCCCTGGCGAGACAACCAAGGGCAACTGTTGCCTAATGGAACCGTACTCCCGAAAGGAATTAACACCTTCGGGAAGAATGTTGGCAAGAGTAGGGGATGGAATACACAACCTGGAACCAGACTTCAGAAATCTTCAGGCACACCTGGCCTTAGATTTTACAAACAATCCAAATCTCCTACCACAAGCTTGACATAATCCTTTTGTACAAATCACAGTCAAGATCAGCCATAATCTTATTGAATGGCAGAGCAGGCTTGAAGGGCCAAATGGCCTACTCCTGCTCATTTTTCTTATGTTCTTATGTCAGGTACATGGTGAACAAAGGTTTTTTCGGCCAAGGTAGAAAAACGGTACTAAAAACTTAGAATGTACAGTTCAGGGATTTAAAAATGATGCAGTTATATTTCTTTAAAAAAACACACCCGTCTACCCATGAGACCCGATTTCAAAGCCATTCCAGACAAAACAGGATTAAAAGTATTTTCTAATTGCTGAATGCCTTGTAGGAAAATGTATTCAGGTGCCTCAATTCAATTGCCAGTGGACATAATCCACACACACACAAAAGTACACTGATTTGATATAAAAAGGCAGGTTTGCTTTTATAGTTTCTTTCTTTGCATTTTAGAAATCAGCCAAGTTGTTTATTGTAACTGAACTCAATGTGCAGCCAGATAAACGATGCAACACAGCAGTCTGCTGAAATAAAAGACACTTTTGTAAATTTAAGCCTACATGGAACAAAATCAAGATGTGCTGCTCATGTCGGAGAAGAAACTGATCTTTATTTTGTGCAACTTTGCATAATTTTGACCAGCATCCAAGTGCTTTACACAAAATATCCACTGACACTATACACTGGGAAAATAATTTAATGTGCAAAATTCCAGCTAACTGGAGTACAATGAAACAAATCTCATGGCCATTTTAAATAATGTTGTTCAACTTAAAATAAATTCCCACCCACATGTCCAAAAAATATTTAAAAAAACACAAAAAAAATCAAGCACTTTTGGCACCTCAATGCTATACATGCATTTATACGTTGCTTATTAGATATATACACTGGAAAAGGGATGCACAATTCTTCAGGCGCTGCCAAAGAAAAAGCTACCATGGAAGTGTGTGCAAGTACACTTGTCAAGGTCATGTGCAGCAGCCGTTTGTCAATGAAATTCATCTCAGTCGCACAAACCCTTTTATTTAGTTTTGTGCAAACACAAATACAGGTGAAAGTCATGAACCATGCAGTTTTTCTTGGTGCAAATGTCAAATTAATGAAGCAGACACAAAAAACTCAACAAGAATTAGTAAAATCATGTCAGTAATCATAAACAAAATTCACAAACATTCCACAGACGTGGCGACATTTTTCTTTGTGCCAATTTTGCCCCCTCCCCTCCAGCGGGCACCAACTCCTGTTCCACAGATGCCAGCAGCCTGGCCGGGTGGCTGTTCCCCATGTGCAAGCCTAGATATTCAGTGTCTGAGGAATCACCACCAAGCCTGATCCTGTCCTTACCCAACATCGCCACATGTGCCATTCCAACTAGAGTGCCTGGGCATCAATCAGGAGCGTGAACGGTGGCTGATTTTCCCCCTTCCTAGCGCAAGAACGCCAAAACTAATTGTGTCACCCCAACCGAGATTGGCTGATGAATTTCAGACTGAGAACCAAACCTCGGAAGACTGGACGGCTTGACTTGGCGTTATGCCACATGGTACCTTTACCCACCAAGGCATCTGGAGAACATCACAAGAGGGAAGAGTTTGTGAATGGGAACGATACTGAAAGTGTAATGACAAGAGTACGTAAAGGTAGGTAATCCACCTTTTAAATTTTGTTGCCATTCAGAAATTGAAGGTAAATTTCAAGTAACTTAAGTTACCTACCAACCAAAAATAAAAATCACAGTGGCATATAGTCCACTTCAGGAGGATAGCCCGCTTTGGCCATCTTCAGCCACCAGAGAACTGATATCCTCAAGCAAACAATCCCAATACATTCCACCTAAAAAGATATGGGAGGGCACTTAATACATACTGTATGTACATAAAGTACAAGAGAAAGTGAACTGCATCATTAAATTGTTACCCACTCAAAAAATACTGCAATTTACTTACTCAGTATAAAGTTTATTACTTCTGCAAGAGGAGAGAATGGTGCAAAATATGGAACATGAAATATGCCGGCTTTTTTAAGAATAACCACTACAAGCTATACAAGGCAAATTACCTCACTTCCTTCATTCATTAAACTTCACAAAGAAGCAACCCATTTCAGAGATGGGTGCATATGAGGTGCATTAGTGAGGACAGAGCAGGTCAAGATGACGATGCTTAGTAAAAATGTGCAGGTTACTCCTCAAAACAGTTTTGCAAGGGTCCTGTAAAATCTACATTGCAGTGATTAATCCAAGTAGTCAGTGTGTGCTGAAATGCCCGTTAATGTTGCCACGGTTGCTGTCGCTGGTAACAAGGGCCAATACTCTGATCAATGTGCAAATGGTTTCTTTTGACTGTGCCAAACTCTATTCATAAACTTGGAAACAAAGGGATTTAATTCAGTGATGATGATTTCGGTGAAGAAGGGGATTCAAAATGTTCACACAGTTGCACAGTATTCCCCCCCACTAAGATTTCAGTGAGTCATGGGTGCGAGAGACTAGTCTGCTATGGTCACCTGAACTGGAAAAAGAAAACTGAGCAGTTTGTCTGGTGACAGCATTTTAAACGTTATAATACAATGAAGAAGTACTGGTGGTTACGGGTTTATCACTGGCACTGGTAGTGATTTAAAGTTATGAATTAATAGTGTCACACAAGCAGTGTATTGGTGCATTAAATGTGTACTGACTGGAGTACTATTTTACCTATAGTGTTTTGGCACCAATATATTAAGTAGGTCTAGTAACAGCAGTATAACCATATACTGAAGAGTAGCTGAAACAGTTGATTCCACGGATGTCTGAGCTTGCTATCTACTTAGGAATCAAACTACTGACAAGAACATCAATTCAACACGTGGAAGAATGACAGACATTACTGAAAATATTCCAGCACATCAAACACAGGGCGACCCTTGAAACACAAATGCACACTCAAAAAAAACTTAGAGGTGTGTGCAGGTATACTCGCCAATGCAGTGGAACAGCTGTTTTTGGACGGAATTTTGTTTTAAATAGACATAAACTTAACCCCCTATTCACAGAGACACAAACCTACACTTAGCATTGAAAAGCAGCGGCATAGCACAAATACAGGCCATGTCAGAGTGTGCAGTTTAGTTTTTGGTCTGAACGAGTAAATGCTACACTTGTGAAGTGAATGAAATACACACCAACCAGATACAGCTCCAGGAAGCCAGCAAAAATGTAGGAAACAAAAAGGAAAATTCAGAAAGAGATACATAACAACAGACGCCAGGATTTTATGCAATAGAGAGTTGCTGTCTCATCACACCTCACCAATGAGACAAAGAATTATAAAGAAGCTTCAGAAGTTAAGCTACCACTCCAACTTGTGACATACACTTTGAGAGAGAGAGAGAGAGAGAGAGAGAGAGAGAGAGTGTAATCCAAGACACTGACCTAGGCGTTGTTTACCAATTCCCCAACTGGAAAGACAAGTGCCCAAGTCTACTAGAAACGGCAACTTTGGAGCCGTGAAAGGGCTTTTGACCACCACCCAGCCCCCACACCACTCCCACCCCCAAAGATTTCACCAGGCAGGAGGCATTTAAAGCTTGATCAACTAAGTCTTTAAAAAAGGAAAGGACTTGCTCTTCCCCTTTGGCAGGCGTCTTATGGCTGCCAAGCAGCTTTGAAGGCAGGAATCACATTTGTGGCTTCCAAGTTATTTTTGGACATTGTTTGCAAAAGCAGAAGCTCGACCCCTTAAATTTCAGATGGGACAATCAAACACATACAACCAGATTTGTGCAGAGAACCTCCACAGATAGCAGTTTGCATTTACAAATGGGACCCTGACATCTCTGTCACTTGGTAGAACCAACTCATCTATTCGTGACATGCATTTGTGTTCCTAGCTCATGATGTACATTCAAGTCCTGTGGACTATAAAACTTTAATGGTGATTTACTCATTTCCTAGAATCACCAATTCTGCACGACTACTTGGACCAGTTTAGTAGTTTATCTACCAATGCAGGCACTGAGGCCAGTTTCAGAGAGGCTTCTGGTCACACTCGAGCTCCATCAAATTTACCAGCAGGCCGAGAAAACCCTCACTTTTCATAAACACAAGAGGTTGTAAATAGAAATAAGAGTATCCATCTGGGAGTCGGGAATACACAAATGTAGAAGCCGAGATGCGGGAAGATTAAAATGTAAAACATTTCCTAGGATTCGGGCAGAAAGATTCAGCCACCAGATCTCCTTTTCCCTGGAGAATTCATTTAGGCTTATGTTCCAAAAAGGTCTCAGAAATTGCTCATCAGTGACATTGCATAGGCCCCAGCGGCATATTATTTGGTCTGGGTCTGGAAGGGACCCCATCACATTCAAATACTCTCATGATATCGGCTACAAGCCTGGATTTATGGAGTCCCAAGGTTCCAACGCCACTTGATCTCCATTTCAACTCCCACCCCCCTCTCCTCTCAAACAGGTGCTTTGACACTTGGGTGACATTAACTTGCCTGGAAGTATGACCTTACTAGTTAATGTTGTAACCAGGTCAAGCTAAAAATCACAGCCAATAGGTATCGAGCCCAATTTCAAGGCCTGGGCCTGTACCGATACCAAAGCATCAGGGAGAAATGATTCACTGCAAGAACATGGCATGGATGACCAGACAAACCAGGTGCAACCTCGTCCCAGATGGTCGTGCTTTGCAATGGGATTGCAGGTGGAGGGATGTATTTCGTGACCAATTAGAGCCCGCTTTAGCTATTCTGATAGCAGCATTAAAGGTTGGGCCCTCAGAGCTGAGGATTCTTAGCTCTAAACCCAGGAGGATGCCCACACATGATATTCCTGATTGCTTCATGTCTCCCTCCTACATTTTAATGAGAAAAAAAAAACTGTTTTTGATTTATCCTCCTTGGGGGAAAAAAAAGGAGCAAATATAATAATTGAGTGAGGGGTAATGTGCTTGGTCTTGTGAAATGGTGAAGCAATTTCTAAAAATCCAGGGCATGAAACCCAGCAAAAAAAAATTAGTTTTACGAAACACTATTTGCAGGAATAATTCAAACTTAAAGAAAGTCAGGACATCCCAAAGCGCTTTACAGCCAATGAAGTACTTTTGAAGTGTAGTCACTGATGTAATGTAGGAAACACGGCAGCCAACCGCGCACAGCAAGCTCCCACAAACAGGAATGTGATAATGACCAGATAATCTGTTTTTTGTTACGTTGATTGAGGTATAAATATTGGCCAGGACACCGGGGATAACGCCCCTGCTCTTCTTCAAAATAGTGCTTTGGGATCTTTGACGTCCACTTGACAGAGCAGACGGGGCCTTGGTTTAACGTCTCATCTGAAAGACGGCACCGCCGACAGTGCAGCACTCCCTCAGCACAGCACTGGAGTGTCAGCCTAGCTTTATGTGCTCAAGTCTCTGGAGTGGGACTGTGAACCCACAACCTTCTGACATCAGAGGCGAGAGTGTTACCCACATAGACAATGAAAGGGCTAAGGCTGTCATGTGCAAATACAGCAGCTTCTGACAGCAAAAGAACAAAGAATAGCTGCCCGTGGAGACTTCTACACTGCAGGATTGGGAAGATCTTTAGTGTCTTGGAAGGTCAGGTGTTCCTGTTTTTTTTTAAAAAAAAGAAGCGCTTTTCACTAATTTGGTCAGGCAAAATAACTATAATCCAAGTCATGCCACAAATAACAGGTAGCGCGAACTGCATTAAACAATAATTCTGCTGGAAAGAAGTACAATGGGCATTCACTTCTGTTCAAAGTTTTTTCTCAGCGTTGTTAAAAAAAAACTCAGCTCCCCAGTGGCTCACAGAGTAGCTGAATCTCACACACCGACCGGTAAGGTCCCAATTTTAATCTGCGGTCTGTGCTCTCAGCTAGGGCAGTGGCAGGAGTACCACAACTAACCGCAGCGTCACTAGATTAGGCAGGGGACAACCAGCAGGAGCTCCGGTTTCCAAAAGCTATCCAGCAAACCTTGCTCGAAGTAGTGCATGTGTGGACATCAGCGGAAACCAGATTTGGGCTAGGCTGTGATGAGGGTTGCCAACCCTCCAGGATTGTCCTGGATTCTCCAGGAATTAAATAATCATCTCCTGGACACTGCTGCAAGCAACCCAGGAGAAAAACAACATAAGGGCTTTTTTTTTTAAAAAGTGCTTTTTAAAAAACTAATTCTTTGAACACTTTCATTTATTGATTAGAATATTGGAGTTTGGGAAAAAATGCTGTTTGACTGGGCGTGATGGTTGGAAGCAGGAGGTCATGCGATAAAACCTCCAGGAATATGTCCAACCAGAGATGACAACCCTAGCCGTGATGCTCCTTCTGACTGAAGAGCCCATCTACACAAGCTCACAAGGGCCACACATGAATAACTGACACTTGGACAAAGTACCAGAGGATGCCTGGCATCCATAAAACTCTAACCCAGAAAGTGGCCAATACCTTCAAAAGTGTGTGGGGGGGGGGGGGGGGAGAGGGAGAAGAGAAAAAAGAAAACTGCCAAACAAAAACAAAAAAAATTTGGTAATATTGTACCATGATGCATCAACATGCAAGGGTGGGCGATCAAGGCATACACTGCCTTACATTTGAACATGTGGCTCTGTAGTCGTCCTATAGTGTTTGCAAATCTAGCAGTGTGTCCGAGGAAGGTGCCAAGAGGAAAGCAAAAAAAGTCAAACTGGATGGGGGAGGCTACTCTCAGATACTAAAGAATGGTTAATCACAGTACAGCATCGGTAGAAGCCTAAAAGTATCAAGCCTAGTTTTTTTTCCCCTCATCCCAAGAAAAAGCATGTGGAGACCCAAAGTAAGGGAGAAAGACCCCAGTACCTAGATTAGTTTAAATATCTGGGTTTCTTTGTCATTCTCTTCCCACCAAAATTTAGATCCCCAGTACACTGCTACCAAAGGAGGCGCACAGTATCTTAACATTAAACTTTGGCACTGCCCACACTACGTCGAAGCCGAAATTCATGTTCCTTTGTAGTCTGTGCACTTCAGTCGTTGCTTTTATCGGTATTTCGAAATAAGGAAAAGATTTCATCACATGTTTGTGTCTCAACTGAGCTGAAGTGAGACTCCATGGTGTTCCACGCCATATCTGCCAAGAGAAAGTCATCCATTACAGTCTGTGTTTCATTGCTAGTGAAGAATAGACTGCCGAGGTTTTCAAAGGAGCTGCTGGTGGTCTGCGTTTCAGCGCAGTTTAACCGGACCTGGCTTTCAGTAGCACTACTGAAATTATTTCTACTGCACACATCATCAGTCTGGGTTTCTGCACCAGAAGCCTCGGTACTTAGAGAGAAACTGGACGGTTTCAAAATACTCTCTAGAGGTAGATGTGGACTGCTGTCCAATAAGAAATTGAAGTCTGTTTGAGTCTGTGTGTCAAACATTTCTAGTCCTAAATAGCTGGACTGCCCCCTGCCGTTGTACGCTTGTGCAGGATAGTCTGAAAACAAGAAGTCTGTCTGAGTCTCAATATCTAGAGATTCCAAGGCAGACTCTGTCTGCAAAGCACCAAACTCATTCTCTTCTGTCTGAGTTTGTATGTTGCTTGCAGACAGGAACTCTTCAATGTCAAAGTCAATGCCCGCATTCTGTGTCTGGCTGCTGGTCATGCTCTCTCCAGAGGCATTGCTGGCATCGGATAAGAGACCACGGTTTTCTAATGAATGACCAGCTATGCTTTCAGACAGGATATTTTCCAAGTCATTAAATAGGTTAATTGTCTGAGTTTGATTGTCAGTCATTGGGTTCTGTTGAAGTAAAGTGGATTGAATGTGAAAATCAACAGATGACTTATTAGAGTTCTGTAAAAGATCATCGTGGTTGGTTGTTTGGGATAGTCTTTGGTCCATGTCCATTGCACCCAGGGTAAACGTAGTTTGAGTCTGTCTACAAATACCGTAAGAGGGAACTAAAGAATGGTCAAAAATGTCTTCATGATTATTTGCATTAATTAGTGCTTGCACTGTGGGGCCTTTGTCATGAGCAGAATTTACCAAACTAGTTTGTGTTTTCCTAGAAACACCGCACAATGAAAAACAAGACTGGCCAAAGGAATCTGTCTGAGCACTTATTGATGTAGTGATTTTGGCGCCTGGTTCGAACGTTTGCGTCTGGACACTTACAGGTAGCAACACTTGGGCACTGAAACTCAGATCAGTCTGTGCACAAGCAGACACGGTGCTCTCTGCAGAGCAGCACGAGGACAGAGATTCTGGCACTGTGTTCTGTGCAAGGTACGATATGTCTGTCTGAACATTCATGGAAATAGATTTGTTCTTTTGGCCCGGGTCTCCGAGTGATGGCAATCCTTGATGATTGGCAAAACCTGAATCCATGTTGACTTGCACTGCAGCGCTGACTGGTTCAACCATCATGATGCTAGCCACCTTGGAGATGGGCAGGCCGCCTTTAAAATGCAATGCTTTCACCTCCAAAGTTGGTATCAGAGTTCCCACTGAGGTAGGCAAAATATGCATTGTGCTCATAACAGATCCTTGATTGTCAACTGCAACAACAATGGATTTGACAGAATTATCCATGGACGTGCCTGAAGATAAGAGAACTGGTAAGTGTGTCAAGTGCATAACAGGAAGTTTGACAAGTGCAACTTTGGGCTTTGGTAACAACAATTTCTGGATTTGTTTTGCAGGAGCTGGAGTTTGCTTATTGCCGTCATCTCCACAGGAGTTTTCGATGCAGGATCTCTTGTTCATCTCCATTGGCTCTTGGACCGGCTGGAATTTCTGCTTCTCTTTTGCTCCCTTGTTCAAGCGATTCTGATTTAACCACTCACTTTTCCTCTTCTTGCGTGGTGGATCCCTAAATAGTAGATTAGACAGATTAGCTCGTTAGAACCCTAGTGATGATAAAAAACATAAAATAGATCACTTCTTTTGCAAAACCCTTTTATTGTTTGAAGAAAAAGTTAGGAAACCTTGTATATGGGAACAACAACAGAAAACGCTGGAACAACTCAGCAGGCCAGGCAACATCCGTGGAGAGGGAAACAGAGTTAACGTTTCAGGTCGAAACCTTTCGTCAGAACTGAGAAAAGAGCAGGAAATGAAACAGATAAAAATGCAAGGGGGAGGCTGGGGGGATAACTATGGTAAGTAGAGACATTAAGAGATGCTCAAGGCAAGACGAGATGGTAATGGGACAGGTTTAAGAAACAAAAGGTGAAGCGTGAAATGCTGGCAGAATGAGAGACAGCTGCCGTAGGGGGAGAGAGAGAGAAAAAAAGGAAAAAGGCACGAACCAAAAGGGTGGATAAAATGTATATATATATGTGGTGGGGGCCAAGGTTATGATCTGAAAGGTTACGGCAGCTGTCTCTCATTCTGCCAGCATTTCACACTTCACCTTTTGTTTCTTAAACCTGTCCCATTACCATCTCGTCTTGCCTTGAGCATCTCTTAATGTCTCTACTTACCATAGTTATCCTCCCCTCCCCCCCCAGCCTCCCCCTTGCATTTTTATCTGTTTCATTTCCTGCTCTTTTCTCAGTTCTGACGAAGGGTTTCGACCTGAAACGTTAACTCTGTTTCTCTCTCCACGGATGTTGCCTGGCCTGCTGAGTTTTTCCAGCGTTTTCTGTTGTTGTTTCAATTTTCCAGCATCCGCAGTATTTTGCTATCGTACTTGTATATGGGAATCTGTTTACAGTCAATTATCTGCCTGAAAAATATATAATTTTCCCCTTCAAGGGCATTCAAATGGTTACCCCTACGAGATACATAGATACAAAGATAGGAGCAGGAGTAGGCCATCCGGCCCTTCGAGCCTGCTCCGCCATTTAATGAGATCATGGCTGATCCTCCAATTCAGTATCCCGTCCCCGCCTTCTCTCCGTAACCCTTAACCCCTTTTGCCTGTAGAAATATATCTAATTCCCTCTTAAATATATTTAATGAGCTGGCGTACACTGCCCTCTGTGGCAATGAGTTCCACAGGTTCACCACCAGATAATGAGTACTGCATACTATTACAACATGGGTTGCATCACAGGGGTTTTAAACCCTGCCCAGATACAGCATCCACACCTACGTACTTTGATAACCTGCAATGACAGAACAATAGTTGATTTCCGGTGCCCTAATCCAGGGGCACCGGAGGTGAATTGTAGTGCTCCTATAATTCACAGAATCACAGAATCCCCACAGTGCAGATAGAGGCCATTTCGGCCGATCGAGCCTGCACCGACACATATCCCACCCTATCCCCATAACCCCACGTATTTAATCCCCCTAACACTAAGGGTCAATTTATCATAGCCAAATCAACCTAACCCGCACATCTTTGGACTGTGGGAGGAAACCCACGCAGACACGGGGAGAATGCGCAAACTCCACACAGTCACCCGAGGCCGGATTCGAACCCGGGTCCCTGGCGCTGTGAGGCAACAGTGCTAACCACTATGCCACCGTGCTGCCCTCAAATTCTGAAAGAGTGAAAAATTACTTTCTATAATTTCTTTCCCTTCATTAATCTCTAGCCTTCCCTGTATTTTTGGCATCACATCCTTTAGTAACAAATGGGTACGAATTTAGGATTAGTACTAAACACATAAAAGAGAGTTGTTAGAATTTTTTTTAATGCAGTTATTCGAACATGGAATGTGCTATGACAAGTGACGATTTAAGCAAAAAAAATCAAAAATGAATGAAAAGAAAAGTTGAAGAATACAGGGAAAGAGCAATGAAATGGGATCGGAATACATATTTCTGATGGGGAGCTAGAACAGGCATTGGCAGAAACACGGTTCAAATAGTTTCCTATGATTCTGTTGCTACTTGGTTGAGATTAGCAGACCTAACACAGCACACGGCAGGGAATGAAACCAGGAATCAACTGGTCTCTACGGTTCACTGTCTACCAACTGAGCAAAAGTGCAAATCTAAAGCTGCAATTAACAGAACAAGTCTTTGCAATTTCCTTAACAATGGAAGAGGAGGATGTGTTACCAGAAGTACAGGGGAGAAGGGAACTTACATGCATTAGCATAAATGGAAAACATGAATGGATAAACGAAGAGGATTGAAGCCAAGCAAACGTCCAGGCCCAGATGGTTTCCACCCAAGAATATCAAAGGAATGTGAGGAAATTGGGAACGTGTTTGTTATCGCCCAAAGCTAGTTAGATTCAGGGATAGCTTTCCATTATTATTGGAAAAAAAAGGGAAAGATCAAATAACTACAGGCAAATGTGTTTAATATAGTAGGAAAACTGCTGAAATCCATCACAACATACAGTGTAAGTGAGTACTTGGAAAAGTATGAGCTGATTCAGCAGGGTTAGCATGGTTCTGTAAAATTGGCAATCCCTTTATCGCCATCCTTCTGCACATCATCTCCATGCTTCCCATTTAGATTACACTGCCATAATCAGACGTTCAAAATGCAAAAAAGGTTGCAAACCCTTAAAATACAACATTACCACCTCCAACATGTGGATGAGAAACAGATGTCTGAAGTGGGCTGGTTTGTGCCGTCAAGACTAGGCCATGAGGTGACTGAAATCCCTGTTAGGAGTCAAACAATTGTACCTGGGTTAAATTGGAGACTGGCTTAAGGCCAAGACCCAACCTTGTTTCTTAAACTTGATTGGGTGGGGGGGGGGGGGGGGGGGGGGAAGATAATTATTAAGATTGCTAGTTTGGTAGCTACCTTACCATTGTCTATCTCAAACAAATTTTAAAAAGTGAATAAAACTAGAGTGCAGAAACCAATGAACAATTGGAAACTGTGAATATCACACTGAAAATGTAGCAGTTGGCCACTATTAGTTCTCTGGATTTTTGTCAAGTAGTTTTTTTGTGTTAAGTTATGTTCTCCGCATGTTGTGACTGAAGGGGCGAATTGCTCCCAGGCCTTCACCTAGGGTTGCTCCGAGTCAAATGCAAGGAACTTTGTGTAGCGTCGGCAGAGGGTGACTGCTCCCCTGCCCCTGATTTTTCTGCCTCCCAGCGAGGATGTGGCTGGCTTTCACTCAGTGCCAGGCCACAACTGTTGTGGCTGAAACTAGGTTTGCAGCAGTTCTGGGGAAACCTCATGCATGAATCTATGTCCTATGCCTTGGTGTTTCAACGTATGATCCCTGCATTTGCCCACTGATCTGAAATGGTCAATTATACGGTCTAATGTATCCCAGTCTCGATGCTTCATAGCTAGTGCTATTTCTATGAACGCTGACAACATAGTCTAAAAATGTTGAACCTAAAGATGCATTGCCGCAGCCAGCATTTCCAACAGATGAAAGCAATCAGCACAGGACTAGTGCCCACAGGACAGAAGGTTTACACATACATCACAAGACAAGTAATTTACAGACACCAACAGCTAAAATGATCTAAATTTAAAGGCTGGGTGAAGTATACTGCAACACACTGGAGATTCCAGCGGGCCACATGCAGTTTTAGCAGCTATTGAGATATCCAAGAGAGAGAGAGCAAAGTTAAATTTCAGACTTCGATTGATTTCTTCACCATATATTGGCCCAAAATTTGCAATTGGAGGCTTCCCGCGGGCGGGTGCCTCCGACCTGTAAATAATCTACACACTTACCTGGTGGCCTGGGAATCACGTGGGCCGGCCCAAACAATAAAAGGGAATCCCCATTCATACTTATGGGAGTTCCGGATGTATGGAACTCCCATAAGGATGAATGGGGATCACTTAAAAAATACACCAACACATGAAATAAAAAAAATTTAAATTACATATTTAAAATTAATTAAAATGCCTTTTTTTTAAAGTTTAATTTTTTGAAAAAAATTTATATGTTTTAACGGGGCTAAACTTACCTTATTGGACAGGGTTTTTAATGTATGAGTGATAAAATTTTATTTTTCTATTTTAAAAAAAAAACTCTTATGCTGGTAGAAGCAGGCCTTACGACTGCTTTTACCAGGCATAAGAATTTCACGGGCATTCAGCGTGCCGAAGTTGGGCAAATAGCGCAACTCTCCACCCGCAGAGGCCCTTCTCCCAGGAATGCGAAGGGCCTGTCGAGAAGATTCTTGACAGATCGCAAGTTCTGGGTTTTAGCGCATGCGCTTCGTATGCCTAAACCCGGAACTTGCGCGACCCCTACGGCCGCGTACACATCCATAGGGGTCACAAAATATTGCCCAATATTTTCCTGGGTTCTCGGTCAAATGCCAATAATGGTAGCCAAGTGAGACCCTTCAAGTGTTTTACCTGTGCCTGTTTAACCAAGATTCCTTTGATTAAATTTGCTTGTCAAATTAGGACCAGCAGGTTTCAGCAGTTGGCAGAACATCCCAAGATGTTTTTTGTGCTTTAGTAGTCTGGGCAAACGCCCGAGCAGAAACACTTACCAAATGTCTGTCAGTATGGCTAACAAACAACAGTACGACTAACATACAACGAGGCACATTCGAGGTCGGAAAAATACCAAACTATGCAGGCAAGTAATCCAGTATCACACAATATTCAATCCTACTAAATTATGGGGAAAAACCCTGAAGAGTTTCAACTTAGTTACAATCAAAACACAATAAATATTACACAATAAGGACACACACACTAAATCACAGTGCATTCTGCACGTTTACAAAAGTGCCGAAATATTCCTAATATAATGCAGAGAGAGGTGCAGCAAATAGTTTCACTCTATACATCGGGTCATGGGCTCATTCACATCTTGTACCCGAGGGGGAAGTAATTCAGCCCAGGAGAAGTAGAGTTTAATCACATCATCGCTGACTATGAGAGGAGCATTTGGTCAGAAATCAGGACTCCCAGTACCTGCTTAGCTCCAGGCTGTACAATACCCAAAAAAAGGCTTATCGCAAAAGATGTCTAAATCACACACCGAGGAGTGCCATGTTGCACCACAGCTCAGTAGTGCAAAATATGCACATTACAGAAGCAATTGTGATAAGGGCATTCAGATTCCTTGGCCGTTGACCAGAGTACGTGCATTGTTGGAATTCAAGGAATTGCCAGGCTAGTCTTCTGAAAGAACTGCAGATTGTGGGGGTCATGTAATAAGTATAGGAGGCAGCTACCCGGCAATTAGAGAAAGGTTGATTTTCTGCAATCTGTGAAACAGATGGCTAAGCAGGGTCTGCATTCTACTGGAAACCTGAACAGGCCATTTGTGGCTAAAGAATAGACCATGTGGGAAGGGCGTTTGAGACCAATTTGCGCAGTGTTTGAAACAGACACAGAACAAGTAGTGTTGAACTGAAAAGCATGGAAGCAAGCAGACAAGGCAGAAAAATAGGCATTCCCCACTGACAACACAATTCAGTTACACATTATTAGATTAGATTTCTCAAAAAGTAAAATTCTCCTGTTGTGTCAATATTCAAGGTAATATGTACTGTATATGAACTTGCAAAATTGACTTCTTCACAAACAGCAGACAATACTGAGGTCCAGGGTGAATAGGGTCAGCCTTTTCTAGCTTTAATTTGAAATGTTCAGGACAGTTACCACCATATGCCATTCATTTTGAGCCTCTTAACATTTTCAGGATCTAGTTCTTCAATCGGTGACTGCTGCCCCTTCCCGGCAGAAGCTGTGTTACAGTCTCCATATAATCAGCCGAGGGCAAATAGTTCCAATGGAAAAAAGGTCAGAAGTTGTCCGGCTCTTTCTAAAGTGCTTCTCAGTCTCCAGTTAAGTATACAGCCCTTTAAGTGAAGTGATTAAACAGGTTTCCAGATATGGCATAAAAACAGAAAGTGCTGGAAATACTCGGCAGGTCTGTGGAGAGAGAAACAGAGTTAACGTTTCTCAGGTCGATGACCCTTCAGGGTTAACTCTGTTTCTCTCTCCACAGATGCGGAGTATTTCCAGCATTTTCTGTTTTTATTTCAGATTTCCAGCATCCGCAGTATTTTGCTTTTGTTCCAGATATGGCAATTTGTGCACTCCAGTACTCTTGAAGTCTACTTCGCTGCAGCCAGCTGTCTGCTCAAGAGCTCTTTTTTCAAAATGATATTTTCATGAACCATCATTTCTCCAAAGAGTACTTTCCGTCAAATGTAATTTAATAAAGGGAATTAATCCCTTAATCCAAGAGTGCCTAACACATGTCCCTAAAATGTAATTTAGTAAGGAAATTGAGCCTTTAATCCAGAAGCGTCAACATACAGCACATGGGCCAAATCTGGCCCACAAGCTCCTTTAATTCAACCATCACTTTTTTTCATATTAAGCGACAAAGCTGATTTGAACTATAGCTCCTTAAACTTGCCCGGGCCTGAAGGACTGGAAAAGATTGAGCCCCGATTGGTGGCAGCAGTGTTTTTGCACATCAGTCCACCATCCCAGGTGGCTAGGTATTCTGCGGCGAGTGTCTCACCTCCTGACTCCCCAAAGTCTTTCTACCATCTACAAGGCACAAGTCAGGAGTGTGATGGAATACGCTCCACCTGCCTGGATGAGTGCAGCTGCAACAACACTCAGGAAGCTCGACACCATCCAGGACAAAGCAGCCCGCTTGATAGGCACCCCATCCACCATCTTAAACATTCACTCCCTCCACCACCGGCATACTGTGGCTGCAGTGTGTACCATCTACAAGATGCACTGCAGCAACTCGCCAAGGCTTCTTCGGCAGCACCTCCCAAACCCGCGACCTCTTCCACCTAGAAGGAGAAGGGCAGCAGGCGCATAGGAACATCACCACCTCCAAGTCACACACCATCCTGACTTGGAAATATATCGCCGTTCCTTCATCGTCACTGGGTCAAAATCCTGGAACTCCGTCTTTAACAACACTGTGGGATTACCACACGGACTGCAGCGGTTCAAGGCGGCGGCTCACCACCACCTTCTCAAGGGCAATAAATGCTGGCCTTGCCAGCGACACCCACATCCCATAAACGAATTAAAAAAACTCAGGTGGGTTTAAGGAACGGAGGCTGAAGCTGCCCAGTTTTCAAAATTTAGCGGAGGAAGGGAAGAATGGGGGTAGAAGGATGGGAGGGAGGACTGGAGGGCAAAAGGATGGGGGGGGGGGGGGTGAGGAAGGCGAGAGGAAAGGAGAATTTGAAGTTTTGTTTATGGGCGAGGGCTTGGATCTTATTTATGGGTGGTCTTGCTTATTTTATGCACAGGATCTTGCGGTGTGTGTATACGAGTGGTGTCGCCCGTTTTGTGCATGGGCTCTCACCTTTTCTGTCCACAGGGGTCTGGCAATTTTTTGTGTGAATGTGAGTCAAGCTTTATGCATTGAGGGAATCGCAACACTTGTGTGGGTGGGGCTGACTTTTGTGTATGGGCAGTTTGGCTTTTTTTTTTCAGTCAATGGGTTGTCTCGATTTTGGTGTACGGGGGCTCAGATTTTGGTGTAATCATGCAACCCCCTCACTCATTTTAACAGAGGTATTTGACTCCCAGCTCCAAAAGGTTAGACATCCCTGCCTTAATCCAATTGCCTCTTCCTCTCTCCACCCTATGTCTGAGCTAGCTGGAGCAAAAGACAGAGTTTGCCAAAATAATCTACATTTCTTGGAAAAATAGCATAGGCTGCAGTCTTAGTTTTTTTTAAGGGGGGGGGGGGTGGAAGAATACCTACAGTACGTTTGCATCAAGCTGAAATTGATGTCAATCACATTAAAGCCAACTTATGATCCATACAAATTTAAATTTGAAAGTGCTACATTAATAAAAGACCACATTTAAAGTGTTCGACTGTTATTGGGGGTGTTGGCATTCTGCATCATGAAATTTCGCTACATTTATATGCTTTTAACAAAAAAAGGAAACAAATTTTGAAAGATTTACACAAAAGAGTTTCCCAATATCCACGAGGCAGGGAGTACTAAGAATGCGTATTATTGGTACGTACAGGCAGATTGCAGATACAGCCCACCAATCGTCAGTGTCCTCCAGCAACACCAGAGCCATTGCTTTGCCTCCAGAGGTTCCCCAGAAAGGCAACTCATTACAGGAGTCTCAGTGCCGCCAAAAGGCAATGCAACAATACAAATGCCAGACAAGGTTCAGTACCTTGTTTATAGACAACTGAAATACTCGCCACTAGATCTGGATGGTTTTACTTTGATATATATATATATTGTTCTTAAAAAAAAAAAGGGGGAAAATCCCTGCTTGAACTGTTGGTCTTGATGAATGAGACAGCAGAACAGATGACTTGTCACACAAAAAGCTTCACAAAGTATGTTGTGTGAACGTTTCAGCTTGCCTGGAGGGTGTTCAGCATATCATTTACTCACCGGTGTTCAGCAGGGATTTCATGTCCAGTTCTGTAGATGTGAGACAGCAGTGCTGGCCTGCTGGCATAAGGACAGCCACAAGTGCACTGGAAGATCCTCCCACAGTCATCAGCATGCCTTTTCAAGTCCCATTCTGTGCCATATGAGTTATTACATTTGTCACACTTGTGTTTCTTTTCAGCATGAATTTTCATAAAGTGCTGGAGAAAAAGAAAATGGCAAACAGCAGCTTAGGCTATAATAGCTAAAGTGGATAGGTAGCTTTCACTGCATACAACCCTCATCCATGCCTTTGTTACCTCTAGACTAGACTATTCTAATTCTCCCCTGGCTGGCCGCCCATCTTGCACCCTCAAAATACTTAAGCTCATCCGAAACTCTGCTGCCCTTATCCTAACCTGCACCAAGTCCTGTTCACCAATCAATTTGTCAGCTGTGGCTCAGTGGGTAGCACACTCGCCTCTGAGTCAGAAGGTTGTGGGTTCAAGTCCCACTCCAGGGACTTGCGCACATAAAGCTATGCTGACACTCCAGTGCAGTGCTGAGGGAGTGCTGCACTGTCGGAGGTGCCGTCTTTCGGATGAGACGTTAAACCAAGCCCCGTCTGCTCTCTCAGGTGGATGTAAAAGATCCCATGGCACTATTTCGAAGAGGAGCAGGGGAGTTATCCTCGGTGTCCTGGCCAATATTTATTCCTCAGTCAACATAACAGCAACAAATTATCTGGTCATTATCACATTGCTGTTTGTGGGACCTTGCTGTGCGCAGATTGGCTGCCGCATTTCCCACATTACAACAGTGACTACACTCCAAAAGTACTTCATTGGCTGTAAAGTGCTTTGAGACGTCAAGTGGTCATGAAAGGCGCTATATAAATCGAAGTCTTTCTTTCTTTACTCTCTTTCACCCTTGTGCTCACTGACCTACATTGGCTCTTGGTCCAGCAACACCTCAATTTTAAAATTCTCATCCTGGTTTTTAAATCCCTCCATGGCCTCACCCCTTCCCATCACTGTAACCTCCTCCAGTCCTACACCCTCCAAGATATCTGTGCTCCAATTCTGGCCTCTTGCGCGTCCCCTATTTTAATCGCTCCACCACTGGCGGCTATGCTTTCAACTGCCTAGGCCCAAAACGCTGAAATTTCCTCCCATAACCTCTCCGCCTCTCTCTCTCCTCCTTTAAGACTCTCCTTAAAATTTATCTCTTTGACCAAGCTTTTGGTAATTTGTCCCAATATCTCCTTGTGTGACTTGGTGTCAAATTTTGTTTTATAACGCTCCTGTGAAGCGCCTTGGGACGATTTACTATGTTAAAGGCGCTATATAAATGCACATACTGGCAAACATCAGGTTTGCTCAAGAAACAAATGTTCAGTGCTGGTCCCAAGACTGCAGTTAGCTAACTGATGAAGAATTCCTGAAAGCTAGACTTCTAACATGTGCAAATACAAGATCAACCCCCCCCTGCCAAATCCGCCCCCACTCCATAAAAGTCAAAGCAGTCTATGAGCAATCAAAAGATGGTTAAGATTTAAAATATTAATAAGCTCAAATGCTCTTTTAAAAAAACTGATCTGAATTTGACAACCTAACATTGAGATCCATACCAGCATTAAATATTCCCCTAAAGTTCCACAAGACCAACAAAAACGGTGAATTACATAAGAAATAGGAGCAGGAGTCGGCCATTTAGCCCCTCGAGCCTGCTCCGCCATTTAATGAGATCATGGCTGATCTGATCTTGGGCTCAGCTCCATTTCCCTGCCCGCTCCCCAGAACCCATCACTCCCTTATTGTTCAAAAATCTGTCTATCTCCACCTTAAATATATTCAATGACCCAGCCTCCACAGCTCTCTGGGGCAGAGAATTCCACAGATTTACAACCCTCAGAAGAAATTCCTCCTCATCTCATTTCAATAAGATCACCTCTCATTCTTCTAAACGCCAATGAGTATAGGCCCAACCTGCTCAACCTTTCTTCATAAGTCAACCCCTTCATCTCAGGAATCAACCTCGTGAACCTTCCCTGAACTGCCTCCAATGCAAGTATATCCCGCCTTAAATAAGGAGACCAAAACTGTATGCAGTACTCCAGGTGTGGTCTCACCAGCACCCAGTACAGTTGTAGCAGGACTTCCCTGCTTTTATACTCCAACCCCTTACAATAAAGGCCAACATTCCATTTGCCTTCCTGATTACTTGCTGTACCTGCATGCTAACTTTTTGTGTTTCATGCACAAGGACCCCCCCAGGTCCCTCTGTACTGCAGCATTTTGTAATCTCTCTCCATTTAAATAATAAATTGCTTTTTTACTTTTCTTACCAAAGTGGATAACCTCACACTTTCCCACATTATATTCCATCTGCCAAATGTTTGCCCACTCACTTAGCCTGTCTATATCCCTTTGCAGATTCTTTGTGTCCTCTTCACAACTTGCTTTCCCACCTATCTTTGTATCATCAGCAAATTTGGCGACATTACACTCGGTCCCTTCATCCAAGTCATTAATATAGATTGTAAATAGTTGAGGCCCCAGCACTGATCCCTGTGGCACCCCACTAGTTACCGTTTGCCAACCGGAAAATGACCCATTTATCCCGACTCTCTGCTTTCTGTTAGTTAGCCAATTCTCTATCCATGCTAATACATTACCCCCAATCCCGTGAGCTCTTGTCTTGTGCAGTAACCTATTATGTGGCACCTTATCGAATGCCTTCTGGAAATCTAAATATACCACATCCACTGGTTCCCCTTTATCCACTCTGCTCAAAGAACTCCAGCAAATTTGTCAAACATGATTTCCCTTTCATAAAACCATGCTGACACTGCTTGACTGTATTACCCAACACAATATACTATCCTGCCTTATTTATTACACATTTGATATTTTAAATAACCTTCCATTTATTATGTAATAAAAACATTGCGTGGTCTCCAAATTGTAATGAAAATGGCACCCCCTGTTGGTGCTGTAAACGCAACATTACGGGACATATTGAAATAGTGGGGTGTCATCGAACATTACAAGACAGTTTTGTGCCGAGGCCTCAGTGGTGCTGAACCATTCCTCAAACTTTGCCCCCCTCCACCAAAAAATTGCAACACGAGGCTCCAAGATCACCAGCGGCTGGCGTGGTTACGCATAATGCAGAAAGTGCAAGCGCACAGGAGGAGGTTGGAAAGATTCTGTGGCTGAAAGCATCTGACGGAATCCCATTCCCTGTTAGGTGCAAAAGTGACCTTCAAACACCAAAAGCTCGGCGGAAGAAAAAAAACCTTCTGATGGCCCCAAACATCTCTGCCACACTGAGGCTAACCTGTTCTATGAGCCACCCCCCAACCCCCGAGGCCCCCCCCAGCGAAAGTGTCCTCCGAAACCACACCTACCTACCAGCTAAGCCCAAAATCAACCACTGGCAAATTCACAGCCAATGAAGTACTTTTTGAAGTGTAGTCGCTGTTGTAATGTAGGAAATGCGGCAGCCAATTTGTGCACAGCAAGCTCCCACAAACAGCAATGTGATAATGACCAGATTATCTGTTTTAATGATGTTGATTGAGGAATAAATATTGGCCAGGACACTGGGGATAACTCCCTTGCTCTTTTTCGAAATAGTGCCATGGGATCTTTTACGTCCACCTGGGAGAGCAGACAGGGCCTCGGTTTAACGTCTCATCCGAAAGACTAATCACAGTAACAGTAATTGCCGGTCTACGAATTCAACCCAGACACAGTGTAATTTCTGCATGACTCAACATGCTAGCTAAACAAGTTAAAGTAAAAATGGGACTGCAGGTTAGCAGTGCTTACCTGCTTAACGAGGGCAAACTGGGAAAACGGTCTGTTCGGTCCTCTTGGACAACCTTCAATGGGGCAGCAATACAGTTTCTGAACAGAGGACTTCAAATCTTTCCTGACCGTGGGATTAATGTTGCAGTCCTGCAATTAGAAGCAAACACCAATAAATTAAATGCACTTGGTTAGCAAAATCTTTCTCTACACCGTTTTATTCAGGGTCACACACCACTAGGACACAAGCTACAATTTCCCTTTCAGCCCTGCAGCTATTATTGTACCATCTGGCAAAGAAAGAGATCTCTAATGGTATCAGACACACAAAAAGAGTCCGGTAGTGGTGAACAAATTCATGCATAATGAAGCTACTGACAGATCACGCTGTCCCTGGATCAGAATGTAGACCGAGTTTTAATTTTAATCAATTGAACACATATTTTACTCATACAAATAAAATCAATTAAAACTTTAACACTAGAATATGAAAGATTAGGTAAATATGGTTGCAGTGCATGTTAAAACTTGCTGATCTCCCATGGTGTTGCTCATGTTGCAGTGATAAAATTGTGACTCTGCATTCTTAACTTTTTTCCTGCACCTCCCCCCAAATTTTAATATCCAGCATCAGCAACAGCCTAGGATAGAGCTATCCACACTGGTGATTCCGTACCGTCCCTTTGCATCAACTTGATTTCTCAAACGTTCTCCTCGTCAGTCTCCATTTCTTCCACAAACTACAGTTTGTTCAAATCTCAGCTGCCAATATTCTGTCGCACATTATGTGCATTATCATCCCCGTCGTTCGGTCAAAATCCTGGAACTCTTTACCCAACAGCATTGTGGAAGCGCCTTCACCACATGAACCAGCAGGTCAAGTCGGCGGTTTACCGCCATCTTCTCAAGGACAACTAGGGATAGGCAGAAAATGCTGGCCTTGCCAGCAACGCCCATATCCAGAGAATAAATGTAAAAAATCGTTGCTGATCTTTACTGGCTCCTTGTTCCTCAATGCATTGAATTTAAAATCCTCGTTATCACCTTCAAATCCCACCATAAAATCTACAACTCCCTCTGGCTTTATGCTGCCCCTCTCATCCTCCAGTCCTGCAAAAGATACTGGGGAGTACACAGAAGGCCAGAGTCAGAGGACCATCTGTTTCAACGGAGGGCATTACACACTATTATAATAAAATCTCAGACCACTTTACGGTACATAAAGGCAGACATAGATAAAGAATGATTTATTGGGAAGGAGCTATCATTCCATATTAACAAGCAACAACTGTGGTTGCTGTGAGTTTTGTAGTCAAAATAGTATCTCGATAGTCATGTGCACAAAGTGCCAGTTGCAGGACCAAAGAGCATGGGAGGAGATATAAAGTTGGAGGAAGTTGCAAAAAAATAAGAGTGGGACAAGGCCTTGGTGGGATTGGAAGAGGAGAATTTTAAATCCAATGCAGTGAGGATAGAGAGCCAACGCAAGACACAGGAGTGATGGGCGCAAGGGACAAGGTATGGGCAGCTGATTTTTTTGAATTACAGTTTATGGGGGGGGTTGGAGAAAGAGAGGCATTCAAGGAAGGGATCGGCAGTTAGTTACAGGGAAAAGCAGCCTTGGGTTGTCCCGGAGCTGCGGAAGATTTGGTTGAAGAGAGCGAGGCACAGTAATGGTCAAGATGGCCGAATCAAGTTTTAGCACAGCTATTGTTAATCACATTAGATGCAAGGGGAAATCAGATCGCAAGTGCTCACCCTAATACTATTCGCAGAAACAAATGGCAGTAAGTGATATTGTTCAGGCAGATACATTCTACATTGATCTTTCAACAAATATTAAACGGTGAACATTCACCCAACATTTAGCAATAAGGGATGTGGGCAACACAAGCAAGGTCACATCAACTGCCCAAGACTACTTGCCAAGAAGGTGGGGCTAAGCTGCCTTCTTGAGCAGTAATGGTTTTTACAATGGAGTGAGTCCCTATGCCATTTCAGAGGGCATTAAGAGTCAACCATGGGACTGGGTTCACACATAGGGATGACAGGCTCCTTTCTCTGTAGGACCAGTTGGGTTTTTACAAATTAGCCCACAAATTATCAGACTTTGAATTCAATTTCACAACTTGCCGCAGTGGGATTTGAACTAGTGGAGTTTGATGCTAGGCTCAGGGTCCAACAGGACACGGAGGCGGTGTACATTCAGCTTCAGTCTGCACGAGTGGCTGAGGGAGATGGGAGTCAGCGACTGATATGCAAAGCTTCTGCCAGAAGCTGAACATGATGGTTTCAGGCTTGCTTATGTTGAGCTTACAAGAGTGCGGTCTCATCCAGGATTTAATGTCAGACAGCGTGGCGACAGTTGTGAAGTCGAGGGTGAGGATACACAAGCAGACTTGTGCATCAGCATTCATGTTTATAAAAGATGTTGTTGAGGGACAGCATATCGAGAAGGAATGGAAGTTAAATTTTAAGTTAAAATTGTTTTGGGTTATTGCATTCAATTGTTATTAAAAAGGTGATTGGGAACTCCCAGGGGCACTTGCCACAAATGGATTCTGACCCCAACGTGAGAAGGGATCTCGTCTTTCAGCAGCTAACAGACAAATTCAACTCACCCAACAGGACATCATTAGCTATCCCCAAATCATGTATTTCCTTCAGAAGTCAAACATGCTCCACAACTCTGGTGAAAACTGGCCACCTAGAGCTCCACATCCTGAATCCAAAAGGCACTCCAACATGTATGTACCCTGGAAACTGCTCATCGCTACATCAACAGATTCCACAGAAAGCCTGAAGAGGGCCTAGGATAGCAGCAAGACCGAGGCCAGCAAATAACAAAGGAATAATGAAAAATTTGGCAACAAACCTTCGCAGCTACCACTTGCACCAAAATGCGCAATGCCCAACTCAAACCGATACAGAACGTACCAGACCCTACAATGAATGTATAGATTCCTCCACTCCCGGTCAGATTAACGTTGGGGAAGATCCAACCAGTCTGGATAGCAATCCAATGAGATCTCCTCAGACCAACTCCCACGTCCACTAGTTTTGGGCCATCCAAGATCCAGACAAGCTCATCTCACTCTGCTGGCAGCAAGATGATCCCTTCACTGTGACAAAGCCATACACCCAACCCACCACCACAAATATGCGAGTGAGAATTTGCATTTATGTAGCCCCTCATTGGCTTCTCAGATGTCTTAAAGCAATCCACAACTAATGAATGATTTATGAATTTTCATGTGGGTTAAAGCAGCAGCCAATGTACCCATCGTAACTAACCAAAAACAAGAAGTGAGCTCAATGAACATCCAATTTATTTCTGTTGGTGTTTAATTGAGGGAAGACACAGGGGGCAATTCCTTGTTGTTCTGCAAATAGTCCCATGGGATATTTACACCCGAGCCAACAGATGGGGCTTCGGTTTTACATCTCAACTGAACCATGACACCTCCGACAATGCACCACTTCCTCAGTATTGCACCAACATTTCAGCCTATATCATGTGCTCAAGTCCCAGAGAGGAGCCTGAACCCAAAAACCTTCTGATTCAAAAGGTGAGAATGTTACCAATATATGTCTTCTTCGTAGGCAATCCCTCGGAACCGAGGATGACTTGCTTCCACATTAAAAATATGAGTTCTCAGGTGACTGATGAGTCAATGCAGGACCTACAGTCTCTGTCACAGGTGGGGCAAACGGTGGTTGAAGGGGCGGGTGGGTGGGGTGCTTGGGTTGACGTGCGCTCCTTCCGCATGCTCCTGGCGAAGAGACTCGAGGTATTCAGCGCCTTCCCGGATGCTTCTCCTCCACTTTGTGCGGTCTTGGGCCAGGGATTCCCAGGTGTCGGTGGGGATGTTGCACTTTTTCAAGGAGGCTTTGAGGGTGTCCTTGAAGCGTTTCCTCTGCCCACCTGGGGCTCTCTTGCTGTGTCGGAGCTCAGAGTAGAGCGCTGGATTTGGGAGTCTCGTATCGAGCATGCGGACGATGTGACCCGTCCATCGCAGCTGAGCGAGCGTGGTCAAAGCTTCGATGCTGGGGATGTTGGCCTGAGCGAGAACACTGACGTTGGTGCGCCTCTTCTGCCAATGGATTTGCAGGATCTTGCGGAGGCAGCGTTGGTGGTACCTCTCCAGTGCTTTGAGGTGCCTGCTGTACATGGTCCATGTCTCTGAGGCATACAGGAGAGATCCATATCTCTGAGGCAATATATGTGGTGGTGGGTCAGAACCCCTTTCCTGGAGGTCTACATAACCACCACCCCCCCACCTCATATTGCACCCTTACACAGGGAGGAGCTGGCTAATCCGAGATGGAAAATGAAAGCACATCACCACCCTCTCCCGTGCACGACAGCAATGATCCACTCTAATAACGATTCCATAAAAGATAGAATAGCCCCCTGTACACCTGTGTCAGAGTATTCCTTTCTACGGCTCCCAGAACACATCACTGTACCGTATTATAAAAACTATGTTACACCGATATGAAAAACACCGTATGACCTAACTCAAGAATTCTCAAATGTTTACAGCTGGCCTGTCAATACTAAAAATGTTTGACTGCTAACTCGGCACAGGCCGCGGATGGAGGCTGGGCCTTTCCTGCTGTGTGTGTGTGCGCGTGCGTGCGTGTCTCAGTACCACACCGAGTGAGAGATCAGGCTAACTCGGCACAGGCCGCAGATGGAGGCTTGTTTGACTACTTCCCTGTTTTAATTTATAATGCAATAAAATTGAACTTTAATTTAAAAATACTGCAATAATTGCTAAGCTTTAACTATAATTATAAACAATCAAATAGCAGTAATTTAAAAAAAGTTTTCCAATACTATAAACAACACATTTAAGACTCCAATTTTTAAAAAAATGCATTAAGGTTGCTAAACTGAGGCACATACAACCCATGCACACAGAGAGCCATTAAAGATTTGAAGTCGCTTCTTAACTTGAGCTTTCAACGCAAGAGATTTTCCATCCTTTCCAGAAACTATACTTCATTCATTTGAAACCCATTCAACAATCCTACCCTTAGCTCTTGGAGCTAAAATAAGCTTCAGATTACCCTTCGTGTGGAAACTTCCAGGAATAACTTGGAACATTTAAATCTCTTAAGAATGCGAGAAATGCCAGACTGTTAAATTTCTGTTGGCTACATATTAGAAGCCCTAGAAATGCTGAACATTCCCTGGAAACCCTCAGAAAATGAAAAAGCAGGGTTTTTTTTTGTAAAGTGGGTTAGTATACTCCCACTCTTAAAGAAGCTATATTTAAAAAGGACGCATTTCTAAAAATTAAAAGACTCAAGCACCGACTCCCTTTGAGTCAGTTAAAATGGCAACATCGCATCAGACAGGGTACCACATAATGTGAAATAAATGGTATATCAACTAGCTTACATGCAAAATGTCAGACAATTTGGTGCTTCTTTATGCTTTTCAGCAGAGATCACTGAATACCTATCACAGGTTGGGAATCTTGACTGATCCCCCCCAGCCCAGGGACACTGACAACATTAATGAGAACATTGGTTAACTCAGTTTCTCTCTCAACAGATGCTGCCTGACCTGCTGAGTATTTTCAGCATTTTCTGTTTTTACTGCATATCCTTTTATTCCTTTCTCTCTCTCATGTGGTTATCTAGCTTCCCTTTAAATGCATTTAAGAATAAAATTCAGATTGAGTAGATTGGGCCTATACTCTCTGGAGTTTAGAAGAATGAGAGGTGATCTCGTTGAAACATATAAGATTCTGAGGGGGATTGCCAGGGTAGATGCTGAGAGGTTGTTTCCCCTGGCTGGAGAGTCCAGAACTAGGGGTCATAGTCTCAGGATAAGGGGTTGGTCATTTAAGACTGAGACGAGGAGAAATTTCTTCACTCAGTGGGTTGTGAATCTTTGGAATTCTCTACCCCAAAGGGCTGTGATTGCCGAGTCGTTGAGTATATTCAAGGCTGAGATAGATAGATTTTTGGACTCTAGAGGAATCAAGGGATATGGGGATAGTGCGGGAAAGTGGGAGTTGATGTAGAAGATGATCAGCCATGATCTTACTGAATGGCGGAGCAGGCTCGAAGGGCCGTATGGCCTACTCCTGCTCCTAATTCTTATGTTCTTAAAATAAAAAAATGTTAAAAAAAGAGCTTGCATACAAATGTGCCAATAAACCAGATAGATCCTTTAAATGCATCCAACAATAACATTTTTAAAAAATGTTTAAAAATTAGAGTTTGCATACAAATAAACCAGATAGATGCACACAAGGAGACACTAGCTTTCTAAGAAAGGGATAGAGAAAAAAAGACTTTCATTTATACAGCACCTTTCACGACCACCGGACGTCCCAAAGCGCTTTACAGCCAATGAAGTACTTTTTGAACTGTAGTCACTGTTGTAATGTAGGAAACACAGCAGCCAATTTGAGCACAGCAAGCTCCCACAAACAGCAATATGATAATGACCAATCTGTTATTAGTTGTGTTGGTTGAGGGATAAATATTGGCCAGTACACCGGGGATAACTCCCCTGCTCTTCCCCGAATAGCGCCATGGGATCTTTTACGTCCACCTGAGGGAGCAGGCGGGGCCTCGGTTTAACAGCTCATCTGAAGGACGTCACGTCCGACAGTGTGGCACTCCTTTGGTGCTGCACTGGAGTAACAGCCTAGATTTTTTTGTGCTCAAGTCTCGAGTAGGACTTGAACCCACAACCTTCTGAGGACGAGGAGATACTAGCTTTCTAAGAATCATAGAATGGTTACAGCACAGAAAGAGGCCAGTCAGCCCGTGCCGGTTCTCTGCAAGAGCATTTCAGCTAGTCCCATTCACTCGCCCTTTCCCCGTAGCCCTGCAATTTTTTTCCTTCAGGTGCTTATCCAATTCCCTTTTGAAAGCCACGATTGAATCTGCCTCCACCACATTCTCAGGCAGTGCATTCCAGATCACAACCATTCGCTGCGTAAAACAGTTTTTTCCTCATGTCGCCTTTGGTTCTTCGGCCAATTCCCTTAAATCTGTCTCCTCTGGGAACAGTTTGCCTCTTATCTAAAACAAAGGCAAAATACAGTGGATGCTGGGAATCTGAAATAAAAACAGAAAATGCTGGAAATATTCGGCAGGGCAGGCAACATCTGTAGAGAGAGAGAGAAAACAGAGTTCATCATCCACCTGAAACGTTAACTCTGTTTCTCTCTCCACAGATTCTGCTGAGCATTTCCAGCATTTTCTGTTTTTTTATTTCTCTGTCTAGGCCCCTCATGATTCTGAACACCTCTATCCAATCTCCTCTGGAGGGTTGGCACACAAATGTGCCCGATAGAGGCACACCATGACAACAAGGCAAGACTAGCTTTCTGAGAAAGGGGGCAGAGGGTGCAAGGAGGCAGCCTGCGGATGGGGGAGCAACGCCGCGGGGGGGTGAGGTCAGTTAGCACCTACCTGCACCCTGTGCGATTTAACCAGGTGCATGCTGAGCGCCGGCGTGTTGGGCAGGATCTTGCCGCAGCCCGTCACCGTGCACAGGATGTTGGTCCTCACCTCCCGGCTCAGTTCGCTGACGGACGGCCTAATTATCTGGCAGCTCGGAGCTTGAGCGGCGGCTGTGGGTGGTGTTGTTGTGGGAACCGGCTCCTCCGGCCATGGTCCGTTGCCCGACTTCTCGCCGGATCGGCCTCCTCCCGCCGCCGCCATCTTGCCGCGCCTCACACGCAATGACCCCCCCCCTCCCTCTCTTTTCGCCAGCCGTCAATCACATTTAACCCGCCTCCCCATTGGCCGATTTCCCACCCACGGCCCCGCCCCCCCGTGCCGCAGCGCGCTCTTCAATTGGCTGATCGTCACGTCAATTAACCCGCCCTCCCCATTGGCCGATTTCCCACCCACGGTCCCGCCCCCCGTGCCGCAGCGCGCTCTTCAATTGGCTGATCGTCACGTCAATTAACCCGCTTAGAAACCCGCCCTCCCCATTGGCCGCCTTCCCGCCACAGCCGCGCCCCCCCGTGCCGCAGCGCGCTTTAATTGGCTGATCGTAACGTCAATTAACTCGCTCAGTGACCCGCCTTGACCTTATGTAATAGTGTCCCACTTAAAAATTCTCAGATTGCGCCCACTTTAATTAATAAACATGTTTTAATCTATTCGTGATGTTGCCTTAAATATTGTCTATTCTAGCTATAGGTAGAAATTGAATTTGGAAGAACCAGTTTTTCCCCTAAAGTTTTTTACTTTAACAAAGTAAAGTTTTTTACTTTAACAAAGTCTTGTTTTGAATTTATTGCTTTCACTACAAATCCCTTCCCAGTCCCTAGCAACCCAACCACTCCAGTAGTGATCATATATCACCGCAAGCATGCACACAGCGATGTCGACCTTTAAAGAAAGAACTGGCATTGGTATAGCACCTTTCGCAGGCTCACGATGTTTCAAAGCGCTTTAAATCCAATAAAGTACTTTTGAAGTGCAGTCACTTTTGTAATGGAGGAAACAGAGTAGCTAATTTGCCATAGCAAGGTTCCACAAACAGCAATGAAAGAAAGACTTGCATTTATGAGATAATCTGTTTCAGCCATGGATGAGAAAAAAATATAAAAAGACTTGCATTTATATAGCGCCTTTCACATCCACCAGACGGCCGAAAGCGTTTTACAGCCAATTAAGTACTTTTTGAAGTGTAGTCACTGTTGTAATGTAGGAAACGCAGCAGCCAATTTGCACACAGCAAGCTCCCACAAACAGCATTGTGATAATGACCAGATCATCTGATTTAGTGATATTGATTGAGGGATAAATATTGGCCAGGATACCATGGAGAACTCCCCTGCTCTTCTTCGAAATAGTGCCGTGGGATCTTTTACGTCTACCTAGGAGGGCAGACGGGGCATCGGTTTAACGTCTCATCCAAAAGACGGCACCTGCAGCACTCCCTCAGCACGGCACTGGAGTGTCAGCCTAGATTTATGTGCCCAAGTCCCTGGAGTGGACTTGAATCCACAACCTTCTGACTCAGAGGCGAGTATGCTATCCACTGAACCACAGCTGACACTACACAATGGTCACAACACAAGTCACAAGCACCTCAGCCGAACCCCCCCGCTCTCACCCTACATGGGCATACGCTGCACTGCAAATGTCCGAAACATAAAACACTCAAACATTTTAGAAGACAATAAATTAAGTTAATTTTCTGGAGCACATTTAAGTGCAACTGAGATGGACATCAAATCTGAGGCTCATGGAATATCTGAGAGTTGACTTGTCTGCACAAACAGGCAGACATTAAAACCTCTTACTCAGTTATTGTCTCCTCCTTTTATTCTCATATTAAACTTATAGCTTCTTTACCAACCCAGTTGCAAAAGATACTTAAATTTATTTTATTTTACACCATGTAACAGGCACCTACAACTGAATTCCCTCATTTTTGAGCATGAAGAAAATATAAAAATAAATTGCTGCACTGTTAGAGCAAAGCTGTCAACATTAAGGGGAATGTTAGAGTCAATAGCCGTGAGACTGCTAGAAGATCCATATAAACACATGGAGCTGTGTTTATTTATTTTTTAAAAGAGTGAACTGCATCAAAATAGGTCACATCTAGTTACAGACTTGCTACAGCTCTCACATTTGGATTAAGATTCACTGGTTTAAAATATATAACCTATTTTAATGCATCTCATTTTGAATTTAAATAAAGCTTTGTCGCGTTTTAATCATAAGCAAAAACTAATCAAACAATTAAAGTAAAATTGTAAATGTGGACCACAGCCCACCTTGAAGTGTCACTCATATAAAATGCGACCTGTGCATTCGCAACACTCCTGCCCAGATGGGTTTGTTGGCAAACACATTGCCCAGTATGGAACGGAGCAATGGAAACAAGAAAGTGCACAATTCCTCGTCAGGCCTGCGTTAGCCAATCTCAACGAGGATGGCAATAGGGAATTACAACTGGCCTCAGCATTCCAGGAGTTTAAAAAAAATAAGACCCAAGAGATTGTATATATGTGTGGACGTTGAGTGACGCTTGGGTGTGACGTCTCCCCCATTGAATCGCCTGTCTTCACTCACTTGAAGAATGACTGCTTGGATGAGGTATCAGAAGGTTGCTGGCAACTCTGGAAGCAAACCCCAGTATAGATCACCAGCTTTTGCAGTGGGGCAGGGAAAAATAACTTTTCCTCTTTCCTCCTTTAAGACGCTCCTTAAAACCTTTCAGTCATCTGCCCTAATTTCTTCTTATGTGGCTCAGTGCCAAATTTTGTTTTATAATCATGCCTGTGAAGCACCTTGGAATGTTTTACTACATTAAAGGCACTATATAAATACAAGTTGTTGTTGAACTGTACATCATATGGAGTTCATAAACATGTGATCTTTAATTTAAACACCAACACAAACCAAGTAGAGATCAGAAGTAGCCACAAAAATGTATTACACAGATGTAAACAATACTTTTAAACAACTTTACACTGTGCAAATGCATGTCAAGAGAGTCAGGGCTAGATTCCCAATTTCACAAGCAAGACGGGACTTCAATTCAGCCCCATCAAAATTGGAATATCAGTCCTGCTCCAACTAATTTCCTTTGGACTGTGTGTAGAAAAGCAGTTAGATCTTCATAGTTAGTGACTCGGTTTGCCCAATATCTGAACAGGTTTACGCATCAAGTAATTGAGCCATGGAGACCAGCAAGGCTCAGGTTCAATTACTCAGTGTGTGCCGAGTTAGGGTGATACAATTGGCCTCTGCGTCCAAGGATTCGAAAGGAAAATTGGTTAGAGTTTCCATTTCTGATCGCTATCTGCTGTAAATGAACATACGTGGACTGTATTGGGCTCAGCTGTTATGCTCCCGATATTCACCGTCAAGTCTCGCATGAATGTATGCTTGGGTGGAGTACTGGAGGGCACAGGGACACCCACAGGACAAACACTCAAGCCCAAAGGATTTGCATGGTTTCAGTTTTAAACTGAGCTCAAGAAATGCAAGACAGTGCAACAAATCATTTTGCACAGGAAACATCTCCTTGCAGAGCAGGACTGGAAACAGCAGACTCAAGTACTGATTATTGGTTGTGGAGATCCAGTATCTTGGAAGTGAATTAGTCCTTGTGTTGCAATTCAGTTATTTTAAACTGGATCCAAAAATCAAGACAAATGCAATAGCTTGGATATCTAAAGGGGAGCAGTGACTTATATGGGCTAAGAGCAAGTGAATATGAAATGGAAAAATTCACATGTACATATTTTTCTCCCCAAGAAATTCTAACCAATGCCAGAGCTTACGGGTGGAACTGGACCACTTTTGCACCCTCATTAATATGAAACCCCTCATCTACATGCTTCCTTTAGGCAGGCATGCAGGATGACCTTGTGTGCAGCAGAATGTAGATTATGCCCAACAACCTACTAATAGGCAGTACTGTCTTGTGTGATAGAGCGAGCCTGCTAAGTTACTTCCCTGCCCAAAATGGGAGCCACCAGTGGCAAAAAAATACAACCTGGCAAGTGCAAGTCAAACTTGTCTACTAAGTGAAATAAAGTCCAAATGATAGTCAAAGCAGGGATTTTAACACCAAAAGCCTCTAGCATTTTGATGCACGGTTATGAAGTAATTTCTGAGAGCCTGGGCTTTCTTGGCAATTAAGGAATAAGTGCCTACATGGGCCTTGTTTCAAAAGATCTGCAACCATAATATTGCAAGAGTAAAAGATGTATCCCCCCACCCTAAAAAAAACAGCCTGGAAATTCATCACAGGCGGTGGCACAAAATGGGCGATATTGGATTGGCCGCCCGTCATATGCAGCTCCTGATATTCAGTTCCAATGCAGTCAGTGAAACCGAATGTCAGGCGCTGTGTGTAACGGGTGGCTGATCCGATACTGCCCGTTTTATGCCACCACCCGAGACGAATTTCTAGGCTAATACGCTTTCTTAGGAGAAAAGAAAATACATACAATCTTCCTAAAATATATAAAGTAGCTATTTTCTTAAACCATACAGCTGTCTGCATTCTTCCAAATCAAAGATTTGAAATATAGACATTTATTATTTAACATTAGCTTACATCCCACAGGTTAAATACAGGAAGCTGACAGTATGCAGGCTGGAAATGTGAACATCCACATTGAATCATTTCTTCATCTAACCCACGAACTTGGGCTTAACATTAAAAAGAGGTAAAGTTCACTGTAATGAAGCTTTGGTTGGATACTCGAAAATTATTTAATGCGTGACATTGCCCGATTAAGTTTCAATTTTTAAATATAAAACTGGACTGTTGGCACATTGACAGAACTTGGAATTTCACAATATTGTAGTACACAAGGTGAGTGTGTTGGGCAGGAAATCAGATCTTAAATAGGAAATTGATGGGAAAAGTAGTCTTTTGGTATTCCTAAAGACCCACAGGGGATAAAGTAAAATCAGAGACAATTGCAGGATGAAGAGGGTTGCAAGAAAGGGAAATGAAGGAGAATTTTTTTAAAAGCAAGAAGAGGAAAAAAGTGCAACCTTCTTTTCTAGCAGTTTCTAAAGGGGCAATTTGTTACATATCTAGAATAATTAGGAGTTTAAAACCACTTACGTTTCTTTTTTAAAAAAAAAGTGGCTGGCCCACAGACCAGTGAAGCATGATTTTTTTTTTTTTTAAAACTGGCGTCTGCAAGGGGTGAAATGTCAGCTTTCTCTAGACTATTAAAAGAAAAACTGCAATAGCACTGTATTTCCATCTTTTGCAAGTCAAGATTGCGGGGGATGGGGGTGCTTCAGGATTTGCAGGGGGCCTCCTACACAGAAAAGTTATTGAAAACCACTGCTTTAAAGATTATTTCAGAGCCGGATGACGTATTCTGAGATATCATTAACTTTTTTTTTGGTTTGGGGGGCGGGGAGGGGAAGGGAAAGAGAAAGAGAGGAGCTTGCAAATATGGAGGGACATTTAACCAAAGTTATTAGGTGTCTTTAACTCCTTGGTGGCTTATGGCACCATGGATGCCACGCACCTTCAGATACCTAGACCAATGGATGCTCTCTACCTGTTGGATCTAGACAATTCGTGTCAACAGGCTCCAACACTGCAAGGGGCATCACAGCCAAGCTCAATTCACCTCACACTTGTAAAAGGAGAACCTAAAAAAGGTAGATAAAATAAAACTATTCCTTTCAAAATGTATAAACTCTCTATCCCCACAAGAGACTAAAGGGTATTTTTTTTTGATGTTTGTAACATGAGGAATACATGAACTGCTTCTCCTGAATAATTAAGATTAATTTCAAGAAGTAATGTCAACAATGCCACACCATTCATACTGTTGCAAAATTTTGGTCAGCAGACATGGGGGGGGAAATCCAAAGCTACATTACAGCACAGAAGAGGCAAGAGTTTTCCACAGGAAACATACAAGTATTTACAGAATGTCCTTGGACTAGAGTCAAGGGGCTGGTGTATTAGGCTCGGCAGCCCTTTTGTCTGTTATTTTGAAATAATTCTTCCCCTTTTCTGGAACACTGCTGAACATGGTTGAAATGGGGACGTCAGCAATCCCTAAAAAAAGATAAAAATTGCCATGGTTATACCAGCAGAATTACCGCTACAAGTCTTCCATTACCGAACCATATCAGATATTCTACAAATTTTTGCCCTGTCACATTCAACCTGGACAAGCCACATAACAAATTACAATAGCTTTGTACCAATTTGTACAAATAGCAGCTCAATAAAACATCAGCAAGAGCATCACTGAAGCAAAGCAGAAAAGTCATTCTCATTAGGTGATTTTTGTGAGCAATTCACAAATTAGGGTACTGGACATTTTCACTTTAAAATTAGACTCTACATTTATGATTCTCTACCAGTGGTTATTGTAGGAATGACAGGAAAAAGAAAATAGGCAGACACAAGCTGATGAATATGAGCACAGGATATACTGACCTAATGCTGGCAGTGCTCTCAACGATTCAAGGATATTTGGACTGGAAAATTTTGCAACACATCGGAACGGTTTCCTTCTGTCTGATAAAATCCCCATGTTGTGTTCATCCTTAAAGACTGTTTGTAACTGAAAGAATACATTAGGTATTACAATTGGCAAATGAACAGTAGTACCAAAATATCTTAATCAAAAAGCCCTTTTCAGATTGAAACGGAGAGCATTTCTCCTTTTATAAAAGCTTTCCTCCAAGCTTCACTAGAGGTAGAAATAAATCAGTCAGGATTCCTGCTCCTCATCACCGATCAATAACCCCTGCTGGAAACACATGGGCAGAATTGACTGCGATGGTCCCTACGGATGAATGGCTTGTTGCCAAGGATTACACCCAAACGCTCAACTGCACCCTAGCAAGAAGTAAATGTCATCAGTGGAGCAGGGAAGAGAGAATCATAGAATGATACAGCACAGATTGCACCTATGCTGGCTCTTTGAAAGAGCAATCCAATTAGTCCCGCTCCCCTGCCCTTCCCAATAGTCATGCAAGTATTCCCCCTTCAAGTATTTATCCAACTCCCTTTTGAAAAGTTATTTCTGAATCCTCTTCCACCGCCCTTTCAGGCAGTGCATTCCAGATCACAACAACTCGCTGCATTAAAAAAATCTCATCTCACCTCTGGTAGTTTTGCCAATTAACTTAAAACCTTACCAGGAAACTGAAAAAAATAAAGTGGTGGTGTTGGTTGAGGAATAATGTTGGCCAAGACACTGGGAGACGCCCCTGGTCCGCTTCAAATTATGCCATGAGATCTTTTACCCCCACCTGAACAGGTAGATGGGACCTCAATTTAATGTCTCATTTGAAAGACAGCATCTCTAACACACCCTCAATACTGCCCTGCATTGAAGAGTCAGCCTAGATTATTTGCTCAAGTCCCCAGAGTGGGGCTTGAAGCCACGACCTTTGGACCCATTGGGCTGAATGGCCTGTTTCTGTGCTGCAAATACTATGTAAAGATGAGTGCCAGCACGGAGCCAAAGCTGGCAAACTCTAGAAGCTACATTCTACAAAGTATGTTATGCAGCAGGTGGTTATATGGTTTTCCAATTGAGAAAGACCCACAGCCAAGCAACATATACTATATTGAAGATCATGGCATATCAAATCAGAGAGAGACACTAGTGCCATTCAGTACACACCCTGTAGTGAACCTCCTCCAGTTTTGGTAATGACCCTTCTCCAAATGCTGCCGATGATAATCTTTTGGCATCTTCTTTCTCTTTGAGATTTTCTACAGTGATTCTCTGATCTTGTACTTATTGGAGGGAAAGAGAAGGAAATGCTTAGATGAATATATAAAATGTCAGTGAACATTCTGTCTAGATTAGAGACCACGTGAATAATTCCCACTATCCAGCAGAACATTATATATCCAGTTTTATCAGAGGAGAAACAATCAATCAGATTAGTTAAGAGCTAAGTCCAATCTTGCTAAAGGTATTTGTTTTAAAAAGTCAATGGGAGACCACTATGCTGGACAGCTACACTCCAAGATGTGGGGCCATCGCAAAAATAAATCACCGTACTCCGAACCAACATTCCCCATAATTTATTTTTTGGGTACGCGATCCCTTTAACGGACTGAGTGGCCCGTTCAAAATTTCACGCATGCATGAAATGTCCCATTGAAAAGCTAGCAAGCGACCTGCATGGAACGGGAACATTGCTCCTAACTGATAACGTGTGCGGATGGATGTGTAGCATTCCACTGTTACGTATCCCTGATCTGTTTTGTCATAGATATGCGATATACAAAACTAACCCAAACTCATCAGGAAGAGCATTTAATAATTTTACTGCCAGATTAAAACTTCCATCCTACCACTGCCAAGAAACTAAGATATTCTGAGTAAAATAATTCTGTTTTTTTTTATATTGGCTAAAACTCTCTCCACCAACCCCACCAAACAGCTTTTCCACAATAAAATCACAGCACTTATTGCAATCAAGAATGAGGGTAAGAGCACCTACAAATACAGAACTATAACATACACTCTCTCCCTCCCTCACTCTCCCCCTCAAAGTGTCAAAAGTAAATGCAACATTTTATGAGCAATAGTAAAATGTTACCACTACTTCTAGTGCAAGACACTTCTCAAACGGCAAACCAGCGGAGTGTTATCATTCTGCTTCTGTAAATCACTCAATTGCTGTCACAACATACGAGATTATAACTTCATTGAAATAATAAAACAAAACAATACCAGATTCCTGGCTGGCGTTTAGCTGTTGTAAAGGTTTCCTGCGGTGTGCAGAAAGTACCTGAAATTAAAATAAATAGAACATAAAACACCAACACCCCAAGTGCAACCACTATCTTTATTTACATAGCAACTTTAACAAGAACAACTTCCCAAGGTGCTTCAGAGAGGAAGAAATATACAAATGCCAACCCCTTGGTTGCCAAACCAATTGGGTTTTGAAAAATTTTAAAGGGAGAGAGAGCGCTCTGGAGAATAGGGGCAAGACAGCCGAGGGTTTGCCAGTAGTGGGGGGCGGGCGGGAAATGGGAACTTGGCAGACAAATGTGATAGGACTATTTGCTCGCGTGGACAGTAAACACGGACACGGACTCGGACTGTGTCTTATGTAGGCAACAGGTCTGTTGGACAATGGCTCTAACTGGGGGAGTGACAGCTGACACCCTCCCTAGTCTTGGACACTACTGTCACTGCTCCAGAGCAGAAATTAGTACAACCTAAGACTACACATGCAACATTTGACTCACATCTGATAACTGGGTGGGAAAGAGAAAAAGGCACAACATTAACTTCCAAGTAATCAATCCAGCTCAAAGTCAAGGGACAGCGTCTGGGCTGCAATAAAACAGTTTTGCTGAGGGGACAAGAATGCCTTTCATTACCGGATTAAATCGTTTAAGAGCGATGTCTCGGAGGGAGTCCAAGCAATGGCCTCGAAGATCCATCTCCTTGAGCATGTTATGCTCAGTAGCAACAACCAGTGCCTGTAAAAAAAAAAAAAAAAATTCAGCCAAGTCAGGAAAGGGCCACGATTTGAAACTTCTATTTTTAACACAGGTTCCTAGTAATAAGCACCAAACTAAATTCTAAGCAAGGAGTGACAAACTCAAACTGTTCAATGCAGTCTAGCCAAATTAACTAAGCTGGAGCTGCTTCAACTTTAAAAAAAATTATTAAAAATTCATACCCACAAGGAGAGCTGCACACAAACTGGTTTAACAAATGGGATAGGAACAAACGATAGAAAGGAAAGAAAGGTAAAAGCTGGAACATTTACAGCAAGTGCATTTGTAATCAACTCAAATCCAATTCTTAGATCATATACAAGCCAATACAGGAAGAACTAGGACAAACTCAGTCCAGGGTAGGGTTGCAAAATTCCAGGAATTTTTAAAAGAGGAAACTTTCCATGGGAATTTAGAGTTGTTTTGCACACGGATGGTTTTTGTCTCTAACCCTCATATTATCGTCATCAAAATAGACATACTGTTCCATACAAATAAAAACAGGCTTTCAAAACTTTATTTAGGTTATAATTTTGAACTTTATTGAACCCCCACAAAAAAGACCCATCTAAAATAATAGTGTGTCAGCTTACTTAGCCTGTAATTTGTCCTTATTTTGTCCCTTTGAGTCTTCTACTCATCATTGCTCCTCCTGATTCTCTGACTCTGACGTGTCCATTTCCTCCTCTGTGTCACTGTCTAGCTGTGTGGTGGACGCTTCTGTATCTGGCTCAATAAGTTGTAGGTTCGCCCGGATAGCCACCAGTTTCTCCACTCTCGTTAGTCAGCCTGTTGCACACCTTTGTATGCGTATTCCCAAAAAGTGACCAGTTTCGTTCAGAGGCTGCTGATGAAGGTGGGATTTGGAGTATCACCGATGCAATGGGTGACAGGGCCTCAGATGCACAAAGTCCCTTCCACCAGGTATGTGCACTGATATGCTTGCATGATTCCCATATCCCATCCCCATTCCAAAGACCTTGCTTGGTAGAGAACTTTGCCAGACTTCCCAGAACTTTGCCCACGTCCAGATTGAGGTGGTGTGAGGGGGTAGAAATCACACTGCAAGCGCTGTTGATCTGTTCTCCAGAAAGTATTGGTCTCCCAACATGCTTTGGGTCCAGCATGTATGCTGCAGCATGAATCGGCTTGACACAAAATTCTTGACGCGTCTGTATGAATTGAACAATTGCCTTCTCCTCTGCTTTGAGCAGCAGGGATGTGGGTAGGGCAATGCTGATTTGTTCTTAAAAATCAGCAAAAAGCCCGAGAACATCTGACAAGACAGCGTCATCTCCTTCAATCTGAGCAATTGCAGATGCTACTGGTGAGAGTAGTTTAAGGCTGCTAACCACTCTCTCCCAAAACACATCATCCAGCAGTATTTTCTTGATGGTTTCCATATCCCCAGACTGGGATATTGCCATTTCTTGCAGCGACTCCTTACCCTCCAGAAGGCTGTTGTACATTATGACAACGCCACCCCATCTAGTGTTGCTGGGCAGCTTCAGTGTGGTGTTCTTGTTCTTTGTTGTTGCTTGGAGTTGTAGGTTGCTGCAACTACCTGTTTTCCCCTGACATACTTAACTTGCTTGGCTCTCTTGTACAGTGTTTCCATGGTTCTCAAACCCATGATGTCCTTGAGGAGCAGGTTGAGCCCATGAGCTGCGCACCCAATAGATGTAGTATAAGGGTAGGCCTCCTCCACTTGAGCCCAAGCAGCCTTCATATTCGCAGCATTGTCAGTAACTACTGCAAAGACTTTTTGTGATTCAAGATCGTTGATGACCGCTTTCAGCTCATCAGCAACGTATGTGCCTGTGTGTCTGTTGTCCTTCGTGTTTGTGCTCTTGAACACTGGGAGAGGAGTGGAGACGATGTAGTTTATGATGCCCTCCCCTCGTACATTTGACCACCCATCTGAGATAACTGCAACACAGTCTGCCATCTCTATCGTTTCTTTGAGCTTTCCTTGGACTCTGTTATACTCAGCCTCCAGCAAATAACTAGACAAAGCATGTCTGGTGGGAGGACAGTATGCAGGGCAAATAATATTGAAAAATCTCTTCCAGTACACATTGGCTGTGAGCATGAGGGGTGAGCCTGTCACATATACAGCTCAAGCAAGGCACTCATCTGCATTCTTCTGGCTATGGTTATCCATTGTATCAAAGAACCTTCCAAGTGGGCCAGGAGTTGCTGATAAGGAGCCTGATGCTGAATGTGAACCATCATCTTCTTGAATGGAAGATGAGGAACTCTGGGCTGACTGCTGTGAGCTTTGAGTGAAGTTGTTGCATTTGGATAAATGCTGCTGCATCTTTGTGGCATTCTTTACATATGGCTTTGTACAGTGTTTGCACATGTACACAGTCTTTCCATCTTTAATGCCTGGGGTAAAATGCTTCCACACATCCGACGGTAAACGTGGCATTGTTCTATGCAGAGAAATAAAGGGCATTCGTCTGTGTCGAACTGCAGTCGATCAGCATGATTGCAACAGGGTGAGTAAATTTTTCCTGATGCTCCATGTGATGGAAGCATGACTTGTGCACGCACGACACTACATCACCAATAGAGGGAGCTAATCGCTCATCCACCCATCCAACCAATCAGGACACATTTGTTCACAGTCACACACAAAACTTATAATTATTAAAACAAGCCAAGTAAGAAGATAAACATATATTGATTAAGAAATTCCTTAATAATTAAGATTCCATCTCTGTTAGTAATTTTAAGAGGACGACCTGTGGAAAAAAAAATACAAAAAACCCAATATTATGCTAGCATGTGCTTTTTTGGGCAAAATTCCCAAGCTAAACTTGCTGTGGAAAATTTCTGGAAATTTACCAGAAACTTTCCACCCCTTTGCAACCCTAGTCCAGGGCCCTGGGCCCTTTGGAGAGCCACAAGAGGGTACAATTCCCCCCCCCCCCCCTCTATCTATTGACTTATTTGCCTGATATTTCTATTGTACAGTAGTATGCCAATTACATTTTCTGCAATTATAGCATTGTATTCCTGATACTGCCTTTTAGAATATTAATCATTGGTCCCTGGAGTGTCAGTATTTGCAGTAGGTCCCTCACACAATACCACTGAACTTGGGGACCACAACTTAATAGCTACACTATACTTAGATTTTACCTTTTGAAATAGGCAACCATCTAGTTCCGTGAAAGGAAAAAAAAATCCATAATGACCTAACCAGAGCTAGATGGGCTGTTCCTTTATTTCAAGTTATATTCTTTGGAAGACAAGTTTTTAAAAAAACCTTAGAGAACTGCATGAACAGATTACTTGGCTTACTAGTGGAGATGTAGAGGCAAGGACAGAAATGGTGCAATATAGGGTTTCTTTTTAAAAAAAAAGGGGTAGGGGAGGGGGAAAATGGAAAACACAACAGTCTACTGACCAACATAACGCAGATTGCAGGTAAAATCCAAGTAGTGCCTTTTTATTCCAACACACTCCTGGCTGGCCTCCCACATTCTATCCTACGTAAATGCGAGGTCATCCAAAACTCAGCTGCCTGTGTCCTAACTCGCACCAAATCCTGTTCACCATCACCCCTGTGCTTGCTGACCTTCATTGGCTCCCGGTTAAGCAACAACATCTCTACTTCAAAATTCTCATCCTCGTTTTCAAATCCCTCCATGGCCTCGCCCCTCCCTATCTCTAATCTCCTCCAGCCCCAAAACCATCCCCCCACCCCCAAAGAGATATCTGCACTCCTGTAATTCTACCCTCTTGAGCATCCCTGATTATAATCACTCAACCATTGGTGGCCGTGCCTTCTGTTGCCTAGGCCCTAAGCTCTGGAATTCTCTCCCTAAACCTCTCTATCCTCCTTAAAACCTACCTCTTTGACCAAGCTTTGGGTCACCTGCCCGAATGTCTCCTTATGTGGCTCGGTGTCAATTTGATTGTCTTATAATATTCCTGTGAAGTGCCATGGGACATTTTACTACATTAAAAGGCACTATATAAATACAAGTTGTTGTTTTTACCTGAGAAATATACACTCTGTACTGTGCAGCAAGATTAGCTATGAAGACATAAGGAGTCTGCGGGTAGTACACTGCGTACGAAGCCTTTTGCTGGTTAGGTGGGGAGTGCCGTTTGCCCCAAGCGATTCGGATCCAAACAGCTTCCCCATGTTCTAAAATGTTGAATGTGACCTATGGGAGGAAAAATAAATTGGAATTCAAATTAAAATATAGTTAAAAGCCCTATTTAAAATCAATAGAAATGTTACAAAAACGACAATCTGCAATAAGTCAGTTAGCACGACATAAACCTAAATGGATATGGGCCAATAGCTTGCTGGAGTGAAACAGCAGCAAAGTAGATTCATAGGACATTGTAAGATCTTGTGCTTTGTAAAAGGAAAGCGACCATTTAACCTGTCTGTTCTAGCTTCACCCAGTCAGCCACTTGCTCCAGGATCTTGGGTGACTCAATGCATCTGCAAACAACCCAGAACATTGGACAGACGTTTGATTGGAGAATAATTCCAATTGGGAAGTTTTTTAAAAAATGCTGGAATTACACATTTTGATGAGCCCCATGGTTTCTTTTAAATACTGACCGACCTGCTGTGTACCTCCAGCATTTCCTCTTTATATTTTTACGGTTTCTAGTAGTTACTTCTCCCTGACCATTGTGTGTCAGTTTAATCTCATCATGCTAACGTGCATCGGCTTGGTTCAGTTGGGAGCACTCATAGGTCAAAAGGTCATATTTGAAGCCCAGCCCAGGATTTAACATAAAATCTAGAAACTTCTATGCAGCACTGTCCCTGGAGTTGAGGTGAATGCTTTTAAGATTCCATGCCACTATTTGAAGTGCAGGGAGTAGTGTCTGCCCTCAACCAACAATCCTAAAATCAAAAGCAAAATACTGCGGATGCTGGAAACACTCAGCAGGTCAGGCAGCATCTGTGGAGAGAGAAACAGAGTTAACGTTTCAGGTTGATGACCCTTCGTCATTCACCATTTTGATGTTTCTGGGATTGTTACTGGTGCCTAATGGATGCAGAGTTTGCCTGCATAACAGTCACCACCAACGTTGCGTGGTCAGCCAGCTATTTGCCGGTTCTGCGCAGTCCAGGACCGGCTTTTCCAATATTAAGTTGCACGAACTGTGAATGGGCCACGCAGCCCTTTAAAGGGGCCATGTACCCAAAAAATTTTTTTTTGGGGGGGGGGACATTGGTCACCACACCTCAAAAAATAAGTGCAGGGGCTTTGCGAAAAAGAAAAAAGACTTAGTCACTGTTGTAATGTAGGGAAATGCAGTCAATTTACACAGCAAGCTCCCACAAACAGCGATGTAGATAATGATTGAGGGATAAATATTGGCCAGGACACCGGGGACAATTCCCCTGCTCTTCTTCAAATTGTGCCATGGCATCTTTTACGTCCACCTGAGCGAGGATTTACCGTCTCATCCGAAAGACCGCCTCTTCCACACTACAGTGCTCCCTCAGTACTTCACTCGAGTGTCACCCTAGATTTGTGTGCTCAAGTCACTGGAATGGGACTTGAACCCACAACCTTCTGATTCGGAGGCGAGTGCTACCAACTGAGCCACAGCGGACATGTTCTGACAATGTAATAATATACATTTATATAGTCTCTTAACATTGCACTTGGTAAGACATAAAAATTGTGTTCCAGATGATTGTAAGGGAGCGAAAGACACTTTGTCATTCCTTAAGTTTTGCAACTTACATTTCTAATGAGCATTTTGAGATTTCTTTCGAATGTCTTTCTGAAGACTCTAAAATCAAATAACTTTGTTTCCTCATCACCTGAAAAGGAATTAAGCAATTGTGAATCAGCATATTGCAACAGATAGGAAGCAGCTGCTAAATGCTGTGAAAAGAAATGGCATGGCAAAGTGAAAGATGATTTACTCACCTTTTGAACTGAACATTTGATAGGCATTCCATCTTTTTTTCTGAGGGTTCGCACAATTATCTGAAGACGTATACCATTCAGAAAATAAAACACAAGTTAAACATCTTGTGAACAGAATCAGAGAAAGTTGAAACAGTGGGTTGTAATCCTATCCTCTTCAGATGCTCAATAACCTGGGTAATTCCAGCATTTTATGTTTATCTTTTAGATTTCCAGCATCCCCAGTGTTCTTGCATCCTCTGACCATATTGATTAAAGTCACTAGCCGTATGCAGATGAATATTCCCACTCTACCAACAAGTTTCTCATCAAATTTCAGAGATGTACCACCTTGACTATGAATGGTATTCGATCATTCTGCTAAAAATAGCATTTATTGGCTTGTAAACACTTCTCTTTTTTCATAACATACAAGCCATAAAAAATGAAACAAGTTTAATGAATAAAGCTGTAAATATAATAAATCTAATGATCGCTGGCACTGCTGCCTGATCACAGGTTTGGCCGACAACTATTCTAAATGTAACTAAGCATTAAATTCTACACCAATTTCTATTACATTCTTGCAACTGAACTCCCCTTCCCCATTATACAGAGTAAGCATATCAATCATTATGTTACTTCCATTCGTATACAATTAAAGGTCACAAAAGCCAAAACCTCAAAATTGTGACCTTCATTTCACAAACCTTTCAACACGAACAAGAAACAGCTTCCATGTATTTTTCTATTAATGTGAAGCTTTCCTAGATACTTCCCCCATTCATGTTTCCTTTTTATCTGCCAGTATCAACCCGCGCCCCCTGCCCCCCTTCCTCAACCCAGCGCTAAACCCAACTGTAGTACTCCAATTACAACAGGTAAAATCAGCCATCAGCAAAAAAAAAGACATAGGAGCGAATGTGAAGCCTACTGGTCTGAATGGCTCTGCAACTCAAGTCTTAGCCAGTCATTGGGAGACTTATTTGCATTTTAACACTTCAAATGGTTTAAACATTTACATAAACTAACTTGTAATATCAAAACTATAAAAACAAAATTAGAAATTGTAGTGTTGAACATCAAGAACCTTTCAAAAACTACAATTGGATTCTGTGCTTATTCCTCTATTTCTGCCTTTTAAATATTAAGATAACTTTAACATTTCTTTTGATAACATTTCAAACAGAATGCTAGCATCTTGCACAAGTGCGAACCAGAAACAGATTCCTGCATTTTAATAAGTGTAAAAAGGTCTGATCAACTGTTAAATTTAATCATAGAAATTTACGGCACAGAAGGAGGCCGTTCGGCCCATCGTGTCTGTGCCTGGCCGAAAAGGAGCTATCCGGCCTAATCCCACTTTCCAGCTCTTGGTCCGTAGCCCTGTAGGTTACGGCATGTCAAGTGCGGACCCAAGTACATTTTAAATGTGATGAGGGTTTCTGCCTCTACCAGCCTTTCAGGCAGTGGGTTCCAGACCCCCACCACCCTCTGGGTGAAAAAGGTTCTCAACTCTCCTCTAATCCTACCAATTACTTTAAATCTGCTAAGGGAAATAGGTCCTTCCTAACCACTCTGCCTAGGCCCTTAACAATAATCTAGAATTTAATAGTAAAAGTTCTGCTGCAAAAAAAATGCCATTCCTAATGTGCAATGAAAAAGAAAGCAATACTTACAAATAATGTCTAAATCTGCTACTTGTTTTAGGGTTACGCCATTTTTCTAGAATAAATTTAAGAAATACATCAAAAACATTTTTTAAAAAAACCTATAAAATTTCAAAGCCATAGAAAAACAGCTCCAAACTTTTCTGTTCTGTAAACCAAATAAGTTAGCATGCAACATTGTGTCACCATAAAATGTATAAGTGCTTGCTTACAAAGAAATGGCACTTAACATTTTGTAAATGGGCAATTTCAAAATGGTAGTTCTAAAGTATTCAAATGTATTCTCTGCCAAATGGTTTCCTGAAGAGACTGCTAAGGGGTTCCACTCAGAGGAGAAAAATCAAAACACGAGTTAATGACCAAGGAGCCATGAATTGATGGAGGTTAACAAGGCACACAAGTTAATTAGCTCTTTTATTTTGGACTCTGTCGCCAGCAACCCCCTCCGAGAAAATTATTGGCATTTATTTAGAAAGGGAAAAATGAGGTTAAATAGGTCCTTTGCTCCAGACTCGGCAGTTCATTTTTTCTTCTCTCTTGTAGAAATAATTGGAAGTTGGGCTTTAGCAACAAGCTTCATCAGTGGCGACTTCCACTCTTCCTCATTCTTTGATCTGTTGTCCTAACTGTGATCACAAGGAATCCTGGAGTGCAGAATGGATTTGAGAGGTGGGAATGCAAAAACTTCACAACACCGCATATTCATCACACTGGCCTGCACTGTAAAAGATGTGCTCCGACAGTTAAAAAGGAGTCAAATTGAACAAAAATGAAAGTGCATTTCGGCTTCAACTAACCTTACTAATGGTTTTAGGTTATCTATAATACATTTTTCATTGTCTTCCCTCCTCGTCTGAAGGTGGTGCCTCATAGTCAGGCACAATTCCATGGAAGTAAGCAGCCCGATCTTACTGCAACCAATGGCTGTCCTTAATGTCTGGTAGGCCATTTTAACCATGGGCGGATACAACAATTAAACCTGATCCTTGCATCACCCAATACAATCAAGAACAGGATCCTTAATTAGTTTTTCTGTTCCTCGCCCAGCGACAGCAAGTCCAACCACAGATTGTCCTTGCCACTGCTCTTGCAGGCAGCAACTAACTCAACACAAACAAGGGATTGTTCTTGCCTGGATAAGTCAATACCACACAGTACAACAAATCCACCTACAGAACCACTAAGCAAACCCTTGCAAAATAATTTTCAATGTTTAATAATGCAGCACTGCACACCAGAGTGGTAGATTCCTGATTATCCACAGCATGTTTCTAAGCTCAGCCACTCCATTAAGAGATACTGTGCAGAGGCCACGCACACAAGTCATTCTCGGTCACGCTTGTGGACCTCCCAACGACTAGCCAAGGGCAGCATTGCTGGAATCCAATTTCTTGGGAAAAGTGTGAAGAATAAGATGTCAAAAAAACAAAATGCACAGCTACCATAATTGTCCCATGTCTGTCAAGGACAGGCTAAAGGACAACTAGGGAAATCCCCATTTATCTGTCTCTTATAATCAGATGCTAATTTGTCAGTTGCCTATGAGCCATTTTATACACACTGTACAATACCTCACAAAGTGCAGCTAACTGCAAAATCAGGTCTTTGCGTGTGTTTTTGTCGAAGTTCACTCTCTGCAGTTGCCTTTCAGATAGAAAATCCCAGGTCTTCAGCAACTTGGGGAAATCAACCATGCGAAACCTTGAAAGCACCTTAATCAGGTATTCAGTCCCATCCATCTCCAGGCACCTTAATAATACATTAAAAAAAAATCACTGAAATTGCATTGCAGGGGGAAAAAAACAAACAATAGGCCTCAAGGTGTCAGCCATGGCTCAGTGGAAGCACCCTCACCTCAGTCAGGAGGTTGTGTGTCAAATGCTATTCTATTAGCTATTGAAAGTTAAAACCACACATTTAAAATCATATAAACTAGCGAGAGGGGCATGGATGTTTGCTTAACCCTGCGACTGTTGATAACCTGCTAAACCATAAACGAGTGGTCCAACTATGGGACAGGCTTTCCAAGGAGATAGTGGAAGCAGATTGTTTGGATTAATTCAAATTAGATAGATTTCTTTCAGAAAATATATATTTTGGATACAGTACAAGTAATTTGGGACAGGAAGTGTAGCATGCTTGGGAGGAACAGGTGACTTTGGACCTTTGGTTCCCAATGCTCGCCATCACTGGGGTTTTCCTCGCCTCATGTCTGGGTCTGTTTTAGACCATTTGAAATAAATTGATTGCTAGAATTTGTCAACAACTCCATCATCATTGTATCATGCAACTAGTTGAATGGTAAATGGAGGATGGGGGCTGGGATTTCAGACAAAAGGGCCTAACATTAAAATTAGAGCTCGGCCATTCAGGGGTGATGTCAGGAAACATTTCTTCACACAAAGGGTAGGGGAAATCTGGAAAACTCTCCCCCAAAAAACTGGCGAGTCTAGGTCAATTGAAAATTTGAAACTGAGATTAATTTGTTAGGCTAGGGTATTAAGGGATATAGATATCCCACTGGGAACCCGCCTGAAATATGCTGAACAACCCAATTGCAGAAAAATCAGCGCGAGTCATGAATCAGGTGCAACGTCCATCCAACCAACTGCAGGTTGGGATCCCACCAGAGCGAAAAACCCAGCCTATTTTAACTACCTAGAGCTACATCGATACTCAAAAGGCATGGCAAAGATGATATCCTTGCAAAAATTACATTTTCTAAAGCATATATAATGGACCTACAATATCCTTTTGGCAACTTTTTCCTCTCATATATACAAACAAAATATGGTTAACATCCACTCTCAATGTCTCAAGTAAGTAGGCAGAATCACAAAAGCTCACAGCACAGGCCATTCAGCCCATAGTGTGTGTGCACCCCTGTATTTTCCTCTGCTTCAAATATTTATTCGACTTTCCCCTCAAAAATGCCATGCTCGCTGCTTCAAACACTCCGTGGCAAAGCATTCCATGCTCCAACCCTCCTCATAGAAATGTCACCAACCTCGCTCCTCACTCAATGATAATATTAGATTGAAGACCACCAACTCCCCAACCAGAGGAAATAGCACTTCCTGTTAATTATCATAATGCTTCATTTTAAAATCTCCATTAAACCTTCCCTTGGCCTTCTCTGCTTCAGTGGAAATAGTCTCAGCATCTCAAGTTTCTCCTCATAACTACCGTTATCATCCTGGTGAATCTACACTGTGCACTCGCTATGACTTTAATGTCCTTTATATAAATGGGACAACCTAGAAAAGCAGTGCTCCCTCAAACTGTGATACAACTAATATTTTGCACATATTTATCACTCCTGCATTCAATGTCCAAATTTATAAAACAGAAGATGCCATTGTACCAGTCACACACTGAAGATCATAGAAATTACAACACAGGAGGAAGCCATTCGGCCAATCATGTTTGTGCCAGCTGAAAAGACCTATCCAGTCTAATCCCACTTTCCAGCTCTTGGCCCGTAGCCTTGCAGATTACAGCACTTCAATTACATATCCAACCAAGTACTTTTTAATTGCAGAGAGTTTTCTGCCTCTACCACCCTTTCAGGCAGTGAGTTCCAGACCCCCACCACCCTCTGGGTGAAAAAAGTTCTTAACTCCCTCTAGTCCTTCTACTAATTACTTTGTCCCAAAGCACCTCACAGCCAATTAAATGCTTTTGGTGTAGTCATTGTTGGAATGTAGGGAAAAACACAGCAGCCAATTTGCACACAGCAAGCTCCTACAAACAGTAATGTGATAATGACCAGATATAAACCATTTTAGCGATGTTAGTTAACAGATAAATATTGGTCCGAACACTGGAGAACTCTCCCTGGATCTTTTTCAAAATCGTGCCATGGGACCATTTACCAGAGAGGGGCAGACGGGGCCTCGGTTTAACATCTCATCCAAAAGACGGCACCTCCGACAGTGCAACAATCCCTCAGAACTGTACTGGAGTGTCAGCCTACATCAAGTGCTCAAATCTCTGGAATGGGACTTGAACCTTCTGACTCAAGAGGCAAGAGTGCTACCAACTGAGCCAAGGCTGACACCTTATAAAACAATATATAGAATCAGCAATGCACTATGTACACAGATAACCAACACTATGTGACACCTTTACATTCTGAAATAAGCGGGAAGCACGCTCACCCGAGTCAGAAGGTTGTGAATTCAGGTCCCACTCCAGAGACTTGAGCACAAAAATCTAGGCTGACACTCCAGTGCAGCACTGAGGGAGTGCTGCACTGTCGGAGGTGCCGTCTTTCAGATAAGACATTAAATCCGAGGGCCTCGTCTGCTCCCTCAGCTGGACGCAAAAGATCCCACAACACTATTTCGAAAGAAAAGCAGGGGAGCTACCCTGGCCAATATTTTATCCTGCAAATCAACATCAATAAAAATAAACAAACAGACTATCCGGTCATTATTGCTGTTTGTGGGATCTTGCTGTGTGCAAACTGGCCTTTCCTACATTACAACAGTGATTACACTTCAACAACAAAAAAAAGCACTGCATTAACTGTAAAGCGGCTTTGGGACTGTCCTGAGGTTGCGAAATGCCGCTATAGAAACGCTAAGTCTGTCTTTTTAGGTCTCACCCGATGTCACAACAGGCCGGCCCAGGGATTTTTTTTTCCTCGAGTGACAAGGGCCAGGAGCTGCTCAGGACTTTTATATTTAACCTGCAGTAAGTTCAAGCAGTCCACACAAACAGTGCTAAAGACTCGGAGTAAATGGGCCCGCCGCCAAGCTGCCCTGCCCGGGCTGTATTATCTGTCACAGGCGGACCGAGCCTGGGCCTTACCTCGCAGCGCGCCTCCCCCAGCACCGAGCGCAGGCCCCGCCAAACGCCTTTATTTAAAAACAGCCAATCAGCGGCGCGGCCGTTAGCCCTGGCTCCGCCCCCTCAGCTGCTCATCCCAGCACAGCGCCGCCGGCCTTGGCGAGGCGGTATTGCAGCTGCTGCTGCTGCTGCCTTGCTGGAAAAGTTGCAGAAAACAGAAATACCTCAGCAGAAATCTTGTTGGGCAGCACAGCCTCTGAGTGGCGGTGAGCATCGCCGAATAGTGTGTTTTTAAAAAAAATATATATTCGTTCCTGGGATGTGGGCATCGCTGGCAAGGCCGGCATTTATCACCCGTCCCGAGTTGCCCTCGAGAAGGCGGTGGCGAGCCGCCTTCTTGAACCGCTGCAGTCCGTGTGGTGAAGGTACTCCCACAGTGCTGTCGGGGAGGGAGTTCCAGGATTTTGACCCGGCGACGATGAAGGAACGGCCGATATACTTCCAAGTCAGGGTGGTGTGTGACTTGGAGGGGAACTTGGAGGTGGTGGTGTTCCCATGCGCCTGCTGCCCTTGTCCTTCTAGGTGGGTAGAGGTCGCGGGTTTGGGAGGTGCTATCGAAGAAGCCTTGGCGAGTTACTGCAGTGCATCTTGTCGACTTACATGAGGTGTCAAGGTCTCGACGTGTTTGATTTTCTTCATTTCCTTGTGCAAACGTTTCTTCTTTTCCTCTCTGGCTCCTTCTCCTCTGTCATGTGACGTTGCTTCTTCTTCCTCTCCGGCTCCTTCTCCTCTGTCATGTGACGTTGGTGCCGGCATTCATTTCCACTCACTGAGCTGTCCTCTGCCATCTCACTGTGGCGCCGAAGCCTAAAAGTTCGAGGGTAGCAAAATTGGCCGGTCGGTAGATAGGGTTGGGGGCATGAAACATCTCTAGCCTTTTCCAGTTCTGACGAAGGGTCCCAGACCTGAAACGTTAACTCTGTTTCTCTCTCTATGGATGCTGCCTGGCCTGCTGAGTGCTTCCAGCATTTTCTGTTGTAATTAAAAGTGAATGTTTTGTGGGCAGTGTGACAGATCAGGGAACTGTCTTTCTAGAGTTCACAAAAAATGTTGGGCCCGATTGAGGATTTAATAAGATCATAAGAAATAGGAGCAGGAGTAGGCCCCTCGAGCCCGCTCCGCTGTGCAATAAGATCATGGCTGATTGATCATCCTAATTGATTGCCAAACCCTCCCTCAGGACTCAGCTTTTGCTTTGATGTCCCTGCCCCTTTAAATCCCCAATTCTTGCCCATTGACTGCTGTGCCTTGATGCTCCACAAGGCGCATTGCGTCATAGCCAACAGCTCCCACCTCCCCTATTGGCTGATTGGCTCTTTTAGGATACACTTGCCCCTTTCTGGCTCACCTATTGGAGGCTGTTATTTGACAGACAATGGAATGCCATTATCTGTATGGCCCGTTCCCCTGTCAATCACAAGCAAAATGTTACTTCCTGCCATGAGTGGCACAAGGTTCTGAGGGCAGCTAGAGACACAGGGTGAGTGTTGGAGAGGCAGTGTATTAAACCCTGGGAGTTTGAAGTAAATCGATCTTAAAATGCCAGGGGTTGTAAATAAAATGCAAATGTTGAAGCAATAAAACACCTGGAATTATAAGTTTAAATGTAGAAATTAATGTCTTCCCCCTTGTGTGACCCTGAGCTCCTGTCCAGTGCCTCAGGAGGCTTTATGCTACTGTTCACTTCTTATTTATCTCATTGCTACTCACGAGTTGTTGTGAGCGAACCATATCTGTCGCATTTGCTTATGTAACAACAATCACTGCGTTTACTCAGTGGTCGTACTCTTCGCCTCTTGAGTCAGAAGGTCGTTCTGAGTTGAAGTCTCGGACTTGTTCAAGTTCGAGACACGAATACGTGTTGGGTAGGGTTTCTGCTTTGGGCGCAATCGGGCAACTGGGCGCAAATTGCGCTGGTTTCGCGAAGTGAAGTTACGGTTCAAGTTTCTGCCCAAGCTCATCTTTGCATAATCGCAAACGTTAAATCTTCCAGGAACCAGCGCAATCGGTCAGTGTAATCGAACGTAATTTTTTTTTCTCTGCATTAAATAATCTTCCTTGATGTGTTTAAGAGCGGTAACCTGGTGCAGTTTTATTACTACAGCTGAAATGGGTTTATCACCAAAAATAAGCACTTTTAATAAGAGTGTCTCGTCCACCACCTGTGAATAACCTGACTTAAAATCACTGAAAATGACTTTAAAACAATACAGAACCATTTACTAGTTTCATTAGTGTATAGTAGCCAGTTTCTTAGTAAACTCCATTTTTTTTAATTTGTAAAAACTTTAAAGATGTGCCTGTACGAGCTCAGTTTGAAGAATTTCTTTGCAGTCAGTGGAAACTCTCCATCCTCATTATTTCGATCTGGGTGTGTGGCCAGTTTTGTGGGGGTGTTGGCTTCGGGCAAAATTATTTTTAAACCAGCCTTAAAGATCGTGGCAACTCAATTTACACTTGACGTAGCTTTCGTTTAAATTTCCCTGATCTTTTCACAGAATCATAGAAATTTACAGCACAGAAGGAGGCCATTTGGCCTGTCGTGCCCGTGCTGGCTATTTGAAAGAGCAGGTCGTGCTCCGTCCCACATCCCCGCTTGTTGTCCGTAACCCTGTAAGTTCCTCCTCAAGTACCCGTCCAACTCTGTTTTAAAATTATTTATGGAATCGGGCTTCCACCACCTTTTCAGGTCGAGCGTTCCAGATCCCGACAACTCTCCGAGTGAAAACATTTCTCCTTCCCCCCCCCCCCCTCCCGCTAGATCTTTTTCCAATGATTTTTGCGCTGGTTTGGCCAATTTCACCTATTTTACACTGATAATACTAGTGGAAACTCTACCGCATAATCTAGGCTGACACTCCAGTGCAGTACTGAGGGAGTGCTGCACTGTCGGAGGTGCCATCTTTCAGATGAGACGTTAAACCGAGGCCCTGTGTGCTCTCTCAGGTGAACGTAAAAGATCCCATGGCACTATTTCGAAGAAGAGCAGGGGAGTTTGTAGCTTTCAGAAGCTCTTTATAAAAATTTGTCCGTGACTACACAAACCACTCTGGGTCCAGGTATATTGTGTATCAGTAAAACAGGTTTATTAAGTATTAAACATCCAGTACAAAGAAGTAATACTTAACAAGAAGATAGTCGCAGTCTGTTCATCGAACCCCGGCATTCCTTCCGCGTGACTGTGGCGCGGTCTCTTTATTCTCTTGCTGTGTTCTGTTGACTGAAGCTTCTTCTTCCTCTGGTTTCGCGCTGCTTTCGATGTTCAATACCTAGATATTTATACCCTTTTTCCTCTGTTTTGCCTTCGTGACAGTTAGTAAGCAAGCTATCCTTATCTGAGAACAACCTTCACACTAAATTCTCACGGATGTCTTTTTGCTTTTTAATCAGTTCATTGTTTAGCCGGTTCTGCATTTTTGCGAAGACAGGGAGTGGTGACTGTCTCCAGCCCCCTATCTTCTTTTGCAATGTTGCTGAATTTCTTGTTCCCCCCACTATCTCCTTGTTTACTTAACAGACCGTTTTACAGAATTACATCAATTTCTAACAGAGTTTAGTCAGGTTGGCATAATTCCCATCCTGCTTTGCTTCTCAGCCGTTTGCTATTTTAAACAGGCTTTTTAGGTTTTTAACATGCAATTTCACATATTATAGTTATATAATAATGGTTATAGAATCTTAACAATGTTTACTAAATCCTACAGGTACTCCCTATCCTACAAGTTCTCCCCGGTGTCCTGGGCCAATATTTATCCCTCAACCAGCATCACTAAAACAGATGATCTGGTCATTATCACATTGCTGTTTGTGGGAGCTTGCTGTGCGCAAATTGGCTGCCTGCGTTTCCCACATGACAACAGTGACTAAATTTCAAAAGTACTTCATTTGGCTGTAAAGCGCTTTGAGACGTCCGGTGGTTGTGAAAGGCGCTAGAGAAATGCAAAGTCTTTTCTTTCAGGAGTAATGAATCGTGTGAAACTTTCAGCTGTGTATCTTATCGTAGTACTGGCAGATCTCCTGTGGCATTGCTCAAGGTGAGCTGGAGGAACGCTTGGATCATGACGGGAAGTGTGACGTTGACAAAGTGTGCACTGCATATAAGAATTGTATTATATTATGCATTATAATAAATACCCAAAAATTGAGACACTGCATCAGGAATTGAGAGAGTGATCTGAGTGGGATGATTTATTTTCTTTGAAAGGAGCAACTGCTGTCATGGAAGAAAAAGTGATTTTTTTTTTTTTTTGCCATTCTGACATCTGCCACCAACCTGTCTTGTCTCAGTTGTGAGTGGAATTTGCTCACTCTGGTGTAAACATGAGCAATTTTGCTGACAATGTGCAATTTAATGATTTATATGTGCTGATCTGTACCTATAAACCTGACTTTCAGAAGCGAGTTTTTACCCCTGACATCAGTATTAAGGATCCGCTTCCGGATTAGCAAAGAATAAGCCATAACCGGACATGCACCCGGATCTATCTCCACACTTGCATACGGAGGAGTGCAACAATATCATTGAGCGTCTCAAACAGTGCCATAGAGAAGTGAGTATGAATTAAGATGGTGCACTTTCTGAAGTGTTGTGTAGTATGTTTTAATGAATTCCTGGGCACCATTGCTGATCCTGTTTTTGGGACGGTTAATTCCAAATATTATACTGCTGTCGGTTTTCCTTTTTGGCCCACTGAGCCTTTCGAGCAATTGCACAGATGCGCTGTGCTGTTGCATTCACAGTGTAACCCTGGGATAATCTGGGGAAAGATGAACGACCTCTTTTTTTTTGCTTTGCCGAACGAAGGAATGTAGCGCAGATGACGATTCGCAGGAAGCTGGTCTGTGTAATCGTGCATTAATTGTGCAAAACCCTGGAGCAGTCTGTTTTTTGGCTGATGTCCGTATTTTCTCTCGTCACGCCCACAATTAGAAATTGAGTACATCAGCAGACTTCAGCTTATCAAGGCGGATAGAGCAATGAGGATCAGAAGCGACCGTGTGACTGCAATGTGATTGTAACACACTGCTGCTAATACAGCGTCCATTAGAGCCAGTATTTGGACCCTGATTGCTAAGGCAGGGGACTCCTCTATTTTAAAAAAAGGAGTTATTTTGTGAGTTCTGCCTCCTTGATGTTGGTTGGCGCAAAATCACTGCTCCACTGACTTGCTCTCCGTTGTCTTGTAGAAATGACCATATACTAAATCTCTGATCTGACCCTGGCCTTCCACGACCGGGGGGGCGCGGGATATGGAATGTATTGTAGGCACTAATGACTACTGAAGGTAGCAGGACAGGTAGATAAGGTGGTTAAGAAGGCCTATGGGATACTTGCCTTTATTAGCCGAGGCATAGAATACAAGAGCAGGGGGGTTATGCTTCAACTGTATAAAACACTAGTTAGGCCGCAGCTAGAGCACTGCGTGCAGTTCTGGTCACCACATTACAGGAAAGATGTGATTGCACTAGAGAGGGTGCAGAGGAGATTTATGAGGATGTTGCCAGGACTGGAGAATTTTAGCTATGAGGAAAGATTGGATAGGCTGGGGTTGTTTTCTTTGGAACAGAGGAGGCTGAGGGGGGATTTAATTGAGGTGTATAAAATTATGAAGGGCCTAGATAGAGTGGATAGGAAGGACCTATTTCCCTTAGCAGAGAGGTCAATAACCAGGGTGCATAGATTTAAAGTAAATGGTGCAAGGATTAGAGGGGAGTTGAGGAGAAACTTTCTTCACCGAGGGTGGTGGGGGTCTGGAACTCTCTGCCTGAAAGGGTGGTAGAGGCAGAAACACATCGCATTTAAAAAGTACTTGGATACGCCCTTGAAGTGCCGTAACCTACAAGGCTACGGACCAAGAGCTGGAAAGTGGGATTAGGCTGGATAGCTCTCTTTCGGCCGGCACGGACACGATGGGCCAAATGGCCTCCTTCTGTGCCGTGAATTTCTATGATTCTATCAATGAAACATAGGTTCAGGTTAATTTATTTTAAAGTAATTTTTTTGTATTTGCATTTTTTCTTCATTATGGCGAACTGTCACAGCTAGTAAGTCCAGGTCTCTCATCCCAGCAGTGATACAGACCCACTGGCGTTCAATAGCAATGACAAATATAAAGGCAGAGCTCATTGCGTCTGTGGCGATGGTTTCTCATTCTCATTGTGAATGAATGATAGCGCCACTCGGAGTTCTGCTGTAATAGGAGGAAGTGTCAAACATAGAAGAACTCCTTAATTCTTGCAGGCGACTCCAATCAGCATTTGCATTCTTTTTTTAAGTATACCGCCGATCCTTCATCGTCGCTGGGTCAAAATCCTGGAACCCCCTACCTAACAGCACTGTGGGAGTACCTTCACCACACGGACTGCAGCGGTTCATGAAGGCGGCTCACCACCACCTTCTCAAGGGCAATTAGGGATGGGCAATAAATGCTGGCCTTGCCAGCGACACCCACATCCCAGGAACGAATAAAATAAATAATTATTTTCATAAGGAACAGTCTCCGTTCAATGCAATGTAGGAGGACTTTAATGTACCATGGCAGGTCATGCAGTATCATCAGCTAGTTACAATAGTCTTGTCAAAGTGAGGTTACTCGACAGTGCTAGCGCAGCGTGACCAATGTTGTAACTTACTGGGTATCTTTTCACTTCAACAGCACAGCTTCATGAAGTTTCTGGGGAAATGTAATGATATTGACCGAGAGATGAGGCATTGCTTGCAAGTGGAGGTAAGGTAGTCTTAAAACTGGTAGATTTTGCTGTTTGCTTGTTATTGGGACAGTACCACTTTTAAATGGTTTTTTTTTTCTCCTTGTTTACACAAACACAGATGTCCTCTTGTAGGCCTCTGCCCGCGAGGGTTGTAGCTTCTTGTTTCATCCCCGTCACTGGGAAGCTTGTGCCTTGCCCTGTGGCCTGACTGAAGATTGCAAACTCCCTTCCCTGGTGGCATCTGTAAACTGTGACTGCCTAGGCCGTTTATTTACAACAACGACAGCAACTTGCATTTATATAGCGCCTTTAACGTAGTAAAATGTCCCAAGGTGCTTCACAGGAGTGTCATGAAATAAAGAAATTCGCGTGGCTGGCTTGCCGCGGGGGTAAGGATCGCGCGCGCTCTTACCCACCGCGCCTGCCGTTGTGTTTTGGGTCAATAACCAGGGGGCACAGATTTAAAGTAATTGGTAGAAGGATTAGAGGGGAGTTGAGGAGAACTTTTTTCACCCAGAGGGTGGCTGGGGGTCTGGAACTCACTGCCTGAAAGGGTGGTAGAGGCCGAGACCCTCATCAAGTAAATATCCAAGTAGTTTTTAAATGTGAAGTGCTGTTACCTGCAGGGCTTGGAAGTATAGTGAACAGTGAGGAGGATAGTGATAGACTTCAAGAGGACTTCGACAGGCTGGTGGAATGGACGGACCCGTGGCAGATGAAATTTAACGCAGAAAAGTGCGAAGTGATAGGAAGAATGAGGAGAGGCAATATAGGGATCCTGGGCTTCATGAATAGAGGTCATGATGCGGAGATGCCGGTGTTGGACTGGGGTGGACAAAATTGAGAGGTCGCACAACACCAGGTTATAGTCCAACAGTTTTATTTGAAATCACAAGCTTTCGGAGCTATCGATTGCTCCTTCCTTCACCTGAGGAAGGAGCAATCGATAGCTCCGAAAGCTTGTGATTTCAAATAAAACTGTTGGACTATAACCTGGTGTTGTGCGACCTCTCAATTTCATGAATAGAGGCAGAGAGTACAAAAGCAAGGAAGTTATGATGAGCCTTTATAAAACACTGGTTCAGCCTCAACTGGAGTATTGTGTCCAATTCTGGGCACTGCACTTTAGGAAGGATGTGAAGGCCTTAGAGAGGGTGCAGAAAAGATTCACAAAAATGGTTCCAGGGATGAGGGACTTCAGTTACGTGGATAGACTGGAGAAGCTGGGGTTGTTCTCCTTGGAGCAGAGAAGGTTGAGAGGAGATTTGATAGAGGTGTTCAAAATCATGATCGGTCTAGACAGAGTAGATAGAGAGAAACAGTTCCCATTGGCAGAAGGGTCGAGAACCAGAGGACACGGATTCAAGGTGATTGGCAGAAGAACCAAAGGCGAGTGGTGAGGATCTGGAATGCACTGCCTGAGAGGGTGGTGGAGGCAGACTCAATCGTGGCTTTCAAAAGAGAGTTGGTTAAGTACCTGAAGAAAACTTTTTTTGCAGGGCTACGGGGAAAGGGCGGGGGGATTGGGACTAGCTGAAGTGCTCTTGCAGAGAGCCGGCACGGGCTCGACGGGTCGAATGGCCTCCTTCTGTGCTGTAACCATTCTATGATTCTAGGGCTACGGACCAAGAGCTGGAAAGTGGGATTAGGGTAGATGGCTCTTTTTCGGCCGGCACGGACACGATGGGTCGAATGGCCTCCTCCTGTGCCGTAAACCTCTATGATTTCCGTGACTTGTAACCCTTCAACGTGGTGTGCACCAGGCCTTTCGGCATCGCAGCCCTCGCCTGACATCTGCACATTTCCAGCAGGGGTCACTGGATTTTCACCTCCCCAACCGAAGGGGTCTCGAGGCCGATTGTAGTGCCCCGCAACCCCCTCCCCCGCACTATTTGAGGTGGTCTAACAAACCGGGGGGATCAAACCTAAAACTCTCCCGTTCTATACGTCTCGGCTACTCCCTGGGTAACCCAGCCTTCCCATCGGAGCTTGCCGTCCGATCAGCCCGACTCGCTCAGTTACTGTTTCTAAAGCTTGTTCTTGTTTCCCCCCCTCGCCCTTCAGCTGCAAGCCAAGAGAGCCAAGAGCAGAGAACACGCAGCAAAGATGCAACACCGACTTAACGAGTCTTCCGAGTGACCTTCCTGTCGGAGAGGGAGGGGGGTGCAACCAAACTCACTGGGCCGTGAACGGATCTCCCAAACCCGGGTGCGGCAGCCTGGAGATCTGCAGAACTCGACGCCAGTGGTGGTCATTTTTCCTCCGTGCTGGTGAAATTATTCTAATTTTCAATATTTATACACGACGGTTGGGCTTGTCATCCGTTAATCTACCATAATTGGATCGTTACAAGACCTGCGAGCTACAGATGTTTAAACTCTGCACACTTTGTTCTGCTGCAATGAAATGTAAGATTACTCTTGTGTTGTGTTTTTTCCCCCCCCCCCCTTAAGCCAGAAATGAGTTCTGGTAACACACAGATCCGCCGCTTAGTGGCAGAGCATTCCTACGGTGACACCTGCTGGACATTGAGTGTGGCGCAGTGGAAGTGAGATGTACATTGGTTTAAAACTTTAGCAGCTCTTACAAGATGAAAGTGATCGACAGTGCATCGCTATTGTTTGAAGATTTGACAGTTTTGTACGGTAATAATTTTCGAGGTTTCCACAAGCATAAAATCCATGCTTTACTGTCACCCTTTAAGCAAATTACTGCGGATGCTGGAAATCAGAAATAAAAAACTCAAAATGCTGGAAATACTCCGCAGCAAGGTTCCCTCTAAGTTGCGCGGCGCTCTGCCGGTCGTGCGCAGCCCGGGTCTGGCTTTTCCAATGTTAAATTTCACGCAAATGGGCCACATAGCCCCTGAAGGTGGCCGCAGCGCGCCCCCTCCCCCCCCCGAAAAAAAAAATTAGGAGAACATTGCTCAGCATCTGTGGAGAGAGAAAGAGTTAACGCTTCAGGTCGATGACCTTTCGTCAGAACCTTTTTAAAATTCATTTTTGCCCGAGAACAAATTAAATCAGTGCACTAACTGTGCCATGGAATGGAACAGGAGGAGGCCATTCAGCCCCTCGTGCCTGCTCCGCCACTCCATTAGATCACAGCTGATCTTAACTCCATCTACCTGTCTTGGTTCCATAACCCTTAACACCCTTGCCGAACAAAAATCTATCTCTCTCTCTCAGTTTTTAAATTTTCAGTTGACCCCCACCCCAGCCTCAACAGCTGCTTAAGGGAGAGAGTTCCAGATTTCCACTACCCTTTTATGTGAAGAAGTGCTTCCTGACATCAACCACTGAACGGTCTAGCTCTAATTTTAAGGTTATGCCCCCCTCCCGTTCTGGACTTTTTTATTCGTTTTATGGGATGTGGACGGCGCTGGCAAGGCCTGCATTAATTCCCCCACCAGAGGGAATAGTTTCTCACTGTCTACCCTATCCAATCCTTTACTCATCTTAAACACCTCAATTAGATCACCCGTTAATCATAGAAACATAGAAAAATAGGAGCAGGAGTCGGCCATTCGGCCCTTCGAGCCTGCTCCGCCATTCAATATGATCATGGCTGATCCTCTATCTCAATACCATATTCCCGCTCTCTCCCCATACCCCTTGATGCCTTTTGTGTCTAGAAATCTATCTATCTCCTTCTTAAATATATTCAGTGACTTGGCCTCCACAGCCTTCTGTGGTAGAGAATTCCACAGGTTCACCACCCTCTGAGTGAAGAAATTTCTCCTCATCTCAGTCCTAAATGTCCTACCCCGTATCCTGAGACTGTGACCTCTCGTTCTAGACCCCCCAGCCAGGGGAAACATCCTCCCAACATCCAGTCTGTCTAGCCCTGTCAGAACTTTATACGTTTCCACGAGATCCCCTCTCATTATTCTAAACTCTAGTGAATACAGGCCTAGTCGATCCAATCTCTCCTCATACGACAGTCCTGCCATCCCAGGAATCAGTCTAGTGAACCTTCTCTGCACTCCCTCTATGGCAAGTATATCCTTTCTTGGGTAAGGAGACCAAAACTGCACACAGTACTCCAGGTGTGGTCTCACTAAGGCCCTGTACATGTAGTAAGACATCCTTGCTCCTGTACTCAAATCATCTTGCAATGAAGGCCAACATACTATTTGCCTTCCTAACTACTTGCTGCACCTGCATGTTTGCTTTCAGTGACTGGTGTACAAGGACACCCAGGTCCCTTATGTACATCAACATTTCCCAATCTATCACCATTTAAATAATACTCTGCCTTTCTGTTTTTCCTACCGAAGTGGATAACTTCACATTTATCCACGTTATACTGCATCTGCCATGTATTTGCCCACTCACTCAACTTGTCTAAATCGCCTTGAAGCCTCTTTGCATCCTCCTCACAACTCACAATCCCACCTAGTTTCGTGTCATCAGCAAACTTGGAAATATTACATTTGGTTCCCTCATCCCAAATCATTGATATATATTGTGACTAGCTGGGGCCCAAGCACTGATCCCTGCGGTACCCCACTAGTCACCGCCTGCCACCCCGAAAAAGACCCATTTATTCCTATTCTCTGTTTCCTGTCTGTTAACCAATTTTCAATCCATGCCAGTATATTAGCCCCAATCCCATGTGCTTTAATTTTGCACACTAACCTCTTATGTGGGACTTTATCAAAGGCCTTCTGAAAATCCAAATACACCACATCCACTGGTTCTCCCTTATCTATTCTACCAGTTACATCCTCAAAAACTCCAGTAGGTTTGTCAAACACGATTTCCCTTTCATAAATCCATGTTGACTTTGTCTAATCCCGTTGATATTTTCTAAGTGTCCTGTTATCACATCCTTTAGACTCTTGGCATTTCCCCTACTACTGATGTTACAGAGGTAGGGAGGGGCGAGGCCAGATTTGAGTTTTTAATGCCTCCAGTTGTTGATGTGGCAGCGCAGACGGGTTTACTCGATTGATCGCTACTACAATTGTAATGTTAGGTGACTTGATGAAGCTCACTGGATAGCGATCAGAGTGGGAACTCTGGCTGCTTTCCCCTCTTCCCTAATCCGGGGCTGTGATGCTAATTGCAACGTCTTTACTGCTGCTCCCACTGAGACCCGATAACCCAGCAAAGACCAGGAACCGGAACTAGGACCTTCCTGCTTGGTGGAGCTCAGCTACGCACTTGCGCAAATGTGAGATTTATTAATAATAATGAAAAAAAATTAAAACGGAAAAATGTCCCAACATGGTTTTTAAAAAAAAAATAATCTGAAAATGATAAGTTTACACGCTACTCATGTTTTTTAAGATGGCATTTTGCAGGTCATTGTACACAATTTGTTGGTGCAGGGTGTTGGGGAGTTCTGGGGGGGGGGTCCCGGTTAATTTCCCTCATGCCGCTGTAGGGAGCGTGCATTTCCAGGGCCTTTGGCGGAGTCTCGGCAGCAGGCTGCCTCTCCCGGCAGCTGAAGTTGTTGGATTGCCCAGGAGGAAAACGGCAAAAGTGAGGCGGCTGAGGAAACCTTCGGCCAAAAAGCTGGAGCTCCTTCGATGGTTCGTCGGTGAGGCAGTGCCCGCGTGGTATTTGGGCACCGTTCCAACTTCGATCCCCGAGTCTTTTTTAAAAATTTGTTTATGGGATCAGGGCGTTGCTGGCAAGGCCAGCATTTATTGCCCATCCCTAATTGCTCTTGAGAAGGTGGTGGTGAGTCTCCTTCTTGAACCGCTGCAGTCCGTGTGGTGAAGGTACTCCCACAGGGCTGTTAGGTAGGGAGTTCCAGGATTTTGACCCAGCGACGATGAAGGATCGGCGATATACTTCCAAATCAGGATGGTGTGTGACTTGGAGGGGAACTTGGAGGTGGTGGTGTTCCCATGCGCCTGCTGCCCTTGTCCTTCTAGGTGGAAGAGGTCACGGGTTTGGGAGGAGCTGCCGAAGAAGCCTTGACGAGTTGCTGCAGGGTATCTTGTAGATGGTACACACTGCAGCCACGGTACGCCAGTGGTGGAGGGAGTGAATGTTTAAGGTGGTGGATGGGGAGCCAATCAAGTGGGCTGCTTTGTCCTGGATGGTGTCGAGCTTCTTGAGTGTTGGAGCTGCACTCATCCAGGCAAGTGCTACGACAGTGGATCTCCCATGAGCAGGTGTCCAGGTGGGATCAGAGCTTGGCTGTGACGCCCCCTACGGTTGAACAGCCTGACAGTGCTCACTGTGTTAGTTGGGTGAGGTACTGGGTATCTCGAGTGGCAAGGGTACAAATGGAAAACCCTGGCCTTGGTGCCAGCAGGTTGCTGTAGAGGGCCTCGCGGTTAAGCCTGATGCTGTCCTCACCGAAGGACCACATTTCCAACAGGAGAGGGGGTCAAGTCCTGTGCTCAGGTCTCGGGCGTGGGACTATGAACCCACAACCTTCTCGTCCTGAGGCAAGTGTGCTACCTACTGAGCCACAGCTGACACACGAAGAGCTCGGCCCTGAAAATCCCTGGGGTGGAAAGGGGGACGTCCCCAGTGTTTGCGCTGAGATGTTCCCGCCTGTGACCTCCCACCGCTGCCCCTGCCTAAGTTCACGAGGGAGGGAGGGAAGGCCCTTCCGTTAGATGCCAAAAGCAGGCACTAGTGGTGCATCCAGGGTGCGCCCACCCAGCGAAAAGACCGGCGAGTCCGGCCAAGGAGTGGCCTGTCAGGGTGGGGTGGAGCAGTGGATTTCTCCCCCCCCCCACCCCACTCCGGAAATATCCAAAAGCTCTTCCTCTTCGGGGGTGGGGAGGGGAATCCAGGTGGTGCTTGATCCCCAGGTGCAAACAAGCTCTCGGGGGGGAGGGGCAGCAAACAGGCTCTCCTGGAAAGTACAGCACAAGGCCGGGACGGGGACAGGCCGGATCCCGGCTTAAATTGCAGCCCTTCAGGTGGGCGGACGCCCACCGACGCTACAGAGGAAGCAGCCGGGGATTTTCAGTGGACTTGTTTTCTCAATTGCTGAAAAGTATCCAATTTTTTTTCCCCCCCTCAGTGTTTTGAAATGCAACCTCATAAATATTTGTAGTTTCCTTCCTAAGTTTAAACACGATTTGTATAAAATTCAAGAATTGGTCATTCTTAGACCACCTGGCAATAAAGCATTTTAGTAACTAACTATATATCTGAAGAGATTCGGCAGAGTTAAGGTATTGTCCAACTTGACCGATGCAGTAATCCCACAGAAAATCCTTTGGGCTTCAGATAATAAAGATGATTACTTTCTCGTCTTTTTTTTTAAATGGCTCCATTCTGCATTCCACCAGTTTCCCAAAACTTGGCCCAGCTTCTGCATACCAAGTAGTTCAGGACAATGTCCCCATTGCTGTTGGATCCAGATGTCCATTAGTGAACTCTACAGTGTGTTCACTGAACTTGGTTTTTCTGCGGTCTATACGAGGACACAAAAATGTGTGTTGTCATGATCTCCAGATTCCTTTCGTATTTTGGGCAATTTTTTTTTTTGCGCACTCATACTTTTGGGCCTGGCTTTATTCCTCTTGCCTTTTAACAACAACGACAACTTGTATTTATACAGCGCCTTTAACGTGGTAAAACGTCCCAAGGCGCTTCACAGGCAAAATTCAACACCGAGCCACATGAGATATTAGGGTAGAAAGAGGTAGGTTTTAAGGAGTGTTTTAAAGGAAGAAAGAGAGGCGGAGAGGTTTAGGGAGGGAATTCCAGAGCTATGGGCGATTAAAATCAGGGATGCTCAAGAGGCCAGAATTAGAGGAGCGCAGAGATCGCTGAGGGTTGTGGGGCTGGAAAAAAAGAGGCTTCAAAGGGATAGAGACAGGCTAAGTGAGTGGGCAAGAACATGGCAAATGGAATATAATGTGGAGAAACGTGAAGTTATCCACTTTGGTAGGAAAAATAGAGAAGCAGAGTATTTTTCAAATGGTGAGAGGTTGGGAAATGTTGGTGTTCAGAGGGACCTGGGTGTCCTTGTACATGAATCACTGAAAGTTAACATGCAGGTACAGCAAGCAATTAGGAAAGCAAATGGTATGTTGTACTTTATTACAAGAGGATATGAGTATAAGAGTAAAGACGTCTTACTGAAATTATATAGGGGCCTGGTGAAACCACACCTGGAGTATTGTGTACAGTTTTGGTCTCCTTACCTAAGGAAGGATATACTTGCCATAGAGGGAGTGCAACGAAGGTTCACCAGACTGATTCCTGGAATGGGGGGATTGTCCTATGAGGAGAGATTGAGTAGACCGGGCCTATATTCTCTAGCGTTTAGAAGCATGAGAAGTGATCTCATTGAAACATACAAAGTTCTTGCATGACTTGACAGGGTAGATGCAGGGAGGATGTTTCCCCTGGCTGGGGAGTCCAGAACCAGGGGTCACAGTCTCAGAATAAGGGGTCGGCCATTTAGGACTGAGATGAGGAGAAATTTCTCAAATGGTGGTGAATCTTTGGAATTCTCTACCCCAGAGGGCTGTGGAGGCTCAGTCGTTGAGTATAGTCAAGACAGAGATTGATAGATTTTTGAATATTAAGGGAATCAAGGGATCTGGGGATAGTGCAGGAAAGTGGAGATGAGGTAGAAGATCAGCCATGATCTTATTGAATGGCGGAGCAGGCTCGAAGGGCCAAGTGGCCTACTCCTGCTCCTATTTCTTATGTTCTTCCCTTGTGCCAAATAGTCTAATCGTACTCTCCTTCCTCCTCGTACCCTTTAATAGTTCTCTTTTTTTTTAGAGTTTTTAGTGTTCAAAATTATAAGAAAGAACTTACATTTATATATCGCCTTTCACAACCTCAGGACGTCCCAAAGCGCTTTACAGCCAATGAAATACTCTTGAAGTGTAGTCACTGTTGTAATGTAGGAAACACGGCAGCCAATTTACATACAGCAAGCTCCCATAATTTTTTTTGATGTTGATTGAGGAATAAATATTGGCCGGGACTCCGGGGAGAACGCTCCTGCTCTTCTTCGAAATAGTGCCGTGGGATCTTTTACGTCCACCTGAGAGAGCAGACGGGGCCTCGGTTTAACGTCTGATCCAAACGACGGCACCTCTGACAGTGCAGCACTCCCTCAGCACTGCACTTGGAGCGTCAGCTCGATTTTTTGAGGAGTTTTGATAGAGTACAGAGGGAGAAACTGTTTCCACCGGCAGTGGGGAGTCGGTAACCAGAGGACACAGATTAAGGATAATTGGCAAAAGAACCAGAGGGGAGATGAGGAGAAATCTTTTTACACAGCGAGTTGTTATGACCTGGAATTCACTGCCTGAAAGGGTGGTGGAAACAGATTCATCAGTAACTTTCAGAAGGGAACGGGAGATAAAGTTGAAAAGGAAAAATTGGTAGGGCTATGGGGAAAGAGCAGGGGGGAGTGGTATAAATTGGGTAGCTCTTTCAAAGAGCCGGCACAGGCACGATGGGCCGAATGGCCTCTTTCTATGCTGTATTATTCTATGATTTTTCGAGCTGCAGTCTAATTGAAATAATTCATGGACTCTGCTTCAACAATGGTTTATGGCAGACAATTCAACCTTCTAACCACCCTCTATAAAAAGATTACAGGAAACTCTTTATTATCCAGCACCGACGGGACCGGCGTGGTGCCGGTTGATCAAAAAGTCTGGATTACAGAGAGGTATGCTTACCAAGGTACGAGAGCCCCGTACACGGCCACAGGTGCAGGAGCCCCGGTTGCACGGCCACAGGTGCAGGAGTCCCGGTTACATGGCCACAGATCCAGGAGTCCCTGTTGCACGGCCACAGGTGCAGGAACCCCGGTAACATGGCCACAGGTGCAGGAACCCCAGTAACATGGCCACAGGTGCAGGAACCCCGGTAACATGGCCACAGGTGCAGGAACCCCGGTTACACGACCACTAATATATAATAAAAGTTACCTGAACCTACTCCTGAATTTTGCCAGTTAAGAGAGATTTCCGGATATTTAGGTGCCGGTTAAAAGAGAGTTTCCTGTATTTTTTTAACTGGGGCCAATTTGGTGTCATCAGCAAATTTCAATATTCTCTCAATCTCTTAGTCACATCACTTATGTATATGGCAAATAAGAACTTGCATTTATATAGCACTTTTAATGTAGTAAAACGTCCCAAAGCGTTTCACAGGAGTGTAATCAAACAAAATTTGACACTGAGCCACATAAGGAGATATTAGGACAGATGACCAAAAGCTTGGTCAAAGAGGTAGGTTTTAAAGAGCATCTTAAAGGAGGAGAGAGAGGCGGAGAGGTTTAGGGAGGGAATTCCGAAGCTTAGGATCTAGCTAGCTGAAGCCAAAGCCACCAATGGCGGAGTGATTAAAATTCAGGGATGCGCAAGAGGCCAGAATTGGAAGAGCGCAGAGATCACGGAGGGTTGCAGGGCTGGAGGAGGTCACAGAGATAGGGAGGGGCGAGGCCACGGAGGGATTTGAGCATAAAGATAAGAATTTTAAAAATCGAGAAAATAAAATCGAGGACAAGAAACCACCTTTGACCTCTACTCTTTGCTTTCTGCCCTCCCACTATCTCTCTAACCACGTGCCCGCATTCCTCTTAATTCATCTTTGCTGTAAGTCTCTTATGTGGTGAATCATGGAAAATGCAATCCAATAGTAACTCACAAGTCATGTTTTGGAGAAAAAGAACAACATATTTTCGCAAAAGAATTTGCAAGATGCCAGAAGAACTTTGTAGGACCACCAACATTAGGAGTGAAGATTCCCTCTGTCCACCAGATGTAGTGAAATTGTACATGCTTTTACAAAGAATAAATTAGGATTTCGCTACACCTAATGCATGATAGAGATCTTCTCCCTAAATGAACCATAAGCAGCCTGGGATTATCTTTTTACATTTTTCTCTGTTAAAGGCACCATACACGTGAAATCATTATTGTTGCGTTAAATTAGCTCAAAATGGCAATAGGTTGTCCCATATAAAAGACTTACATTTATACAACGCCTTTCACGACCTCAGGACGTTCCAAAGTGCTTTACATCCAATGAATTACTTTAGAAGTATAGTCACTGTTGTAACGTAGGAAACGCAGCAGCCAATTCACGCACAGCAAGCTCCCACAAACAACAATGTGACAATGACCAGATAATCTGCTTTTGTGATGCTGGTTGAGGGATAAACATTGGCCCCAGGACACCGGGGAGAACTCCCCCTGCTCTTCTTCGAAATAGTGCCGCGGGATCTTTTACGTCCACCTGAGGAAGCAGACAGAGCCTCGGTTTAACGTCTCACCCAAAAGATGGATATAATAAAGGATGGAGAACAATGCGAGAAAAGGCTAAGTGCCCTGAAAAGGGTGACACGATTGAAGATGACCTACAACAGAAAGCGAAAGGGTCAAACTGTGGCATCTAAAAATTATTGAATTGCAGGGAAAAATGAAGGCGTCCTTGATGAAGAAAGAACTCATCAACAAAATCCTCAGATTCTAGTATTGTTCTTTAAACTCTCTGAGTGATGTTGATGATGCTAAAATCCCATATCTCAGTTTCATAGAATGATAGAAATTTACGGCACAGAAGGAGGCCATTCGGCCCATCGTGTCCGTGCCGGCCAAAAAAGAGCTATCCAACCGAATCCCACTTTCCAGCTCTTGGTCCGTAGCCCTGTAGGTTACGGCACTTCAAGTGCCTATCCAAGTACTTTTTAAATGCAATGAGGGTCTCTGCCTCTACCACCCTCTCAGGCAGTGAGTTCCAGACCCCCCACCACCCTCTGGGTGAAAAAAGTTCTCCTCAACTCCCCTCTAATCCTTCTACCGATTACTTTAAATCTATGCCCCTGTGTATTCCTGTGAAATATATCACTTTGATATCTTGTTCCATAGAACTATAGAGGCACACAGCACAGAAGGAGGCCATTTGGCCCATCATGTCTGTGCTGTCTCTTTGTTAGAACTAGCTGGCTTGTTTTATGGGCTTCGCTTGCTTTGGTTATTGAAACTGCACATACACCACTTGACCTCGTCCTTGTGATGAGGTGTAATTTAATTTGCATTGGGTTTGAAAAAACGGTCTTTCAAAGAATGTTTCAGCAATTGAACAGCCTGATTTTACTTTGATGACCTCTGGTTCTGTGTTTGTCTGGTCTCACGTAATTGTAAAAAAAACAGGTGGTTGGGACGGCGGGGTGTAAATGCAAGGCCGCGATAGATTGATTTTTGGACTCGAGGGGAACCAAGGGCTATGGGGATTGGGCTGGAAAGTGGAGTTGAGGTCGATGATCAGCCATGATCCTATTGAATGGCTCGTGGGGCCGTATGGCCTACTCCTGCTCCTAATTCTTATGTTCTTATTAAATATTGCGGCGATGTCAACAGTTTAAAGGTTAAAATCATTCATATTTAACCTCATTCGCCATGTACAGATATCACACAAAAGAAAAACACTGCGGGTGCTGGAAATCTGAAATAAAAACAGCAAATGCTGGAAACACTCAGCAGGTCAGGCAGCATCTGTGGAGAGAGAGAAACAGAGTTAACGTTTCAGGTCGATGACCTTTCGTCAGAACTGGGAGAAGTTAGAGATGTAACAGGTTTTAAGCAAGTACAGAGGCAGGAAAAGGGAGAGGGGAGGAAAGAACAAAAGGGAAGGTCTGTGATAGGGTGGAAGGCAGGAGAGATTAAATGACAAAAGGGATACTGGTGTAAGACAAAAGAGGGTGGTAACCGGACAAGTAAAAGATGGGTCTAGAGGAGCTTGTAAAGGGCAACAGCAGAACCATTACCAGCATCTGCTGTCCGAGAAAAATAGGATCTGAAGTTATTGATATCAATGTTGAGTCCGGAAGGTTGTAAAGTGTACAGATATCAAACACATGTGATGTAAGCAAACCTGATCTGAATTCCAATGTCGCTTGGTGTAGCACATTATAATGCATTTGGAATGATCATTGTCCTCATGTTTGCACTTCATAAAAGTAAATAGAGTTCAAAGTCCAGCCCAAACCTTTTAGGAAATTATCCTCCTCATGTGAAAAGCAATAAATCTACTATTCATATACTCACATAATTCTACATCGCAGCCACAACAGTAGACCCTTCTGACCTCGAACTCTTTGTTGTCTTGATGAAGGAGGATGACTCAGCCCAATTTAGAGGATGACGAGTGAGTGGAATCTGCCAGTACTGGATGGCTAACATGTGACGGGCAAAACACAATAGGTGGGGTTTGCAGAGTGGATGTAATCCTTGTTCTAGATGCTCCACAGGGCTGAATCACAAAAGGTCAGGGTCAGTTATCTGTAGAGTCATCTGAAACATACAAAGAAACAGGACTCCGAGGGTTAAATTACGAGGAGGGAATTACACAAACGAGGGTTGTATTCCTTTAGAAGGTTAAGGGGTGATTTGATCAAAGTTTTCAAGATATTAAGGGGAACTGATAAAGGGTAGATAGAGAGAAACTATTTCCGCTGGTTGGGGAGTCCAGGACTAGGAGGCATATGTCTAAAAATTAGAGCCAGACCTTTCAGGAGTGAAGTTAGGAAACACTTCTACACACAAAGAGTAGTAGAAGTTTGGAACTCTCTTCCACAAACGGTAGTTGATGTTAGGTCAATTGTTAATTTTAAATCTGAGATTGATAGATTTTTGTTAACCAAAGGTGTTAAGGGATATGGGCCAAAGGCGGGCAGATGGAGCAATGTTTCCACTAAGCTGTGTGGCCACACAGCTCTCTGCCGGTCCCGCACAGCCCGAGATCGGCTTTTCCAATGTTAAGTTTCACGCATGCGCAAAACTGTGACCAGGCCGTGCAGCCCCTTAAAAGGGGCCGCGCACCCAAAAAAAATAAATTAGGGGGAACATTGATACGGAGTTAGGTCACAGATCAGCCATGATCTCATTGAATGGCGGAACAGGCTCGAGGGGCTGAATGGTCTACTCCTGTTCCTATGTTCCTAAATCAGCCACAACAGTCAGGAGCTCTCCCATCAACCTGCACACACTAAGAGCTTCCTGGTCATACGAAGGCTAGGATAGCTCCAAAGACTCTTTCCATTTCCAGTGGGTCCTCCATGAAAAAAAAACGTAAACTGCTCATGGGATCCGCGAAGAATGCTTTGCAAGCATCAAGTGCTGATGACCATGTGTCAGGATGGTGGCTTGGTTGAAGTGATCCAACAGCTGCATGTACGCAGCCTCACACAATGGTTTTGCAACACCGCAGTTTATTATGGAGCCTGGGACAACTCTAATGACACCTGTCGTGGAGCCCCCATGCCGGAGGTACCAAGCGCACTTGGTGCTTCTCCCGTGGATGCTCGGATAGCTGCCCCCAGAGGCCGGAGGTTGTCTCTTCTGTCTTAGACAGGATTGGGGTTTGGTTAGTGAGAAGCATCGGCAGGGCTGCTTTCAAATCCCTCCATGGCCTCGCCCCTCCCGACCTCTGCAACCTCCTCCAGCCCCACAACCCTCCGAGATCTCTGCACTTCTCCAATTCTGGTCTCTTTTCATTTCTCCACCAGTGGTGGCCGTGCCTGCAGCTGCCTTGACCTTAAACTCTGGAATTCCCTTCCTAAACCTCTCTGCCTCTCTACCTCTCTATTCTCCTTCAAGGTGCTCCTTAAAATCTACCTCTTCGACCAAGCTTTTGGTCACCTGTCCTAATATCTCCTTGTGTGGCTCAGTGTAAAATCCTGTTTGACAATCGCACCTGTGAAGTGTCTTTGTACGTTTTACTATGTTAAAGACGCTATATAGATGCAAGTTGTTGTTGTTGATGTTCCAGTAGCACTGGTATCAGCTGTGGTTCAATGGGTGGCATTCTTTCGCCTGTGAGTCAGCAGGTTGTGGGATCAAGTCCCACTCCAGAGACTTGAGCACATAATCTAGGCTGACACTCCAGTGCAGTGCTGAGGGAGTGCTGCACTGTCAGAGGTGCCGTCTTTCGGCAGCGACGTTAAACCGAGGCCTCGGGTGGACGTAAAAGATCCCGCGGCACTATTTCGAAGAAGAGCAGGAGAGTTATCCCTTGTGTCCTGGGCACTATTTATCCCTCAATCAACATCACTAAAACAGATTATCTGGTCATTAAAACATTGATGTTTGTGGAAGTTTGTGTTTCCTACATTACAACTTCAAAAGTACTTCATGTCCTGAGGTCATGAAAGGTGCTATGGAAATGCAAGTCTTTCTTTCTTGGTATCGCACTGTTCAGTAACCAATGGCATGATGGAGCTCAGCAGCAGGGACATGGTTCGAATGAGACAGATGATCCTGACTCTCACTAGTGCCTTTGATACCTGTGCATGTAACATGTAAACACCGAGGCCAAGGCTGCCCCCACAGTAATGGAAGTGGTGTAGTTTGCAGCAGTTCCATCTCAGGAATTAGCTGCTGGGAGGAGAGCCCCCGCCCCCCCACTCCCAAGAGACTCGTGTCCACAAACAGCAGCCAAGTACCGCCCTCATACACCTGCCACTGGGTTAATACCTAGAAGAAGCTCAGGGCTCAAGGGCTTATTCATCACGTACAGTTACTAAGGAGAAGCACCGTGGAAACAAACACTAGGGAGTCTCAAATAACAACAGAAAATGCTGGAAACACTCAGCAGGTCAGGCAGCATTGAGGAGAGAGAGAAACAGAGTTAACGTTTTGGGTCGAAATTTCAGATTTCCAGCATCCGCAGTATTTTGCTATTGTACTAGGGAATCTCACATGTACAGATTGATTTGACATTAAAAATCTGGTTGTACTGAAGCTGTGTGTAGAGAATGTTCTTGCAAAGGTGTAGGTGTATATTTTATAGATGGCAGCAAGATTGCTCATTCGGGAGCATTCTCACCTCTGAGTCAGAAGGTTGTGGGTTCAAGTCCCACTCCAGAGACTTGAGCACAAAAATCTAGGCTGACACTCCAGTGCAGTGCTGAGGGAGTGCTGCACTGTTGGTGGTGCCATCTTTTTAATGAGATGTTAAACCGAGGCCCCGTCTGCTCTCTCAGGTGGATGTAAAAGATCCCATGGCACTATTTCATAGATAGAGAACAAAGCATGTGTACCTTACAATTGCAGACCACTAAATTAAATCATCCTGACTATCTGCCGAGGTGTGATAAAGTTAATCAAGTCAGCCAGGAAGGTACCACATCAAAGACATAGCAAGATACAACTGAGACAATGAGGTGTAGTCGCAGGGGTTCTAACGTGTCAAAAGCTGCCGTCTGTATGTAAAACGAAAAGCTTTAAAATTTTTACTTTTTTACTGGGAAAATTTTTACTTTTTTACTGGGAATCACATCTGTGAACAAGCCAACGACGACTCGAGTCCGGATCACGTCATGTATCGTGACATAAACCCAAGATCCCGGTTGAGACTGTCTTCATGAGTGCGGAACTTGGCTATCAGTTTCTGATTTTGCGTTGTCGTGTGTTTCTAAGGTTGCCTTGGAGAACGCTTACCCGCAGATCCGAGGCTGAATGTCCTTGACTGCTGAAGTGTTCCCCGACTGGGAGGTAACAATCCTGCCTGGCGATTGTTGCGCGGTGCTCGTTCATACGTTGTCTCAGTGTCTGCATGGTCTCGCCGATGTACCATGCCGCGGTGCATTCTTTCCTGCAACGTATGAGGTAGACAACGTTGGCCGAGTCACATGAGTATGTACCATCATGACTATTTCATAGAACATAGAAACATAGAAAAATAGGAGCAGGAGTAGGCCATCCGGCCCTTCGAGCCTGCTCCGCCATTCAATATGATCATGGCTGATCCTCTATCTCAATACCATATTCCCGCTCTCTCCCCATACCCCTTGACGCCTTTTGCGTCTAGAAATCTATCTATCTCCTTCTTAAATATATTCAGCGACTTGCCCTCCACAGCCTTCTGTGGTAGAGAATTCCACAGGTTCACCACCCTCTGAGTGAAGAAATTTCTCCTCATCTCAGTCCTAAATGTCCTACCCTGTATTCTGAGACTGTGACCCCTCGTTCTAGAGCCCCCAGCCAGGGGAAACATCCTCCCTGCATCCAGTCTGTCTAGCCCTGTCAGAATTTTATACGTTTCAATGAGGTCCCCTCTCATTCTTCTAAACTCTAGTGAATACAGTACTAGTCGACCCAATCTCTCCTCATACGACAGTCCTGCCATCCCAGGAATCAGTCTGGTGAATCTTCACTGCACTCCCTCTATGGCAAGTATATCCTTTCTTAGGTAAGGAGACCAAAACTGCACACAGTACTCCAGGTGTGGTCTCACCAAGGCCCTGTATAACTGTAGTAAGACATCCTTGCTCCTGTACTTAAATCCTCTTCCAATGAAGGCCAATATACCATTTGCCTTCCTAACTGCTTGCTGCACCTGCATGTTTGCTTTCAGTGACCGGTGTACAAGGACACCCAGGTCCCTCTGTACATCAACATTTCCCAATCTAGCACCATTTAAATAATACTCTGCCTTTCTGTTTTTCCTACCGAAGTGGATAACTTCACATTTATCCACGTTATACTGCATCTGCCATGTATTTGCCAACTCACTCAACTTGTCTACATCGCCTTGAAGCCTCTTTGCATCCTCCTCACAACTCACAATCCCACCTAGTTTCGTGTCATCAGCAAACTTGAAAATATTACATTTGGTTCCCTTATCCAAATCATTGATATATATTGTGAATTGCTGGGGCCCAAGCACTGATCCCTGCAGTACCCCACTAGTCACCGCCTGCCACCCCGAAAAAGACCCATTTATTCCTACTCTCTGTTTCCTGTCTTAACCATTTTCAATCCATGCCAGTATATTAGCCCCAATCCCATGTGCTTTAATTTTGCACACTAACCTCTTATGTGGGACTTTATCAAAGGCCTTCTGAAAATCCAAATACACCACATCCACTGGTTCTCCCTTATCTATTCTACCAGTTACATCCTCAAAAAACTCCAGTAGGTTTGTCAAACACGATTTCCCTTTCATAAATCCATGTTGACTTTGTCTAATCCCGTTGATATTTTCTAAGTGTTCTGTTATCACATCCTTTATAATAGGCTCTAGCATTTTCCCTACTACAGGAAACTCTTTGGTATCCGGCACCGACGGGACTGGCGTGGTGCCGGTTGATCGAAAGTTCCGGATAACGGAGAGTTATATCTACCGAGGCTATTTTTAACAAAGAAAAATAAAAAAATCAAGAAATGTGCAGTATACAGTAGCTGGGTACTCACCTACAGAATGTTGTGTTAAATGGATGGTGGAAGATGCTTGATTAAGTACAGTACTACCCCCACTGACTAACTCGGCGTTCGCGGGCTCGGGCTCGGATTCGGCAACATTGCCAGTTATTTGAGAGGAGTTTTCGGAGTACTCGGCGTTCGCGGGAGACTCGGACTGCGACTCAGCAACATTGCCGGTTATTTGAGAGGAGTTTTCGGAGTACTCGGCATTCGCGGGAGACTCGGACTGCGACTCGGCAACATTGCCGGTTATTTGAGAGGAGTTTTCAGAGGATGATTTTTGCCGGTTAAGAGAGAATTCCGGATATTTAGGTGTCGGTTAAACAAGAGTTTCCTGTACTGATGTTAGGCTAACCAGTCTGTAGTTCCCTGTTTTCTCTCTCCCTCCTTTTTTAAATAGTGGGGTTACATTTGCCACCCTCCAATCTGCAGGAACTGTTCCATAATCTATAGAATTTTGGAAGATGACAACCAATGCATCCAATATTTCCATGGCTACCTCTTTGAGTACTCTGGGATGCGGATTATCAGGCCCTGGGGATTTATTGGCTTTCAGTCCCATTAATTTCTCCAGCACTATTTTTTTACTAATACTAATTTCCTTTAATTCCTCCTTCTCACTAGACCCTTGGTTCCTTAGCATTTCTGGGTAGTTATTTGTGTCCTCTTCCGTGAAGACAGAACCAAAGTATTTGTTTAATTGCCCTGCCATTTCCTTGTTCCCCATTATAAATTCTCCCGTTTCTGACTGTAAGGGACCTACATTTGTCTTCACTAATCTTTTTCTTTTTACATACTTGTAGAGGCTTTTACAGTCCGCTTTTATGTTCCTTGCAAGTTTACTCTCGTACTCTATTTTTCCCCTCTTAATCAATCTCTTGGTCCTTTTTTGCTGAACTCTTTTGAAGAAGAGCAGGGGAGTTATCCCCAGTGTCCTGGTCAATATTTATCCCTCAACCAACATCACTAAAAAAACAGATTATCTGGCCATTATCACATTGCTGTTTGTGGGACCTTGCTGTGCGCAAATTGGCTGCTGCATTTCCTACATTACAACAGTGACTACACTTCAAAAAATTGTACTTCATTGAATCTAAAGCGCTTGAGAACCTCCTGAGGTCAGGAAAGGCACTATATTAATACAAGTCTTTCTTCTTTCTTTTCACAACCCATGTGACCTAAAATATTCAGAAACTGGGCACAAAACGGTTTGATCACAGGCATTAGACATAGATGAGAAACATCTAAAATAATTAAATGGAGAGGAGAGTAAGTAATAGAATTAAATGAGTGGATTTTAGTTCCTTGTCAATATTGTTGCTAGAAGGCACTACCAACCATCTCCTTAAATCCCTCTCCCCTGCCCCCGCCACCCTCCAACAAGTGCAAGGAGCTCATGGACCTCTTTGTCACTAAGATTGAGACCATCTGTTCAGTTGCCTCTGCCGCATCCCTTGCCCATCATGCAAAACCTCCCCAAGGACCCCCCCCCCACCCCTGCCCAAGCTCATAACTCACAAATTTCTCTAGTTTCTCTCCTCATGCCCTCTGTAAGCTCAACTTGTCCATGAGACCCACCTCCTGCTCTCTCTCGACCCTATTCCCACTAAACTGCTGACCATCCAACGTCCCTTCCTGGCCCCCATGCTGTGAACAGTTCCCTCTCCTCAGGTACTGTCCCCCTCAATTTCAACGCTGCCGTCCTCACCCCTCACCCCTCAGAAAGCCCACCCTTGATGCCTCTGTCCTTGCAAACTACCGCCCCTCTCCAACCTTCCTTTCAAATCCAAAATTCCTGAACGTGTTTTCGCCTCTCAAATCCATGCCCATCTTTTCTACAAATCCATGTCAGGTTTTCGCCCCTACCGCTGCACAGAAATGGTCCTAATCACAAATGACATACTACGTGAGTGTGACTATGGTGTACTATCTCTCCTCATCCTTCTCGACCTCACTGCAAACCTTGACACAGTTGACCAGACCATCCTCCACCTACACTTTTCCTCCGTTGTCCAGCTGAGGGCGACTGACCTCACCTGGTTCCATTCCTGTCTATCCAGTTGTATTCAGGGAATCTCTTGCAATGGCTTCTCTTCCCGCTCCCACACTGTTACCTCTTGGAGTCCCTCAAGGATTTATCCTTGGCCCCTCCTATTTCACATCTCCCTCGGCAACCTCATCTGAAGACATGATGTCAGGTACCACATGTACGCTGATGACACCCAGCTCTAACTCACCACCACCTCTCTTGACCTTTCCACTGCCTATGTGTTTTCAGACTGCATGTCCGACATCCAGTCCAGGATGAGCTGCAATTTCCTTCAATTTTGTTTTTAAATTTGTTTATGGGATGTGGGCATCGCTGGCAAGGCCAGCATTTATTGCCCATCCCTAATTGCCCTTGAGAAGGTGGTGGTGAGCCGCCTTCTTGAACCGCTGTAGTCCGTGTGGTGAAGGTACTCCCACAGTGCTATTGGGGAGGGAGTTCAAGGATTTTGACCCAGCGACGATGAAGGATCGGCGGTATACTTCTAAGTCAGGATGGTGTGTGACTTGGAGGGGAACTTGGAGGTGGTGGTGTTCCCATGCCCCTGCTGCCCTTGTCCTTCTCAGTGGAAGAGGTCGCTGGTTTCGGAGGTGCTGCCGAAGAAGCCTTGGTGAGTTGCTGCAGTGCATCTTGTAGATGGTATACACTGCAGCCACGGTACGCCGGTGGTGGAGGAAGTGAATGTTTAAGGTGATAGATGGGATGCCAATCAAGCGGGCTGCTTTGTCCTAGATGGCGTCGAGCTTCTTGAGTGTTGTTGGAGCTGCATTCATCCAGACAAGTGGAGAGTATTCCATCACACTCCTGACTTGTGCCTTGTAGATGGTGGAAAGGCTTTGGGGAGTCAGGAGGCGAGACACTCGCCGCAGAATACCCAGCCTCTGACCTGCTCGTGTTGCCACAGTATTTATGTGGGTGGTCCAGTTAAGTTTCTGGTCAGGATGTTGATGGTGGGGGATTCGGCGATGGTTATGCCGTTGAATGTCAAGGGAAGGTGGTTATAATCTCGCTTGTTGGAGATAGTCATTGCCTGGCACTTCTGTGGCGCTAATGTTACCTGCCACTTATCAGCCCAAGCCTGAACGTCATCCAGGTCTTGTTGCATGCAGGCATGGACTGCTTCATTATCTGTGGAGTTGCGAATGGCGCTGAACACTGTGCAGTCATCAGCGAACATCCCCATTTCTGACCTTATGTTGGAGGGAAGGTCATTGATGAAGCAGCTGAAGATGGTTGGGCCTAGGACACTGCCCTGAGGAACTCCTGCAGCGATGTCCTGGGGCTGTGATGATTGACCTTCAACCACCACAACCATCTTCCTTTGTGCTAGGTATGACTCCAGCCAGTGGAGCGTTCCCCCCCCCCACCCCCACCCACCCCCACCGATTCCCATTGACTTCAGTTTTACTAGGGCTCCTTGATGCCACACTCGGTCAAATGCTGCCTTGATGTCAAGGGCAGTCACTCTCACCTCACCTCTGGAATTCAGCTCCTTTGTCCATGTTTGGACCAAGGCTGTAATGAGGTCGGGAGCAATTAAACATTGGGAAAACCGAAGACATTGTTTTCAGCCCCCACTACAAACTCTCTTCATTCGCCACCAATTCCTTCCCCTTCCCCGGCCACTGTCTCAGGCTGACCCAGACTGCACGCAACCTCGGCGCCCAATCTGACCCTGAGCTGTGCTTCTGATCCCGTAACCTCTCCATCACAAAGACTGCCAATTCTGCCTCTGCAATATCGCTGCTGTCAAGCGCCTTTGGATGTTTTCCTTCGTTAAAGGCGCTATATAAGTGCGATTTATCATTGTTGCTATAGGAAGGATTTAATTATAGGGTTTTTTTGGTTTAAAAAAATGCACGTGTTAATTATTTAAATGCCATAATAAACGTGTTATTTATAAATGTTGTACTATCATAATAAGCGTTAAAAATTCAAGTTCAAAATTCTAGCAATCCAAACACATCCGCAATACCATTAGAGACTAAATAAAGTGGTTGAATTGTTAACTAGAATGCCCAGGAATATCTCACTCCAGTTTATATGCAGACTTGAGAAACAGTCAGCCAAACGTGAATTCTCCCATCCGTTCAACAGTCTTTCCACTGAAATTGGAGCAAGGCTGACAGTCCAATCATGAATACTTATTGGAACCGCCGAAGATATTGGATAAGAATAAGAAGGCTGTTGTAGAATAAAGAGAGAAAAATGGTAGTTCAGTAAACGAGCAAGTAGATATGATTAGCAGCAATGCAAGTAACCGATTGCTGTTTGTTCAGTTTCAAACCAAGGTTAATCCAGACCAAGGTTAATCCAGACCAAGGTTAATCCAAACCAAGGTTAATCCAAACCAAGGTTAATCCAGACCAAGGTTAATCCAGACCAAGGTTAATTCAAACCAAGGTTAATCCAAACCAAGGTTAATCCAGACCAAGGTTAATCCAGACCAAGGTTAATCCAAACCAAGGTTAATCCAAACCAAGGTTAATCCAAACCAAGGTTAATTCAAACCAAGGTTAATCCAGACCAAGGTTAATCCAAACCAAGGTTAATCCAAACCAAGGTTAATTCAAACCAAGGTTAATCCAGACCAAGGTTAATCCAGACCAAGGTTAATTCAAACCAAGGTTAATCCAGACCAAGGTTAATCCAGACCAAGGTTAATTCAGACCAAGGTTAATCCAGACCAAGGTTAATTCAAACCAAGGTTAATCCAAACCAAGGTTAATTCAAACCAAGGTTAATTCAAACCAAGGTTAATCCAGACCAAGGTTAATCCAAACCAAGGTTAATCCAGACCAAGGTTAATTCAAACCAAGGTTAATTCAAACCAAGGTTAATTCAAACCAAGGTTAATCCAGACCAAGTTTAATCCAGACCAAGGTTAATCCAGACCAAGGTTAATCCAGACCAAGGTTAATTCAAAACAAGGTTAATCCAAACCAAGGTTAATTCAAACCACGGTTAATCCAAACCAAGGTTAATCCAGACCAAGTTTAATCCAGACCAAGGTTAATCCAGACCAAGGTTAATCCAGACCAAGGTTAATCCAGACCAAGGTTATACATAGATACATAGATACATAGAAGATAGGAGCAGGAGTAGGCCATCCGGCCCTTCGAGCCTGCTCCGCCATTTAATGAGATCATGGCTGATCCTCCAATTCAGTATCCCGTCCCCGCCTTCTCTCCGTAACCCTTAACCCCTTTTGCCTGTAGAAATATATCTAATTCCCTCTTAAATATATTTAATGAGCTGGCGTACACTGCCCTCTGTGGCAATGAGTTCCACAGGTTCACCACCCTCTGAGTGAAGAAATTCCCCCTCATTTCTGTCCTAAATGGTTTAGCCCTTATCCTTAAATTATGTCCTCTAGTTCTGTTCTCACCCGCCAAGGGAAACATTCCTTCTGCATCTAGTCTGTCTAGACCTGTCAGAATTTTATACACTTCTATGAGGTCCCCTCTCAATCTTCTAAACTCCAGTGTGTACATCCCTAAACTACATAGTCTCTCCTCATAGGTCAATCCCGCCATTCCTGGTATCAGCCTGGTGAATCGCCGCTGCACCCCCTCCATGGCAAGAACATCTTTCCTCAGATGAGGCGACCAAAACTGTACACAGTACTCGAGGTGTGGTCTCACCAGTGCCCTGTACAGCTGCAGCAAGGTATCCCTGTTCCTGTATTCCAACCCTTTTGCTATGAAGGCCAGCATACCGTTTGCCTTCTTGACCGCCTGATGCACCTGCATGCTCGCCTTCAGTGACTGGTGTACAAGAACACCCAGGTCTCTCTGTACTTCCCCCTCTCCCAATTTATTGCCATTTAAATAATAATTTGCCCTCCTGTTCCTGCACCCAAGGTGGATAACTTCGCACTTGTCCACATTATAGTGCATCTGCCATTTATCCGCCCAATCACCCAGTCTGTCCAAATCACTCTGGAGCTTCCTGGTCTCCTCCTCTGGGCCCACCCCCCCTCCTAGTTTAGTGTCGTCTGCAAATTTGGAAATGCTGCATCCGACTCCCTGATCCAGGTCATTAATGTAAATTGTGAACAGCTGGGGACCCAGGACAGATCCCTGTGGTACCCCACTTGTTACTGCCTGCCATTCAGAAAATGAGCCGTTTATTCCAACTCTCTGTTTTCTATCTGACAGCCAGTTCTCTATCCACGTCAATACTTTCCCCTTTATCCCATGAGCTTCAATTTTCCATGCTAATCTTTTATGTGGGACCTTATCGAAGGCCTTTTGGAAGTCCAGGTACACCACATCTACTGGCTCTCCCCCATCTATTTTACCAGTTACTCCCTCAAAAAATTCCAACAGATTAGTCAAGCACGATTTACCCTTTGTAAATCCATGTTGACTCTGTCCTATCCTGTCCCCATTTGCTAAGTGCTCCGCTATTTCATCCTTAATGATGGACTCCAGCATTTTGCCCACAACTGATGTAAGGCTTACAGGTCTGTAATTACCTGCTTTTTCCCTACCCCACTTTTTGAATAGTGGGGTAACGTTAGCTACCCTCCAATCCATGGGCACTGTTCCCGAGTCTAATGAATTCTGAAAAATCATACTTAGTGCATCCGCTATCTCTAGGGCCACCTCCTTCAGTACCCTAGGATGCATGTTATCAGGCCCTGGGGATTTGTCCGCCTTCAATCCCTTTAGCTTCCTTAACACCATATCCTTAGAGATATTGATTTGCGTCAGTTCCTCCTTTGCCAATGTCCCTATTTTTCCCGATATCCCAGGGAGGTTTTTTGTGTCTTCCTTCTTAAAGACTGACCCAAAGTATGCATTTAGTTGGTCTGCCATTACCTTATTTCCCGTTATATATTCCCCCGTATCTGACTGCAATGGACCAACTTAGGTTTTCACCAGTCTTTTCCTCTTGATATACTTATAAAAGCTTTTGGAGTTAGTTTTTATATTTTCCGCCAGCTTGCTTTCGTAAGCTATTTTGCCCCTCTTGATTAAGCCCTTTGTCCTCCTTTGCTCTATCTTAAACTGTTCCCAATCTTCCGCTCTGGTGCTTTTTTTGGCTATTTTATACGCCCTATCTTTGGATTTTATGCTGTCTCTAATTTCCCCTGTTATCCACGGTTGAGTCACCTTTTTAGATTTCCTTTTATGCCAGATTGGTATAAACAATTTTTGCAATTTTGTCATTCTATCTTTAAATGCTTGCCATTGTTTATCTACCTCCAGTCCTCCCAGGAACGTTGTCCAATCAGACCTACTCAGTTCCCGTCTAATGGCATCATAATTCCCCTTGTTTAAATTCAGGACCTTAGTCTCTGAGTCAATTTCTTCGCTCTCCATTTCGAGTGAGAAATCGATCATGTTATGATCGCTCTGACCCAAGGGTCCCCGTACAACAAGATTACTAATTAGTTCCTTCTCATTGCACAGTACCCAGTCCAATAAAGCCTGTTCCCGAGTTGGTTCCTCGACATATTGATCCAGATAACCATCCCTTAAACACTCAAGGAATTCCTCCTCCTCATTATTTTTACTGATTAGGCTAGTCCAATCTATATGTAAGTTAAAGTCACCTATGATGACAGCTGTGCTCTTATTGCATGCTTCTCTAATTTCCCTCGTGATGCCCTCCCCAACCTCTATTTTACTATTTGGAGGCCTATATACCACTCCTATTAATGTTTTTCGCCCCTCGCTATTTCTTAGCTCCACCCATATAGATTCTGTATTAACTGAGTTAATATCCTTCCTTTCAATTGCATTTATCCCCTCTTTTACCAGCAATGCTACCCCTCCTCCCTTTCTTTTTTGTCGATCCTTCCTAAATACTGAATACCCCTGTATGTTAAGCTCCCAGCCCTGCTCACCCTGCAACCATGTTTCCGTAATCCCAATTAGATCATAATTATTAACCTCTATTTCCACAGCTAATTCATCTACCTTGTTCCAGACCAAGGTTAATCCAGACCAAGGTTAATTCAAACCAAGGTTAATCCAAACCAAGGTTAATCCAGACCAAGGTTAATCCAGACCAAGGTTAATCCAGACCAAGGTTAATCCAGACCAAGGTTAATCCAGACCAAGGTTAATCCAGACTAGGTTAATCCAAACCAAGGTTAATCCAGACCAAGGTTAATCCAGACCAAGGTTAATCCAGACCAAGGTTAATCCAAACCAAGGTTAATCCAAACCAAGGTTAATCCAGACCAAGGTTAATTCAAACCAAGGTTAATCCAGACCAAGGTTAATCCAGACCAAGGTTAATCCAGACCAAGGTTAATCCAGACCAAGGTTAATCCAGACCAAGGTTAATCCAGACCAAGGTTAATCCAGACTAGGTTAATCCAAACCAAGGTTAATCCAGACCAAGGTTAATCCAGACCAAGGTTAATCCAGACCAAGGTTAATCCAAACCAAGGTTAATCCAAACCAAGGTTAATCCAGACCAAGGTTAATTCAAACCAAGGTTAATCCAGACCAAGGTTAATCCAGACCAAGGTTAATTCAAACCAAGGTTAATTCAAACCAAGGTTAATCCAGACCAAGGTTAATCCAGACCAAGGTTAATTCAAACCAAGGTTAATCCAGACCAAGGTTAATCCAGACCAAGGTTAATTCAAACCAAGGTTAATTCAAACCAAGGTTAATCCAAACCAAGGTTAATCCAGACCAAGGTTAATCCAGACCAAGGTTAATTCAAACCAAGGTTAATCCAAACCAAGGTTAATCCAGACCAAGGTTAATTCAAACCAAGGTTAATCCAGACCAAGGTTAATCCAGACCAAGGTTAATTCAAACCAAGGTTAATCCAGACCAAGGTTAATCCAGACCAAGGTTAATTCAAACCAAGGTTAATTCAAACCAAGGTTAATCCAAACCAAGGTTAATCCAGACCAAGGTTAATCCAGACCAAGGTTAATCCAAACCAAGGTTAATCCAGACCAAGGTTAATCCAGACCAAGGTTAGTTCAAACCAAGGTTAATCCAAACCAAGGTTAATCCAAACCAAGGTTAATCCAAACCAAGGTTAATCCAAACCAAGGTTAATCCAGACCAAGGTTAATCCATGATGTGGAGATGCCGGCGTTGGACTGGGGTGGACAAAAATGAGAAGTCGCACAACACCAGGTTATAGTCCAACAGATTTATTTAATTTTACACGTTGGACCCCCTGGGACACATCTCATTGTCTTGGCTATGCTCTTTGATGTAGGGAAAGATTTGAATATATTTTGTCTGTGTTTAAATTGTGAATTCTGGGAGATTCTCTCACTGCTAAACTTACCTGACGAAGGAGCGAACTGCTCCGAAAGCTTGTAAAATTAAATAAATCTGTTGGACTATAACCTGGTGTTGTGCGACTTCTCAAGGTTAATCCAGACCAAGGTTAATCCAAACCAAGGTTAATCCAGACCAAGGTTAATTCAGACCAAGGTTAATCCAGACCAAGGTTAATCCAGACCAAGGTTAATCCAAACCAAGGTTAATTCAAACCAAGGTTAATCCAGACCAAGGTTAATCCAGACCAAGGTTAATCCAAACCAAGGTTAATCCAGACTAGGTTAATCCAGACCAAGGTTAATTCAGACCAAGGTTAATCCAGACCAAGGTTAATCCAGACCAAGGTTAATCCAAACCAAGGTTAATTCAGACCAAGGTTAATCCAGACCAAGGTTAATCCAGACCAAGGTTAATCCAAACCAAGGTTAATCCAGACTAGGTTAATCCAGACCAAGGTTAATCCAGACCAAGGTTAATCCAAACCAAGGTTAATCCAAACCAAGGTTAATTCAAACCAAGGTTAATCCAAACCAAGGTTAATCCAAACCAAGGTTAATCCAAACCAAGGTTAATTCAAACCAAGGTTAATCCAGACCAGGTTAATCCAGACCAAGGTTAATTCAAACCAAGGTTAATCCAGACCAGGTTAATCCAGACCAAGTTAATTCAAACCAAGGTTAATCCAGACCAAGGTTAATCCAGACCAAGGTTAATCCAGACCAAGGTTAATCCAGACCAGGTTAATCCAGACCAGGTTAATCCAGACCAAGGTTAATTCAAACCAAGGTTAATCCAAACCAAGGTTAATTCAAACCAAGGTTAATCCAAACCAAGGTTAATTCAAACCAAGGTTAATTCAGACCAAGGTTAATCCAAACCAAGGTTAATTCAAACCAAGGTTAATTCAGACCAAAGTTAATCCAAACCAAGGTTAATCCAGACCAGGTTAATCCAGACCAAGGTTAATCCAAACCAAGGTTAATCCAGACCAGGTTAATCCAGACTAGGTTAATCCAAACCAAGGTTAATCCAGACCAGGTTAATCCAGACTAGGTTAATCCAAACCAAGGTTAATCCAGACCAGGTTAATCCAGACTAGGTTAATCCAAACCAAGGTTAATCCAGACCAGGTTAATCCAAACCAAGGTTAATTCAAACCAAGGTTAATCCAAACCAAGGTTAATCCAGACCAGGTTAATCCAAACCAAGGTTAATCCAAACCAAGGTTAATCCAGACCAGGTTAATCCAAACCAAGGTTAATTCAAACCAAGATTAATCCAAACCAAGGTTAATCCAGACCAGGTTAATCCAGACTAGGTTAATCCAAACCAAGGTTAATCCAGACCAGGTTAATCCAGACTAGGTTAATCCAAACCAAGGTTAATCCAGACCAGGTTAATCCAGACTAGGTTAATCCAAACCAAGGTTAATCCAGACCAGGTTAATCCAGACTAGGTTAATCCAAACCAAGGTTAATCCAGACCAGGTTAATCCAAACCAAGGTTAATTCAAACCAAGGTTAATCCAAACCAAGGTTAATCCAGACCAGGTTAATCCAAACCAAGGTTAATCCAAACCAAGGTTAATCCAGACCAGGTTAATCCAAACCAAGGTTAATTCAAACCAAGATTAATCCAAACCAAGGTTAATCCAGACCAGGTTAATCCAGACTAGGTTAATCCAAACCAAGGTTAATCCAGACCAGGTTAATCCAAACCAAGGTTAATTCAAACCAAGGTTAATCCAGACCAGGTTAATTCAAACCAAGGTTAATCCAGACCAGGTTAATCCAGACTAGGTTAATCCAGACCAAGGTTAATCCAGACCAAGGTTAATTCAAACCAAGGTTAATCCAGACCAGGTTAATTCAGACCAAGGTTAATCCAGACCAAGGTTAATTCAAACCAAGGTTAATTCAAACCAAGGTTAATCCAGACCAGGTTAATCCAGACTAGGTTAATCCAAACCAAGGTTAATCCAGACCAGGTTAATCCAGACTAGGTTAATCCAAACCAAGGTTAATCCAGACCAGGTTAATCCAAACCAAGGTTAATTGAAACCAAGGTTAATCCAGACCAAGGTTAATTCAAACCAAGGTTAATCCAGACCAAGGTTAATCCAGACCAAGGTTAATCCAGACCAGGTTAATCCAGACTAGGTTAATCCAAACCAAGGTTAATCCAGACCAGGTTAATCCAGACCAAGGTTAATTCAAACCAAGGTTATTTCAAACCAAGGTTAATCCAGACCAAGGTTAATCCAGACCAAGGTTAATCCAGACCAAGGTTAGTTCCGCTGGGTGCTATGTACTCACACCATCTCACACCATAGTGTCAGCTGTGGCTCAGTTGGTAGCACACTCGCCTCTGAGTCAGAAGGTTGTGGGTTCGAAGTCCCACTCCAGGGACTTGAGCACATAAAGCTAGGCTGACACTCCAGCGCACACTGTGGGAGTGCTGCACTGTCGGAGGTGCTGTCTTTCGGGTGAGACGTTAAACCGAGGCCCCGTCTGCCCTCTCAGGGGACGTAAAAGATCCCGCGGCACTATTTCGAAGAAGAGCAGGCGAGTTCTCCCCGGTGTCCTGGGCCAATATTGATCCCTCAATCAACATCACAAAATATGAATATCAGGTCATTATCACATTGCTGTTTGTGGGAGCTTGCTGTGTGCAAATTGGCTGCCGCGTTTCCCACATTACAACAGTGACTACACTTCAAAAAGTACTTCATTGGCTGTAAAGCGACTTGAGACGTCCGGTGGTCGTGAAAGGCGCTATAGAAATGCAAGTCTTTCTTTTCTTTATCTGGTTGTTAATGGTTGCAATGTGTCTCATTGAACGATGAGATAATAGCAAGTGACTGCTGAACGTCTGTTCTGAGTTAAGCGCATTGTGTTATAATCTTGGTCTTTTGCCTTCAACTTGTGTTTACATTGTGTCTTTATCAAGTACAGCATTTAGCTTTGACTCAGAAATCGTAACCACTTTGTGTTATCATTTTTTCTTTTCTTCTTTTATTAGGAAAGGCTCCCTTCTTGTTGACATTGTTCTCTAAAGTTTTAATTTTTAGGGTGGAAGCACCTTCAAAGTAGTACAGTACTTGGTTATAACATTGAACTTTCAGAAAGATAAACACATTCCTTTTATAACCAAACAAATATTTTAAATGCTGTAACTCATGCATATTTTCCACAGTCATTAAATTTAGCAGAAACATAGAGACGAGTATCAAATAGTGTCTGGTGCATTACCTCACATTCACTTTTTCACTAAAATGAGGGCACGGAGGAAGGCGGCCCCAGTCTATGACGGGTTAACTGGCCAGTTACTTCATTTGCTGTTCTTCCTTTGTGCAAATGGGCTGCCGTGTTTGTCTACTTAACAAGTGACTCCGGGGTACGGTAGAATATGTCACTGGGCTAGTAATCCTGAGGCCTGGACTAATGATCCAGAGACGTGAGTTCAAATCCCACCACGGCAGCTAGGGGGGAATTTAAATTCAGTTAATTAAATAAATCTGGAATAAAAAGCGAGGGGGCGAAATTCGGTTACGCCCCGTTTGGGGGCGGTAACTGAATTATCGCCGGAGATTTAGTGCCCGGCGTGGAAGTACCGCCCCGGCCGCTAAATTCGGCTTACCGCCCCAGCGAGGAAGTGAAGTGTTATCTCGAGCGCTCCACTTCCTCTCAGGGCGGTGTTGGGGGACGCCAAGTGCGGCAGCGCCGGTGCGCTATGCGACTCCCTGTTAAAGGGGAAGGCCGCTGCGAGCTCTGCAGGGCCGCTGGTAGCCCACACTCGCCCACCAGGGCGTGTGGTGCCGTGGCTGCCGACAAAAAAATAAAATGGCGGCGCGGGTCACGGCCGCACCTCCCTTTAATTAGCGCCCCGTGAGCGGAGGTCAGCCCAGCTCGTGACTCGCGAAGTTGGCGCTGACATTGCCCGCGGCAGCCTCGCGGGCCGCAGCCGAATTTCTGCCGCAGGGTGGTAAGGGGTCGCAGCGGGGCACTAAGGGGTCGCGGCGCATGGCAATGATGTCATCGCCGGCGGCACAGCGGCCCGGGGCGCCACCAGCAGGGCGCGCGCTATCGGCTAGTGCCCCAGTAGAGCCCCGCCGAATTTCTTGAGGGTGTTGTCCCCACCTGGGCGATAAGCCCTTTGCGCCCCCGGAGGCACAATAAAGCCATAAGGGAACAATTGAGGGTAAGGAAGAGGCATACATTAAGTACATAGACAGCAGGGGAGTGCATGATAAGGGAGAATATAAAAAGATTGGGAGAGAAGTCAAAAAAATATTAAGGAGGCAAAGAGGAACTATGAAATTAAATTATCAAGGAACATAAAACAAAATAGTAAAATATTTTACAGGCACATCAATAAAAAAAGGAAGGTTGGGATGGAAATAGGGCCATTAAGGGATAGACAGGATAATACCACAGGTAACGATAGAGAGATGGCAGAAATATTAGACAATTATTTTGCTTCAGTATTTACCAGGGAGATAGAACAAGTGGACATGACATTCGATGATGAGTTTAGTAATGAGATAAGTGCATTTAAAATCAAAAAGGGCATATATTAAATAAACTAATCAAACTCAAAGAGGATAAAACCCTTGGTCCGGATGGATTATATCCACACATTTTAAAAGAATCTAGGGAAGAGATAGCAGAGGCATTACTACACATATTTAATAATTCATTAGAAAAAGGTGTAGTGCCAGAGGACTGGCGGATAGCTAATGTAATACCGATATTTAAGAAGGTGGAATTATAGACCAGTCAGCTCAACATCGGTGGTAGGAAAAATAATGGAATCCCTATTAAAGGAGAAAATAGAAGATCATCTAGAAACCAAAAATATAATAATGAATAGTCAGCATGGATTTCAAAAGGGAAAGTCTTGTTTGACCAACCTTATTGAATTTTTTGAAGAGGTAACAGAGAGTGTAGACAATGGTACTGCAGTAGATGTATTATATCTGGATTTTCAAAAGGCCTTCAATAAGGTACCCCATAATAGACTGATGAACAAGGTCAGAGAATGCGGAGTCAGGGGACAAGTAGCAGAATGGATTGCTGGCTGGCTTCAGGACGGAAAGCAGAGAGTAGGAGTAAAGGTAGCTATTCACAGTGGCAGAAGGTGGGTAGTGGTGTTCCACAAGGATCAGTGCTGGGACCACTGCTGTTCACAATTTATATTAACGATTTAGACTTTGGAATCAAAAAACACAATTACTATATTTGCGGATGACACCAAATTGGGGGGGGGGGGGGATAGTCAATACTGAGGAGGACTGCAACAAATTACAGGTGTGTGGCGGATCACCACCTAAAACGGGCATAATCCACTCTTCCGTCTGTGGACAAATTTCCAGCCCCTCCCCTTTAAGGCACATTACCTTTAAGGCAGAAGGGGGCGGGGCCTCAGGTTTTACCCAGAGAATTCTGGGAGTTTTCCAGAGAATTCTGGGAGCAGTCTCGTCGCCATTTTGTATAGCATGCAGTGAATAAAAGTTTCTTGTTTTCCACATATGGATTCAGCCTCCATTCGTGTTTCGCAGCAGCCTCAACATTGGTGACCCCGACGCTCAGAACGTATTCCGAGCACTGCAATGGCGGACACGAACGCAGTTTCCGTGAAACTGCCGGAGTTTTGGGAAAACCAGCCCGAAGCCTGGTTTCTCCAAGCTGAATCTCGCTTCCGGCTGCGAAATATCACCACAGATGGGACGAAGTACGACTACCTCGTCACATCACTCAGTAGTGCCGCAGTTTCCAAGGTTTGGACAACGCTGCAGAACTCACCAGAGGAAGGCAAGTACGCACATCTCAGAACAGCGCTCCTTAAAAAATTTACGGCCTCGGCATATCAGCGAAACTGCCACCTCCTCGACCTTCCAGGCCTCGGTGACGCCTCACCGTCAGACCTCCTCTCCCACATGCTCTCCCTCACCGACGAGAGCCCACCCGAATCCCTATTCCGCACGCTGTTCATCCGCCAGCTCCCTCTCAGCATCTGCCCAGCGATCGTGGCGTCCGGCCTCACGAACCTGGAAGCCCTGGCCGATGAGGCCGACAAGCTGCTGTCCGCTCACTCCAGCCGCGACGTCACTCCGGACCTGGCAGCCAATGCCTGGGCGCGCCCCTCACCATCCAGCACACGGCCACAAGGGCCTGTCACCAGGCCCACGGGGCCTTCACGCCTCACTAACCCGGGCCACTGTTACTACCACGCACGGTTCGGCGCCAGGGCACAACGGTGCACACCTCCCTGCTCTTTCAAGTCCGCCCCCGTTCCAGCCCCCGCGATGGCCGTGGGCCACGCGGGCTCCCTGCTGTTCGTCACGGATGACAAAACCGGCCGCCGGTTCCTGTGCGACACTGGGGCTCAGCACAGCATCATCCCGGCCTCCGCCCTCGACATCCAAAAGGGCGAACGAGGACCGGCGCTGGCTGCTGCTAACGGCTCGGAAATCCGGACGTATGGCACCCGGACAGTCACCCTCGACCTCGCTGGTCACCGCTACCGATGGGAGTTCATCACTGCCAAGGTGCTCTCCCCCCTCATCGGCGCAGATTTCCTGTGTGCCCACGGCTTACTGGTAGACATCCCTCATCACCGCCTCGTGGACATGAACACCATGTCCCCCATCCTGGGCGCCATGGCCCCCCGTCAACCCGCCGACATGGCGTCACAGTGCCACGCCCGGGCCACGGATGACTACTCGGCACTCCTGGCCGAATTCCCGGCCCTTACCAATCCGACCTTCTCCGCGGAGGCCGCCAAACACGGGGTGGAACACTTCATCCCCACCACAGGCCCCCCAGTGTACGCCCACGCCCGCAGGCTGGACCCGGCCAAACTGGAGATCGCGCGGACCGAGTTTGCCACCATGGAACAACTCGGCATCATCCGCCGCTCCAACAGTCCCTGGGCCTCCCCACTCCACATCGCCCCCAAACCAGGCGGAGGTTGGCGCCCCTGCGGGGATTACCGCCGCCTCAATGACGCCACCACCCCTGATCGGTACCCCGTGCCGCACATTCAGGACTTCTCGGCTAGACTGGCCGGCCGCTCAGTCTTTTCGAAGGTCGACCTGGTGCGCGGCTACCACCAAGTCCCCGTCCACCCCGCGGACGTCCCCAAGACGGCCGTAATCACCCCCTTCGGCCTGTTCGAGTTCCTGCGGATGCCCTTCGGCCTCAAAAACGCAGCCCAGGCATTCCAACGGCTCATGGACTCGGTCCTTCGGGACCTGAAGTTCCTGTTTGTCTACCTGGACGACATCCTGGTAGCCAGTTCCTCCAAGCAGGAACACCTCGAACACCTTCGCATCCTGTTCGGGCGCCTCAGCGACCACGGGCTCATCCTCAGCCCAGCCAAATGCCAGTACGGCCTGGACAAGATCGACTTCCTCGGCCACCACATCACCCATGCTGGGGCCATTCCCCTGCCCACCAAGGTGCAGGCCGTCCAACAATTTCCCCGCCCCACCACCATCAAAGGCCTCCAGGAGTTCCTCGGGATGGTGAATTTCTATAACCGCTTCATCCCCAAAGCGGCGTCCCTCATGAGGCCCCTGTATGAAGCCCTCCGGGGCAGGAGCGGCAAGATGGCGGTCGAATGGACGGCAGACGCATCCGCCGCCTTCGATTCCACCAAGACCGCGCTCGCCAACGCCACCCTGCTCGCGCACCCACGGCCCAATGCCAGGGTAGCGCTCACCACGGACGCCTCCGACCACGCGGTCGGCGCCGTGTATGAGCAGTGGGTCGATGGCGCCTGGCAACCACTTGCCTTCTTCAGCCGCCAACTACGCCCCCCCGGAGGTCAAGTACAGCACCTTCGACCGCGAGCTCCTCGCGCTGTTCCTGGCAGTCCGCCATTTCCAGTTTTTGCTTGAGGGCCACCCCTTCACTGCGTTTGTCGACCACAAGCCCCTGACATTCGCAATGGCAAAAGACAACCGACCCCTGGTCCGCCAGGCAGCAGCGCCAGCTCGCGGCAGTGTCCGAGTTCACCACGGACATCCAACACGTCTCCGGCCGAGACAATGTGGTAGCCGACTGCCTCTCCCGCCCCGCCATCCACGCCGCACACCTAGCAGTCGACTACGCTCAACTCGCAGCAGACCAGATCACCGACCCTGATCTGCTCTCCGCACCCACCAACCTACCAGGGCTACGCCTGGCCGACGTCGCCTGTGGCCCGACCGCAGTCACGGTCAAGTGCGACATATCCCTATGTCAACCTCGGCCCGTCGTCCCAGCGTCCTGGCGCCGCCGGGTATTCGACATTCTCCACAACCTCTCCCACCCCGGCGCCCGCGCATCCATCAAATTGGTAGCCAACCGCTTTGTCTGGAGCGGCCTTCGCAAGGATGTGCGTACTTGGGCCAACTCCTGCCTAGCCTGCCAGCGGGCCAAGGTACAGCAACACACGAAAGCACCCCTCGAGGAGTTTACCGTCCCCTCGCGGAGATTCGACCACATCCACGTGGACATCGTCGGGCCCCTGCCGCCGTCGCAAGGCCACACGCACTTGCTGACCATTGTTGACCGCACCACACGCTGGCCTGAGGCAATTCCACTGACCTCTACCACCACCGCCGACATCGCCAGAGCCTTCGTCAGCACCTGGGTCGCACGGTTCGGCGTCCCCTCCGACATGACGTCGGACAGAGGTCCGCAATTTACCTCTGAAATCTGGACCGCCGTCGCACGCAATCTCGGGGTGACCATTCACCGCACCACAGCGTACCACTCCGAAGCCAACGGACTGTGTGAGCGGTTCCACAGATCCTTGAAGGCATCTCTTCGAGCCAGCCTCCAAGACGGCGCCTGGACCGACCGACTTCCGTGGGTCCTCCTCGGCCTGCGCACCGCGGTTAAAGAAGACCTCCACGCATCGGCAGCAGAGCTCGTGTACGGTCAGCCGCTGCGCGTATCCGGCGAGTTCCTGCCCACCGCCACGACACCCTGGTCAGCCGACCAGCAACGCCATAACTTCGCCTCACCGGCGCTGCAGTTCGCCCCGGTGCCCATTGCCCGACACAGCAAATCCACCTCACACGTCCCACTAAGCCTGCACCAGGCACGGTTGGTTTTCATCCAGCACGACGCCCACCGCGGACCCCTTCAACCCCCGTACGACGGGCCCTACAAGGTGCTACAGGCTGGGGACAAATTTTTCACCCTGCAAGTGGGCGACAGGACCGAAAAAGTGTCGGTGGACCGACTCAAGCCAGCACACTCGGAGCCCGGTGAGCAGGTCCCTGTAGCTCGTCCACCTCCACGCGGCCGACCTGTCCTCAAGCCGGTTCACCCGGCTGCTCCACGCCCGGCCGTTCCACGTCCACCGGCGTCCTACAAGAGCCGCTCCGGCCGGCCCATCAGACCGCCGCACTGTCTCGTCCACACCTCCTGAGCGGATTCTGGGGGGAGCTGTGTGGCGGATCACCACCTAAAATGGGCATAATCCACTCTTCCGTCTGTGGACAAATTTCCAGCCCCTCCCCTTTAAGGCACATTACCTTTAAGGCAGAAGGGGGCGGGGCCTCAGGTTTTACCCAGAGAATTCTGGGAGTTTTCCAGAGAATTCTGGGAGCAGTCTCGTCGCCATTTTGTATAGCATGCAGTGAATAAAAGTTTCTTGTTTTCCACATATGGATTCAGCCTCCATTCGTGTTTCGCGGCAGCCTCAACAGGAGGACATTAATAAACTTGCCGAATGGGCATATAATTGGCAAATGAAGTTCAACACAGATAAATGTGAGGTATTACATTTTGGTAGGAAGAATAGGGAGGTCACTTATTACTTGGAGGGTGCGAGTCCAGATGGGGTAGAGGAACAAAGGGACCTCGGTGTACAAATACACAAATCACTAAAAGTTGCGACACAGGTTAGCAAGGCCATAAAAAAGCAAACCAAGCACCAGGGTTTATTTCTAGAGGGATAGAATTGAAAAGTAGGGAAGTTATGCTAAACCTGTATCGAACCTTGGTTAGGCCACACTTAGAGTACTGCGTACAGTTCTGGTTGCCATATTATAAAAAGGATATAGAGGCACTGGAGAGGGTTAGAGAAGATTTACAAGGATGATACCAGAAATGCGAGGGTATGCATATCAGGAAAAGATGAACAGGCTGGGTCTCTTTTCTCTTGAAAAAAGAAGGCTGAGGGGTGACCTAATAGAGATCTTCAAAATTATGAAACATTTTGATAGAGTGGATACAGAGAGAGTGTTTCCACTTGTGGGGAAGAGCATAACTAGAGGCCATCAATATAAGATAGTCACCAAGAAATCCAATAGGGAATTCAGAAGAAACCCAAAGAGTGGTGAGAATGTGGAACTCACTGCCACAGGGAGTGGTTGAAGCGAATAGTATAGATGCATTTAAGGGGAGGCTAGACAAGCATATGAGGGAGAAGGGAATAGAGGGTTACGCTGATAGAGTTAGATGAGGAAAGATGGAAGGAGGCTCGTGTGGAGCATAAATCCGGCATGGACTGGTTGGGCCGAATGGCCTGTTTCTGTGCTGTATATCCGATGTAATGTAATCCTGTGTAATTCTGACGTGCTCCAGTCTGGTGTGGTGAGGAGCGGAGAATGGCTGTTTCAGGCTTTGGAGGAATGCAGCAGCAATGCATGGTTGGCCTGTAAAAGTTGATTTAAAAAATGTAAACATTCAAAAAAGTCACCTTTGGCCTCCTAAAATTTAAATATCATCTCGTGCCATGCACAGCAAAACACAGGATGCCAGGGACAAATGGGCATCCCAGCACCTCGCGCTGTTATGGTGCCAATGACTTATGAATGTTATTTGCAGACCATGGGCAGGTACATTGCATGACGCCCATCACTTTGACTGGGAAATTGCAGTGATGAAAGAAATGGGTGGGTGCCTCGTGAAACTAATTTCCTACCCCGCCACGGTAATTTCGTGACGCAAATATAACTGAAAATCTAGGCTAAAATTTACAACAGAATTAGCATGTGCAATAATTGACAAAAACAAAATCGCAAACTTCCCATCCCAGCTTCCAATTCCTAAATTACAACCGTGATGTCACTTCAAGAAAGTACTTCATTGGCTGTAAAGCGCTTTCGGGCATCCTGAAGTCGTGCAAGGCGCTATATAAATGAAACTTTTTTTTTTGTTTTCTGTTCAATTACTCACACTGGTATGTTGCCTCCTTGGTGCCAGGGTCAAGGATGTCTCCGAATGGTTGCAGAGCATTCTGGGGGGAGAGGGTGAACAGCCAGATGTCGTGGTCCATATCGGTACCAGTGACATAGGTAGAAAGAAGGATGAGGTCCTGCAGGCAGAGTTTAGGGAGCTAGGAGTCAGATTATAAAACAGGACCTCAAAGGTAGTAATCTCCGGATTACTGCCGGTGCCATGTGCTAGTGAGTCCAGAATTAGGAGGATAGAGCAGATGAATGCGTGGCTGGAAGGATGGTGCAGGAGGGAGGGCTTTAGATTCATGAGGCATTGGGACTGTTTCTGGGGGAGGTGGGACCTGTACAAGCCGGACGGGTTGCACTTCAACAGAGCCGGGAAAACTATCTTCGCGGGGGGGTTTGCTAATGCTGTTGGGGAGGGTTTAAACTAGCTTGGCAGGGGGATGGGAACCTAAGTATAGAGTCAGTAGGGAGGGAAGAAAAACTGGAATTGGAAAACAAAAACGTAGAAAGTAAATTGGAAGGACAGAGGAATCAAGGACTAGATAGTAGTCAACAAGGAGGTTTGCCTGTACTAAATGGTATATACTTCAATGCAAGGAGTATAGCGAACAAGGCAGATGAGCTGAGGGCACAGGTAGATACTTGGGACTATGATATTATAGCTATTACAGAGACGTGGCCGAAAGAGGGGCAGGTATGGCAGCTCAACATTCCTGGTTACAGGATTTTCAGACGGGATAGAGAGGGAGGTAAAAAGGGAGGGGGGGTCGCGGTATTGATTAAAGAAACTATTACAGCTATGAGGAGGGATGATATGTTGGAGGCCATATGGGTCGAATTGAAAAACAAAAAAGGGGCGATCACACTGCTGGGAATGTACTATAGACCCCCAAACAGTGAGAGGGAGATAGAAGAGCAAATATGTAGACAAATTTCTGAGAAGTGTAAAAACTATAGGGCAGTAATAGTAGGGGATTTCAACTACCCCAATATTAACTGGGATAAAATTAGTGTGAAGGGTATAGAGGGTGCGGAATTCCTAAAATGCATCCAGGAGAACTTTTTTTGCCAGTATGTAGCAAGCCCAACGAGGGAGGGGGCGGTTCTGGACTTAGTTTTAGGGAATGAAGCTGGGGAAAAGCAAATTTTGCTAAGGTCAGATGGGATTTAGCCATAGTGGACTGGAAACAGTTACTTGAAGGCAAATCAGTGTCAGAGCAGTGGGAGGCATTCAAGGAGGAGATCCGGAGGGTTCAGACTAAATATGTGCCCTTAAAGAAAAAAGGTGGGACTAACAAATCTAGAGCCCCCTGGATGTCTAGGGACATACAGGGTAGGATAAAAAAAAAAGGGAGGCGTATGACAGATACCGAGAGCTAAATACTGCAGAATCTTTAGAGGAGTACAGAAAGTGCAGGGGTGCAATTAAAAAGGATATTAGGAAAGCAAAGAGAGAGCATGAAAAATTCTTGGCAAGTAAAATCAAGGAAAACCCAAAGATGTTTTATAAATATATTAAGAGTAAGAGGATAACTAAAGAAAAGGTAGGGCCTATTAGAGATCATGAGGGTAATCTGTGTGTGGAGCCAGGAGACGTCGGTAGGGTTCTTAATGAATACTTTGTGGCTGTTTTCACAAAGGAGAGGGGCGAAGCAGACATTACTATCAGGGAGGAGGAGTGTGAAATATTAGATGAAATAAACATAGTGAGAGAGGAAGTATTAAGGGGTTTAGCAGCTTTAAAAGTGGATAAATCCCCAGGCCCGGATGAAATGTATCCCAGGCTGTTAAGTGAAGCAAAAGAGGAAATAGCAGTGGCCCTGACCAACATTTTCCAATCCTCTCTGGCTTCAGGTGTGGTGTCAGAGGACTGGAGGTCTACTGTGCTAATTGTTTAAAAAGGGAGAAAAGGATAGACCGAGTAATCACAGGCCAGTCAACCTAACCTCGGTGGTGGGAAAATTATTGGAAAGAATTCTGAAGGACAGGATAAATCTTCATTTAGAAAGATTCGGATGAATCAAGGATAGTCAGCATGGATTTGTTAAGGGAAGGTCGTGTCTGACAAACTTGATTGAATTTTTTGAGGCGGTAACAAGGAGGGTAGATGAGGGTAGTGCGTTTGATGTAGTGCATATGGACTTTAGCAAGGCTTTTGATAAGATTCCACATGGCAGATTGGTCACGAAGTTAAAAGCCCATGGGATCCAGGGCAAAGTGTCAAGTTGGATTCAAAACTGGCTCGGAGGCAAGAAGCAGAGGGTAATGGTTGATGGGTGTTTTTGTGGCTGTTTCCAGTGGGGTTCCGCAGGGCTCAGTACTAGGTCCCTTGTTTTTTGTGGTATATATCAATGATCTAGACTTGAATATAGGGGGTATGATTAAGAAGTTTGTAGATGATATTAAAATCGGCTTTGTGGTTGATACTGAAGAAGGAAGCTGTAGACTGCAGGAAGATATCAATAAATTGGTCAGGTGGGCAGAACAGTGGCAAATGGAATTTAATCCGGAGAAGTGTGAGGTAATGCATTTGGGGAGGGCTAAAAGGGAAAGGGAATACACATTAAATGGTAGGACACTGAGTAGTGTAGAGGAACAAAGGGACCTTGGAGTGCATGTCCACAGATCCTTGAAGGTAGCAGGCCAGGTAGATAAGGTGGTTAAGAAGGCATACGGAATGCTTGCCTTTATTAGCCGTGGCATAGAATACAAGAGCAGGGGGGTTATGCTTCAACTGTGTAAAACACTAGTTAGGCCTCAGCTAGAGTACTGCGTGCAGTTCTGGTCACCACATTACAGAAAAGATGTGACTGCACTAGAGAGGGTACAGAGGAGATTTACAAGGATGTTGCCAGGAGTAGAGAATCTTAGAACATAAGAACATAAGAACATAAGAAATAGGAGCAGGAGTAGGCCAATCGGCCCCTCGAGCCTGCTCCGCCATTCAATAAGATCATGGCTGATCTGATCCTAACCGCCAATCTACTATCTATCACAGAACCATCTCCTGCATCTAACAGAATTGCACACACGAAATAGGAGCAGAATCAGGCTACACAGTCCCTGGGCCCGCTCCACTACCCACAGGGCCATGACCGATCCGAACCTAGACTCATGTCCAAATTCCTGCCCGCTCCCCGTAACCCTTAATGCCCTTTACTTCTAGGAAACTGTCTATTTCTGTTTTAAATTTAATTAATGTTGTAGCTTCTACAGCTTTTTGTGGCAGCATATTCCATGGACCTACCACCCTCTGAGTGAAGTAGTTCCTCCTCATCTCAGTTTTGAAAGAGCAGCCCCTTATTCTAAGACTATGTCCCCTAGTTCTCGTCTCACCCGTCATCGGGAACATCCTCCCCGCATCCACCCGATCCAACCCCTTCACAATCTTATATGTTTCAATAAGATCGCCTCTCATTCTTCTGAACTCCAATGAGTAGAGTCCCAATCTACCCAACCTCTCCTCATATGACCACCCCCTCATCCCCGGGATTAACCGAGTGAACCTTTTTTGCACTGCCTCGAGAGCAAGGATGTCTTTCCTTAAGTAAGGACACCAAAACTGTATGCAGTATTCCAGGTGCGGTCTCACCAATACCTTGTACAACTGAAGCAATACCTCCCTATTTTTATATTCTATCCCCCTAGCAATGAAAGCCAACATTCCATTTGCCTTCTTAATCACTTGCTGCACCTGCATACTAACCTTTTGAGTTTCGTGCACCAGGACCCCCAGATCCCTTTGCACTTCAGTACTCTCCAGTTTCTTGCCATTAAGATAATAAATTGCTCTAGGATTTTTCCTGCCAAAGTGCATCACCTCACACTTTCCAGTGTTGTATTCCATCTGCCAAATCTCTGCCCACTTACTTAGCCTGTCTATGTCCCCTTGCAGGTTTTTTATGTCCTCCTCACTCACTACTTTCCCTCCCATCTTTGTATCATCTGCAAATTTTGATATGTTACACTTGGTCCCTTCCTCCAAATTGTTAATATAGCTATGAGGAAAGACTGGATAGGCTGGGTCTGTTTTCCTTGGAACAGAGGAGGCTGAGGGGAGACCTTATTGAGGTGTATAAAATTATGAGGGGCCTAGATAAAGTGGATAGAAAGGACCTATTTCCCTTAGCAGAGGGGTCAAAAACCAGGGGGCACAGATTTTAAGTAATTGGTGGAAGGTTTAGAGGGGATTTGAGGGGGAATTTCTTCACCCAGAGGGTTGTGGGGGTCTGGAACTCACTGCCTGAAAGGGTGGTAGAGGCAGAAACCCTAACCACATTTAAAAAGTACTTGGATGTGCACTTGGGATGCTGTAACCTGCAGGGCTACGGACCAAGAGCTGGGAAGTGGGATTTGGCTGGATAGCTCTTTGTTGGCCGGCGCGGACACGATGGGCCGAAATGGCCTCCTTCCGTGCTGTAACTTTCTATGATTCTATGATTCTATGACTTATCCTTCCCCAAAAATTCAACAGTCTCAACTCCCAGTACACCTTCCACAGCTGCCACACAGCACCACATGTGCTCACATCCCTGTAACAAAGTGCACAGCCCAATTTCATGGACTAAGTCCTGATATGAAGAACTCATGCACAGCTGCGCAAAACCATACACACACATAGGACTCCATCTCTCCCTGCGTTCTAATGTCAGATATGGCCACCCCACATTTGTTCTGCCTTCTCCATACTCCACTTGCTCCTTTCCATGGATTCCCACTTGGTGCTCAGTCCCTGGTACCCTTGCAGCCTTATCAATTGATCCAACTCGCTGTCTATGGTCTCTCACTGTAGGACCTAGCAGCTCCTCCATTTCACACTGCTAATATCATTTTGGCTCAAGTGCTTGAGTTCAAGGCAAGCCTGTCTGCTCCTCACTTATTGAAATGTATAAAACTCATTGAAACATGTAACATTTTTAGAGGGCTTGACAGGGTAGATGCTGAGAGGCTGTTTCCCCTGGCTGGAGAGTCTAGAACCAGGGGTCATAGTCTCAGGATAAGGAGTCGGCCACTCAAGACTGAGATGAGAAGAAATTCCTTCACTCAGAGGATTGTGTATCTTGGAATTCTCTACCCCAGAGGGCTGTGGAGGCTCAGTCAATGAGTATATTCAAGACTGAGATCGAAAGATTTTTAGGCAGAAAGGAAATCAAGGGATATAGGGATAGGGCGGGAAAGTGAGGTTGATTTAGAAATTCAGCCATGATCTTATTGAATAGCGGAGCAGGCTCGAGGGGCTGTATGGCCTACTCCTGCTCCTATTTCTTATGTTCTTACATTTTTTATGCAAAATGAGTATTGCCACCACTGTGTCAGCCAATGAGTTGGACGTGGGGCGGGACTAAGGCAGGACTCACAGCAAACAGTCTATTTTAAACTCAAACAAAGTCTATTTACTTAGCAAACAGTCTACAGAGTCTATTTAACAAGAGTCTCAACAAACTACAGCAAACAGGACTCATGACCAAAACTACAGCAAAATCTCCCGATAAAAGCAGGATTATTTCTCTAGCAAAATGCAGTGAGTGGAGGATAGTTACACAATACAAATTATGTACGTAAAATCAGTCCCAGCCATTTATAGCAGTACGGTCTCTGGGCATGATTGATGGGGGAATTACCCAATCATCTCCATTCTGGCTGGGACTTGTGGTGTCACTATCTGCTGCCTTTTTTATGCACAGTGGCCACTGAGCTCAGTCCAACAGACCCTTGCCCCCCTGGTCTTAGACTCAGTCAGCCCTGTACAGCACTGAGTCTGCAGTGCTAAAGGATATCGGTAAATGGTGCAACAACTCTCAAAAGACTAACATTAAATGCTGACCCAATTTTCTCTAATTGGAAAATGTGCCGCTGAAATAAATGTCTTGAAGACTATCTGACTACAATAAATCACTCGAGTGGGAACACAGAGCTTATGACCAAGGTAAACGAGAACATTACAACAAGGGAGCATCGGCTAAAACTAGTGAGCAGCACCAAAGATCAACTAATATTTTATAACAGTCGGTATGATAGTACAGTATATAATAAGTCAGTATATCATTGTATTATACAATAACACAGCATACAAGCAAAGGTAAAAGCAAAAATGCTACTCAGCTCAACCACTAAAGAGGGTGGTTGGTTAAACTTCTGTAGTGTGTTGCAGTGTGACAGTCCAGCCTCAGTTAAATTTCACCATACAGTGTTCGTCAGTCACAGTACTGCATTTTCTGCCATCAAGTTGTACTGAATATCAAGACCCTTTTCAGCAAGTCTTTATACTCCTTGATCTGTTCTCCCCTCCCCCACTTCACACATACGCTCCAATTCAGAAATTGTTGGCTCCACCAAACTGTACGAACTAAAAAGAAATATACACACAAATTACGCTATCCTACTACTCTGCTCTTGAAGAACTCTGGTCTCTCGATAATATGTATTTTGATCCAACCCTTTTAGTAAACAGAATCAACAGAAAAACACAGACACATGGTCCAACAACAACTTGCCTTTCTGTAGTGCTCCTCACATACAGGAAGATGCCTCAAAGTGCTGCACACTGAGAAAGAAAGAAAGACTTGCATTTATATAGCGCCTTTCACGACCACCGGACGTCCCAAAGCGCTTCACAGCCAATTAAGTACATTTTTTGAAGTGTGGTCGCTCTTATAATTTAGGAAACGCGGCAGCCAATTTGCGCATAGCAAGCTCCCATAAACAGCAAGGTGATAATGACCAGATAATCTGTTTTACTGATGTTGACTGAGGGATAAATATTGGCCAGGACACCGGGGATAATTCCCCAGCTCTTCTTTGAAATAGTGCCATGGGATCTGTTACATCCACCTGAGAGAGCAGACAGGGGCAACACTCCCTCAGCACTGCACTGGAGTGTCAGCCTAGATTTTTGTGCTCAAGTCCCTGGAGTGGGACTTGAACCCACAACCTTCTGACTCAGAGGCGAAGGTGCTACCAACTGAGCCACAGCCGAGGAAGAAAAACAGTGGACACCAAGCACAGGGAAAAATGGAAAAGGTTGGAGGAGAGTATAGGCATGGTCCTAGAGAGGGGTTTTGAGGAAGTTTTTGGAAGCAGGGGAAAAGGTGGAGGTGTCCAGGGAAGGAGTTAAAGAGGGCACGGACACACTGGCTAAAAGAGCGAGCACCAGTGATGCAAGAGAGGGAACAAAGAGTAGCATGATGACAGAGGAGCAGAAGAATGTATGGTTGGAGCAAATCACTAAGGTAGGTGGACTGATGCCATAGAGGAATTTGAAAACAAGGATGAGTCATAGGCCGGAATTTTGCCAGCGCTCAGTGGGGTGGGTTTGGAGGCGGGACATCCGGCAAAATCGCAAAGATTGACAGCGGGTCAGAAACCCGCTGCCAACCCGCCTCCAATCAATCTTCCCAAGTGTCGGATCCCCGATTTGCGCATGGACCCAACACCTAGCGGCGGGAAGAGGATTATAGGCAATTAACTGCTTGTTAACAGGTTGTTAACAGGCAGTTAAGAGGCTTTTTGCAATTTTGACAGGTCTACTGCGGGCTTCCCGACGTCCGGACAGCACGCCAGGTAAGAGTGGCGTGCTGTGGGTCTACTGTAATGTTTCTGCATTGATGACAGCTGCAGAAGTGGTGTTAAAGATCCAATGGTACACTGGTGAGTTTCAGAGGTCAGAAAATGTTGGGAAAATCATTTTTAATGCTTTTACACTTTTCTGTCGGTGACAAGTTTTGGATTGTGTGTGTAGTTCCCACCTCATTGGGAGAACCTCGCTCACCAGTGACAGATCGCTTCTATAACCTCACCTGCAGCTGCCATCTGTTCTAGCCTAAGGAGGGAGTCACTGGAGAGCCTGGATGCAAGGGCTCACCTGTGAACAGTGATTGTCAGTGTTTGCAGCACCTCAATGCTGTCAAACACTGAAAAATCAGCTGTCAAAAAAAAATTGTGCATGGCCCCTTTAATAAAACCGGCAGATGACGCGTCATCAACCAACGTCATCTGACACTGGCTTCCTCTTAATTGGCCGGCAAGCCCGCAGGGCGGGCTTAACAAGGCCAATTGATGCAAAATCGCGTCTGTGCGTCTGATGTCATTGGGGGCGGGATTGGAACCCGGAAGGCAGCTGTTCTGCCCCCAAGCCGCATCGATAGGAAAAACCACAGCCATAGAGTCATAACGGCACAGAAGGAGGCCATTCGGCCAATCGAGTCTGCGCCGGCTCTCTGCAGAGCAATCCAGTCAGTCCCATTCCCCCGCTCTATCCCCGTAGCTCTGCAAGTTTATTTCCCTCAAGTGCTTATCCAGTCTCCCCTTGAAAACATTGAATGTCTCCGCCTCCCCCACTTCAGTCGGCAGCGAGTTCCAGGTCCTCACCACTCGCTGCATAATAAAGTTTTTCCTCACATCCCCCCTGTATCTCTAGCCCATAACCTTAAATCTGTGTCCCCTAGTCCTTGTACCATCAACTAGTGGGAACAGCCTTTCCCCGTCTAGCCTATCCAAACCCATCATAATCATTGATGAGAGCCTTGAAGTCAATTTTCTAAGGGCAGGGGAAGCCAGGGCAGCTAGGAGATGGGAGTACTGGTAGGATGCAGGCTGTGACATTTTGAATGAGTTATAATTTGTGGAGGTGGTGTGATCAGCTGGGAGAGGATTCGCGACGTTGAGGTGATAAAGGCATGGGTAATGATTTTGGCAGTGATGGGAAAGAGCTGGGGAATAAGCAGCTTTGGTCACAGAACAGATGTTGTGGAGGAAGCTCAGCGTGGGGTTGAGCAGTATGCAATTTTCTGCACCTCCTTACATAACCTGAGGTGGCAGCGGGGGAGGTTGATGCAGTAAGCATGTAGCTGCCGACAGGAGCTGAAGAGGATGGCTTCGACTTTGCTAACATTAAGCTGGTGGACATCTTGTCGCATCCAAGTCAAATAAACAGTTGGATAATACAGCAATGGCCTCTGAAACAATGGAGGAGGCAAGAGAGGTATGGCTATGTCTTGTCAGCATACGTGTGCAACACGACTCCATGCTTCCCTCAAGTGCCGATCCAGTCTCCCTTTGAAAATGCCTCCCCCACTTCAGTCGGCAGCGAGTTCCAGGTCCAGGGCAGAAAACATTTGTGGGAGTTGTATACAGACCCCCAAACAGTAATGCTGAGGTTGGGGATGGCATTAAACAGGAAATTAGAGATGCGTGCAATAAGGGCACAGCAGTTATCATGGGTGACTTTAATCTACATATAGATTGGGCTAACCAAATTAGTAACAATACTGTGGAGGAGGAATTCCTAGAGTGTATATGGATGGTTTCTTGGACGAATATGTCGAGGAACCAACTAGAGATCAGGCCATCTTAGACTGGGTATTATGTAATGAGAAAGGATTAATTAGCAATCTTGTTGTGCGAGGCCCCTTGGGGAGGAGTGATCATAATATGATAGAATTCTTCATTAAGATGGAGAGTGAAGTAGTTGACTAAGAGACGAGCGTCCTGAATTTAAATAAAGGAAACTACGATGGTATGAGGCGCGAGTTGGCTAGGATAGATTGAGGAACGTTACTTAAAGGGTTGACGGTGGATAGGCAATGGCAAACTTTTAAAGATTGCATGGATGAACTACAGAATTTGTTCATCCCTGTTTGGCATAAAAAAAAACCAAAATGGTGACTCAACCGTGGCTAACAAGGGAAATTAGGGATAGCATAAGATCCAAGGAGAGGACATTAAAATTGGCCAGAAAAAGCAGCAAACCTGAGGATTGGGAGCAGTTTAGGATTCAGCAAAGGAGGACAAAGGGATTAATTAAGAGGGGGAAAATAGAGTATGAGAGTAAGCTTTCAGGGAACATAAAAACTGACTGTAAAAGCTTCTAAAGATAAGTGAAGAGAAAAAGATTGGTGAAGTCAAGCGTAGGTCCCTTGCAGTCAGAATCAGGGAAATTTATAATGGGAAACAAAGAAATGGCGGACCAATTAAATACATACTTTGGTTCTGTCTTCACAAAGGAGGACACAAATAATCTCCCAGAGATGTCGGGGAACATAGGGTCTAATGAGAGGGAGGAACTGAATGAAATCAGTATTTGTAGGGAAATGGTGTTAGGGAAATTGATGGGATTGAAGGCCGATAAATCCCATGGGCCTGATAATCTACATCCTAGGGTACTTAAGGAAGTGGCCCTAGAAATAGTAGATGCATTGCTGGTCATCTTTCAAAATTCTATAGACTCTGGAACAGTTCCCATGGATTGGAGGGTAGCTAATGTAACCCCACTATTTAAAAAAGGTGGTAGAGAGAAAATGGGGAATTATAGACCGGTAAGCCTGACATCGGTAGTGGGGAAAATGCTAGAGTCCATTATAAAAGATGTAATAGCAGAACACTTGGAAAACAGTGAAAGGATCGGACAAAATCAACATGGATTTACAAAAGGTAAATCATGCTTGACTAATCTACTGGAATTTTTTGAGGATGTAACTGGTAGAATAGATAAGGGAGAACCAGTGGATGTGGTGTATTTGGACTTTCAGAAGGCTTTCGATAAGGTCCCGCATAAGAGATTAGCATGCAAAGTTAAAGCACACGGGATTGGGGGTAAGGATAGATAAGGTCTTGGATAGAAAACAGGTTGGCAGACAGGAAGCAAAGAGTTGGAATAAACGAGTCTTTTTCCGAGTGGCAGGCAGTGACTAGTGGGGTACCGCAGGGATCGATGCTAGGACCCCAGTTATTCACAATATATATTAATGATCTAGACGAGGGAACTAGATATAATATCTCCAAGTTTGCAGACGACACAAAGCTGGGTGGGCGTGTGTGCTGTGAGGAGGATGCAGAGAAACTCCAGTATGATTTGGACAGGTTGGGTGATTGGGCAGATGCATGGCAGATGCAGTATAATGTGGATAAATGCGAGGTTATCCACTTTGGTGGCAAAAACAGGAAGGCAGATTATTATCTGAACGGCAATAGATTGGGAAAAGGGGAAGTGCAACGAGACCTGGGAGTCCTTGTGCACCAGTCGCTGAAGGTAAGCATGCAGGTGCAGCAGGCGGTTAAGAAGGCAAATGGTATGTTGGCCTTCATAGTGAGAGGATTCGAGTACAGGAGCAAGGATGTCTTGCTGCAGTTGTACAGGGCCTTGGTGAGACCACACCTTGAGTATTGTGTGCAGTTTTGGTCGCCTTATCTGAGGAAGGATGTTTTTGCCATGGAGAGAGTGCAGCGAAGATTCACCAGACTGATACCTGGGATGGCAGGAATGACGTATGAAGAGAGATTGGGTTGATTGGGCTTGTATTCGCTAGAGTTTAGATGAATGAGAGGGGATCTCATTGAAACTTATAAAATTCTAACAGGACTAGACAGACTAGATGCAGGAAGGATGTTCCCGATGGTGGGGGAGTCCAGAACCAGGGGTCACAGTCTAAGGATAAGGGGTAAGCCATTTAGGACTGAGATGAGGAGGAATTTCTTCACCCAGAGAGTGGTGAACCTGTGGAATTCTCTACCACAGAAGACAGTTGAGTCCAATTCATTAAATATATTCAAGAAGGAGTTAGATATATTTCTTAAGGCTAAGGGGAATCAAGGGATATGGGTACTGAATTTGGATGATCAGCCATGATCGCATTGAATAGCGGAGCAGGCTCGAGGGGCCGAATGGCCTACTCCTGCTCCTATCTTCTATGTTTCTATGTTTCTCACCACTCGTCAAGGGTTAGCATAGAAAATACGAAGAGAAGACCGAGGATGGGGCCCTGGGGTTTACCGAAGGTGCACAAATCGGTAGAGGTGGTGAAGCTGTTGGAGACAACACGATGTCTGTGACGTGACAGATATGAGCAGAGCCAGGAGAGGCCAGTGCCGAGAAAGCTTTTCTGTATTGGGGAAAGAATTTGGGTGGAATTTGTGATTTTGATGTTATGATTAGGGCCACTGATTTGTTGCTGCTCAGACCTGCTCAGAAAGTGACATTTTCACTGCCTTCAGCAGGACTTTCATTGCGGTAAGAAGGCAGCAAATCGGCTACATGCATTATGTGTTAAAATGAGTGGGATGGAATCACTTGTCCTCGTCATGTTCCGATATTTGCATGATGCAAATTAGTTGTTTTTATGATTCCAAGACATCATTGCATGAAATGTTTGTAAACAGAAGAAAAAGACTTTATGTAAAAATCGACACGTTTCATTAAAAGTCCCAATTTGTTTGCACTACTTTGCCAGTGTGCCTGTTTTTAATAGAAATGTGTATATTTCAATATGCAACTCAGCTGTGTGGTGTTCCCAGATTTGACCTCTGGGCTGTGCTGAATTTGTTGGTCTCAACTGGGGTGATGGTACGGATGGGAAGGGAAAAAACAATGATCAAGGGTGTCCCCTTCTGATAGGTGACCCCTTTTGGAAAATGTCAGTTCAAGAAGAAGGCTCACCAACAGCTTCTCAAGGGTAATTAGGGATAGGCAATAAATGCTGGCCTTGCCAGCAACGGCCACATCCTGAGAATGAATTAAAAAAAAATATATCATGTCAATATTAAATGACGATAGGATCATACTTGGTGATTGGCCCCATGGTCTAATAGCCTGCTGATAATCACAGCTTCGGAATGGACACTTGGGTGAAGTATCAGAAGGATGGTGGGAGGACAAGCTGTTGAAAAAACAATATGGAGTCTGCCCGGCAAGTGGCAGGAGGCCCTCGCCACAAGTCTTCCGCGCCATGTGGAGGGAGGTAGCGCAGCACGTCTCGGGCAGCACTGTGGTCCCCAGGACCCCCACACTCAGGTGGTCAGGGTGAGTCAATGCTTCAACAAAAGCGACATACCAGCAACTGTACCGCAATCTTCACACACTGCCCAAAGCACCACACCCGCAGCACTCACCCACCAACAATCTCTACCTACCTACACTCACACCCACATCTCACACCTTGCACACAATGACAGCTATTCAACTATGGCAGGCACATCACCCAAACACATTGCTCCACACTCACTCACACATGTTCCTTTCTCTTGCAGGCCAAGGTGGCTCACAACAGGAGGGAGCAGGAGTGCACAGGCGGGGGACAAGCTGATACCCAACCACTGTCTGCGCTGGAGAATCGAGTGCTGCAGATTATTGGGCGCCAGGTGGTGGGCGCTGTGGACACCGGCGACGTTGACCCCCTTGGGGACAACAACGGTATGTTCATCCCTACTCCTTCTTCTCACATCTCACTTCCCCCTCACCCCACAAGCGTTTCGCACTTTCCAGCTAAGCAGGCATTTCTCCCTTCCTGCTCCCCTCCTCTCACCTTAACCCGACTCTTGTGCCTTTACACTTTCAGATAATCAGCAAGCACCTGAGCAGCCTGTCCCTGAGGGCACCGTAGAGAGTGAGGCGGGAGAAGAGGAGGAGGAAGAACACACCGCGTCACTGCAAGTCTCACCCGCAGGCACCAGCTCAGATACTGGCACTACGCGTTCTTTAGAGGCTAGTATAGTAGCGGGATCTGCACAGGGTGAGGCACCGGGGACGAGTGGGCTGCAGCAAGACCAGGGGGAAAGGGTAGCTCGGGGGCCAGCTCCCCAGAGGGCGAGTTCGCGCGCGAGTTCTGCTGCACAGGACTCAGATGAGGACCTCGATGGGGAGGCCTTTAGAAGAAGGGTGATGGGCATGCTCACGGAGATGATAGGTGCAATGGCGAGGGTGCCTGAGAGCCTTTCGGCAATGGTAAGGAGCGTGGTGGAGTCCGCTTCCAACATTGCACAAAGCTCTGTGCACACCATAGAGCCCATCATTTCCAGTCTGCAAAGGATGGTAGACTCCCAGAGAGACCGTGGTGACCCAGACCGGATGCCGCATGTGATGGACGATCTGGCAGCTTCCATTGCAGCACAGGCGGAAGCGATGCAACGTCTTAGTGCTGTAATGCAGTCTATGCTTGGTGGCATCCAATCTCAGACTGCTCTCATGCAGTCTCAGCTTGACGCCACGCAAGCTCTGACTGCTGTCATTGTGGCTGGGTCTACCACCGTCAACCGGGGCTTTCACAGTGTTGCAGCAGGCCAGCAATCTGTGTTCCAACAGATTGCTAGGGATGTTGAGGTGCTGCCCCGGGGGAGTGGTAGTGGGTCAGTGGAGCAGGAAGCTGCTCTCCTCTCTCAGGATGACAGCATTCCTGCTCCCACTGCTGCCACTCCGCCATTGCCCTTGTCACTGCCTGCCATCCAACCAGCCCAGACTGCTGCTGCCCATGCTGAGGCGGTGCACTCTACAGCCAGCCCTTCCAGGCCCAGAGCTGGTCGAGGACGTCCTGCAAGGCCATCTGAAGTTTCCCGCACGGACACTCAGCAGCCTTCCACCAGCCCTGCTGCAGCCACTGGGCCAACACTTCGTAGGAGCACTAGAGTAGGCAAAGGCACAGTAACGACAGGCACTAAGGGATTGCACAAGGGTGAATTAGTTAATAATTTTGGTGTAAATATGTGTTCACTGATTTTTGATAAATTTATTAATTCACTTACCATTCTTTTGTGGTGTCTGCCATTTCAGCTTTGTGGTGTGATACGGCCTGCGAGAGGGATGGAATGATGGGGATGTGGTGAGCAAAGGGGATCTGGGCTTTAATTCATCCTGTTGTGAGGCTGGAGTTCTGTTTGGAGGAGGAGACCACCTAATTGGTGAGGCAGAGCCGTCTAATACACTGCACCTCGCTTAATTGAAGGTAGGAGAAGTGCTCTCAGAATACCCTTGGAGGGTAAGGCCTCCTGGTGAGAGCTCTGATGTCCCTCCTCATCTCTCTGCACACATGTTACCATATTTCTCACTGCCTCCACTCCCTCCGCCGTAGATCCTGGAGGGCAAGGTGGGTTGCCAGTACAGCCCCCATTAATGTTACCAAGTATAGCAGTTTGAATCTTTGCAGAATAAATGTAGCTACTTTTTAGTTGTCATAAGACTCCTAATACAAAAGAACCTTCAAATTACTGAATGAAACTATTGCAGTGGGTGAAACTGACAAGAAACCACTGAAACTGTACTAACCTGACAGCTACAAGTGACTACTGATGATCCCTTCAAATAATGTCCCTGGAGCCAGCTTCCTGGTGCTGAATGCCAGCTCTCTCTGTCGGTGTTTCCTCCAGGCGCTGAGGTAGGTGGCGAAAAATCAATTTAGCAAATTGGGCAGTTAGTGAGCGTTGCACACTCACTGATGTCACGATCTACCTGGCGTTGACGTTCCTGGTGATACCTCTTACTGGCGGCGCTACGGGGGGGGGGGGGTGGGCGAATTTGGCATGTGGCGCTGGATTCGCCTCGCCCCGGTGATACTGCTCTAGCGCCCCATTAGCGCCATCTACTGCTGTTAACGGGAGGCACTAAGGGGATAAATTTTTCCCCAAAAGGTTTTAAAAAAAAGAAAGACTTGCATTTATATAGCACCTTTCATGATCACCGGACGTCCCAAAGTGCTTTACAGCCAATGAAGGGCTTTTGAAGTGTAGACACTGCTGTAATGTAGGCATTTATGAATAGGGGTATAGAGTACTAAAGCAAAGATCTATTGCTATACCTGTACAAATCTCTGGTTAGCCCTCAGTTTTGGGCACCTTACTTTAGGAAAGATGTCAAGGCCATAAAGACAGTACAGAAGAGATTATCTACGATTATACCAAGTATAAGGGGCTTTAGTTAGGAAGATAGACTAGAGTCACTGAGGTTGTTTTCATTATAACAAAGTTGCTTTAGAGGAAAAATTACAGAGGTGTTCAAAATTAGGAAGAACTTGGATAAAGTTAATCGGGAAAAGCTATTTCCACCAGTAGGTGAGTTGGTAACTAGAAGGCATAAATTGGCTCAAATTCATCGGGGGCACAAAAGAGCTGATTTAGGACTGTGCGATTTTAATGAACATTTTCAATTCCTGTACCCTTTAACTTAATGAAGGCACGAATCAGTTACAAAAATGCATAGTGGCTTTGTTAATGGACAAAGGAACTTCAAACAAGCAAGTTGACATGTTTGTTCCTAATATCGCGCAGCGCAGTTTCAATCCCAAAAAGATGTGAGTCTAAAGCTGTGATACTTTAGGTGCTAAAACTGTTCCAATTGTTCTCCATATCACAGCTCCATCAATCATCTCCCCTTCATACTATAGGGGTGTCTCTGAAGGCCACTGGGGATAACCCTGTAATGTAAATGACTGCATGTGTCTTTGGTGGCATTGAAACCAGCCTTCAGCAGTTTCACCGGCGCCGCAGATGAAATAGCAAAGCTAAGTGGTTCCCAGCAGCACATCTGCTGTCAAGTCTGCCATCTTGAATTTGGCCAGGAACTATCCTAATAAATACTCACGGTTGTCCATTGTTACCAAAAATGCCCTCAACACTAAATGGAAACCCACTCCAATCTTGGAACCATTTCCAATGAAAGTAATATCAGAGGAAAGGCGACCAGTATGGCATCACGGATACCTTCACTGCTGTCTGGCTGTTGCAATTAGATTTTGTCATGCCTATAAATGATTCCAATGGCAATTCTTTCCTCCCTAGCATCTCTCAATCAGTCCCCTAGCATCTCTCAATCAGTCGCCTGGCAGTTCTATCCTCTTGTATCTTTTTAAAAATTTGTTTATGGCAAGGCCAGCATTTATTACCCGTCCCTAATTGCCCTTGAGAAGGTGGTGGTGAGCCACCTTCTTGAACCGTTGCAGTCCGTGTGGTGAAGGTACTCCCACAGTGCTGTTAGGGAGGGAGTTCCAGGATTTTGACCCAGCGACGATGAAGGAACAGCGATATACTTCTAAGTCAGGATGGTGTGTGACTTGGAGGGGAACTTGGAGGTGGTGGTGTTCCCGTGCGCCTGCTGCCCTTGCAGGTGGAAGAGGTCGCGGGTTTGGGAGGTGCTGCCGAAGAAGCCTTGGCGAGTTGCTGCAGTGCATCATGTAGATGGTACACACTGCAGCCACGGTACGCCGGTGGAGGGAGTGAATGTTTAAGGTGGTGGATGGGGTGCAAATCAAGCGGGGCTGCTTTGTCCTGTATCTCAGTCACTCCATTGTTATCTGAGTCAGTTATTGACAGTTCTGCCCTCCCTGGTATCTCTGTCAGACCCTGTCAGTTCTTTCTGGCATCTATTAAGTCAGTAGCTTTGACCATCCTGTCCTCCTTGGTATCTTTTTAGTCAGTTCCAGGCAGTTCTGGCCTCCCCCCCCCCCCCGTTGTCTCTCACCTTAGTCTCCCGGCAATTCTATTCTCCTGGTATTTCTGTCAATTCCAGGCAGATTTGTCATTTCAGATATCTTTTCAGACAGTCCCTGCCAGTTCTATTCTCCCTGGCATCTCAAAGTCAGTTCCTATGACAATTCTGTCCTCCCTGGCATCTATGAGTCATAAAACATTTTATGGTGCATAGATTTAGAAAATAAATCTTTCTTTCGTTCAGGTAATTGAAAGCCCTTTAAGGAGCAGGTGATTATATGTTGGGTCACGCAGCACAGTTCAATCACAATCGTCACAGAACACATAGGACCCTTGTAAAACTCCCTCATTACAATATAATTAAGCTACATCATTAAATAAATTTAAAACAGAAATAGACAGTTTCCTAGAAGTAGAGAGAATTAGGGGTTACGGGGAGCGGGCAGGAAATTGGACATGAGGCTGAGTTCGGATCGGTCAAGGCCCTGTGGGTGGCGGAGCGGGCCCAGGGGCTGAGTGGCCGGGTCCTGCTCCTACTTCTTGTGTTCTTTAGATTTGAGGTTAGGATCAGATCAGCCATGATCTTGTTGAATGGCGGAGCAGGCTCGAGGGGCCGATTGGCCTACTCCTGCTCCTATTTCTTATGTTCTTATGTTCACTCCCAAAATGTGTCAAAGGAAGATTTATTTAAAAAAAGTTAAATCCAACTTGGAAATGTTTTGTACTGAAAAAACAATTGACTCATTGCCAAAGTTTGAAATGTGAATCTTGTTTGAGAATTCAGTTAAAAATAAAAGATGGGGAGTGGGGGGGGGGGCGGCAGGGGGGGGCGGGGGGGTGTGCGTGGGGGAGCGACAGGGGGAAGTTGGGGAAATGCACTGATCCACCAGGTTATTATTTCACTGCACCAGTTAGGCCTCAGCCAGAGTATTGTGTCCAGTTCTGGGCACCACGCTTTATGAAGGATGTCAAGGCCTTGGAGAGGGTGCAGAAGAGATTTACTAGAATGGTACCAGGGATGAGGAACTTCAGTTATGTGGAGAGACTGGAGAAGCTGGGGTTGTTCTTCTTAGAGCAGAGAAGGTTAAGGGGAGATTTGATAGAGATGTTCAAAATCATGAATGGTTTTGATAAGAGTAAATAAGGAGAAACTGTCTCCAATGGCAGAAGGGTCGGTAACCAGAGGACACAGATTTAAGGTGATTCGCAAAAGAACCAGAGGCAACAGGAGGAAACATCTTTTTTACACAGCGAGTTGTTGTGATCTGGAATGCACCGCCTGAAAGGGTGGTGGAAGCAGGTTCAATCGTGGCTTTCAAAAGGGAATTGAATAAATGCTTGAAGGGAAAAAATTTACAGGGCTATGGGGGAAAGAGCAGGGGAGTGGGATTAATTGGATAGCTCTACCAAAGAGCTGGCACGGGCACGATGGGCTGAATGGCCTCCTTCTGTGCTGTAGGATTCTATGATTCTATAATTGTGTCCCATTGCAAGCATGGTTTTGCTGTACCATATCCTGATCTCAACTGGAAACCATCAGGGAAGATGAGCGAATGAAGGGTTGGTGCTTCCCACCTTGTTCTGATGCTGTCGGAATCAAGGAGCTGGGTGGGCTCACACTATGGAGTGAACTGTTCCTCCATCAGCTGCACCTGTATAGTGTAAAAGCACCTGGCTTCCTTCATGGCTTAACCGGTGGGTATTGTAGCGTAGTGGTTATGCTACCGGAACTAGCTGGGGGAATTTAAATTCAGATAATTAAATAAATCTGGAGTAAAAAGCCAGCATCAGTAACGGCGACCATGAAACTACCGGATTGCTGTAAAAACCCATCTGGTTCACTAATGTCCTTCAGGAAACCTGCCGGTCTGGCCCTCTGAAGTGGCCTAGCAAGCCACTCTGTCGTATCAAAGAATAAAACCGGCATCGACCTAGTGCATGACAAAGGCACACTCCTCACTAACATCTGGGGAGTTGTGTCAAAAATTGGGAGAGTTGTCCCACAGACCAGTCAAGCTTAAGTCTGTAGTTTTATTTTTGCTAATTAATGTCGCACCTATTGAGATTGGGAATCGTCCTGCTCTGATGTCAAAGAAAAGAAAGACTTTCATTTATATAACGCCTTTCACAACCACCAGATGTCTCAAAGTGCTTTACAGCCAATGAAGTGTAGTTACTGTTGTAATGTGGGAAACACAGCAGCCAATTTGCGCACAGCAAGCACCCACAAACAGCAATGTGATAATGACCAGATAATCTGTTTTTAATGATGTTGATTGAGGGATAAATTTTGTCCAGGACACTGGGGATAACTCCCCTGCTTTTCTTCAAAATAGTGCCAGGGGATCTTTTACATCCACCTGAAAGAGCAGACGGAGCCTCGGTTTAACGTCTCATCCGAAAGACAGCACCTCTGACAGTGCAGCACCCCCTCAGCACTGCACTGGAGTGTCAGCCTAGCTTTGCATGCTCAAATCCCTGGAGTGGGACTATGAACCCATAACCTTTGGACTCAGAGGCGAGTGTGCTACCAACTGAGCCACAGCTGACACTCAAAGGTGATGCTCAAATGGTGAGGCCAGAACTGCTGAGCACAGCTCATCCTGACTTCAACACACCACCTTGGTCCTCCATTAAGAGAGAGTCCAATTTTACTGGCATGCCGACTCTCCAGCAACTATTTAGCCACATGGGCGGAGAAATTCAACCTCGTTTCATCCATTTTTTGGGGGGGTGAAAAATTGAAGGACGGTGGGGATGAATTTTGAGTTGTGATCTCAGTGCGCTGGCTGCCAAATCTGAAGGTGGCAACTTCCCCTGTGCAGGGGCGCCGTCCTGAAACAGGCGTTAGGCAAACTGGGGGTCCTAACACTGGTTGTAGGATCCTGATAGAAATTGGTCATCAACTAGGCGGAGCTCATGCCTCGCATGCCTCTCTCAGTTGTTCCGGATCTTCAGTGACCGAACCATCGGTTCTTAAAGGGATCGCTGGTTAGGCCACCTACAAAAAGGTAAGAACATTTTTTTTTTACAGATTTATTTCTGTGGAGCTAAGAGCTGCTGCAAGCCCGTGCTCGCCTCCACCTCCCCCGCCAATCTCCCCCTCTTTACCCCCTCTCTTTTCTCGCTCCCGCCTCTCCCCTCTCCCCCACCCTCCTTCCACCCTTTCCCGCCCCCCTCGCCTCACCCACTTCCCCCTCCTTCCCCCCACCCCCAATTAGCCCTCCTCCCCTCTTCCTTCCCCCTCCCCTGCCTCCCCAAAACTCCAGAGCACCGCCCAGAACAAAACTGCATGCCGGCTTAGCGTCAGAGCCGACGAAAACCTCAAAGGTCCCAACCGGTCAGTTGCTTTGGGACGTCCGATTGGCGTTCGCAGCGTGCCGATAACACCCGAGCCCTATGTGAATTGGTCCTCGGGCCGACCTCTTTGATCACACCACCCGTTTCATGCCAGAAACCAGCGCGACTCGAATTTCTGCCCATCCCATGATGTTGCACTATGAGCAGCTGAGGGGAGATGCACTCCCTCCATCGATTGTAATCCATAGTATTAACCCCCCATGCTCAGGGATCCAATGGCATGATAGACCCATGATAACACCATCGGATTAAGAGAGCCTGATTTACATAGAATTTACAGCACAGAAACAGGCCATTCGGCCCAACCAGTCCATGCCGGCATTTATGCTCCACTCGAGCCTCCTCCCGTCTTTCCTCATCTAATTCTATCTGCATAACCCTCTATTCCTTTCTCCCTCATATGCTTATCTAGCCTCCCCTTAAATGCATCTATACTATTCGCCTCAACCACTCCCTGTGGTAGCGAGTTCCACATTCTCACCACTCTCTGGGTAAAGAGGTTTCTTCTGAATTCCCTATTTGATTTCATGGTGACTATCTTATCTTGATGGCCTCTAGTTTTGCTCTTTCCCACAAGTGGAAATATTCTCTCTCTGTCTACATTTCATAATTTTAAAGACCTCTATTAGGTCACAGCCTTCTCTTTCAAGAGAAAAGAGACCTAGTCTGTTCATCCTTTCCTGATAGGTATAACTTCTGGTATCATTCTTGTAAATCTTCTCTGCACCCTCTCCAGTGCCTCTATATCCTTTCTATAATATGGCGACCAGAATTGTACGCTGTACTCCAAGTGTGGTCTAACCAAGGTTCGATGCAAGTTTAGCATAACTTCGCTACTTTACAATTCTATCCCTCTAGAAATAAACCCTAGTGCTTGGTTTGCTTTTTTTATGGCCTTATTGGCCTGCGTCACAACTTTTAGTGATTTGTGTATTTGTACTCCTAGATCCATTTGCTCCTCTACACCATTTAGATTCTTATTTTCCAAGGAATATGTGACCCCCCTTATTTTTCTTACCAAACTGTAATACCTCACATTTATCTATGTTGAAATTCATTTGCTATTTCTATGCCCATTCTGTAAGTTTATTAATGTCTTCTTGTAAGTTGTTGCAGTCATCCTCAGTATTGACTATACCCCCCAATTTAGGGTCAGCCACATATTTAGAAATTGTGTTTTTGATTCCAAAGTCCAAATCATTAATATAAATTGTAAAAAAGAGTGGTCCCAGCACTGATCCTTGTGGGACCTTATTTCCTACCATCTGCCACTCTTGTAAGGGGGCGTGTCTCAGACGGTGCTGGTGCGAGGTTAGGCCTTCGTTACCTATACTATTGCTTGCTCTGGTCTCCGGCCAGCCTTTTTGCAATAAGCACCTGTGAGTGGTTCGACCCACTCGCCCTTACGGTTCTGACACCTGGACTTAGATGCAAGGAGCAGTAATGCAGAGAAAAACTCAAATAGACCCGGTTGAATAGTACGAAATGGAAATCTTTATTGCATGGCGTCTAAAATCATGAAATACATGTCATAGGCGCAAATCAAAGAGTGTACAAGTATACACACATTCATAAAGCTTGGTCTATGGAAATGGAGAACACACGGCACATCGTAAAAAGGGGAACACATTATACCTTAACCTTATTAAAACCCACCCTCCCTTAACAATACCTAAACTACGTCTGGATTTGTAGGATCGGAAAACATGCTCACCACTCGTGTTACTTCGGAGATTTTAAAGTGAGGCACTCAGCTCGTTTCGCTGCGGCGCCTGACTGTCACGTGTTTGGAAGGGTTTCTGCACCCCACTTGTTTACTTTCGCTGCTGCAAAAAGCAGGCCAGACTCTCTGTTGTCATGAAGAAATCGATGGAACGTTTTAAAATTCAAAGAAGAGTCTTCCTGTGTTGCGGTACAGGTAGAAGTCGGTAGAACTCAAAGGAGAGTTCTTGTCGTTGTATTTTCGGGCGCGGTCGGGGTTTACTGACCGTGGCAGCACGTGGAATTTCTTCTCGTCTTCTCTTCTCGTCTTCTCGGGCCTCCAGGTCCAGACACCGTTTACCGACACTCGGGATGGTGTACCCTGTTACTTGCCCTTGTCGAGGCGGCTCGTTCCGATTGAGCTCCACCCAACACTCGAATAACTGACCAGTACGGCTAAGAGTCAAGAGTCAACAAAGTCCAGAGAAAACACAAAAGTCCAGCCCCAAGGGAGAGCTTCAGCAAGGGTCAGCAGAGAGATAAGAGAATAAGAGAGCGATGGACATTTGTTCTCTATAGTTATAGTGATGTGTCCGCCTTATCTCCCGCTCAAATCTTAATGTTCATCCTTTGTGTAATATTGGCGCTCAAAACTCCCAGCATGGGGCGATTATCTTCTTTAACGGGTTTCGGTAGCACCTGAAACTGGCCAACTATCCGTTAATGTCTTCCCCATTGTTGAACCAGCCAGGATGTGTATGAATCGTCTCCTCGGCTGGTTTTGGGGCCCCCCGAATACTGGCTTAATCACACGTAAATGTCTCTCTCATTGTTGAGCCAGGGGGGTATTTGTGTATGATGTGTCTGGATGGGCCTTCGATTGCCCAGTTCAATGATCCTTACTGTGCATAGGAAAACGATTCCAGCACTTATATCATTGCTATTGTTCACAATGCAAACGGGTTGCATCCTGTCTTTATCAATGTTTACCGAGTATGATCCAATCTTATACTGAATGTATATTCGACGCCATCTTGTCTGCCCACTGTGTTTCTGGAAACTTCTGCCATGATGCGCGGCGGCCATTTTACAGGCTTCAGTGTCCTTTATTATCAGGACAGCATTTCGTTTAATAAAAATGATCAATTGAAACTGCTTCTCTCATGTTATTTTGAATCGCGATAATTGCGAAACTCTACACTCTGAATAGCTATACTTTACCCTTATTCTCTGCTTACTGTCTTCCAGCCAGCTAGCTATCCAATCTGTTACTTCTCCCCTGACTCCGCATGCTCTGACCTTATTCATTAGTCTATTATGTGGTACCTTATTGAAGGCCTTTTGAAAATCTAGATACATTACATCAACTGCATTACCCTTGTTTACTCTCTCTGTTACCTCTTCAAAGAATTCAATGAGGTTGGTCAAGCAAGACTTTCCCTTTTGATATCCATGTTGACTATTCATTATTATATTTTCAGTTTCCAGATATTTTTCTATTTTCTCTTTTAGTAGGGATTCCATTGTTTTTCCTACTACCGATGTTAAGCTGACTTTAAAAAAAAAATTGTTTATGGGATGTGGGCATCGCTGGCAAGGCCAGCATTTATTGCCCATCCCTAATTGCCCTTGAGAAGGTGGTGGTGAGCCGCCTTCTTGAACCGCTGCAGTCCGTGTGGTGAAGGTACTCCCACAGTGCTGTTAGGTACGGAGTTCCAAGATTTTGACCCAGTGACGATGAAGGAACGGCCGATATACTTCTAAGTCAGGATGGTGTGTGACTTGGAGGGGAACTTGGAGGTGGTGGTGTTCCCATGCACCTGCTGCCCTTGTCCTTCTAGGTGGAAGAGGTCGCGGGTTTGGGAGGAGCTGCCGAAGAAGCCTTGGCGAGTTGCTGCAGTGCATCTTGTAGATGGTACACACTGCAGCCACGGTACGCCGGTGGTGGAGAGAGTGAATGTTTAAGGTGGTAGATGGGGTGCCAATCAAGCGGACTGCTTTGTCCTGGATCATGTCGAGCTTCTTGAGTGTTGTTGGAGCTGCACTCATCCAGGCAAGTGGAGAGTATTCCATCACACTCCTTACTTGTGTCTTGTAGATGGTAGAAAGGCTTTGGGGAGTCAGAAGGTGAGACACTCGCCGCAGAATACCCAGCCTCTGACCTGCTCTTGTTGCCATAGTATTTATGTGGCTGGTCCAGTTATGTTTCTGGTCAATGGTGACCCCCAGGATGTTGATGGTGGGGGATTCAGCTATGGTAATGCCATTGAATGTCAAGGGGTGGTGTTTAGACTCTCGCTTGTTGGAGATAGTCATTGCCTGGCACTTCTGTGGCGCGAATGCTACCTGCCACTTATCAGCCCAAGCCTGAACATCGTCCAGGTCTTGTTGCATGCGGGCATGGCCTGCTTCATTATCTGAGGAGTTGTGAATGGCACTGAACCCTGTGCAGTCATCAGCAAACATCCCCATTTCTGACCTTATGTTGGAGGAAAGTTCATTGATGAAGCAGTTGAAGATGGTTGGGCCTAGGGCACTGCCCTGAGGAACTCCTGCAGCGATGTCCTGGGGCTGTGATGATTGACCTCCAATCACCACAACCATCTTCCTTTGTGCTAGGTATGCCACCAGCCAGTGGAGAGTTTTCCCCCCAATTTCCATTGACTTCAGTTTTACTAGGGCTCCTTCATGCCACACTCGGTCAAATGCTGCCTTGATGTCAAGGGCAGTCACTCTCACTTCTCCTCTGGAATTCAGCCTCTTTGTCCAAGGATGTAATGAGGTCGGGAGCCGAGTGGTCTTGGCGGAACCCAAACTGGGCATCAGTGAGCAGGTTATTGGTGAGTAAGTGCCGCTTGATAACACTGTCGATGACACCTTCCATCACTTTGCTGATGATTGAGAGTAGACTGATGGGGCGGTAATTGGCTGGATTGGATTTGTCCTGCTTTTTGTGGACAGGATATACCTGGGCAGTTTTCCACATTGTCGGATAGATGCCTGTATTGTTGCTGTACTGGAACAGCTTGGCTAGAAGCGCGGCTAGTTCTGGAGCACAAGTCTCCAGCACGATAGCCGAGATGTTGTCAGGGCCCATAGCTTTTGCTGTATCCAGTGCACTCAGCCGTTTCTTGATATCACGTGGAGTGAATCGAATTGGCTGAAGACTGGCTTCTGTGATGGTGGGGACCTCAGGAGGAGGCCGATATAGATCATCCACTCGGCACTTCTGGCTAAAGATGGTTGCAAACGCTTCAGCCTTGTCTTTTGCACTCATGTGCTGGGCTCCACCATCATTGAGGATGGGGATATTCATGGAGCCTCCTCCTCCTGTTAGTTGTTTAATGATCCACCGCCATTCACGACTGGATGTGGCAGGACTGCAGAGCTTTGATCCGATCCGTTGATTGTGGGATCGCTTAGCCCTGTCTATAGCATGCTGCTTCCGCTTTTTAGCATGCATATAGTCCTATGTTGCAGCTTCCCCAGGTTGGCACCTCATTTTTAGGTACGCCTGGTGCTGCTCCTGGCATTCTCTTCTACACTCCTTATTGAACCAGGGTTGGTCCCCTGGCTTGATGGTAATGGTAGAGTGAGGGATATGCCGTGCCATGAGGTTACAGATTGTGGTGGAATACAATTCTGCTGCTGCTGATGGCCCACAGCGCCTCATGGATGCCCAGTTTTGAGCTGCTATATCTGTTCTGAATCTATCCCATTTAGCACGGTGGTAGTGCCACACAACACGATGGAGGGTGTCCTCAGTGTGAAGATGGGACTTCGTCTCCACAATGACTGTGCGGTGGTCACTGCTACCAATACTGTTATAGACAGTTGCATCTGCAACAGGTAGATTGGTGAGGACGAGGTCAAAGTAGGTTTTTCAGTTGTGTTGGTTCTCTCACCACCTGTCACAGGCCCAGACTGGCAGCTATGTCTTTCAGGACTCGGCCAGCTCGGTCAGTAGTGGTGCTACCGAGCCACTCTTGGTGATGGACATTGAAGTCCCCCACCCAGAGTACATTCTGTGCCCTTGCTACTCTCAGTGCTTCTTCCAAGTGGTTTCCTTGCCCATGCTTGACCTGAAGCCATGAGACTTCATGGAGTCCGGAGTCAATGTTGAGGACTCCCAGGGACACTCCTTCCCAATTGTTTACCACTGTGTCGCCACCCCTGTTGAGTCTGTCCTGCTGGTGGGACAGGACATACCCAGGGATGGTGATGGAGGAGTTTGGGACATTGGCTGAAAGGTATGATTCTATGAGTATGACTAGATCAGGCTGTTGCTTGACTAGACTGTGGGACAGCTCTCCCAATTTTGGCACAAGTCCCCAGATGTTGGTGTGGAGGACTTTGGAGGGTTGGCTGGGCTGGGTGTGCCGTTGCCATGTCCGTAGCCGATGCCGAGGTCGATGCCGGGTGGTCCGTCCGGTTTCATTTTTATTATTTTGTTTCGTAGCGGTTTATTACAACTGAGTGGCTTGCTAGGCCATTTCAGAGGGCAGTTAAGAGTCAACCATATTGCAGTGGGTCTGGAGTCACATATAGGCCAGACCAGGTAAGGACGGCAGATTTCCTTCTCTAAAGGACATTAGTGAACCAGATGGGTTTTTACGACAATCCGATAGTTTCATGGTTACCATTACTGATACTAGCTTTTTTATTCCAGATTTATTTAATTGCTGGTCTATAATTCCCTGGATATGTTCTATCACCCTTATTAAATATAAGTAAAACATTAGCTATCCACCAGTCCTCTGGCACTACACCTTTTTCTAATGAATTATTAAATATGTGTAGTAATGCCGCTGCTATCTCTTCCCTAGATTCTTTTCAAATGCGTGGATGTAATCCATCCGGACCAGGGCTTTTATCCTCTTTGAGTTTGATTAGTTTATTTAATACTTCTCTTTTTATTTTAAATGCAGTTATATCATTTCTAATCTCATCTTCCAAAGTCATGTCCACCTGATCCGTCTCCCTGGTAAATACTGAAGCAAAGTAATTATTTAATATTTCTGACAATTCGCCATCGCTGCCTATGATTTTATCCTGACTGTCCCTTAGTGGCCCTATCCCCATCCTGACTTTCCTTTTTTAAATTTATGTGCCTGTAGAATATTTTACTATTTTGTTTTATGTTCCTTGATAATTTAATTTCATAGTTCCTCTTTGCCTTCCTAATTTTTTTTGACTTCTCTCCTAGTTTCTTCGTATTCTCCCTTGTCATGCTTTCCCCTGCAGTCCATGTACTTAGTGTATGTCTCTTTCCTTACCCTCAATTTCTCCCTTATGTCTTTATTCATCCATGGTGTCTCATTAGTGTTTAGCTTGTTCTTGTTTTTTAGCAGAATATATTTTTCCTGGTTCTGTTGAACACCGTTTTAAATATTTCCCATTACTGTTCTACATCATTATTTGCCAATATTGTTGTCCATTTTATTTTCCCAAGTTCTATTCTCAGCCCCTCAAAAATCAGCTTTTCTCCAATCTTTGTTGTGCTTATGTCCTTCTCAATTATTATCCTAAACTGTATTATATTATGGTCACTATTGCCTAGATGTTCCCCATTTTTACTTCTCTTATCTGCTCTGGTTCATTCCTCATTACTAGAACCAGTAGCGAATCCTCGCTTGTTGGGATTCTTAAATATTGGGTTAGAAAGGAGTCCTGTGCACATCGTAGGAACTCCATTCCCTTATCCCCTTTACCTACCTCTTCTGGCCAATTCATTTTGGGGTAGTTGAAATCCCCCATGATTATTATTCTATGTTTTTTACTCAATTCCCTAATTTGTTTGTATATTTCTTCCTCCACCTCCCTTCCACTATTGGGTGGTCTGTAGACTACCCCTATTAGTGTGATTGATCCTATATTATCATTTATCTCTATCCACATGGATTCTATTTCTGTTTTTCTGATGGCTGCATCACTTCTTTCTACTGCCATTATGTTATCTCTAATAACTACAGCTACTCCACCTCCCCGTTTTCCCTCTCTATCTTTTCTACATATGTTATACCCTGCAATGTTTAATTCTCAGTCCTGATTTTTCTGTAGCCATGTCTCAGTAATCCCTACTATATCTGGTTCCTCGCAATGTATTATTGCCTCCAGTTCCCCTGTTTATTACGGACACTTTGTGCATTGCTGTACAGACAGTTTAACTCATTTTTATTGGCGTTCCTCTCACTTTATTTTTAACCATTATTTTGCACTATGGGCTGGATTTTCCAAGCCCCAAGGAGGTGGGCATGGAGGCGGGACAGCTGGCAAATTCGGAGAAAGTGGGGGCAGCTGGCAAAGCCGCCCCCATCCCGCCTCCGTGCCCTTTTGGCATGAGGCGGGAAGATGTGCAGCTTCGGGTCCCGTCTCCTGGAGGCGGGAAAGGCATTTAATCCTTTTAACCGCCTGTTAACAGGTCGTTAACAGGCAGAAAAAAGGATTAGTGCCATTTTACCTTCACAGGTGAAGGCTTCCTGACCTCGGAGAACCCCGCCGGGTTGGAGGAGACGTGGAGGAGGTCTGTGGCAGTCGGAGGCACCTGGAAGTAAGGTGTAGAGGTGAGTGATGGGTGCAAGTGTGGAGTGGTAAGTATGCAAGGTGAGTGATAAGTTTTAAAAAGTGTTCAGTTACCTTGTTTTCTTCCGACAGCCTTCAGCCGCGGTGATCGGGAGAGCCGACATCCTCCTTGTCAATTTCACAGACTGGCTGTTGGAACCTCCGTACCAACAACCATGTGAAATTTACAAATTTGAAAGGTTTGATGAGTCCTGAACACAAGACTCATCAAACTACAGAGAATGTCAGTGTTTGACAGCTTCACAGAGCTGTCAAACGCTGACATTTCTTCTTTCAAGCAGTCTTGACAGATAGCACGTCTGACGTTGACGTGTTCTGTCAGTGACTTCCTCCCTAATTGGCCTGCTGAGCCCGCAGGGTGGGCTTAACAAGCTCAATCAGGGGAAAATCCCTCTGGTTGGTCAGGCGAGGATGGAGGCGGGACATTGACAGGACAAGCAGCTGTCCCACCTTCAACTCGCTTCCATTCACAAAATCCAGCCCTATAACTCTAAAGTTCTATAACTCTATTTATTCCCTGGCCACTTATGTCCTCCTTTAGTTTAGTTTGTCCTATGCTCTCCTTTCCTGTTTCATTTATATTTAAGCTTGTTTCATTTCTTATAGATCCCTCCCCCATCTTACAAGTTTAAAGCCTTTGCCACCTCCCTACTTATTCTTTCCACTCGGACACGGGTCCCATTCCAGTTCAGGTGGAGCCTGTCCCATCAGTACAGCTCCTTCCTGTCCCAGTACTGGTGCCAGTCTCCCATGAAAAGGAACACCTCTTTCCCACACCAGCCCTTTAGCCACGTGTTAATTCTCCTGAGCTGTCTGACTCTATGCCAATTTGCACATGGCTCGGGCAATAATCTAGAGATTATTACCCTCGTGTCCTGCTTTTTAATTGAGTTCCTAACTCCTGATACTCCCTCAGCAGGACCTCCTCCCTGTTCCTACCTATGTCGTTTGCTCCAACATGGACCATGACAACTGGATTTACCCCCTCCTTTCCAAATTCCTCTCCAGCTGCCTTGAGATATTCCTATATTTATATATATATATATATTTATATAATATATATAAGTAGGTATTTCATATAAATATAATAAAATATAAGAATATAATTTAGGTTCAATGGAGAATCAAACCACTGGTATATACAAAAATGTTAAAAATTACATTTATATATGCGTGCTGTTTTTTTCACACAGTCAGTACAGGAATACTTTAGTTACCTCAACATCTTTTTACTTGCTTTATTTTGAAGACGTATTTTAATTTTATTTTCGGGTGAAGTGTTTTGTTTTGACAATGTTCAGCGAGTAAATGTCTGGCATTCAGGTGTATTTGAACTGCTGGTGCAGCCGGTGTGGTTCCTTGGTCACGGAGGTGTTGCTGTTGATGGGGGTCTGTTGGGACGTACTGTTGTGTTCAGATAGATTGCCTTTGTTCAGGGTTTCTCCCTGGTTCAGAACATGTTAGTCCCCAGAGCACCTACGCCCAATATACCGTAAGACCGTAAATAAAGGCAGGTATCAGACAGATCAACACCCCTATTAAATCCTTTAATCATCTTAAAACACCTCAATCATATAACTCCTTAATCGTCTATATTCAAGGGAAAACGAGCCAAGTTTATGCAACCTGTCCCTCGTAATTTAACCCTTTAAGCCCCGGCATTTTAAAGAAAAAAGTACATGCGGGAGAAAGGAATAGAAGGATCTGCTGATAGGGTTAGATGAAGTAAGGCTTGTGTGGAGCATAAACACCGGCACAGAACAGTTGGGCTGAATGGGCTCTTTCTGTGCTGTAGATTCTATGTAATTCAATGAAACAACAGAGCGTAGATAATTATCTTTCAACGATGTGTTCACTGAGAGAGATGAGAATTGGAGCCAGCAATGCTTCAGGACTTCTGTTCTTTTTGTGAATTTTAGCGCTGATGAAGTTTAGGGGATGCTGGGGACTGGATTATTGTTTGCAACCAACAACTGGGGGTAGTATTTCCATGGCCGTACCCTACCACTGTACCTTCTACAGAAGATCCGCGGAAACCCCCTGGGAAACGTTATGAACGAGTTGAGTTGAGAAGTGAAGCAACACTATCGACATTTTTTTGAAATGCAAATTTGGAAGAAAAAATGTTTTCCCAGAGCAGAAATATAGAAAGCAGCGAGTGAATTTTTCTTTTAATTTCTCACCCGGCCAAAACTAAAGCTTAAACCACGACTTAAATTTGGGAACAAAAGATGAGTCTTTCGGGCAAGTTTCCTGACTCCAGTGGGGAGCCACACCCACTGTTAGTGCACATCGGAGATTCAGGTCCGTGCTGTCCAAAGTAATAATCAGTGGTCAAAAGTTACACCGAGAGTGCGCCCAAATTTTTGATACTCTTTTTTTATTCGCTTATGGGATCTGGGCGTCGCTGGCAAGGCCAGCATTTATTGCCCATCCCTAGTTGCCCTTGAGAAGGTGGTGGTGAGCCGCCTTCTTGAACCGCTGCAATCATGATCTCATTGAATGGCGGAGCAGGCTCGAATGGCCGAATGGCCTACTCCTGCTCCTATTTCTTATGTTCTTATGTTAGGGAGGGAGTTTTAGGATTTTGACCCAGCGACGATGAAGGTTCGGCGATATAGTTCCAAGTCAGGATGGCGTGTGACTTGGAGGGGAACTTGGAGGTGGTGGTGCTCCCATGCGCCTGCTGCCCTTGTCCTTCGAGGTGGAAGAGGTCGTGGGTTTGGGAGATGCTGCCGAAGAAGCCTTGGCGAGTTGCTGCAGTGCATCTTGTAGATGGTACACACTGCAGCCACAGTACGCAGTGGTGGAGGGAGTGAATGTTTAAGGTGGTGGATGGGGTGCCAATCAAACGGGCTGCTTTGTCCTGGATGGTGTCGAGCTTCTTGAATGTTGTTGGAGCTGCACTCATCCAGGCAAGTGGAGAGTATTCCATCACACTCCTGACTTGTGCCTTGTAGATGGTGGAAAGGCTTTGGGGAGTCAGGAGGTGAGACACCTGCCGCAGAATACCTAGCCTCTGACCTGCTCTTGTTGCCACAGTATTTATGTGGCTGGTCCAGTTAAGTTTCTGGTCAATGGTGACCCCCAGAATGTTGATGGTGGGGGATTCGGTGATGTTAATGCCGTTGAATGCCAAGGGGAGGTGGTTAGACTCTCGATTGTGGGAGATAGTCATTGCCTGGCACTTCTGCTCGCAGTGGAGGCTCCAAACTGGGAGTGAGAATCGGAAAAGTACTGTACCTCTTAAAAAATCACAGAATCACAGAAATTGACAGCACAGAAGGAGGCCATTCGGCCCATCGTGCCCGTGCTGGCTCTTTGAAAGAGCAGTCGTGCTCAGTCCCAAATCCCCGCTTGTTGTCCGTAACCCTGTCAGTTCCTCCTCCTCAAGTACCCGTCCAACTCTGTTTTAAAATTATTGATCGAATCCGCTTCCACCACCTTTTCAGGTCGAGCGTTCCAGATCCTGACAACTCTCTGAGTGAAAACATTTCTCCTCATCTCCCCTCTGGATCTTTTGCCAATGATTTTAAATCTATGACGTCTGGTTATTGACCCACTCGCCAGAGGGAATGGTTTTTTTCTATCGACTCTATCAAAACCTCTCATCGTCTTGAAAACTTCTATTAGGTCACCTCTTAACCTTCTCTGCTCCAAGGAGAACAGTCCTAACTTTTCCAACCTCTCCTCATCACTGAAGTCCCTCATCCCTGGTAACATCATAAGCAAATTTCTTCTCAAGACTTTAAACAAAATAGATGGAAACTAATTATTTCTATGAATAAAGTAACACTGCAGAAGATTGTTTAAGAAGCTCAATATAAACCGTTTGCAGCTCCCTGAAAGCCTTGTGAATAATTCATATGCCAATAAGTTATATATTTAAAATAAATGTGGTCCTTACTTGTTTATTTATTATGTGTATTGAAACCATTCATATTAATGGGGTGTTAATACATTTATAAGGCTACAATATAGAAGCCTAGCAGATATAAAGCTGGTGTGCAAAATCACCCTGCTCTGACTGAAAGGTACAAGAAGCTGTGTAAAGCCAGCTAATTAGGATAGCTCCACAGCTGCCTTCCCTCTGGACACTTCCAGCTCCTATAATCCGTACTGCTGCAGTCAGTCTGTCATTATTGCACTCGCTGCACTATTATCCCGGGGCTTAAGCCGTTGACGAATGAAAGCCTATTTGTTCATAATTTCTACCTCTGTGTGTTCGTTTTTCCCTCCCTCTCTGCTCGCTCATATCCCATTTTCAGTGGCTTCATAAACCAAGCCAGACAGGTCATCGACCTGAAACGTTGGGGGTGATTTTGCCAATGGGTGCTCGTTGGAGGCGGGACTGCTGCTTGTCGGGTTTTAGTCCCGCCTCCATCGACTTGTGGCCAACCCACGCTATTTTCCATTGATTGACCTTGTTAAGCCCGCCCAGCGGGCTTAGCAGGCCAATTAAGGGGAAGCCGGGTACAGAGAATGTCAGTGTATGACGTTTCATCTGTCAGAAATGTTTGACAGATGAATTGTCATCGTTTGACAGCTTTGAGAAGCTGTCAAACACTGACATTCTCTGTTGTTTGGTGAGTTCTTGTTCTCAAGGCTAACCAAACCTATTTTGTGAGCAGAAAGCAGATGGCTGTTGCATCGGAGAATGCAGCAGCCATTCTGTCATCTCTGCCGGTGAGATGCCGGAGCCTCCGGATCCCGAACGATTGAAGCCTGCAGGAAGAAACGAAGGTAAGGAAACTTTTTCTATCACTTTTCACTCACCTCACTTACTTACCTCTCCACACTTGCACCCATCACTCACCTCCACAGTGCACTTTTGAACCCCTCCGACCCCCGCAGACCCACTGCTCGCCTCACTGACCCTGGCGGGGTTTCCCGACGTCAGGAAGCCCACACCTCTGATGGAAAAATGGGGATAATCCTCTTAACTGCTTGATAACTACCTGTTAACAGGCAGTTAAGTGGCTGTAATCCCCTTCCCGTCTCCAGGAGACGGGACCCGGCGCGGGTTGGGTACCCGCCTCCTGGGAAGATGGCACGGAGGCGGGTTGGGAGCGGGGTCGGTACCCGCCCCCAGATTCCGCCATTTTCCCGGCAGTCCTGCCTCCAAACCCGCCTCCCCAGGGCTGGCAAAATCCCCCCAGTTGACTCTGTTTCTCTCTCCACAGATGCTGCCTGACCTGCTGAGTGTTTCCAGCATTCCTGTTTTTATTGTTGCTCAACCCTAAAGCCGCACGCATGAACATCCCGCTGTTGTACACCCCACCCAGCTCAGCTCAGCTCCAGCCAGAACCCAATGGCAAGCATCGTTGGTGGGGACCACTTAACCTTGCTGGTGCTTGTTCCCTAGTGGCAGGAAGTGAAAGGGACTTGTAAGGTGCAGCTTCCTGCTTCCAGAGGCAAGCGTTCTGGCTCATTCACAGCACACCTCTCAAGGTGGAGCTGCCTCTAGAGACAGCGCGGCGACACAATGGATCATTTATATTTGAGGAAGGTAAACTGACTGCAGACAACCTCTTCCCCCTGTTGACTGCACTTCTCAGAGTGAGTTCAGTGGTAGCTTCTGATCTTCTCCCTTCTGAGTAAAAGGATGTGGGTTGAAATCCCACTCCAGAGATTTGAGCACAAAAGTCCCAGTGCAGTGCTGAGGGAGTGCTGCACTGTCGGAGATGCTGTCTTTGGGAGGAGACGTTAAACCAAGGCGTCTACCCCCTTTCAGGTAGACATAAAAGGTCCCATGGCACTATTTCGAAGAAGAGCAGGGGAGTTCTTCCTGGTGTCCTGGCTGATATTTATCCCTAAACCAACATCACTAAAAACAGATTATCTGGTCATTATCACATTGCTGTTTGTGGGAGCTTGCTGTGCGCAAATTGGCTGCTGCGCTTCCTAAAGTGACTACACTTCAAAAAAAGTTCTTCATTGGCTGTGAAATACTTTGGGACATCCTGAGGTCATGAAAGATGCTATAGAAACAAGCTGATCTACAGAAAATCAATGGCACTGTAGACCCACGTTAGTCCAAAGATGTGCGGGTTAGGTTGATTTGGCTATGATAAATTGACCCTTAGTGTTAGGGGGATTAAATACATGGGGTTACGGGGATAGGGTGGGATATGTGTCGGTGCAGGCTCGATGGGCCGAAATGGCCCCTATCTGCACTGTGGGGATTCTGTGATTGTACTGTAGTTTTATGAATGTATTGTCCAATGAAACACCTCTCGTAATGAAAACTAAAAGTGGACAGACAGCCCCGCATATCTGCACTCTTCTGCATTTAGTTCTCTACAGGCACTTTTATATTTGACGCTTCTGTAGTTTCGATCGCAGTCCACACACCAGTTCTCCAGGTTTACTTTGCTACAACCTGTATCAGAGCATCTGCTATGCCATTGGGATAAGGAGCTTAGTTTACACGGTGGGGCATTGACTGGACCATGGGCTACACTGAAATCTTGGATTACAGCACAGACACCTGGAGGCCTGTAGAGACACACTCAACAACATCAACAACTTGCATTTATATAGCGCCTTTGACCTAGTAAAATGTCCCAAGATGCTTCACAGGAGCGTTATCAAACAAAATTTGACATTGAGCCACATAAGGAGATATTAGGACAGGTGACCAAAAGCTTGGTCAAAGAGGTCGGTTTTAAGGAGGAGAGAGAGGTAGAGAGGTGGAGAGGTTTAGTGAGGGAATTCCAGGGCTTAGGGCCGAGGTAGCTGAAGGCACGTCTGCCAATGGTGGAGCGCTGAAAATTGGGGATGCGCAAGAGGCCAGAATTGGAGGAGTGCAGAGTTCTCGGAGGGTTGTAGGCAATGTTCCCCCCAATATTTTTTTGGGTGCGGGGTCCCTTTAACGGGCTGCGCGGCCCATTCAAAGTTTCACGCGTGCATGAAATTTCACATTTTAAATGCGTGGGACCAGCAGGCAGCTGTGCGGCTGCGCGGCCCCACAGCTTAGCGGGGATGTTGGTTGTAGGGCTGGAGGAGGTTACAGAGATCGGGAGGAGCGAGGCCATGGAAGGATTTGAAAACAAGGATGAGAATTTTAAAATCTGTTTAACAACAGATTGAAACAGGCGATATTGGAGCCCAATAGGTCGCTCACACCAATGTAGAACAAAAGAATTGAGCATCAAGGTGCCTAATATGGAGTATCAAATACTGGGAACAGCATCACAGTCACTCAAATTGCAAAAGACAAAAAAAAGTCTCAAACCCTATTCATGATTTTACTCATTGATGCCAGGTGTGCACAAGCATGATCATGAAGCCTATGTGCGCCTCCTGATCCGACCCCGGACAAAGCAACGCTCAGACCTGAAAATACTGCACAAAACTTCAAATATTACAGAGAATCACACAGAAATTACAGCACAGAAACAGGCCATTCGGCCCAGGTGGTCGAAGCTGGTTTTTATTCTCCACACTAGCCTCCTCCCACTCTACTTCATCTCACCCTATCAGCGTAACCTTTCTCCCTCATGTACGTATCTAGCTTCCCCTTAAATGCATCTACGCTATTCGCCTCAACCATTTCACGTGGCAGCGAGTTCCACATTCTAACCACTCTCTGGGTAACAAGTACAACAGACGCCAACTGCTTGCAAACCAAATGAAATACATCGACACAGTTGCCGCGTAAAGCAGAAAGCTTCCCCTGGAGGTTTGATCCCTGGTCTGTGTTGTGCTAGCTCGTCTCACCTGGGCCTGCAGTGGTCCTGGGCTGGGGAAGGAGAAAATCAGCCCACGTTTGGGCTCCTGTCCACTGTATAGCGAAACTTGCTGGAACAGAAATGGGAGACATGTTACAGGTCTTCAAATGGCAAAATTGAGTTTGAATTGAATATTTTTCTACTTGATAGGCAGGTGCATAAAGGAAGAATCAAAAAGGCTCATGGAAGGTTGGAAATGAAAACAGAAAATGCTGGAAATACTCAGCAGGTCAGGCAGCATCTGTAGAGAGAGAAACAGAGTTAACGGCCGGAATTTCCTTACCCTGGCGGGTCCGGTGCGACTGGTGTCCGTGGCGGGTCGCGACCCCGCTGCTGGCTCCATCCCGCTGTAAGAAATGAACTTACCTCAATGGGGCCTATTAAGCCCGCCCAGCGCGTTACCCAGCCCAATGAGATGGAGCGGGTCTGGCGATGTCATTCATGATGCGTTTTAAGCCAGGATCCTTAAAGTAACCCTGGGCACCTTAAATTTTAAGTTTAATCTAACATAGTGGGTGTTGAATCTTTACTGTACAATAATATAATAAAAGTTATATATGAGTGACAAAGAAATATTTAAATAGTATTATCATTGAGTAATATGACTCCATCTACAAATATGATCAAGAACATAATTAAAAAAGTACATGAATTGGAAAGTTATTGGTGCTTCAGTGACAAATCTATAGACTTTTGTATCAGTAACTGGTACAAATAAAAGATGTGTGTGTATAGGTAATACATAAAATTAAGCAGATTTTAAATGTAATTGTAAAGGGGTGGATTTACAATCTTATGCAAGTTCAGCGGAAGAGCTGCGGAATCCCTGACAAACAGTGTAAGTGGTGCTTACAATGTGTTTCTGGGATTTCTGCAGCTCTTCCGTTGAAGTTAACAATGGACAAGTGAGAGAACCTCTGCAGAAATTCACCCTAAAGTCTCAGACAGAAAAATTAAATTAGTCATATTCAGGGACTGAAAGCAAATTGAACCAGTGGAATGAATGATGAGAATGAAATTGTTATGGTTGATGACTTGATTTAATGTGTAACTGGACAATCACAGTATACTGTGAGAAAAACCTGACCAGAAACAACACAAAAATTTATTGAAATGGTATATGTCATTTTTTATAGTGCAGATCAATTCACTGCAATTACTGTTGAGTTGGAAGGCAACAGCTGAGAATGGCCAGTGAAAAATGTATTTCCCTCACCATCCAGGGTAGCACTTACATCCCTTCAGGAATTTCTGAATTAACATTTACCAGTAGCTTTTCAAGTAGAACACAATCTCCATCAATCTGTTAGCTGAAGTAATCAATGGCCTAGAAATTCGGGTGGCCGTCTTGCCGCGGGGGTAAGGATCGCACGCGATCTTACCTACCGCGCCTGCCGTTGTGTTTCGGGCCCACAGGAACTTCGGGTCCTGGGCCTCTCCCTAGTGCCGGCGCGCAGTGCTTGCGTGTCCCAGGGGCGCAGTTAGTGCGATGCGACCTCTGGGATCACGTGGGCCATGGAGAGCCAATGGCAGCAGACCATCTTTCATTCATAGATTTGACAGGAGACCTGTCAAATCTGTGAATTGAAATCGGCCCCAAAAGAACAGCTAAACCTCAAATAAATTTTTTTAAAACACATCACATTAATAAAATAACTATACAGGAAACTTTCGTTTATCCGGCACCCAAATATCCGGAATTCTCGCTTAACCGGCAAAAATCATCCTCCGAAAACTCCTCTCAAATAACCGGCAATGTTGCCGAGTCGCAGTCGAGTCTCCGCGAACGCCGAGTACTCCGAAAACTCCTCTCAAATAACCGGCAATGTTGCCGATCCCGAGTCCGAGTCCGAGTCCGCGAACGCCGATTTAGTCAGTAGGGGTACTTTTCAAAAGTGCCACTACTCGGCCTCCTGGCGCTGTCGGAAGTCCGAAACATTGCAGTAGCAGGAGTTGATTCTCCCGCGCTGCCTGGAGTCTCTTCTGATCGGCCATTTTGCTGGGTGTCTCCCACGATGCTGGTAGTCTCTTCTGATCCACCATTTTGCTGTGTGTCTCCCACGCTGCTGGTACTGTAGTCTCTTCTGATACACCATTTTGCTGTGTGTCTCCCACGCTGCTGGTACTGTAGTCTCTTCTGATACACCATTTTACTGTGTGTCTCCCACGCTGCTGGTACTGTAGTCTCTTCTGATACACCATTTTACTGTGTGTCTGCCACGCTGCTGGTAGTCTCTTCCTAGCCACCATTGTTCTGTGTGTCTTTCCATCTTCATCGGCAATTATCTCCTCCATCTTGCATTATGGAATTCCCAAAAGCTGGTCCAAGCAAAACAGAAAATCGAGATATGCCAACGACTAGAAAGGGGAGAGAAGCGTATCAACATTATGAATGAATTCAAAATCGGTTCGTCAACAATCTACGACATCAAATCGCAGAAGGATAAGCTGCTCAAGTTTTATTCAAGCTCGGAGACATGTAAGAGTGTAGAGAAACGGCGTACGCTTCGTAAGCCTAAGCTTGAAGAGCTGGATACCGTGCTTTATGAATGGTTTTCTCTTAAGTGTTCAGAGGGTGTTCCAATTTCTGGACCCATGCTAATCGAGAAAGCAAAGGATTTCTACGAAAGGATGGAGCTCACTGACAAGTGTGCTTTCTCCGATGGATGGCTAACGTGCTTCAAGTTACGGCACGGGATACGACGACTCGATATTTCCAGGGAGAAGAAATCAGCTGATCACGACGCCGCAGAAGAATACTGCGATTATTTCAATCGGATTGTGCAGCAACATGATTTGTCGCCAGCACAGATATACAATGCCGATGAAACTGGCTTGTTTTGGAGGTTTTTGCCAGAATCAACGCTTGCTGGGGCTAGTGAGGCTAATGCTTCAGGTTACAAGAAAAATAAAGATCGTGTAACTGTGCTAACATCTGCGAACGCTGCTGGATCACACCGGGTTAAACTTCTTGTTATCGGGAAGTATAAAAATCCCCGTGCATTTAAAAATGTGAGGCACTTACCTGTTGAGTACAAAGCTCAAAAAATGCTTGGATGGATAAGGAAATCTTCTCCGATTGGTTCCATCATATTTTTGTTCCATCTGTGAGGGAACATTTCCGCAAAATAGGGAAACCTGAAGATAGCAAATGCATTTTATTGCTTGATAATTGCAGAGCCCATCCGCATGAATTCCAGTTGGTTTCGGGAAATATTTTCACCATTTATTTGCCACCAAATGTAACTTCTCTCATCCAACCCATGGACCAGGGCGTTATCCAAAATCTGAAGTGTCATTACAAGAAAGACTTCCTACGTAAACTGATAAGCCAAGATGACAATATTCAAGAATTGCAGAAGGAATACAATATTAAAGATGCCATCTATAATGTTGCATGTTCCTGGAAATTGGTGAAAGGTCACACTCTGAGGCAAGCCTGGCGCAAATTGTGGCCTTCTGTAATGTTTGCTGAAGGTTCTTCTTCAGAGGAGCAATTTCATGTGTTCAGTGTTTGTCCCAAGAAGAGTACAATAATGGAAATGGCTGGAATGGTGAAAAATGCAGGCCCAGCAAACCCTCTACGTCACCTCAGTGAAAGTGATATCGAGCAGTGGGTTGATGCAGATAGAGCAGTTGGTGTTGTGCATATGCTAAGTGATGATGAAATAATTGAGAATGTTTTAAATCCAAAGAAAGAAAAGGAAAGCGAGATGGAAAGTGAAGAGGATGAGATTTCTGAAGAAGAGAAGATTTCTTGGGCTAAAGCTGCAGAAGGATTTTCTACAATCCTCAAATTTGCTGAAAGGCAGAATTGCTACTCTGCACAAGAAGTTATGCAACTCCATATTCTGCATTCCACCTTTCTACAGAAAAGGCAAGAGTCCACTAAGCAAACTGACATCCGCAACATGTTTAAGAAAGCTTCCAAAAGAGTCGCAGCAGCGGAAGTGCCTGAAGAATCTGTGGCATCGGTGGAACTGCGTGATCCTGATGACCCAGCTGGCACGGATATTTCTGATGAACCAGATGACTCGGAATAAGTGTACAGTCAATTACAGTACTGTAGACAGTCGTTTATAAGTTTTGTTTTACTGTTAAGTAATTAAAGAGTTATGGATTACCCTCAACTGGCAGTACTGTACTTAATCAAGCATCTTCCACTATCCATTTAACACAACATTCTGTAGGTGAGTACCCAAATACTGTATACTGCACATTTCTTGATTTATTTATTTTTCTTTGTTAAAAATAGCCTCGGTAGATATAACTCTCCATTATCCGGTACTTTCGATAAACCGGCACCACGCCGGTCCCGTCGGTGCCGGTTAATAAAGAGTTTCCTGTAGTTAAATAAATTAACCACTTTAAACAAAAATGTAAATTTTTGAAATTTTTAAAATTCTTTTTAAAAGTTATAAAAATAAACTTACCTTTCTTTAAAGTCTCTAAAAAAGATAAACCTGTTGAAAATTTTTTAAAATTATACTTCATTAACTACTTACCTTGTTCAAAAGGGGTCTTACGCCTCCTTTTTACTTGTGTAGTATCTTCCATACTTACCCTCGCGTTGAAACCTGAAAAAAAACCTAAGTGTGCTGCGTGCGCGCAGCCTCTAGTGCACACGCGGGTCACCTAGGAACCGCCCCCTTCGCCATACCGGAAGTGCCGGTTTCCCGCGCATGCGCAGTGCATGCAGGAAACCGGCACTTCAGGAACTAATACGGGTGAGTACACAGTGGGTACTCTCCCGTATTCGGCCGAATTTTTGGGCTATGTTTTTATTTTGGGTTGTTTTCCATGCTGTCAAGTAATCAGCTGGAGCAATGGCCACACCTCAGGTTGATAGACGTGGTTCCCGAGCTGTGTAAATCCCGTGGCCATGCAGGGAAATTTAAAAAGTAGGGGGAAAAAGGCTTTTAAGTGTCTGTAAAGTACCTCAGAATTATTTCAATTGGGTCCCCTGCCACTGCAGGTCGGCTCCACGATGACAGACGTGCCTGTGGCAAAGGTGCGTGGGAGCGAGATGACAGCGGGTTCTTGACCCGCTGTCAAAAAAAAATAACTTTCCCACCCGAGCCGCCACCGATCGTGCCTGCTACCACCCCGGAAAATTCAGCCCAACGTTACAGGTCGATGACCTTTCGACAGAACATGAAAAAGTTAGAGATGTAACAGATTTTAAGCAAGTGCAGAGGCAAGGAAAGAGGGGCGGGGCAGGAAAGAACAAAAGGGAAGGTCTGTGATAGGGGGGAAGGCAGGAGAGATTAAATGACAAAAGGTATGATTGTACAAAGCAAAAGGTAATGGGACAAGTAAAGCAACAATAGATGGCTCTAGAGGAGGTGTAAATGTGGATGGCAGAATCATCAACAGCTGCCATGTGAAAAAATAGGGGCTGAGGTTATGGTCTGAAATTGTTGAACTCATTGTTGAGTCCAGAATGCAGTAAAATGCCTAATGAGGTGCTGTTCCTCAAGCTTACATTGAGCTTCATTGGAACAGTGTAAGAGGCCGAGGACAGAGAGGTCAGAGGAATGTTGGCCTTTTTCTCAAAGGGATTGGATTCAAAAGTGAGGAAGTGATGCTTCAGTTGTACAGAGCCTTGGTCAGACCCCATCTGGAGTACTGCGTTCAGTTTTAGGTACTGAATCTCAGAAAAGTTATATTGGCCTTGGAGGGGGTACAGCACAGATTGACCAGAATGATACCAGGGCTTAAAGGGTTACATTATGAGGACAGGTTACATAAACTTGTCACATATTCCCTTGAGTTTAGAAGGTTGAGGGGTAATCTAATCAAAGAATTTAAAATGATTAAGGAATTCGATAGGGTAGATACTGAAAAACTATTTCCTCTGGTGGGGTGAGAACCAAGAACAAGGGGTCATATTCTTAAAATTAGAGCCGGGTCATTTAGGAGTGAAATCAGGAAGCACTTTTTCACACAAAGGGGGAGAAATTCGGTAGGTTAGGGCCTCCCGTTAGCGCCTCCGGTGGGCGCTAACGACTTACCGCCCGAGCGCGGTGACATTAGTGCCGCCAGCGAAATTCATCTGGCGGTTTGCGGTGGCGCTAACCACTACCGCCACGGTCTCCTGCGCCCGGAGATCGTGACATCATCCAGCCGCGCATCGCCCCGGTAGCGCCCCGGACCGGAAATTCATTTTCGCCCCCTGCCTCAGCGCCTGCCGTTAGGAACCACAGATAGAGGAGGCGGTTTGCAGTCGGCTGGGAGCTGCTGGAGCGCTACTTAAAGGCGTGCGCTTCCTGGGTGTATTTGTCGGCAAGCAATGCTGCCTTGTCACTTTGACAGAAGCAGACGGGCGTTTTGACCCATTTGATCTTTTCCTGCTTGAAGGAGTTTTGCTCCTGACAAAAATTTATCAGGTTCATTTGTCTTACTTTTGATACTGCAACATTTCCAACAGTTAATGGGGGCTGTACTGTACTGGCACTGGACCTCGCCCTCAAGCTTCACCGTCGGAGGCAGCGGAGGCAGAGAGAAAGATTGGGAAACGTGGCCAGAGGGAGGGGCTCTCAGCAGGTGACCTTACCCTCCCAGGGTATTCCGCAGGTTCTCAGACATTCATCTCTCAGAGGAGCAGTGCCTTAGAAGGTGGCGGGACATATTGAGAGAGAGGTTAGCAAAGCATATGGGATCTTGGGCTTCATAAATAGAGGTATTGAGTACAAAAGTAGAGAAGTTATGCTGAACCTTTATAAAGCGCTAGTTAGGCCACAACTGGAGTATTGCGTCCAGTTCTGGTCACCACACTTTAGGAAGGATGTGAAGGCCCTTGAGAGGGTGCAGAGGAGATTTACCAGAATGGTTCCGGGGATGGGGGATCTTAGCTACAAGGACAGGTTGGAGAATCTGGATTTGTTTTCATTAAAGCAAAGGAGGTTGCGGGGTGATTTGATAGAGGTGTACAAGATTATGACGGGTTTGGATAGACTAGACAGGGAAAGGCTGTTCCCACTAGTTGATGGTACAAGGACTAGGGGACACAGATTTAAGGTTTTGGGCAAGAGATACAGGGGGGATGTGAGGAAAAACTTTTTTACGCAGCGAGTGGTGATGACCTGGAACTTCGCTGCCGAAACAAGTGGTGGAAGCGGAGACACTCAATGTTTTCAAGGGGAGACTGGATAGGCACTTGAGGGAAATAAACTTGCAGGGCTACGGGGATAGAGCGGGGGAATGGGACTGACTGGACTGCTCTACAGAGAGCCGGCATGGATTCGATGGGCCGAATGGCCTCCTTCTGTGCCGTTATGACTCTATGAAAAGATTGTAGATGCTTGGGGTCAAATTAAATTTTCAAGACCAAGATCAATAAATTTGTGTCAGGTAAGGGTATCAAGGAATATGGAATGTTCCAGCTCTTGACTTTTTGTTGCACCAATGGGCAGCCGGAGAGTTTCCACAATGGTGACAATGAGGACTTGGAGACCAGGAAGGTTCTGAGTTTGTGCTCCTGTCTGGGCTGCGTTAGTTGATCTTAGCTGGTGCAGTGGGTAGGAGTGATTCTATGATTGAAGTCTGCACCCTTGAACAGGCCGGGGCAAAATCAACCAATATCCTTGGTCCTTGATGGCTGTCCGCTGACTCCTGCTGCAAAGTGCACCTATGTAGATATCGGATGATTTTTTTATTCGTTCCTGGGATGTGGGCGTCGCTGCCAAGGCCAGCATTTATTGCCCATTCCTAATTGCCCTCGAGAAGCTGGTGGTGAGCCGCCTTCTTGAACTGCTGCAGTCCATGTGACGAAAGAACTCCCACAGTGCTGTCAGGGAGGGAGTTCCAGGATTTTGACCCAGCGATGATGAAGGAATGGCGATATATTTCCAGGTCAGGATGGTGTGTGACTTGGAGGTGGTGGTGTTCCCATGCACCTGCTGCCCTTGTCCTTCTAGATGGTAGAGGTTGCAGGTTTGGGAGGTGCTGCCGAAGGAGCCTTGGCGAGTTGCTGCAGTGCATCTTGTAGATGGTACACACTGCAGCCACGGTACGCTGGTGGTGGAGGGAGTGAATGTTTAAGGCGGTGGATGGGGTGCCAATCAAGGGGCTGCTTTGTCCTGGATGGTGTCGAGCTTCTTGAGTGTTGTTGGAGCTGCACTTATCCAGCAAGTGGATGAGAGGATCAATCACAGCCACGACCTTGCCCATGGTTGTATGGCCCATTGGCATTCACTGTCGAGGCTCACATTAAGAGTGGCCACTGGGAAAAGTACCAAGGGTAGCTGACCCATGAAACTGGACCCAGCATAAAACAACTCCTTCAGGGCAGGACAAGGAGAAAAAAATTGTGAAAAATACGTACAGTCTGGATATCCTCTGTGCCTCGCGCCTGCCACTGAAAAGGGGTTGAGGGACATGCAAAGAGCATTTAAGGGGAAGCTAGTTAAATGCACAAGGGAGAAAGGAATAGAAGGTTCTGCTGATAGGGTTGGATGAAGAGGGGTGGGAGGAGGCTCGTGCGGAGCATAAACACTGGCATGGACCAGTTGGGCCGAATTTCCTGTTTCTGTGCTGCACATTCTATGTAACATCGGCAGTGTGGAGTAGGTTTGAGCTTTGGATTCAACGAAGTATGATGGGGGCAACAAAACATTCTTGAGCAAGGATACTGTCAATTTGTTTGAAGGCAAATTTTCTGCGAAATTGACGTTTCTTTTCATTGCTAGTTTTTTTTTAACCTGACACTTCTACATAGCCAAGGCCATGGTAGCATAGCGGTTATGTTACTGGACTAGTAATCCAGTAGGTCTGGACTAATGATTCATGAGACGTGAGTTCAAATCCCACCACGGCAGCTGGGGAATTTAAATTTAGTTAATTCAATGGGCCAAAAATTCATCCCGCGACGCGAGAGTACGCACTGCGTACTCTCGCGTATTCTCTCTCCAATTGCCGGTTTTCTGCATGCCCTGCGCATGCGCTGAAAACCGGCACTTGGTCTTTTGAAAAGGGGGCGGTTCCTCGGTGCATCGCGTGCGCGCTACAGGCTGCGCGCACGCTGTGCACTTCGTGCTTTGGACGCGCAGGTAAGTACGGAAGATTTTAGAAATGGAAAAAGGAGGAGTAAGACCCACTTTTAACAAGGTAAGTAGTGAATTAAGTATTTTTTTGAATTTTTTTTAACAGGTATATCTTTTTGAGAGACTTTAAAGACAGGTAAGTTTATTTTTATAACTTTTTAAAAGATTTTAAATTTTTTCAAAAATTTAATTTTTTATTTAAAATGGTTAATTTATTTAACTATACTTATTTTATTTATGTGATGGTTTTTTTTAAAAATTTAATTGAGGTTTAGCTGTTATTTTGGGGGGGTGTAAGATTCATAGATTTCACAGCACTTATGTGAAACTTATGAATGGAAGATGGTGTGCTGCCATTGGCTCTAACTGAGTCACGTGATCCCACAGCTCGCACGAATTCACTACGCCGGTGGGGTACGCAAGCACTGCCCAGCTGATGTCTGGAATATCAAGTTCGTGCGAGCTGGATCTGAAAAAGCACAAGCGGAGTGAGAGATCGCGGGGAAGCCTTACCCCCGCGGGAACAGAGCGAGATCAATTTCTGGGCCATTAAATCTGGAATTAAAAAAAAAGCTGGTATCAGTAATGGTGACCATGGAAACTACCGGATTGTCATTAACAAACCCATCTGGTTCACTAATGTGCTTTAAGGAAGGAAATCTGCCGTCCTTACCCGGTCTGGCCTGTATGTGACTCCAGACCCATAGCAATGTGGTTGACTCTTAACTGCCCTCTGAAATGGCCTAGCCAGCCACTCAGTTGTATTCAAGAAGGCGGCTCACCACCACCTTCCCGAGGGCAATTAGGGATGGGCAATAAATGCTGGCCTTGCCGGCGACGCCCACAACCCGTGAATAAAGACAAAAAAGCTGACTGCACGTCTTCTGCTGCAAACCTTTAATTGGTCTGAGGGCTCATTGGCTTGTATATACTCTTCACAGGCAAATCTCACGCAATTTAGAGCTCAAGGACTTCTAAGGAACATGGGAATTGCTAGACTAGTCTATCTAGTTCGCCTTCTACCATGCTGGTAGTCGCATGATGCAACGATAATGGAGTTGTTGACTAAACATAGCAATCAATTATCAATTAGTCTACAGCAGACCCAGAAATGACGTGAGAAAAACTCTTGTGGTGGAGAACTAGGTCAAAAGTCACCATTTTCCTCCCAAGCATGTTACGCTTACCACATGTCCTGTCTCAAATTACTCACATACTGTATCCCCAACTGTTATTTACTGCAAGAAATCTATCTAATTTGCATTTGACTGAATCAATACTAACAGCTTCCACCATCTCCCTAGGGAGTCTGTTCCATAGATTGACCACTCGCTCACTGAAATATTGTTTCCACAGATTAGTCTCGTGGATATAAGAACATAAGAAATAGGAGCAGGAGTCGGCCATTCGGCCCCTCGAGCCTGCTCCGCCATTCAATAAGATCATGGTTGATCTTTTACCTCAACTCCACTTTCCTGCACTATCCCCATATCCCTCGATTCCCTTAGTATCCAAAAATCTATCGATCTCTGTCTTGAATATACTCAATGACTCAGCATCCACAGCCCTCTGGGGTAGAGAATTCTGAAGATTCACAACCCTCTGAGTGAAGAACTTTCTCCTCATCTCAGTCCTAAATGGCCGACCCCTTATTCTGAGACTGTGACCCCGTGTTCTAGACTCTCCAGCCAGGGGAAACATCCTCCCTGCATCTACCCTGTCAAGCCCTTTAATAATTGGGTGGGAGGTTAAAGAGTTAAAAAACTAGATCCCGACCCCAACCTGCACACTTCCAGTTTTAATGGAGGCGGGATGGGGGGCGGGCAGCCAACTCGATCCTAGGAGGCGGGACGCTTATTTAAATATTATAATGAAGCTGGTGTGCCTGATGGTGATCCACCATTTCCCATTTAACTCTGGCTGGTTGGGTTTCCTAGGCCTCGGGGAACCCACCAGCTAAAGGAGGTGCTGGACTGATGGATTCAGGAGGTAAGTGCCGTTCCACTTACCTCCTTGATCCAGCGTCCCTTCCTTACCCACCCCCCGCGATCGGAGACCCCCCCCCAAGGCCTCTGATCTCCCCCCCTCCCCCGAGCCCACCGATCCCCCTCCCCCTCCCCCCCAAGGCCTTGGATCTCCCTCTGACGTCCCACCTCCCCAGGCCTCCCTCCTTCCTCTGGCTTCTGACCTCAGCCCTGCAGCCCTGATGATCCTCTGGCCCCCGATTGTCCTCCGGCTCCTGACCACCACCCCCTCCCCGATGCTCCTCCGGCCCTGCTTGTCCTCCGGCCCCTGACCACCCTCCCCCCGATCACTCCCTCCCTCCTCTCTGTGGCCTAGTGCCGCAGGCCTACCCGCCCGCAGCCAGCCAGCCTCTCCGTCTGGCTGGCTGCGGGCGGGAAACAGAGCTTTGAAATGCTAATCGGACCATGCCGTTAAATGTGGCAGGGTCTGCAGGAAACGTGTTCTCACAGGTTTCCCAAATGCTTTCTAGCCCCGCCCCCACTCCCGACCCGCCTCCAGATTAAAATTCCGGCCAATATGTTTCAATTCGATCACCTCTCATTCTTTTAAACTCTAGAGAATATAGGCCTAGTCTACTCCATCTCTCCTCATAGGACAATCCCCTCATCCCAGGGATCAGTCTGGTGAACCTTCGTTGCACTCCCTCTAAGGCAAGTATATCTTTCCTGAGATAAGGAGACCAAAACTGTACACAGTACTCCAGGTGTGGACTCACCAAGGCCCTTTATAATTGTAAAATAAAAACAGCCACATATCTTTCCATCTCCTTTTGCCTTGCACCAGCATCCCTTTTGTCACTTAATCTCTCCTGCCTTCCGTCCTATCGCAGACCTTCCCTTTTGTTCTGTCCTCCCCTCCCCCCTTTCCCTGCCCCTACACTTGCTTAAAAACCTGTTCCATCTCCAACTTTTTCCAGTTCTGACAAAGGATCACAGACCTGAAACGTTAACTCTGTTTCTCTCTCCACATATGCTGCCTGACCTGCTGAGTATTTCCAGCATTTTCTGTTTTTATTTCAGATTTCCAGCATTCGCAGTATTTTGCTTTTGTGCCTTTATAATTGTAGTAAGACTTCTTTACTCTTATACACCAATCCCTTTGTAATAAAGGCCAACCTACCATTTGCTTTCCTAATTGCTTGCTGTACCCGCATGTTAACATTCAGTGATTCGTGTACAAGGACACCCAGGTCTCCTCTGTACACCAACATTTCCCAGTCTCTCACCATTTAAAAAATACATGTTCATGTCTCAACAATGAATCTATTCATAAACTCAAAGGTAGAATATGACAAACCAGATTGCTTGGAAAAGTTAAAATACACACTTTAAAAAAGAATGCAAATGCTGATTGGAGTAGTCTGCAAGAAGTTCCTTTACGTTTGACACTTCTCCACAGACGCACTGAGTTGTGCTTGTTATTGCTATTGTACAGCTGGGATAAGACTTACTGACAGTACATGACGGTTCACTATCATGAAAAAAAGGCAAATGCAAAAAATTACTTTAAAACAAATTCTTTGAAATACAGGTTCAGGTTATAGAATCATTGAAATTCACGGCACAGAAGGAGGCCATTCGGCCCATCGTGTCAGTGCCGGCCGAAAAAGAGCTCTCCAGCCTAATCCCGCTTTCCAGCTCTTGGTCCGTAGCCCTGTAGGTCACGACACTTCAAGGGCATATCCAATTACTTTTTAAATGTGATGAGGGTTTCTGCCTCTACCACCCTTTCAGGCAGTGAGTTCCAGATCCCCACCACCCTCGGTGAAAAAAGTTCCCCTCGACTCCCCTCTAATCCTTCTACCAATTACTTTAAATCTTTGTCCCCTGGTTATTCACCTTTCTGCTAAGGGAAATAGGTCCTTCCTATCCACTCTATCTCAGCCCCTCATAATTTAGTAAAGGGCAGATCTAGAACTGATATAAGTAAGTTCTTCTTGACACAAAAGTGGTTAATACAGAGAATGGGTGCAGGGAACGGTAGCATAGTGGTTATGAGACTGGACAACTAATCCAGAGGCCTGGACTAATGATCTAGAGACGTTGGGCTGGATTTTGCCAATGGGGAGCTTTTGGAGGAGGGACTCCCACTTGTCGGGTTTCAGTCCTGCCTCCGTCAACTTCTGGCCAACCCACGCTATTTTCCCTTGATTGACCTTGTTAAGCCCGCCCAGCGGGCTTAGCAGGCCAACTAAGGGAAAGCCGGTTGCAGAGAACGTCAGCGTATGACGTTTCATCTGTCAAAATTTTTTGACAGATGCATTGTCATCGTTAGACAGCTCTCTGAAGCTGTCAAACACTGACATTCTCTGTAGTTTGATGAGTTCTTGAATTCAAGACTCATCAAAACTTTTTATTTAGCAGAAATTAGATGGTTGCTGCATTGGAAAATGCAACGGCCATCTGTCATCTCTGCTGCGGAGGTGCGAGACTCTCCGCATCCCCACCGATTGAAGCCTGCAGGAAGAAACAAAGGTAAGTAAACTTTTACTAACACTTTCCACTTACCTCACATACTCACCTCTCCACACTTGCACCCATCACTTACCTTCACAGCACACTTTTGCACCCCCCCAACCCCCGCAGACCCCCTACTCGCCTCGGTGACCCTGGCGGGGTTTGGAGCCTTCGGGAAGCCCGCACTTGTGTGGGTAAAATGGGGATAATCCTCTTACCTGCCTGTTAACTACCTGTTAACAGGCAGATAAGTGGCACTAATCCCCTTCCTGCCTCCAAGGAGACAGGACCTGGCGCGGGTCGGCTACCCGCCTCCTGGCAATATGACACGGAGGCGGGTTGGGCCCAGGTTCTGCCATTTTCCCGGCAGTCCCGCCTCCATACCCGCCTCCCCAGGGCTGGCAAGATCGCGCCCGTGAGTTCAAATCCCACCACGGCACCTGGGGTATTTAAATTCAGTTAATTAAATAAATCTGGAATAAAAAGCTAGTATCAGTAATGGTGACCACGAAACTATCGGATTGTCGTAAAAACCCATCTGGTTCACTAATGTCCTTTAGGGAAGGAAATCTGCCGTCCTTACCCGGTCTGGCCTATATGTGACTGCAGACCCACAGCAATGTGGTTGACTCTTAACTGCCTCTGAAATGGCCTAGCAAGCCACTCAGTTGTAACAAACTGCTATTCAAAACAAGAATAAGAATAAAATCAGATGGACCACTCGCCACTGGCCTAGGCTCCCACTGTGGACACGGCAACGGCACTCCCAGCCCAGTCGACCCTGCAAGCTCCTTCTCAATAACATTTGGGGACTTGTGCCAAAATTGGGAGAGCTGTCACACAGACTAGTCAAGCAACAGCCCGACATAGTCATACTCATACAATCATACATTTCAGCCAATGTCCCAGACTCCTCCATCACCATCCTTGGGTATGTCCTGTCCCACCGGCAGGGGTGGCGGCACGGTGGTGTACAGTCGGGAAGGAGTGGCCCTGGGAGTCCTCAACATTGACTTTGGACCCCACAAAGACTCATGGCTTCAGGTCAAGCATGGGCAAGGAAACCTCCTGCTGATTACCACATACCGCCCTCCCTCAGCTGATGAATCAGTACTCCTCCATGTTGAACACCACTTGGAAGAAGCACTGAGGGTAGCAAGGGCACAGAATGTACTCTGGGTGGGGGACTTCTGACCGAGCTGGCCGAGTCCTGAAGGACATAGCTTCCAGACTGGGCCTATGGCAGGTGGTGAGAGAACCAACAGGAGGGAAAAACCTACTTGACCTCGTCTTCACCAATCTACCTGTCGTAGATGCATCTGTCCATGACTGCTTGTCCGACATCTATTCTTGGATGAGCTGCAATTTTCTGCAGATAAACAGTGCAAAGCTATTGTCTTCAGTCCCTGCCACGAACTCTATACCCTTGCCACTGACTCCATCCATCTCCCTGGTTCAGCCTGAGACAGTGGGCAGATGTCAGGTGTCTCTCTCTTTTCCTGCTTCATTGTGTCTGGGGAATTGCCAGCTCCCCATGCGCAGTAAAGAAAGGCAAACGTGAGATTAGAGATAAAAACATTAATCGTGAATTCTGGGAATCTGAAATAAAAACAGCAAATGCTGGAAGTGCTCAGCAGGTAAATCAGCATCTGAAAGAGAAAGGTAGGCTCATGTAGACTCATAGAAACATAGAAACATAAAAGATAGGAGCAGCAGTAGGCCATTCGGCCCCTCGAGCCTGCTCCGCCATTTAATGAGATCATGGCTGATCATCCAAATTCAGTACCCTGTCCCTGCTTTCTCCCCATATCCCTTGATCCCTTTAGCCTTAAGAAATATATCTAACTCCTTCTTGAATACATTTAATGAATTGGCCTCAACTGCCTTCTGTGGTAGAGAATTCCACAGGTTCACCACTCTCTGGGTGAAGAAATTCCTCCTCATCTCAGTCCTAAATGGTTTACCCCTTATCCTTAGATTGTGACCCCTGGTTCTGGACTCCCCCGCCATCGGGAACATCCTTCCTGCATCTAGTCTGTCTAGTCCTGTTAGAATTTTATAAGTTTCAATGAGATTCCCTCTCATTCTTCTAAACTCTCGCGAATACAAGCCCAATAGTCCCAATCTCTCTTCATACGTCATTCCTGCCATCCCAGGTATCAGTCTGGTGAATCTTCGCTGCACTCCCTCCATGGCAAGAACATCCTCCTCAGATAAGGCGACCAAAACTGCACACAATACTTAAGGTGTGGTCTCACCAAGGCCCTGTACAACTGCAGCAAGACATCCTTGCTCCTGTACTCGAATCCTCTCGCTATGAAGGCCAACATACCATTTGCCTTCTTAACCGCCTGCTGCACCTGCATGCTTACCTTCAACGACTGGTGCACAAGGACTCCCAGGTCTCGTTGCACTTCCCCTTTTCCCAATCTATTGCCATTCAGATAATAATCTGTCTTCCTGTTTTTGCCACCAAAGTGGATAACCTCGCATTTATCCACATTATACTGCATCTGCCATGCATCTGCCCAATCACCCAACTTGCCCAAATCATACTGGAGTTTCTCTGCATCCTCCTCACAGCACACACACCCACCCAGCTTTGTGTCGTCTGCAAACTTGTCTTACAGAAGTCTTACAGCTGAAATGTTATCTATCTTTCTCTTTCAGATTCTTAGAGTGTCAGCTGTGGCTCAGTGGGTGGGACTTGCTCTGAGTCAGAAGGTTGTGGGTCCAAGTCCCACTCCAGAGACTTGAGCAGAAAGATCTAGGCTGACACTCCAGGGCAGTACTGAGGGAGTGCTGCACTGTCGGAGGTGCCGTCTTTTGGAATGAGACGTTAAACTGAGGCCCCGTCTGCTCTCTCAGGTGGATGTAAAAGATCTCATGACACTATTCAAAGAAGAATAGGGGAGTTCTCCCCGGTGTCCTGGCCAATATTTATCCCTCAATCAACATTACAAAAACAGATTATCTGGTCATCATCACATTGCTGTTTGTGGGAGCTTGCTGTGCGCAAATTGGCCTGCCACGTTTCCTAGGTTACAACAGTGACTACACTTCAAAAGTACTTATTTGGCTGTAAAGCGCTTTGGGATGTCCTGAGGTCGTGAAAGGCGCTATAGAAATGCAAGTCTGTCTTTCATTTCATAGTGCCCTATCATGCTTGACTAGCATCATCTGCTAAGTATAAACTTATGCATTTACGTAAGAAACTTTTAATGAGCAGATCTGAATTCACAAGAAGGATTTTCACAAGCATTCCCTTGAGTAGTTACTCAATGTTTCAATTCTGAAACCTGGCTCCGTGGGCAGAATTTGTTTTAAAACCTGACCTGACAATGTCACTTATTTTCATATGTATGAACTGTTAAGGTCTCCTATAGCACTTTTAAGTAATTTTAGATTAAAAATGTAATTTATTTAAGATGGGGTCTGAAGTGAAGAATAATGATTTTGCCCTTCGTGATATTCTGCGTATACTGCAGCAATTTTTTTCAGCTGTGTGGAGAGAGGTGCAATGACTGATATAGGTTAATGGAGATATAGTTGCTAATTGCACACAAATTGAGGTCTCATTCTAGTCACAGAGAAAGCTTACACAACGAGACCTCATTTCAAGACAATTAAATGGATTTTTTTTCTCATTTTCAAATCAGTATGATAATTATAGATGTAATAAGGCTGCATTTAAATAATTATAATTGAGTAACTGGGCATCCCTTTAACTTGCTCAGTCATCTCATTGATCACCTGCGAACTGGGAAAAACACAGAATAATGGTCAGCACAAAACTATTACATAATATACATGAGCTACGCCATCTCACGCAACATGCTGTGAAATAAATCCCAATATCATTGCATTTCAGATGCTACGGTACAATAGCACATCTGTTCTGGTCACACAACTCAATCTTTCTTGGCCACGAGGCCCTTTCCAACAAAAAAAAACCAACAATGGTAAGTATTGTTAAGTTATATATTGTATAGGGTAACACAATCTGTAACATATTCCAAGGGATTAACGCATCTCAGAGGTCGGGACTGATAAGTCTCTCAACGGATTACTAGCTTGGAACCCACTGCAGATTGTATGCTGTCTTATATTTAATAGAAGTGTTCAAAATTATGAGGGGCTTTGATAGAGTAACGAGGGAGAAACTGTTTCCGCTGGCAGGAGGGTCAGTAACCAGAGGACACAGAGTTAAGGAAATTGGCAAAAGAGCCAGAGTGGAGATGAGGAGAATTTTTTTTTATTCAGCGGGTTGTTATGATCTGGAATGCACTGCCTGAACGCAGATTCAACAGTAACTTTCTAAAGAGAATTAGATAAATACTTGAAGAGGAAAAATAAATTGCAGGGCTACGGGGAAAGAGCAGGGGGAGTGGGACGAATTGGATAGCTCTTCTAAAGAGCCGGCACGATGGGCTGAATGTCCTCCTTTCTGTTCTCTGATATTAAACACAATTCTGTAAGAGTACCGCATAACTTTTGAGCATGGCAGGTGTGACTAAGTTAAGCAGCTCTAGCCCAAATGGTTTATACTATCAGTTTGAACTACCAGTCTATGTGATAGGCACACTGGATTCTCAAAAGCCTTCAACTAAATTTCAGATGGCTAACAGATTTCCCCTGGTGCTGCCCAAGGGTAATCTGGGGTCTGGAGCACAGCTGAGACATGGCCCCGATTTTAACTCCAGCTGGATTCCTCGTTCAGGCCTGAGTTAAAATTACAGTCAGGTCTCAATGATGTCACCGGACCGCCACATGCATATGTAAAGAAGGACCCTGTTGGCTCTGGGCGCGTGTCCTTGCTGCCTGCTCAGGAGAGCAGGTTAAAATTGCAGATGTTGCGATCGTGCCGGCTTTCGGACAGGTAAGGGCCAGGGCGATTTTAACTGCCTACCCGTCAGGTTTCTGATGAGTGAGTAGGGTTAAAATCACCCCCTGAGTTGCTAACCAGGGTCACACCTATAAGGCCACTGGTCCAATTCGGGGTTAATAGGCGATTATAGCTACTCAATGGCTGTTGAGGTGAATCAGAGACAATTGTAACCACTTGTAAAATTTCAAGTTCTGGGCCAGTCACTTTATTATTAAAGATTATTTTGGATCCATAACGAAGTGTGACACTTTGAGGTGTGATGGATGTACGATATCATAGAATGGTAGAATGATACAGCATAGAAGGAGGCCATTCGGCCCATCGTGCCTGAAAGAGCTATCCCATTAGTCCCACTCCCCTGCTCTTTCCCCATAGCCCTGTCATTTTTTTCCCCTTCAAGTATTTATCCAGTTCTCTTTTGAAAGGTACTACTGAATCTGCTTCCACTGCTCCTTCAGGCAGTGCATTCCAGGTCACAATATTATATGTATATTATTTTATTTATCCAATGTTTTCTATGTCAATTTTGGTGGGCTTACAGGCCAGATTTACTCATGTACAAAATCTAAAATTCAGTAAAAGTGCTGTCAGTGTCATGAAAAAGCTCATACACCGAAATAAATTAACATCTTACCGACAGTAACAGTTCAAATAAAAAAATTCTATCTGCAACAGCCAGCTAGAACACCAAATTATTAAAATGCATGACTCTCAGTCCCACATTAACAACAACTTGCATTTATATAGCGCCTTTAACGTAGTAAAACGTCCCAAGGCGCTTCACAGGAGCGTTATCAAACAAAATTTGACACCGAGCCACATAAGGAGAAATTAGGGCAGATGACCAAAGGCTTGGTCAAAGGGGTAGGTTTTAAGGATCGTCTTAAAGAAAGAGAGAGAGGTGGCGAGGTTTAGGGAGGGAATTCCAATGCTTAAGGCCTCAGCAGCTGAAGACATGGCTGCCAATGGTGGAGCGATTATAATCAGGGATGTGCAAGAGACCAGATTGGAGGAGTGCAGGGATCTCAGAGGTTCTTAGGACTGGAGGAGATGACAGAGATAGGGAGGGGCGAGGCCACGGAGGGATTTGAAAACAAGGATGAGAATTTTTAAATTGAGGCATTGTCGGATGGGGAGCCAATGTAGGTCAGCGAGCACAGGGGTGCTGGGCGAACGGGACTTGGTGCGATTTATGATACATTGAAAGGTAAGATTACAAAGCTAAGTGTGCATAAATCATTTCACTCATCACATTTTCTCTGTCCTTTTAATTGTATGTTTTCTTTGTCCTTTTTTGACCCACAATCTGCTAATTCACTCTTTTCCAGATGAAGGGGTGGATGGGGCTCTTCTTATACCAGATACTGTTTCTTTGTAGGATGCAAGTCTTACAATTTTGTGCTGCAATGTTGTGTTTTCTTCAATGCTATGCTTCAATATTTGAGCTCTGGAAATTGCCTGAAGCAGTGAGAGGGAGAGTTGACAACTGTAATGCAAAAATCACAAGATGCACACACATGACGGAGGCCACAGGGCCTATCTTAATTCACCAACGAGAATAAAAGACCGACATTCCCTCCAACACTTCGTCTAACTGACTCGTGGATGAGTCTAAGGTTTTTGTCTCCACAAGAATCTTGAGGCAAGATAATAAATCCCAACCGCAAGATTCAAACAGGAAAATTCAATAATACAAACAAATTAATTACCAACCTTCATATGATACTCCACCTCAGTCTTTCTTTGGAATTTAGCTTTCATATGCATTCTGGTAGGACAATGTTATCATATGCTCACTGCAGACTTGTGACCCCAACACTATACAAGAGCCTCAGCCTCGAACTCATTCTAAGTCTAGAATAACAGATAAAAGAATAATTTCAAATTGACCAACAGTATCCCACCATTCCAAATCAAGGACAAGACAAGGAGAAGAGGATGCTGGGTATAATGTACGTGCAGGATAAATTCACTATATAATTCAAGCCATTCAATCAATCTTAGTTCATCCACCCAATCCCCCAATTGCAGTGTTCAATTGGTACTTAAATGAGTTTGCTGCTACTACCCTACCTGGCAGTCCATTCCATGCATTGATCATGCTTTCTGTGGAAAACCTCCTGATATCAGCCCTAAATCTGCCCTTAGTAGTCTGAACCTATGTCCCTCTGTCCTAATCATGTAGTTTACTTTTAAGTAATTTTCTGCATTTATTTTTTCAATGCCGTTTTATAAGATTATCTCTTCGACACCTGCTTTCGAGACTGAAAAGCCCAAGTATCTTCAATGTTTCCTCATAGCTCAGATCTCTGACCACAAAGAACTAAAGTACAATAATTGGTTATATTAAAAAGTTATTTTCCTGTTGTTACTTTGTCTTCACTTTACAATTCATCACCTCCACATTTTCCAGCAAGTGCCTGCCTTTCTCTTCCGCCAGCTTTATGTCTCTTCTCTGCACGACCTACAATGCTTGAATATCTCCTTTGTGACTCTATGACCAGAACTGGACACAGTACTCAAGATGAGATCTGACCAGAGCACTATGCTGTTTGATCGTGACCTCTTCTGACTTGAAGTTTTTTTATTTATTCATGGGATGTGGGCGTCGCAGGCAAGGCCAGCGTTTATTGCCCATTCCTAATTGCCCTTGAGAAGGTGGTGGTGAGCTGCCTTCTTGAACTGCTGCAGTCCGTGTGGTGAAGTGCTGTGAGGGAGGGAGTTCCAGAATTTTGACCCAGTGACGATGAAGGAACGGCGATATATATCCAAGTCAGGATGGTGTGTGACTTGGAGGGAAACTTGGAGGTGATGGTGTTCCCATGCGCCTGCTGCCCTTGTCCTCCTGGGAAGTGCTGTCGAAGATTCTATATCTGTGGCTGTAGTTCCAACACTTTACTGGCTATGTCGATTGCTGCTCTCCATTGGTTGGACATGTTGGCCTAGAAATTCGATCACACTGTGTCCATTTTACAGGTGTAAAACAGCTGCCTAAGGATCCAATAGGGTGGGTGGCATGCGTACGCTCATTCCATGCGGGAATTGTGTCGCCCACTGTATTGGATAGGGTTCCTCCGTAGGTGTCCAGCGTGCATGCCAGAATCATTTAAAAACCTCATTATCATATTTAAATAAGGGTCCTGCTCTTCTTGTTGGACGCTCTTGTGAAAGTGGTCTGCCCCAGTGCCTGAACCTCCAGGTGATAAACTCACGGTACTGAAGAAAGACCTGCGCCTTTCACAACCACCGAATGTCCCAAAGCACTTTCCAGCCAATGAAATACTTTTGAAGTGTAGTCACTGTTGTAATGTAAGAAATATGGCAGCTAATTTCCGCACAGCAAGCTCCCACAAACAGCAACGTGATAATGACCAGATAATCTGTTTTTAGTGATATTGGTTGAGAGCCAGGACACTGGGGATAACTCCCCTGTTCTTCTTTGAAATAGTGGCCATGGAATCTTTTACGTCCACCTGAGAGAGCAGATAGAAACATAGAAACATAGAAACATAGAATCTAGGAGCAGGAGTAGGCCATTCGGCCCGTCGAGCCTGCTCCGCCATTCAATACGATCATGGCTGATCATCCAAATCCAGTACCCTGTCCCTGCTTTAATCCCCACAGTACACATATCCTACCCTACCCCCGTAACCCCACGTATTTAATTCCCCCTAACATATCCCATCCTATCCCCATAACCCCACATATTTAATCCCCCCTAACACTAAGGGTCAATTTATCATAGCCAAATCAACCTAACCCACACATTTTTGGACTGTGGGAGGAAACCGGAGCACCCGGAGGAAACCCACGCAGACACGGGGAGAATGTGCAAACTCCACACAGATGTAACGTCTCACCCAAAAAACAGCACCTCTGACAGTGCAGCACTCCCTCAGTGCTGCACTGGAGTGTCAGCCTAGATCTTTGTGCTCAAGTATCTGGAGTGGGACTTGAACCCACAACCTTCTGACTCAGAGGCGAGGGTGCTACCAAATGAGCCACTGGCTGGATGGGCCCTTCCACGACCTACAGGTTAGTGGCTGGTTAACGTCTGGGTATTTGATTTTTGCTAAGATGTTTTCTGCTGATGGCGAGACTGCTTTTTTCTGCCTTCACAACAGCTTTACTGCAGACATGGGTGGTCTGGTAGATCTGCCTTTGGGGCTGGAGGATGACGAGGAGCATTCAGGACAGGAGAGAGCAGGAGCAGCTGGGTGTAGAGGAAGGATGAGGACGGCACTGCGCAGGAGACTATATCCACAGCGGGTCTTCAGGGAGCACTTCACCAATCTTAACTTCTATGAGGAGCAATGTCCCGGGCACCTTCGCTTCACCAAGGAGGCGGTTACTGAACTATGCCACTTGCTTCAGCCACAACTTGAGCCTCGAACAAGGGCATGGGCAGCACTGCTTGTGGCTGCCAAGGTCTCCGTGGCCCTTAACTTTCATGCCACAGGGGTAATTCCTGGCTGCAGAAGCTGACATCAGCAACATCTCCCAGTTTGCTCTTCGCTGTTGTTTCAATGAGGTTACCGAGCCTCTGTACGCCAGAAGAAACAGCTATGCTACTTTCCCAATGGACAGAGCAAAGCAGAATGAGAGAGCACTAGGCTTTGCCCACATTACAGGGTTTCCCAGGGTGCGAGGTGCCATCGACTGCACACACATTTCCTTGCGTGCTTCCCCATTACGAGCCTGGCATCTTTCTCAAGAGAAAGGATTCCGCTCCTCAACGTCCAGCTTGTTTGTGACCACTGGCAGCGCATCATGCATGTCTGTGCCCAGTTTTCTGGCAGCAGTCGTGATTCTTTCATCCTGCACCAGTCTTCTGTGCCACCTTCATTGCAACCAGGCTGACAGGTCAGTGGCTGGCTACTGGATGACAGGCTATCCCCTTCAGACATGGCTCACAATTCCTGTCAGGAACCCAGGCACAGCTGGTATTCGAGAGTCATGCAGCCATCAGAAATGTCATCGAGCAGACTGTTTACGAGTTCAAGCAATGCTTCCGCCACCTGAAACCTTCGGGAGGAGTTTTGTAGTAAAGCCCAGACCATGCATCCAGATTTGTGGTCGTCTGCTGCATGCTGCGTAACTTTGCGATACTGTGACTAGTCCTTACCACCACCTGGGCAGCATGAAGTGCAGGAGGAGGAGGAGGAGGAAGAGCAGGAGCAACATCGACCACCAGTGCCCCCTAGCTGCCAGAGTGCTTCACGTGAACCACCCCTCCCTTCCTCAACACATCAACAATCCCGCAATCCTCATCACCACCATCCTTACTACCACCATCTGACTGCCTTCCTTCAGTCCAGCCTTATGGGTCTTGCCCTCACCTCACTACAAATTAACACCAACACCAAATCCAGAACAAAAAAAATCCAACTCAATTCTATCTGTGTATAATATGTAACAGGAATAATAAAGAATCAACCTTGCCACTTGGGCACTGCATTCATCCAGTGAGATTTGCTCCGATGTAAAAGTGAAAGTCCAAGTGATCTTTCCTCGCTTCTGAATCAGAAGACTCAAAACCATCACCTAAATTTCAAGACTTTATGGTGTCTACATGCAAACCATTACAACAACAACTTGTATTTATATAGCACCTTTAACACAGTAAAACATCCCAAGGCGCTTCACGGGAGCGTTATAAAACAAAATTTGACACCGAGCCACATAAGGAGAAATTAGGGCAGGTGACCAAAAGCTTGGTCAAAGAGGTAGGTTTTAAGGAGCGTCTTAAAGAAGGAGAGGTAGAGAAGCGGAGAGGTTTGGGGAGGGAATTCCAGAGCTTTAGGCCAAGGCAGCTGAAGACACGGCCGCCAATGGTGGAGCGATGAAAATCGGGGTCGTGCAAGAGGCCAGAATTGGAGGAGCGCAGAGATCTCCATTACAATCATAAAGACTGTAGTAGAGAGGGCTGAGATTGTTGGAGTCTATGTCCAGGCATTGCCTGAGGTTGATGTTGTTGACTCAGTAAGTTGAAGTCAAGGTTTGGATTAAACATTCAGGGCTGAGTTCCATTACTCTAGGGTATGTTGGCAAAGGTGTTAACCCATCGGCAATGTTTCAGTTATTCTATTTGGGAGTGTGTTAAAATTGCAGAAACGTTAGACTTGCATAAAAAGTATAGGGTCAGAGATTATTCCTTCAGTGGACAAGAATGTTTCTTTTATATTTGGAAAATTGGGACAAAAATAAATGAATAATTAGGCTACCTAGCTTGCGTATTGATGGTGTTTATTACATACATAGCCAACAGTCCATGGATGAGTTGAGCACTATGGTACTTGGCTGCTGCTGTAGCAGACAGAACCTCCTTCTTAGAAGGAATAATATATCTTTGGCAGCACCCAGGCACCACATTAAACCAACTTATGCCCCCTGCTTCACAGTGCACAGGAAAATGGAAATGAGGTGCGAAATGAAGGGGCAGAACAAAAATGATTTGCATCATGGCAACAGGAGATTGCTTTGGGAAACATCCCCCCCACCCCGCCCCCCCCCCCCGAACGTAAGGACCTGGCACATAGCCCTTCCCCAGTGACATCCTCTTGGAAAGCATTCAAGGGTTGTTTTTAGTTTTAGCTTGTGGCAGAAATACAGGAATCACAAACTGCACTTCTCTGTATTTCAAAGACGCATTGTTGCTCTATCAATGCGACTCAGTTCACACTTACCAGGTTTATAATCCATAAAATGTATTAAGACGTGACTGGTAATGTGACAATGCCGTTATATCAGCACCACAGAAACAACACAGCATTCAAAAAGAAGTTCGTTATCAGAAGTTTAGAAGGGGAAACATTGACAAAACAATTTTCATTTACAGGCTTCCTAAGCAGCCGGAAAATGGAGCTTTGAGAACGGGCTCTTCCAGGATCTGAAAACACCAACAATACAGCAACGCTCCTGTAAATACTTCCATGTTTGACTCACACAACAATTATGTTACTACCAGGTGTCAAGCGTGTAACTTGCCACTTGTTGAATATTAAATACGTTTTTGCAAGACAAATATAGTGGATATGAGGCCGGATTTTCCGACCCCCGTGGGTGTGTACGAGGTGTGTACTCACCCGTAGGGGCCGCGCGAGTGCCGGTTTCAGGCAGGCGAAGCGCAGGCGCTAAAGCCCGGCACTTGCGATCTGCCAAGAATCCTCTTGACAGATCCTGCGCCTGCCCGGGAGAAGGGCCTCCGCGGGTGGAGAGTTGCGCTTTTTGCACAACCTCCGCCCGCTGAAAGACCACAGAACTCTTACGCCTGGTGAATGCATAATTTTTAAATTTATAAATGAGTTATCAAATTTAATTTTTCTATTTTTCAGCACTCTTAAGCTGGACAAAGCAGGCCTGCTTTGACCAGCTTAAGAGTGTTGCTAAATAGAAAAATAATATTTGATAACTCATTTATAAATTAAAAATACTCTTCAAAAAGGTAATTTATTTTTAGCCCCGTAAAAACATTAAAAAAAATTCTTCAATTTTTTTTTTAATTAAATGGAATTTTAATTAATTTTAATTATGTAATTGAAAAAAAAATTATTTAATGTTTTAGTGTGTTTTTAAATGTGATCCCCATTCGTACTTTTGACAGTTCTGTGCCTACAGACCTGTCAAAAGTTTGAAGGGGGATTCCCTTCTTTGATTGGTTCGCCTGGCCCACGTGATCCCAGGGGCACTTGTGAACCGCCTGCGCCCCGGGGATACCTGGGCCTCTGCGCATTTCCAACAGGAGAGGCCCAGGATCGCGAGCCTCGGGATCTACGGAACCAGCAGGTAGGTTCGTAGATTTTTTTCCGATCGGAGGCATCCGCCCACTGGAAGCGGTATCTTTAGAAAAGTTTGAGAATTAGCGCCAGGCGCTGATGCTTTCAACTGCATGCAAAATTAATTCTCACTGCTCAAAGAAATGATTGGAGTGCGAATTCAAGTCTTAAACACTCACACCCACATCTCACGCCTCACACACAATGAGAGCTATTCAACTATGGCAGGCACAAGGGTCATTAGTTATTTGAATGAATGTGATATGTGTGATATGTTTATATGTAAATGTATTAATGGAGTTTGCAATATTTTGTGGTCTCTCTCATTTGACCTTTGCGCCCAGGAGGATGCTGTGATATGGCATGACACAGGGATGGTATGATGGGGATCTGGTGAGCAAAAGGGATCTGGGGTTTAAGTCATCCTGATGTGAGGCTGGAGGTCTGTTTGGAGGAGGTGGCAGAGTTCTGTGACCACTACCTTGGTGATGCGGAGCCGTCTAATACACTGCTCCTCGCTTAATTGAAGGTAGAAGTGCTGTCGGAAAACCCTTGGAGGGTAAGGCCTCCTGGTGAGAGCCCTGATGTCCCTCCTCATCTCTCTGCCTACCCTCCCTCTGCCGTAGATCCTGGAGGGTGAGGTGGCATGCCAGTACAGCCCCCATTAATGTTGCCAAGTGTAGCAGTTTGAATCTTTGAGCAATAAATGTAGCTACTTTGCAGATGCCAGAAGATTGCTGATACAAAAGAAGCTTGAAATTACTCATACAAACTGTTGCACTGGGTGAAACTGACAAGAAACCACTGAAACTAACCTGCCCTGACAGTTGCGAGTGATTAATGCTGATGCCTTTAAATAACATTGCTGGAGCCGGCTTCCTGCAGCTGCACGCCAGCTCTCCCTGTTGCTGTCTGGTCGAGGCGCTAAGGTAATTGGCAACAATTAATTTTCCAGATCGGGCGCCCAGTGAGTGTTGCACACTCACTGACGTCACAATTTGTCTGCCGTCCCTGACGGTACCTTGTACTGGAGGCGCAACGGGGGGGCCGAATTTGCTGTGTGGCACTGGATTCGCCTCGACCTGGTGCTAATGCATCAGCTCCCCGTTGCTGCCATCTACAGGTGCTAACAGGAGGCGCTAAGTTACCGAGTTCTTCCCCCAATAATTCTGCAATGTTGTGTCTCCCCAGAAGATTGCCTGTCTATCCCATTACCACTACCTGAACCCTAAATCAGCTCAAGGGTCGATCTGACGAATGTTATCCTCATCAATTTGGTGGTGTTGGTTGAGGGAGAAATATTGGCCAGGACACTGGGGAGAATGCCCCTGCTCTTCTTTGAAATAGTGACACAGGATCTTTTATGTCCACCCTAGAGGGCAGACGGTTTAACGTCTCATCCGAAAAACGGCACCTCCGACAGTGCAGCACTCCTGCAGTACTGAACTGGAGTGTCGGCCTAGATTTTGTGCTCAAGTTATTTATGTACACAGATGGTATTAAACAGGTGTCAGTTGCATTCCAATTTTTAATTAAATTGCACAGTAGCACAGTACCCAGATTATATTCTGTGACTCATCAGATCTTTGCACCTGCACATTTGTGGGGAAGCACTGAATAGAGGCCAGAGAATCATACAGTACAGAAAGAGCTCTTTGAAAGAGCTATCCAATTAGTCCCGCTCCCCTGCTCTTTTCCCATCGCCCTGGAAATGTTTCCTTTTCAAGCATATACCCAATTCCCAGCTGCATATCTGTCAGTGGTACAGAGTGGCAGAGGGTAATAACAGCAAGGATGGGGAGGAAGGAGTCTCACACTTCCCAGTGACTGGTTAAGTCAGACATTGGCGGTAACCTGGGAGCAAGCTGCTTGCTCAGAATCTGCTCAGCCACAAGAGGAGGCCGTCACAGGAGGAAATAGCCTATTCTGGCCTTTTGTACATCCCCGATTTAAAATGCTCCACCATTGGCGGCCATGCCTTCAGCTGCCGAGGTCCTAAGCTCTGGAATTCCCTCCCTAAATGTCTCCACTTCTCTCTCCTCCTTTAATGTCCAAAAATGTGCGGGTTAGGTTGATTTGGCTATGATAAATTGACCCTTAGTGTTAGGGGGGGATTAAATATGTGGGGTTATGGGGATAGGATGGGATATGTTAGGGGGAATTAAATACGTGGGGTTACGGGGGTAGGGTGGGATATGTGTACTGTGGGGATTAAAGCAGGGACAGGGTACTGGATTTGGATGATCAGCCATGATCGTATTGAATGGTGGAGCAGGCTCGATGGGCCGAATGGCCTACTCCTGCTCCTAGATTCTATGTTTCTATGTTTCTATGTTAAGACGCTCCTTAAAACCTACCTCTTTGACCAAGCTTTTGGTCACCTGCCCTAACATCTTATATGACTCGGTGTCAAATTTTGCTCATTTTTGAGAGCACTCCTGTGAAGCGCATTGGGACGTTTTATTACGTTAAAGGCGCTATATAAATATAAGTTGTCGTTGAAAGAAAATCGGGATTAAGAAAACAATCCACCCCACAGAAAGAAATGAGCAGCTGATTGCAGTGCAGCTCACAGCTGCCACCTTGAAGACATTCACTGTTCCAACACAAAAGCACATAACACCACAAGTAACGAATTAGACTTCTTTAACAATACTGTATTTTTTTTCCCCTGACATTAAGTCCCTGATGAGTTGAACTTTGCTGCAGCTCCATAACTGGGAGAAATGAAACAAACGCCCAAAGTGCCTCTGGCTCCGACTTCATCAACCACTGATGTGAACGCTCACTGTTCTTTGTTTGATCCAGAGCTGAGCTTTCAACCCCACATCCAGCCTGTCACTGATTGCCTTCTTCCACCTCCAGAACATTGCCTGTCTATCCCACTGCTGCTTACTGAGCCCCCAACCACACCTTAATCAGCTCAAGCATCAATCTGTCTAATGTTCTCCTCGTCAGCTTCTGTCCAGCACAAACCGCAGTTAACTCTGCAGCTCGAGTCCTCTCCTGCAAAGAGTCCCATCAACTATTAACCTTTTCCTTGTTGAGTTCTACACCCTCCCTGTGCCTCAAAAAAAAATCGATTTCAAGATATTCATCTTTAAACCTCTCCATGTCATTGACAATGACTCATTGGGGGAGAAATTTGGTATCGCCCCATTTGGGGCGCTATTATCAGCCGGGTGCAAAGTTTAGCGCCTGGCGCTAATTATCGCCTCCGACTGCAAACTTGGCCTCTATCGCCCCTGGAGGTGATTGGAGCGCTAAATCAGGCGCTAACGTCGAGGAGCGAGGCGCTACCTCAGAGCGCTGGTGAAGGCCAGGTGATGTCAGTTAGCAATGGAACACAGACAGACTGGCGCCGGCCAGTTCTTAAAGGGGAGGGTCGATGTTGCTGTCCAGTCACATCCTGCTCATTGCAGCCTTGAATCTTGGCCTGGAGAGACCTGTACATCAATTGTGCTGGAACCACCAATGGATAGGGCCAGGGAAAGAGCTCGGCGCTTAGGAACCTCAGAAGTGGTGCTGAGGGCCAAAACTCCTTAGGACAGTGTTAAATCTTTCCAGACGTCTCTCTCCCTCTCAACCTGCGTGTACCAAAAAACTTTGCCGACAAGAAAAGGCAGGAAGTGGTCGCCTTTAAATAGCGCTCCCCCAGCCCCTTCCCGACTGCAAAACGTTCCCCTCTACCTGTCGTTGCTAGCAGCAGGCGGAAAGGCAGGGGGCGCGACACAATATCCGGTCCGGGGCGCTACCGGAGCGTTGCACGCTCGACTAACATCATGATCTGCGGGCGCAGGAGATCGTGGCGGTAGTGTTTAGCACTGCCACAAAATGTCTGGTCAATTTCGCGAGCGGCGCAAACATCGCCGTGCTCGGGCGCCAGTTGCTTTGCGCCCGGCGCTAATCAACCAAATTTTTCCCCCATTGTCCCTCCCTATTTGAGGAACTTTCATCAAGTATATGACCCAACATGCACCACCCCATTCCTCTGACTCCGAATTACTGCTAGTTCTCTGCATTCACTACTCCACCACTGGAGACCGATCTCTCAACCATTACAACCCCACCCTCTCGAATTCTCTTCATAAATCATTCCTCCTTGCTACCTGTCTACACAAGACTTCTAACAATCTATCTCTTTAACCGTGCCTTTGGTCTTTCCCCTATCCCAACCAAATGCCCTCACTTGCTATTTGGTGTGCATTTCTCCTCTTGGTAATGTGCTCGGAGATGTTATCCTAAGTGAGGAGCGTTCATTAAATAAAAGTTGTTGTTTTCACTGCAACTCCCTATGGTGTTTCATTCCATGGCAACAAAATGGTGTCATTCTGCAGTCCAGACAACATCGTTATGAGCTTAATGTGAAACAATCAGTCAGCCACCTACAGTCTCACTCATTTTATGTACGCTACTGTTGTAAATCCAGTATCATTTAAACACAGCCCCGATTTTAACTCCAGCTGGATCCCCCGCTCAGGTCTGAGTTAAAATTACACAGTCGGGTCTCAATGATGTCATTGGGCCACAACATGCATGTGTAAAGAAGGACCCTGTTGGCTCCAGGCGCCTGTCCTTGCTGCCTGCTCAGGAGAGCAGGTTAAAATTGCAGATGTTGCGATCAGGGCGGCTTTCGGACAGGTAAGGGCCAGGGCGATTTTAACTGCCCGCCGGCCGGGTTTCTGCTGAGCGAGTGGAGTTAAAATCACCCCCTGTGTAGAATCTACTCCTGATAATTCAAAGTCATGTTTTCCACAATTGTGCTTTAAATTATCCAGTAATTCAAATTGACCGATGAAACTAAAATGGCAATGTAAAGAAAAAGTGCAAAAAATACAAATTATTCAAATTAACCAACTTCAAATTAACAGAGCAGACTGCAGTGCAATCAGCCTCTGTAACTCTTGTCAACTTTCCATCTTTATCATTAACTCATGATTTTGTTGCCTGTAGGTTAGGTGGCCAATGGTATAATGTTAATAAAGCACCAGAGAATTGTGTACCCAAGACCAAAAACAACTGTCAAGGTCTCAACTTCAACTTTTTCTCGCCTCTGAGTCAGGAAAGTTGTGGGTTCAATTCCCACTCCAGGGACGTGGTCACATAATCCAGGCTGACACTCCAGTGCAGTGCCGAGGGAGTGCTGCACTGTCGGAGGTGCCGTCCTTCGAATGAGACATTAAACCGAGGCCACATCTGCCCTCTCAGGTGGATGTACCACGGCACTATTCCGAGAAGAGCAGGGGGAGTTCTCCCCGGTGTCCTGGGGCCAATATTTATCCCTCAACCAGCATCATTAAAGCAGACTATCTGGTCATTATCACATTGCTGTTTGTGGGAGCTTGCTGTGCGCATTTTGGCTGCCTCGTTTCCCTGGCTGTAAAGTGAAAGGTGCTATATAAATGCAAGTCCTTCTTCTTTTTAGCAACCAAAGCTCAGAAGAAAAAGTGAAGTAAATATTAACTGCATGTTCCTTGAGTAATGAAAAAATGATATTGGAAATAATGGCTGGAGTTTTCCGTAGCTGGGCGGGTCAGGTGCGGGTGGTCGCCATGGCAGGTCGCGACCCCGTTCCTGATTCCATGCCGCTCCTCAGATCGACTTTGCGTTAATGGGGTCTATTTAGGCCGCCCTGCGCGCTACCCGGCCCTAGTAAATGGTGTGGGTCTGATGATGTCAGCGATGACAGGGTTTTCAGCAAGGATATTTAAAGGAGCCATGGCCACATTGCATTTGAAGGTTCATCTAGGAGTGTGCAGTCACTGCACTGCACCATTGGAGTGCTGGAAGGAGTGCTAAATATGACTGCACTGAGATGGAGGGCTGCACCCAAGTTCTCCGGTGACTCCCTCCATATACTTGTGGAGGGAGTCAGAGCACGCAGGGAGGTCCTCTTCCTTCTAATGGGTGGAAGAGATCTCCCCAGGAGACCAAAAGAGCCTGGCTCCAAATACCAGAGGAGGTCAACAGCAGGGATGTGGTCAGGAGGACCTGGGTGCAGGGCCGCAAACGTTTCAATGATCTCATTAGATCAGGTAGATGAGTACAAAACCACACTCATCTTCATCCTGCTTTGCCTCTCATCACATCCCCATCACTCTGCCATCCCAATCCTGCTGCTGCACATCCTTACTCACACCAACATACCTTGCATGTTCACCCATCCCTCTCTCTCTATCTACATTATCACATCCCCATCTGACTAGCCACCTCTCACACTCACCCTCATCCTAATGCAAACATACCAACTAACAACACACAAGGAGGCCACTTGGCATTGCCTCCCACGCCATCATAGTCACCCTCTACAGATGTAACCCACTCATTCCTTACACTCATTCCATCACTCTCACTCAACCTTCTCTTCTTTCCCTCTTTGCAGGAAAAGAAAGCCCACAATAAGAGGGAGAGGGAGAGAACTGGAGGTGGAACGCCATCATTGGCCACCCTAACATCAGCAGAGGAGGCTGCCTTGGACGTTTCTGGAGTCGCCGAGCAGCTGGAGGTGGGAGACAGGAGAGGGCAACATCTCAGCAACCTGGTGACAGAATTACATATCATACAGCGACATGTCATACATCAGTCACTCATATGGGGACTGATGTCAGCAGCCACTGAATGGCCATCATGTGCATAATGGTATCTGTACCCATTCTTCATATGACATATTTAACTCATCTCTTTACTCTCCCACAGGTCCATCAAGAGCCCCCCCTCCCCCACACTGTCCAGGAGGAAGAGGAAGACGACTCCTCAGAGGAGCCTCCAGCCTCTGAGGCGCACCGTCACCAGACATAAGCGCACCCAGCACCAGTGCAGATATCCACACCTCAGTGGGTCCCACGCGAGATATAGTGTTGTCATCTAGTGTCTCACAACTCAAAAGTGAGCAAGAGCAGATGATGGAGACAGGGACAGCAGTGGAGACTCCTCGCCAGAGGGCGCATGACTCTCCCAGCTCTGCTCAGCTGCATGCAGACGCTGAGCCTCGGGGGCCATCCAGAAAGAGGGCGATCCTGGAGGTGCAGGAAGAAGTGCAGGGGGCTCTGACAGATTTTGCGAGCGCGATGTCTGCAAATGTGCAGAGAATGGAGGAGTCCATCTCCAACATGTGCACCACCGTGTCACAGGCGATGGTGACTGTAGGCTCTTCCATAGATAGGATGGCCACCTGCATGGAGCATATGGTCTCTATGGAGAATAGATGGCAGAGGCTCATAGACCTCCTCTATAGGAGGGAGGTTAACGTAGACTTGGGTCCTCATGGCCTGACTGCTGTGCAGCAAGGCGCTCTCCAGGGATGATGATGAGAGGAGACATGCAAGTGGGGGCTCCTTTCAAAGCGCTCACACTTCTCCCTTGTTGCTACTCCCTCAGTCAGAGCCCCAGATGCCTCCTGGGATCGCGATGGCCAAGTCTGCCCCTGCACAGTCGCAGGAGGAGCAGACTTTGGCCGGGCCATCAGAGGCTCCAAAATCCAGAGCTCGTCCGTCAAAAGCATCTAAGCAGTCGCAGCAGGGAAGTGAGCAGGCTGCTTCCACCTCTGCTGAAACCACGGAGGTAGCACCTCATAGAAAGACGTGTAAGAGAAAGATGAAACACAAGTGTAGCCACTTGGGTGTTTTGGTAAATGTTTCTGTAAAGTTTCCGTTACTGTGATGTCACACATAAAAATCTTTATTTTCACCACCTTCTGGTCATGGACAAATTTGTGTGCACCTTTGGAAGTGGCTTAGTGAGTTGAAGTGAATGGTGAGACATAACGTTACTTCCAGCAATGGTGGTCAGTGTGAAAGTAATGGCTTGGTCATTGTAGGGATGCTTTATGGTGTTGCTGTGGGGTGGGGGGAACCTGGCGCAGCATGTGGCAGCCAAATGGGTGTAAAGCGTAAAGTTAGGTAAATCTGGCCATGATGAGCCCATCCCTGGCCTCCCGGGTGATGGTGGGATCTGGACTGCAGGTTCCTCTTGCTCCTCATCTTCCAGCTGATGCTTCTCCTCTGAAGAGGCTGTGCACTCAGAGCCTCGCTCCTCATGCAGCGCTAATCCTCGCTGCTGCGCTATATTGTGCAGGGTGCAGCAGACCACAATGATTCTGGAGACCCTGGCTGGTGCATACAGAAGGGCTCCTCCAGATCTGTCAAGGCATCTGAAGCGTATTTTCAGCATATGCTCTATGACACATCTGGTGAAAATGTGGCTTTCATTATAGCTCTCCTGGGCCTCAGTACAGGGCCTCCTCAAGGGTCATGAGCCACGTCTTCAGTGGATAGCCCTTGTCTCCAAGCAGCCAGCTGGAAAGTCTGTTTGGAGGAGCGAAGAGCTGAGGGAGGGTGGACTGATGAAGGATGAAAGAGTTATGGCAGCTGCCAGGGAATTTGGCACACACATGCATGATGATCTTCCTATGGTTGGAGACGAGCTGTACATTGAGAGAGTGGAAGCCCTTGCGGTTGACAAAGACTCCTGGGTGATGATGGGTTGCCCTGATGGCCACATGTGTGCAGTCGATGATGCCCTGCACCCATGGGAAGCGAACCAGAGCGGCAAAGCTGAGCGCTCGCTCAGTAACACTGGCTTCATCAGTGGCAAAGTTGATGTAATTGGCTGACTTGTCAAACTGGGCATCGGTGACCTGTGTGAGGTATCTTTGGGTGGCCGACCGTGAGATGTCGCAAATGTCTGCTGTTCCCTGGAAAGAGCCTGAGGCGAAGAAGTTAAGGACATTGGTAACTTTGACAGCCTGTCCACCTACTCCTCTGGGATGCAGGTCTTGCTCCAGCAATGTGTAAATGTCTGCGATGGCCTGGCGCGATAGCCTGAGCCTCCTTTGGCACTGCTGCTCTGTCATGTTGAGGAAGCTCATCCTCTGCCTGTATACCTTGTGTTGGGGGTATCACCTCCGGTGCAGTGCAGCCCTGCGCTGATGCCCTCTGTCCTGTGCAGCATCAGTATGGCGAGGAGAAGGTTGGTGGTGTTGTTGCTGGTGCTGCTGGTGTGCCTGGTGTTGGGGCTCATCGTGGTCGGATTCTGAGGACCAAGGTGAGACAGTATAAACGGCACCCATGCTGATGGAATAGATGGCAAGTAGAGATGACAGAAGCAATCTGTCAATGATGTGCTAGGTTCTACCAATGAGGTGACATTGGAATGATGACTTTGCTAGAAAGCTAAATCTGTGCTGGCAATGCAGTCAGCAACAGCCTTTGCCTGAGGAAAGTGATCAGCTGTGAGGTGGGAGTATTTATAGTACATTTCACGCTGTGCACTAATGAGCTGGATCAATGGCCACTCAACTTCCGCCTCAGGTTGACAGACGTGGTTCCCGAGCTGCGTGGTCATCCAGTGAAATTTGAAAGGCAGGGTTAAAAAGACACTGACAGGTACCTAATAATGATTTTAATTCGCCCGCTCGCCGCTGCCGTTCGGGTCGCTGCTGCGCCGACAAACACACCTGAGGGAAAGGCGTGTGGGGGCAGGATGACGGCAGGTTCCCGACCCGCTGCAAGATATTTCAAATTTCCCACCTGACCCGCCTCCGATCGCGCCCTGCACGGGACCCACAGAAAATTCCGGCCAATGCTTCTGCTTCCTAAGTTCAAAAACCTATCCCAATAAATAGAGTGCTATTCAGTTAATCCTAACAGCTGTCACTGCAAGAAAAAAAAAATTCATACCTTTTAAGAGATCAACCAAAGACTTTGTAAGCTGTCTATTAGACAAAAATGAAATAAATTATCTTTTAAGTTGCAGTGTGGGTGCTAATGATATTCCAGTGTAGCTACGACTATACTGCAGTGCAGCAGGAGGCTCCAAAACAGAAATGAACCGATCACTGGTTGAATCAGGGTAGCTGAAGCAAGCATCAGACCACGGGACATCTTTCATGTTCAGACAGGTACGCCAGTACAAATTTCTCAAGTCCTTTGGCGCTCTCAGAAACCGCTGGGGTTAAAATTAAGCTGTCCGTTCACACTCTGCACCCCGTTGTTATGTAACCTAATTTACAGAAGAATAATGGTACCAATGAATCAGCATAGCAGTTGGAAAAACACTGAGCAGGAAGGGGATAAGGTCACCGGTGCTGTAAATCAATAACTTTTCCATTTGTTTTTGCATCAATGCAGACTCCCTGTTGAACAGGACACGTGAAGAAAAGCTGCTTCCATGCTCTGCCTGAAAGTGGAAGCACTTTTCCACAGAATTACTCCCCAAACTACCTCTTGGTTTCTGCAAATCGGCCTCCTACTTAGAGACCCGTATCAAATTTCCGAAAACTCTGTTAAGTCAAAAATAAAGGAAACCTTGGCCCAGAACTTCCTTGGAGCCGCTCCCGCTCCACTGCCACAACTGCGCCGGAAGTGCCCTGTAAACCCCATTTATGGGTGTAAATGTGGTGTTAGCCGTGGCTCAGTTGGTAGCACTCTCGCCTCTGAGTCAGAGACATGAGCGCTTAATCCAGGCTGCCGCTTCAGTGCAGTGCCGAGGGAGTGCTGCACTGTCGGAGATGCCGTCTTTCAGATGAGACGTTAAACCGAGGCCCCGTCTGCTCTCTCAGGTGGACGTAAAAGATCCCGCGGCACTATGTCAAAGAAGAGCAGGGGAGTTATCCCCGGTGTCCTGGCCAATGTTTATCCCTCAATCAACATCACTAAAAAAGAGTTTACCTGGTCATTATCACATTGGCTGTTTGTGGGAGCTTGCTGTGCGCAAATTGGCTGCCGCGTTTCCTACATCACAACAGTGACTACACATCAAAAAAAGTACTTCATCGGTTGTAAAGTGCTTTGGAACATCCTGAGGTCATGAAAGGCGTTGTATACAAGTTCTTTCTTCCTTAAATGTTGCGTAAATATATGCAGTTTCCACGTCTATTGAGGTGGGGCAGAGCTCCGAGTAAATTTGTGCTCCACGATGCATGAGTAACATTCCATCCCAAGACATCTTCAGCATTTTTCCGAACATACAAAGACGAAGGACAGGAAAAGACCAGCGGGTCCATTTTGCTGGTCTCATGCTGTCATGGCGCAACTTATGCACACCTTGACCCCCATCAAACAGGTATGGAATTTCCTGGGAGAGGCAGAGAGAAAAAAAAAATCTTAGGCTAATTTAGGAAAAAGAAAACTGAAAGCGGTCAAACAGGTTGCAGGAGACCACGTTGCCTGGGGAGGCACATCCCCCAATACCCACCTACCTGCTATACGTGGTTATGTTGGCCACACTCAGGATCTCGCCCGGCTCCCTTCTGAATGCTTCCAGTGAATCCTCACCGCACAAGCCAGCATGTTCCAGAGACCAATCAGCCCCTGTGAAAAGACGTACCTCCTGACATCTAGCCAAGTTCCACGCTTATCTAACTTATTCCCTAGTCCTCCCTATCGCGTTTAAACAAGTCTATCCTGGTCCTCCCTATCTCGTTTAAACAAGTCTATCCTGGTCCTCCCTATCTCGTTTAAACAAGTCTATCCTGGTCCTCCCTATCTCATTTAAACAAGTCTATCCTGGTCCTCCCTATCTCATTTAAACAAGTCTATCCACATGGCTGAATCTAATCCTTTCATTATTTTAACAATTAAATATCCTTGAAGTCCGCTGTTTGTTTTTTAAAAAAGAGTAAAATCCCCCAGCTCTGGCTAACTCAGGGCCTTTAAACAAAGCAACAATCTAGCGGAAATTTAAACAGAAAATGCTGGAAATACTCAGCAGGTCAGGCAGCATTTGTGGAGAGAGAAACAGAGTTTACGTTTCAGGTCGATGACCCTTCGTCAGAACTGGAAAAAGTTGGAGATGAAACAGGTTTTTAAGCAAGTGTAGGGGCAGGGAAAGGGGGGAGGGGAGGAGAGGAAAGAACAAAAGGGAAGGTCTGTGATAGGATGGAAGGCAGGAGAGATTAAGAGACAAAAGGGACGATGGTGCAAGGCAAAAGGAGATGGTAATGGGACAAGTTAAGAAACAAAAGATGGCTCTAGATGAAATGTAAATGGCAATGGCAGAATGATCGACAGCTGCCATGTGAGAGAGAGAAAAAAAATAGAAAAAAAATGATAGGGGCCGAGGTTATGATCTGAAATTGTTGAACTCACACAGTGTTGAGTCCAGAAGGCTGTAAAGTGCCTAATCGAAAGATGAGGTGCTGTTCCTCGAGCTTACACTGAGCTTCATTGGAACAATGTAAGAGGCCGAGGACAGTGAGGTCAGAGTGGGAGTGGAGCGGGGAATTAAAGTGACAAGCGACCGGAAGCTCGGGGTCACCCTTACGGACTGAACGGAGGTGTTCCGCAAAGCGGTCACCCAATCTGCGTTTGGTCTCCCCAGTGTAGAGGAGACCGCATCGTGAGCAGCGAATACAGTATACTAAATTGCAAGAAGTGCAAGTAAATCGCTGTTTCACCTGGAAGGAGTGTATGGGGCCCTGGACAGTGAGAAGGGAGGAGGTAAAAGGGTTGGTGTTGCATCTCCTGCGCTTGCACGGGAAGGTACCGTGGGGAGGGGAGGGGCTGTTTGAAGAGTGGACCAGCATGTTGTGGAGGTAGCGGTCCCTTCGGAATGCTGAAAGGGGAGGTGAGAAGATGTGTTTGATGGTGGGATCACGCTGCAGGTGGCGGAAATGGCGGAGGATGATCCGTTGAATGTGGAGGCTGGTGGGGTGAAAGGTGAGGACAAGGGGAACCCTATCGTGGTTCCAGGAGGGAGGGGCAGGGGCGAGGGCAGAAGGGCGGGAGATAGAACGGACACGGTCAAGGGCCGTGTCAACCACAGTAGAGGAGAATCCTTGGTTGAGGAAAAAGGAAGACATGTCGGAAGCACTGGTATGGAAGGTGGCATCGTCAGAGCAGATGCGGCGGAGGCGGAGAAACTGGGAGAATGGAATAGAGTCCTTACAGGAAGCGGGATGGGAGGAAGTGTAGTCCAGGTAGCTGTGGGAGTCAGTGGGCTTATAGTGAATGTTTGTCAATAGCCTATCCCCAGAGATGGAGACAGGGAAGTCGAGGAAGGGAAGGGAAGAGTCGGAGATGGACCATGTGAAGGTGAGGGAAGGGTGGAAATTGGAACCAAATCTAGCGGCCCTTGCCTGAAGCATTATTAGGGCTTCAGTATCATCCTCCATATAAAGGGAACCAAAACTGGACAGAATATGCTAAAATAAAGCCTAACCAAGGTATTATACAAAGACAGCATAGTATTTTTTTGTTTTGTATTTTATCGTCCTGGCAATACATCCCAACACTATTTACTTTTGCGGCATCGGTTGAGGACCTTCCTGTACAATAGCACCCAAGTTTTTCTCCCACTCAACAGGTTTGAGCATGCAACCCTTGCATGGAGTACACGTGTTTGGTATTGGCCCTGCCCACGTGCATAACACTACAGTTATCTATATTAAATGACGTCTTGGCAGATTATAGGCCCATTCCACCCCCACCTCAAACCAATCACATCTAGATCTCCCTGTTATCTATTTTTCTCATCTAAGGTCCTAAGCTTTGTATCATCTGCACGTTTTTGTAATATATATTTACTAAGCTTGCTAGTGTTGGCTGTGGCTCAGTGGGTAGCACCCTCGCCTCTGAGTCAGAAGGTTGTGGGTTCATAGTCCCACTCCAGAGACTTGAGCACAAAAATCTCGGCTGACACTCCAGCGCAATACTGAGGAAGTGCTGCACTGTCAGAGGTGTCGTTTTCGGATGAGACGATAAACCGAGGCCCCATCTGCTTTCTCAGGTGGTCATAAATAATCCCAGGGCACTATTTCGAAGAAGAGCAGGGGAGTTATCCCTCGTGTCCTGGCCAATAGTTATTCCCTCAATCAACATCACTAAAAAAACAGATTATCCGGTCATTATCACATTACTGTTTGTGGGAGCTTGCTGTGTGCAAATTGGCTGCTGTGTTTCCTACATTATAATAGTGGCTACACTTCAAAAAGAACTTCACTGGCTGTAAAGCGCTTTGGGAAAGGTGCTATTTTAATGCAAGTCTTTCTTTCATTCTAGTGACGTCTAGTGGAAGAACGATACTGTACCAAAGTTTAAGTTTATTATATTGACAGGCCATCCATTTTGGCAATCCCCATCCATTGCAGCATGTCGATTTGGGATGTTAACTAAAAGCTGGGCAACTTGACGTTTGGGCACTGTAACATCCAACTATATGACCTGGGATAACAGCCCCAACACCAGGCAACCCATTCAACCAATGAATTTCATATTATTTTATTGGGAGCAGCTTTTCCACAATATATAAATATATTAACACACATGAAAAATACAACTTCTAAGGCACCCAGAAAAGTGTTCATACACTAATTACAAAAGCAGTCGACAGTTTGTGTCAGTTTCTGTCTTACACAAGTTAGTCATCACAGAATTACCTGGTAGTTTATAGAACATATAGATAATATATCTCCAGTAAGAAAAAAAGGGTGCCCACACCAAAAAAACAGATTGCTAACAATTTTTAAATAAACACAGCCCCCGTTTACTTACAAAAAAATCTTTTCAAACCCCATTGTGTTCAGCTGTGAGATAAATACATTTAACAAGTTTTCTGACAAACACATAATTCAGCCCCTACAGGTGCATTGCATTACTGGTCCTCTGGATAAAGGACACTGTCATCCGAAGTGTCCCATTTTCTTCATAAGCGACGCCGATTATCCATAAGCTAAACTTCAGTTCTCCCAGCGGCAGAAGCGTGATGATTTTCTCGATGGCAAATGCTTCGTACCTTGAACGGAACACGACTTGGCAAAAAAAAAAAATATTCACAACGTGAACAGCTTTTTAAAAAAAAAATAGTGCGTTAAGGTTCACACAGCACAGGATTTTTTTTTAAATGAGAAAAAGGGGCAAACAGTGTTTCATAAACATCAAAAAACGATATATATTGGCACAAAGCATTGAGGTTACATAGGCAGTCAATGAAACACCCAAGAACATCTATTTCGGGACAAAAGACTCTCTAAAGAAGCATAGCGTCGGGTCTTGGGTAATGACGTATAAAAGAAAGTTTATCGTTTGAAAAAATATATGCTGTCTTGCAGGGTTTACCATATTTCTTCGATATGGTGCGCCAAACCCATCTACATAGCAACAGAAGCAACTTCAGCAAAGATGAAAGTCAAGTGTATGTCTCCACGGAACCAGCATACAGTCTACCCGGTATCATACCAGTCGACTATTTAGAAACAAAAAACTTTTGAAAACACAGCAGTTTATAATGAACACGCTTCAGAGTGTTCAACCCCCTTTGACATGGCTTCCCATTTTATATTAGTAAATACTGTTACTTGTGCCAGTACCCAGACATAGGTTTTTTTCCAATGAAGGAACGCCCCATGTATTTTTGCACAACTAAATTTAAACCAACAACTATTTAGTGAACCCTTTTCAATTTAGTGACATAAAACCCATATCTTGTTTGTAACATACTCCTCTGAGTCACTTAACAACAGCACGTACACTGTGTCTGATTAGTGCATTTTTCTTTAAATAAATAAGAAATGAGAACTCACCTACTCTTTTAGGACTTAAAATGTGGAATATGACTGATTGGCTTTGGACCCTGAACTGGTCAAATGACAGTCAATAGGTAGGTATTCATGGTGAGCATCTTAGCATTGAAAAAGAACGCTTCAATCACAACCAGAATATTCCTGCTGTTCTGTACACATATTATATTTGGTATACAAACCCTGCTTGTATATTTCATGGATCAAAATGGACTCAATAGCGTCAGGACTGCAGTCACAATGATCTCCTACATGGTCGCCTTAGGTAGTTGGGATCAATTCAGAAATAAAATTTAAAAAGAAATGTTCCCAATAAGATTCACACCCAGGACCCTAAAAGTCAAGAAGAAAATTGTTGTGATCCATTAAACCTTATTGTTCATGCAGCTGAAAGAAATAATAAATACATAAAATTTTCTGTTTGTGCATCTATAGAGTTTGAAATTTTTGGAAAATAATTATTTTTAAAAAAGTTACTAAATAAAATCTCACAATTTTAAAAGTTTGTTTTTTCCTGCATTTTTCTCGATAGCTGAGTAATCAGGTTAACAGTTGTACTGAAAATCTACATCAATGAAATGCATTTAACTCTTGAAGCTACTTACAAGCCTATTGAAAGAATTGACAATTTTCCCATGCCCCGCCCCGCAACCCCCTGCTAACTAAATTGCTAACGAAATGAGTCCAAATATACAACCTTGACGTAATACGGAACAAATCTTCCTTACTTGTGCGGTGGGTTTAGAAGCAAAAAGGATCATCTATGACTCATTCTTTTAAGTGTAATTCACAAGCGCGACATTCTACATAAATTGGGTAAACAGGTCTCGTCAGTTTGAGATGGGACAGTATTGGGATTTTAAAGGTCAGCGTTTAAAAAAAAAATCACGTGGCATAATTTGACTATGAGCGTCAAAATAGTTGAAAATGCATGCAGAGATGTTGCATTCAATCTATACCCAACTCAGGCATATTTGATGGATCGGTTCAGTGTTTTGTCATGTTATCAAAGACATTTGCTGGCCAATTTGTAATGCTAGTAGCAGTTAGGCCCAACTGCTGAAGCATTAGACGACTTAAAATCGGTCATTAAGTCCATCAACTCCTTTCACAGACACTGGAATAATGGACAGCAGTTTCAAGTCTTACAGTGGCTTCAGACCTCGTAGATCTTTTCCTGCAAGTAGCTAAACAAAGAGTCCAGTCCTTTAGAGGAACTCCACAGCTGTTTCAACATCTGGCATTCCCTTTCATTCACCTGCTCCAGGGCAGCTTTGAGGAAGCTACGCACCAGACATTTCGATTCTTCCAGTACCTGAAGGTGAAGAAGAAACACAGATTTAAAAACAAAGATAAACAATGCCTGGCGACCAAAGCCCCCCCAAAAAAAACAACTTGTGAAACAAATACAAAAAGGGGGTCGATTTTCCAACTTGCATCCCACTGGCGTTGCGGATTGTCTGATTTTCATCAAGCAGTTGATCTGCAACGCCAGTTTTATCCTGGGGGGTGGGGCGGTTTGAGTATCTCGACCCCAAACTCTTTTTAAAACGGCCGCTTGGTGCCGTTTCACCTCTGAGGCCTGCTTGGAATCCAGGCCAAATTCGAAGATCATGACAACAAAGGTAGAGGACCGCAAACGTTGTGGCAGCATCCTAATCCGTGTTGCAGAATGTTCCCAGTACATGTGTAGTTTCCACAAGTACAGTACTTCTAAATAGCCAACAAGTGTAGAAAAGACCGCTTCTGCAAGTCACCCTCGTTACTTGGGCCCAATTTCTTTTCATAGTCCAGCTCCACCACTGCCAATTTAAAACGTGCACGATTAACACCCTTTTAAATCTGGAACACATTTCTTAAAATAAATACAAAAGGTTCGGCTTGGTTAGTAGCGCTCTCTCACCTCAGAGTCAGAAAGTAGTGCGTTACTACCCCACGCCAGGACTTGAGCACTCAAATCTAGTTTGATAGTCCAGTGCAGTACTGACAAAGTGCTGCATTGTCGGAGGTGCTGTGCTGATATTAAACCCAGGCCCTGCTTGCTTTTCCAGGTGGAAATCAAAGGTCCCACGGTACTTTTTCCAAAGAGTTCTCCTGGAGCCTTGGCCAACATTCATCAATCAGTCAACTGTTCTAGAACTGATTAACTGATCATTCATCTTATTACTGTTTGGTGGGACCTTGCTGTGTGCAAACTGTCCACTACGTGACAAGAGTGACTATATATCCAAAACAATTCACTGGTTGTGAAGCGCAGAAGGATGTGAAAGGCACTATATACATGCAAGCTTTTTCTTATATTGAAGCCCAATTTCAATTCACAAGGGCTGAAATTTCTAAGAAATTAAGTTTTCTTTTAATGAAAGAGGCAATTCTCAGTCAAACTTTTATTTAAAAAAAATTGTTCAACTTAACATAGAAACATAGAAGATAGGAGCAGGAGTAGGCCATTCGGCCCCGCTCCGCCATTCAATGAGATCATGGCTGATCATCCAAACTCAGTACCCTGTACCTGCTTTCTCCCCATATCCCTTGATCCCCGTTAGCTTTAAGAAATATATCTAACTCCTTCTTGAATATATTTAATGACTTGGCCTCAACTACCTTCTGTGGTAGAGAATTCCACAGGTTCACCACTCTCTGGGTGAAGAAATTCTTCCTCATTTCTGTCCTAAATGGCTTACCCCTTATCCTTAGATTATGACCCCTGGTTCTGGACTCTCTGACCATCGGGAACATTCTTCCTGCATCTAGTTTGTCCAGACCTGTCAGAATTTTATATGTTTCGATGAGATCCCCTCTCATTCTTCTATACTCCAGTGAGAATAAGCCCAATCGACCCAATCTCTCCTCATATGTCATTCCTGCCATCCCAGGTATCAGCCTTGTGAATCTTCGCTGAACTCCTTCCATGGCAAGAACATCCTTCCTCAGATAAGGCGACCAAAACTGCACACAGTACTCAAGGTGTGGTCTCACCAAGGCCCTGTACAACTGCAGCAGGACATCCCTGTTCCTATACTCAAACCCTTTCGCTATGAAGGCCAACATACCATTTGCCTTCTTCACCGCCTGCTGCACCTGCATGCTTACCTTCAGCGACTGGTGCACAAGGACACCCAGGTCTCGTTGCACTTCCCCTTCTCCCAATCTATTGCCATTCAGAAAGTAGTCTGCCTTTCTGTTTTTGACACCAAAGTGGATAACCTCGCATTTATCCACGTTATATTGCATCTGCCACGCTTCTGCCCACTCACCCAACCTGTCCAAATCATCCTGGAGTTTCTCAGTATCCTCCTCGCAGCACACACACCCACCCAGCTTTGTGTCATCTGCAAACTTGGAGATATTACATTTAGTTCCCTTACCTAGATCATTAATGTATATTATGAATAGCTGGGGTCCAAGGACCGAACCCTGCAGTACCCCACTAGTCACTGCCTGCCACTCGGAAAAAGACCCATTAATTCCTACTCTCTGCTTTCTGTCCGCCAACCAGTTTTCTATCCAAGTCAATACCTTGCCCCCAATCCCATGTGCCTTAACTTTACACGCTAATCTCTTATGCGGGACCTTATCGAAATCCTTTTGAAAGTCCAAATACACCACATCTACTGGTTCTCCCTTATCTATTTTCCAGTTACATCCTCAAAAAATTCCAGTAGATTAGTCAAGCACGATTTACCTTTTGTAAATCCATGTTGACTTTGTCCGATCCTGTCACTGTTTTTCAAGTGCTCAGCTATTACATCCTTTATAATGGACTCTAGCATTTTCCCCACTACCGATGTCAGGCTTACCGGTCTGTAATTCCCCGCTTTCTCTCTACCACCCTTTTTGAATAGTGGGGTAACATTAGCTACCCTCCAATCCATGGGTACAGTTCCAGATTCCATCGAATGTTGGAAGATGATCAGCAATGCATCTACTATTTCTAGGGCCACTTCCTTAAGTACCCTAGGATGTAGATTATCAGGCCCTGGGGATTTTCCGGCCTTCAATCCCATAAATTTCCCTAACACCATTTCCCTGCAAATACTGATTTCTTTCAGTTCCTCCCTTTCATCAGACCCTATGTTCTCCAACATCTCAGGGAGGTTATTTGTGTCCTCCTTTGTGAAGACAGAACCAAAATATGCATTTAATTGGTCTGCCATTTTTTTGTTCCCCATTATAACTTCCTCCGCTTCTGACTGCAAGGGACCTACACTTGATTTCACTAATCTTTTTCTCTTCACATATCTATAAAAGCTCTTAGTCAGTTTTTATGTTCCCTGTAAGCTTACTTTCATATTCTATTTTCCCCTTCTTAATTAATCCCTTTGTCCTCCTTTGTTGAATCCTAAACTGCTCCCAATCCTCAGGGTTACCACTTTTTCTGGCCAATTTATATGCCCTCTCCTTGGATCTTATGCTATCCCTAATTTCCCTTGTTAGCCACGGTTGAGTCACCCTTTTTGTTTTATTCTTATGCCACACTGGGATGAACAAATTCTGTAGTTCATCCATGCAGTCTTTGAATGTTTGCCATTGCCTATCCACCGTCAACCCTTTGAGTGACATTCCCCAATCAATCCTACCCAATTCGCGCTTCATACCATCATAGTTTCCTTTATTTAAACTCAGGACCCTAGTCTCTGATTCAACTACTTCACTCTCCATCCTAATGAAGAATTCTATCATATTATGATCACTCTGACCCAAGGGGCCTCGTACAACAAGATTGCTAATTAATCCTTTCTCATTACATAATACCCAGTCTAAGATGGCCTGATCTCTGGTTGGTTCTTCGACATATTGTTCCAGAAAACCATCCCGTAAACATTCTAGGAATTCCTCCTCCACAGTATTTTTACTAATTTGGTTAGCCCAATCTATATGTAAATTAAAGTCACCCATGATGACTGCTGTGCCCTTACTGCATGCTTCTCTAATTTCCCTTTAAATGCCGTCCCCAACCTCCGTATTAGTCTTTGGTGGTCTATATACCACTCCCACTAACGTTTTCGGCCCCTTGTTATTTCTCAGTTCTACCCATACAGATTCCGCATCATCAGAGCTAATATCCTTCCTTTCAATTGTGTTAATCCCCTCTTTAACCAGCAATGCTACCCCACCTCCCTTTCTTTTTTGCCTATCTTTCCTAAATATTGAATACCCCTGGATGTTGAGTTCCCAGCCTTGGCCACCCTGGAGCCATGTTTCTGTAATCCCAATCAAATCGTATTCATTTACCTCTATTTGCGCAGCTAATTCATCCACCTTGTTCCGAATGCTCCTTGCATTAAGACACAAAGCCTTCAGGCTTTTTTTTTTAACGCTCTCAGACCTATATGAATTATTATTTACTGTGACTATGTTTGATTTAAACCCTTGAGTTCTTTGCCTTCTACTTTTGTTTTTCTCCTTCCTGTCTTTTGCTTTTATCCTTGTTTCCCTTTCCTCTGTCTCCTTGCTCAGGTTCCCAACCCCCTGCCACTTTAGTTTAAACCCTGCCCAACAGCACTAGCAAACACTCCCCCTAGGACATCGGTCCCGGCCCTGCCCAGGTGCAGACCGTCCCGTTTGTACTGGTCCCACCTCCCCCAGAACCGGTTCCAATGTCCAAGGAATTTGAATCCCTCCCCCTTGCACCATTCCTCTAGCCACGTATTCATTTGAAATATCCTCCTATTTCTCCTCTGACTAGCACTTATTCTTATTCAGTCCTCCTGGTGCTCGAGCGTGAAACCATTTCAAGTTAATTTGTGTCACTTCATGTTTTATTGGAATTTGGGATTTTTCTTGGCCTGCTGTCAGCTGAGCGGACATGGCTCAATTGTTAGCACTCTTGCCTCAAGTCAGAAGGTTGATGGTTCAAGGCCTACCTCCAGGATTTGAGCAGCAATTGAGGCTGACACTCCAGGGCAGTACAGAGGGAGTCTTTGTTGGAGGAGTCGTCTTTCGGATGAGATGTTGAATTAATGTTGACTTGTTTTAAGTGATGTAAGTGTTCCTGTGGCGCTACTCTAAGAGCGGGGAAGTTTTTCCTGTTGCTCCTGGCCAACGATCCTCTCTTATCCAACACGATTGAAAACAGATTAATCAATCCTTCGTCTCATCTGCTGCTTGTGGCATCTTCCTGTGCGCAAATTGGCTGCTGCATTTGACTGAGCTTCGAAAAATAATTCATTGGATCTGAAGTGTTTTTGGGATGTCCTGAGGCCATAAGGTCTTCTTCTCTTTCTTCTTAGGCAGTCCCTCGGAACCGAGGATGACTTGCTTCCACACTAAAAATGAGTTCTCAGGTGACTGATGAGTCCAATGCGGGACCTACAGTCTCTGTCACAGGTGGGGCAGACGGTGGTTGAAGGGATGGGTGGGTGGGGTCCTTGCGCTGCCTGCGCTTGGCTTCCGCTTACTCCCGGCGAAGAGACTCGAGGTGTTCGGTGCCTTCCCGGATGCTTCTCCTCCACTTTGTGTGGTCTTGGGTCAGGGATTCCCAGGTGTCGGTGGGGATGTTACACTTTTTCAAGGCGGCTTTGAGGGTGTCCTTGAAGCGTTTCCTCTGCCCACCTAGGGCTCTCTTGCCGTGCCGGAGCTCCGAGTAGAGCGCTTGTTTTGGGAGTCTGGTATGGGGCATGCGGACAATGTGACCTGTCCATCGGAGCTGATCGAGTGCTATGTTGACAGAAGTCTTATGTAGATTTTAAATCTTTGAAACTTGTATTTGTTTATTTTTTTTGTTCATGTAGATTTTCACAAAAAAAGGTTCCACCTATACCACAGGAAGCCACACAAAGAGCCAATTTCTAACCACAATAGCTGCACCCATTTAGGCAACAACAGATTGTTAAGGATTAGATCTCTGAGGAACCAGAATAAAATCTGATTGGCTACCGCTGCATTGTGAGGCAATTTAAAATTTTTAATTGCATCGCCTTCATACAAATTCTGCTGTGACTATAATTCTAAGTTTATGGATGATTGTATTTTTCTTACCCACCATCCAGGACAAAGCAGCCCGTTTGATTGGCACCCCATCCACCACCTTAAACATTCACTCGCTCCACCACTGGCATACTGTGGCTGCAGTGTGTACCATCTACAAGATGCACTGCAGCAACTCGCCAAGGCTTCTTCGGCAGCACCTCCCAAACCCGTGACCTCTTCCACATAGAAGGACAAGGGCAGCAGGCGCATGGGAACACCACCAACTGCAAGTTCCCCTCCAAGTCACACACCATCCTGACTTGGAAATATATCGCCGATCCTTCATCGTCGCTGGGTCAAAATCCTGGAACTCCATCCCTAGCACCACTGTGCGAGTACCTTCACCAGACGGACTGCAGCGGTTCAAATAGGCGGCTCACCACTACCTTCTCAAGGGCAATTAGGGATGGGCAATAAATGCTGGCCTTGCCAGCGACACCCACATCCCGGAATGAATTTAAAAAAAAATCCATTTCCCCCAGCTATGTACCTCCTATGGAACAAAGAGGGAAAAATTCAGTTGATTTGCGATGTTTGCGCCGCTCACGAAATTAAGTAGACATTTTGCGGCGGCGCTAAACACTACCGCCACGATCTCCTGTGCCGGCAGATCGTGACGTCAGTCGAGTGTGCAACGCCTCGGTAGCGCCCCGGACCGGATATTGAGTGGCGCCCCCTGCCTTACCACCTGCCGCTAGCAACGACAGGTTGAGGGGAGCGTTCTGCAGTCAGGAAGGGACTTGGGGAGCGCTATTTAAAGGCGACCGCTTCCTGCCTTTTTTTGTTGGTGACATTTTTGCACCACGCATTCTGAGAGAGAGAGAGAGAGACTGAGACTTCTGGAGAGATTCAACGCTGTGTGAAGGAGTTTTGGGTACTAAGCAGCACTTTGCAGGTTCATTTTGATTTGCCCTTCCTTGTATCGATTTAGAAGAGACTGTGGGGGTTGCACTCTGAGCTCTTTCCCTGGTTGTCTCCATTGTTCTTTCCAACAGATTTGATGTACAGGTCTCTCCAGGCCGAGATTCAAGGCTGCAATGAGCAGGATGTGGATGGAGAGCAAGATCAACCCTCCCCTTTAAGAACTGGCCGGCACCATTGTGTCTGTGTTCCATTGCTGACTGACATCACATGAGCTTCGCCAGCGCTCTGAGGTAGCGCCTCGCTCCTCGGTCTTTGCGCCTTAAGACAGGTGTGTAGCGCCTGATTTAGCTCTCCAATCACCTCCGGGGCGATAAAAGCCAAGTTTGCAGTCAGAGGCGATAATTAGCGCCAGGCGCTAATCTTTGCGCCTGGCCGATAATTGTGCCCCAAATGGGGTGATACTGAATTTCTCCCCCAAAGTCTCATCTGCTCCCAGATGGTCATCAATACCAGTCCACAGTGAGCATCACAAGGTGTAAAAGAGCCACCTGGTTGGGGCATCCATCCAATTTACCAGCTGATATGTTAAATCGCGCATTAATTTACCCAAAGTTATAAGTCAACATACTTTTTGCTGTATGGTGTTGGGAGGAAGAAGGCACCCTCCTACCATAAGTAGCAACCCCACAGTAACTGCCAGCACGATGCTCCGACAACCCTTCCTATTCAAACCCTTCTTTCTGCTGTACAGCATATTACACCAGGCATACACTGACTGGTTGGGATAAAGGGAACACATGGCTTGGCTGCAGTTGTGTTTGTAAGGAATAAGTCACTGTGACACTAAGCTTATCATTTCCAAGTACTAATGCTGCTGTTATATAATCTGCAGCAGTGCCCTTCTTTGTATAATTCTGCATTTAGTGTCACTCCCAAAATCCACTGACTTGGATGAACTGCTTTGAATTCCAAATCCATTGCAATTTGCCTGAGGCAAGACATCACAGTATTACCAAACATCAAAATACTTTATATTTATATATATATATGCAAAGTACAAATACAGACCTGCTTAATATACACACATTTCTTGATGATTCAGTATTTCCGTAAATCACAGGTCGCTGGACCACACATCATCACACTGTTGAGGTATGGAATACCTTGAAGCCACGTACATCTTACTACTTCCACCACTTGTAGCTAAGACTTTGGCCCTACTACCAACAGAATGGCAGCAGCGAAGCTTGACATTCAGGCTGCGATTTTATTTACTGAGGTGGGTTGGAGACAGGTTGCGCGGTGGGCGGGTTCTGGAGCCGCTTCCGGTGGGATCAGCTGTGGATTTCCGATTTTATTTCAATCATCTTGTTGACTTCATTGGGGCACGCTGGCCGGTCCAATGAGTGCGATCGGGTCGGCTAGCCGCCTCTGATGACGTCATCATAGCAGCTGCTTTTAATGGTCCCATTCAGCCTCAGCCTTCTGGATTCTGATGGTCTGTGAATTTGTGACAACTACAATGAGTTCTTCCAGAGGCAAGGCAGCTCCACGCTTCAATGATGACTCCCTCCATGCTCTTGTCGATGCTGTACGAGGGCGCAGGGAGATTCTCTTCCTCCGGATGGCCGGAGGAAGCCTCCTCAGCAGACCAAGGCAGCCTGGCTGCGCATTGCTGAGGAGGTCAGCGCAAGGTCAGTGTGTTCACGCACCTGGATCCAGGGCAGGAAACGGTTCAATGATCTTGTGTGATCATCAAAAGTGAGTATCCCATCACACTTACCTTCAATCTGCTTCCCTTCTCTTCTCATCACCAGCACTCTGCGTTGTAAGCCTGCTCCTCCACATACCACCTTACCCTTACTTCCCTTGCACCCTTACCTATCTTCTCTGTCTCTGTGTTGAATCACTTCACCATCCTGCAATGCACTCCTCAGACTCGCTCTCACTGTTATGCAGTGACAACAACTAACAACGCACAGGGAGCTAGCTTCCTCTTGGCACCTCACTCCATCTTGGTCTCCCTCAAAGCTTCTATGGTAGGGATTCTTCACACTCACTCCATCACTGTGGTTGAAACTCCGCTTGTGCCCCTCCTTGCAGGAAAAGATAGCCCACAATAAGAGGGAGAGAGCACTGACTGGAGGAGGTACACCAACCCTAGCAACGTTGACAAGTGCTGAGGAGGCTGCACACAAAATTGTCGGAGGTGGCGAAGATCTGGAAGTGGGCGATGGAGAGACGGGCACACTAGACGAAGCTGGTGACATAATAGAGTTTCATCCCTCTCAGACTGCAATGGCATATGATGTTCATAATTGCTTTGTATCATCTGCACAAAAGGATGTGTCTGCTACATCAATATCAGATGTCTAACTCATGCCTTTACTCTCCCACAGGACCATCGAGCGCCCCCCTCCCCACTATCCAGGACGAAGAGCCAGACCACTCCTCAGAGAAACCTGAAGCCTCTGAGGGAGCAGTGTTATCAGGACTCAGCGCACTGTGGAAGTGCATTTTGTCTCGGACACAAAATGGCTTCCTAGACACAAAGAGTGATCCAAAATGGCCGACTCTGACTAGTTTGGGAAAAGAAAGAAGTTGTTTATGACTTCTCATGGAAATGAAATTAAACTTTGCAGACTATGTTGTTTTCATAGTACAGAACAAAAAGGCTTCTTCTAATCAACTTGAGATAACCAAGGACTAGTGAAGTAAACAGCCAGGTGCCTTGGCCTTGGTGGGAGAAGAAGAACAGACAGACAGACTCCATTTTGTAGAGATTAGCTAGTCTCATCGTAAGGCATTTCTTATGTTTTTTTTAACTTTTAACTTAGCTTACCTTAAACAACATGTCATGTGATATGGGAAGCTTGTGTTTCCAGTGTATAAGATCTTCCATTTTCTGTGATTCTTCAGTGTGTCATCGTAGCTATTTGACTACGGTTGCATTCTCCTTGCAAGCAAGTAAATAATAAAGCCTTCTTTGACGATATTGTTTCAAGCGTCTTACTCGGAAGTCGAAACTTCGACAGCACCCAGCACCAGCGCAGCAACGCACACCTCGGTGAGGCCCTCGCGACTTAGAGTAGTGTTGCCACCTTGTCTATCACAGCGCACAAGTGAGCATCATCTAGGAGACAGCGACAGCAGTGGAGAGTCCTCGGCGGAGGTCGCAGCAATCTCCTAGCTCTGCTGAGCTGCATGCAGACGCTGTGCCTCTGGGGCCATCCAGAAAAGAGCGGTTCGGGAAATACAGGAACAAGTGCAGGAGTCTCTGGAAGGGTTTGCCTCCAGGGTAAGTGCGAGTGTGGAGAGAATGGAGGAGTCCATCTGTAACATCAGCACTGCCTTGGTGGAGGCAATGGCGCATGAACGCACCTCCATGGATAGGATGGCAACCTCCATGGAAAGGCTGGCTACCGCCATGGAGGAAATAAGTTGCCAGAGTCACGAAAACATGGTGAGTGTTCAAAATAAATTGTCATCTCTGGAGGAGAAATGGGCAGCTATTGAGCAGAGAGACCAGAGCTTCATGGATGTCCTCGTGATGAGGACTGCCAGTGCAGATACGGGTCCTCATGGCCCCACTGGTGTGCAGCAAGGTGCTCTCCAGCCACTTACCAGCACTGAGGTGCGGCTGACCCATGAGAGGAATGTTGGTGGCAGGACAGAAGGAAGCGCTCACACGACCATGCCACTGCGGAGTCCTCGGTCAGAGACCCACTTTGCAGAGCCAACTGCGACGGCCGTTTCAGCCCCTGCACAGCCGCAGGAAGAGCAGACTGTTGAAGAGCCCTCCCAGGCTCCCAAACCCAGATGACGCCTGCCAAAGGCGTCCAAGCAGGCGCAGCATCCTAGTCAGCAAGGTGCCTCTACATCTGCTGAAGCCTTGGGGTAGCACCACGTAGAAGCACGCGTAAGAGAAAGATTAAGAACATATAGTCACAAGGGGGCTCACGTGGGTGTTTTGTCATTATTTTTCTGCCTGTACTTGCTTTGTGATCCTTTTGTCACTGTCGTAAAGAAAAATGATGGCAAACAGTTGATTATGTGGCCGATGTGTTCTGGGAAATAACAAATGCGCATTGAAGGCTCGGGGCGACTTGCATTTGTAATGCTGATGGTGAAAGTGATAGGAAATAACCGGGTATAGCAGAGATGATGTATGACGTTGGAGGAATGTCGCCTACAATTAGAGAGCCATATCGTGGCCACCTATGGTTGAAGAGTAAGCTTATGCGAATGTGGCATGGCAGTGTGCATACCCTGCTTGACAGGCAGCAGTGAACTGGAGGGATGCTGCATTGGTCACAACAGGGCACAAAAGGCGCGCCTCCTCGTCCTCCTCCTCCTCTTCTTCTTCCTCATCCTCCTCCTCTTCTGAGGAAGATCTGCCCTGAGCCACGCGGCTGCTGCTCCTCCGATTATGAGGACCAGGATGAGAGGACATAAATGTTTCCCATCCCATTGCTATAGATTTCATTTGAGGCAACAAGCTTGCAAATGCACAGTCAAAGTGGCCTGAAATGATTCCATTCAGGTCACACTGCAGATGGGTGTCAGCTTGAACAGTCACAAGGTCAGTAGATGTGCAAAATCTTATCCCAAACCTCCAACAGCAAAATTGTTGCATCCTTCTGAGGAAGGATGTTCTTGCCATGGAGGGAGTGCAGCAAAGATTCACCAGACTGATACCTGGGATGGCAGGAATGACGTATGAAGAGAGATTGGGTCGATTAGGCTTATATTCGCGAGAGTTTAGAAGAATGAGATGGGATCTCATTGAAACTTATAAAATTCTAACAGGACTAGACAGACTAGATGCAGGAAGGATGTTCCCGACAGCGGGGGAGTCCAGAACCAGGGGTCACAGTCTAAGGATAAGGGGTAAGCCATTTAGGACTGAGATGAGGAGGAATTTCTTCACCCAGAGAGTGGTGAACCTGTGGAATTCTCTACCACAGAAGGCAGTTGAGGCCAATTCATTAAATATATTCAAGAAGGAGTTAGATATATTTCTTAAGGCTAAAGGGATCAAGGGATATGGGGAGAAAGCAGGGACAGGGTACTGAATTTGGATGATCAGCCATGATCTCATTAAATGGCGGAACAGGCTCGAGGGGCTGAATGGCCTACTCCTGCTCCTATCTTCTATGTTTCTATCTGAATGTCAGCCATGTTTCAGGGGCGCTTTTAAAGCAGTCCACCAATGATTACAAATCATGTCCTCCAGCAACTCATCCCCTTGCAGCTGGCCTGTTTCTGACAAGACGGGAAACAGGAGCCAGAAGCAGGAAAATGGGAAACCACGATCAAAATAGGATTAGCAAGGCAGTGAACAGGCTCTTAACTGCCTTAACTACCTGTCCCAATGGTTCCAATCGGGTCAGTTTGGGAGCGGCTGACCCGACACTCACGAAAATCGGGTGGGGGCGGGATGGGTGTCTGAAGCCATTTTTTCCGATTTTCGCTGCCGACCCACCTCCAAACCTGCCTCCTCGTGGCTATTAAAATCGAGCCCTCAGACTTCTCCTGATTGTCTTCATTGTCAGCAGTTTCCTCCATAGATAGTTCAGTCTGCTGTGAATAACGTACTCTTAAATTTGGATAATCTTGATGATTCAGATAATCTGTTAGGATCTTGCAATCTGGAAGTCGGATGAGGCACATCAAGACAAAACTGCAAATGGACAACCTCTACCTTGAAACCTTGTAGACCAATCTCTCATGTTCAATGGTGTCAGTTTTGGCTGTGAACCCCATCATGGACTTTTATTCTAAGTACAGGATCTCCTTCTGTGCAGGAAGAGAGCCGGAAAGGTACTTGAGATATGCCCTGCTGAGATATTCCTGAAACCAGAGTGTGCACAGCTGTACAGGGCATCTTGGAACTCATGGTTATGTACCTCAAATCTGTAGCAAAAAGGCCCCAATGCTCCCTTGAGAGAGAGAAAATTCCTTGGGGGTGGGGGGGCGGTGCGAGGGAGAGTGTGGAAGGAGAAAATGCTAGAATGCTTCGCTACCACTCTTTCCTCCTTTAAGACGCTCCTTAAAACCTACCTCTTTGACCAAGCTTTTGGTCATCTGCCCTAATTTTCTTTATGTGGCTCGGTGTTAAATATTTTGTCTTATAATACTCCTGTGAAGCGCCTTGGGACGTTTTACTACGTTAAAGGCGCTATATAAATACAAGTTGTTGTTGTTGACTGGAGCCTCAAGGCCAGCTACATTAGAGGTCATTTGACATATTCTTCAAATTCCAGCTTGCGACTGACCCCTCCAAAAGAGGCAGGTCACCAGTTGTCAATGGAAGCCTGTTAGGTTAAGATCTTATATCAAGTACAATCTTAACATGCAGAAAATCTTCCACGTTAAAAGAGATTTAATACCATGCGGAGGATCCTTGTTTCGTGACATCACTTTGGAACTATAACTTGCAACATTCCAACAACCGTTGTGTCTTCTTTATAATAATTATTGCTTGACTCGGCTGCCCGTGTCCTAACTCGCACCAAGTCCCGTTCGCCCGTCGCCCCTGTGCTCGCTGACCTACATTGGCTCCCGGTTAAGCAGCGCCTCGATTTCAAAATTCTCATCCTTGTTTTCAAATCCCTCCATGGCCTCGCCCCCTCCCTATCTCTGTAATCTCCTTCAGCCCCACAACCCCCCGAGATATCTGCGCTCCTCTAATTCTGCCCTCTTGAGCATCCCTGATTATAATCGCTCAACCATTGGTGGCCGTGCCTTCTGTTGCCTAGGCCCTAAGCTCTGGAATTCCCTGCCTAAACCTCTCCGTCTCGCTACCTCTCTTTCCTCCTTTAAGACGCTCCTTAAAACCTACAAGCTTTTGGTCACCTGCCCTAATTTATCCTTATGTGGCTCGGTGTCAAACTTTTTGTCTTATAATCATCCTGTGCAGCGCCTTGGAACGTTTTACTATGTTAAAGGCGCTATATAAATACAAGTTGTTGTTGTTGACTGGAGCCTCAAGCCCAGCTACATTAGAGGTCATTCGACATATTCTTCAAATTCTCCTGATGCCTTAGTTGGCAATTATATAAAGTCAGTATATAATTGAACCATACTAAGCAGAAGATCCTAGATTTGATTACCATTCTGTGCTGAGTTAGATGATCTTGGCCAAGGTGTCAGGAGGGATAGTACAATTTAATGGGCCAAAAATTCGGCCCTTGCCGGGTGAGTACGCACTGTGTACTCACCCGTAAGGCGTCCTGAAGTGCCGGTTTCCTGCATGCACTGCGCATGCGCGGGAAACCGGAACTTCCGGTCTGGTGAAGGGAGCGGTTCATAGGTGAACCGTGTGCGCGGTAGAGGCTGCGCGCACGCAGCAAACTTAGGGTTTTTTCAGGTTTCTACGGGAGGGTAAGTATTGAAGAACCTGCGCTTTTAAAAAGGAGGCGCAGGACCCATTTTCAACAAGGTAAGTGGTTAATTAATTATAATTTTAAGTTTTTTCAACAGGTTTATCTTTTTTAGATACTTTAAAGAAAGGTAAGTTTATTTTTAGCACTGTTAAAAAGTATTTTAATTTTTTCAAAAATGTAAATTTTGTTTAAAGTAGTTAATTTATTTAACTTATAGTTATTTTATAAATGTGATGGTTTTTAAAAAATTTATTTGAAGTTTAGCTGTTCTTTTGGGGCCGATTTCAATTCATAGATTTGACAGGTCTTCCTGTCAAATCTATGAATGAAAGATGGTCTGCTGCCATTGGCACTCCATGGCCCACGTGATCCCAGGGGACGCATCGCACTAACTACGCCCCTGGGACACGCAAGCACTGCGCGCCGGCACTTGGAGCAGGCCCAGGAGCTGAAGTTCCCGTGGGCCCAGAGGTCAACGGCAGGCGCGGTAGGTAAGTGCGCGCACGATCCTTACCCCCGCGGCAAGCCGGAGAGGCGAATTTCAGGGCCAATGTCTCAGGACTCTTGCACAAGGGAGGTGAAGTCTGGCTAGGGTTCCTGCTCCTGATCACTAGCTAGTGGTTCGTGCGGCATGTATGGGGTTGTCAAAGGCAGTTACAAAAGCAGGATCGACTCTGATACTCTCCACTGCGCCAACATTCGCAATGTAGGTGCCCACATAACGAATGGCCACTTGGGTGAGGTACCTCGAGCTGGTGGGATTCCACCCAGCAAGTTTCAACACCTTCAGGCGAGGAGACGGATCATAGAAAATTGGACGAAGAAGATAAACAAATGATTATTGCAGCTTTCCAACCCATTCTCAGGTGAAAAATACAGGAAAGAGCCTCCAGGAATATTGAGGTTCAGAGAAGGGGCCCTGAAAATTTGGCCAGTGCCCGTGGAACCAACTTCAGGAGAGGGGAGAACATCGGGAAGAAAAAAAAATGATACTCTCCATAAACTTGAACATGTTCCTCTGGAGCCTTTGGCCTTGTATCCAAAAATTCCTTCGGAAAGTCACATTCCTGCCCTCAGTTTTGAGACAACTATTTAATGATCAAAGGACTCGCGTAGTGGATCTATCAATGTTTTCTGTGATGCTCAGATTCAGCTATTCTAAAAGGTCTTCCGAAGTTCTTGCCTAAAATATATCACATTTTGATATTCCTCAGGAGATTACAATCCTGAAATTCTTTCCAGCATTGACTTCATTGGAGAGCCAATGCAGTTATCACTCCACTGACATTTCTACAAATTCTGGCACACTATACCCACAGGACTAAAGATGTGCGTAGATCTGCACACATTTTCATATAATTTGACAATAAACAATAAATAATCCCGTCACCAAGCATTATATTGCCTGTGGGCTGTGGAACTTGAACGGACAAGTTACCAGGATATGAAAATTAATTCTGCTCAATCATTTCATGAGCCAATATCGAAGAATTTGTTCTCAGTTCCATTTGTGAGGAGTCCATCTGCAAACCTTTACTCCTTTCAGTGCACCAGTCATTAACGCAAGCCCAAAACATCAAATCAGTCCGCTCACTATTTTATTTTGGGCACTGATGCGGGTTATTCCTGAGCAATGAGAAGGAAAAGGTATTCTGCGGCAAGTGTCACACCTCCTGACTCCCCAAAGCCTTTCCACCATCTACAAGGCACAAGTAAGGAGTGTGATGGAATACTCTCCACTTGCCTGGATGAGTGCAGCTCCAACAACACTCAAGAAGCTCAACACCATCCAGGACAAAGCAGCCCGTTTGATTGGCACCCCATCCACCACCTTAAACATTCACTCCCTCCACCACCAGCGTACCGTGGCTGCAGTGTGTACCGTCTACAAGATGCACTGCAGCAACTCGCCAAGGCTTCTTCGGCAGCACCTCCCAAACCCGCGACCTCTACCACCTAGAAGGACAAGGGCAGAAGGTGCATGGGAACACCACCACCTCCAAGTTCCCCTCCAAGTCACACACCATCCTGAATTAGAAATATATCGCCGAACCTTCATCGTCGCTGGGTCAAAATCCTGGAACTCCCTACCGAACAGCACTGTGGGAGTACCTTCACCACACGACTGCAGCGGTTCAAGAAGGCGGCTCACCACCACCTTCTCAAGGGCAATTAGGGATGGGCAATAAATGCTGGCCTTGCCTGCAACGCCCAGATCCCATAAGCGAATTTAAAAAAAAATAAACAAATGAGGAAGGTAGCTAGATGACCCACCCTTCATTGCGTTCTTCCTCATTCTCTGAATGTACTTTGTCCTTCATCTGTGTCATACCTCCTTCCCCACTCTTTCCAATTCTTGAATTTTGAGTGTGTGCCTATTACTTGGCTTCAACAAATGGCTGTGTAACCACAGCATGCGTAATGCTACCTCAATGATGCAGTTTATGGGATTGGGTGAAGGCCACTCGACTTCAGAGAAAATAACTGCCCTCAAGACAAACAATGTCAAAGTGATTTTTCTTGGCTAGAGGCTGGGCCTATCCCACGATATGTGAGGGATAGGCAAATGCACATGTTTACAAAAGTGTGCGATATAAAAGTGTGCATACACGCACTACACATGGAGACAAATCACCCTGTTAGCACACGACTGGGACTGGGGAAAGTGCAATGCTAGTCTGGTTTTTATCTGCACTGAATAGGGACAAAAGAAGCTTGAAATAAACAGGTTTTTGCACCCCAGCAACCTTCAGTGCTCATTCAAGATGCAATTTAATGGATCTTCCAATTCGATAATCACGATTTGAAACAATGCACAAAATATAAAAATAAGTCATCCCCTTGCAAGGGATTTGTAAATGGTTCATTACAATCCACAATTTTGTTCGAGAAATACTTGAGAAGAATTCTTAGGAAAACCTGTCCATTTTTGATTGATGTGTTTCTTTAAGGCAGGTAATTGGGGTTGATTCTAGTTACATCATACTAATTTCGTGAGGTGTCATCATTTTTTGTCACATTTTAAGCAGCGATGTGGCTCATAATTCATGGCTCGTTGCATTAATGGATGTCGGCTTTATTAAGATAAATTGCTGATGTATTACTGTTTTCGTGCACGTTGTAATCTTCTATTACAATCCTGCTTTTTCAAGTGCATAGTGATGTCGGTTGAACGTCCTTCACCGCACATCAATCAATAAATTGAATTCAAAGGAAAAGGGATACTTAGGAGGTAGTTACAAGGTTGTAACACGAAGGGAGGGATTCGGATAATTCACATCGTAAATGTAAAAGCGTATCCGGCCTGTCTTAATAAGGTAATCTAATCTGCGTTCCAGCCTTGACCTTCATCCTTGATGATTGTGACACAAATTAATGCAGCCTATCTCTACCCTGATTGGCCAGGTAATTCAGCTAATCTACAAGACTTTCACCTCAGCTCTAATCCTAACTCTTACACTGTGTTGCCTTATCCTTGCAACTGAACCAAGGGCACGCTATAAGTCAGCCAGCTGGTACGGCCTCTGAGAATTCTGATACTTCTATCTGCGCCAGTGAAGCAACTGATCTTATTTTAGCTGCATGAAAGCTTTCATAATTCAGGCTAACCTTTCTATAAGATCTGCTATTGTATCTCGGATCAATGGTGCCTGCTGTTCAGCTATATCAAGATTTTGCTTTTTTGCACCTCCCGTCTCAAGATCAGTTTGAAGCACACAACACCAATTTTATCTCTGCTCATAAGTTCAGTTAAATGCAGCCTTATTGAAAAGGAACATCAACTATTGTCCTCCTGTCAGTCCAGCAGCCTTGCATTTTTGTTCCTTTGCAAAGATGTCTCCTGAGAGTTCTGTTTTCTATACCTCTTCACTTCTGAACAGAAAGCTCTTTTTTGGCTCATTTTTCTCTTCCAACTATGATTCTGGTAGAAATTCTTCTGTCAGATTCTTCCATTCTGCTATATGCTTATCATTTTTTTTTAAAATGTATTCGTTCCTGGGATGTGGGCGTCGCCGGCAAGGCCAGCATTTATTGCCCTTGAGAAGGTGGTGGTGAGCCGCCTTCTTGAACCGGTGCAGTCCGTGTGGTGAAGGTGCTCCCACAGTGCTGTTAGGGAGGGAGTTCCAGGATTTTGACCCAGCGAGGATGAAGGAACGGCCGATATATTTCCAAGTCAGGATGGTGTGTGACTTGGAGGGGAACTTGGAGGTGGTGGTGTTCCCATGCGCCTGCTGCCCTTGTCCTTCTAGGTGGTAGAGGTCGTGGGTTTGGGAGGTGCTGTCAAGAAAACCTTGGCGAGTTGCTGCAGTGCATCTTGTAGATGGTACATACTGCAACCACGATGCGCCGGTAGTGGAGGGAGTGAATGTTTAAGGTGGTGGATATGGTGCCAATCAAGCAGGCTGCTTTGTCCTGTATGGTGTCGAGCTTCTTGAGTGTTGTTGGAGCTGCACTCATCCAGGCAAGTGGAGAGTCTTCCATCACATTCCTGACTTGTGCCTTGTAGGTGGTGGAAAGGCTTTGGGGAGTCAGGAAGTGAGACATCAAGATTTATCCCTGGAAGGTCTTTCGGCTCCACTGCTCTGGACTCAAAGTGTGTGCCTCTGAAATCATTCCTGATCTATGCAGTTTGCTCAATCTTCTTTATTCTCAATCCACATCCCCCGCCTTGGAAATTTGCTCATGTTCACCCCAACCCTAAAAACTTGATGCTGGTTGTCTTCCACACTGCCACTTTACTGCCTGCACATTCATACTTCTAACATTAAGTACGCTCCTGCTAGTTCACAAATATCCCAGCATCTTGAAAGTTCTGACCTAATCCTTGACTGCTCGTCCGGTTGGCATTATGACTATTCCTGGTGATCTGGTTGACTGTGTTGCGTCCTTCTGGAATTCTGCTCGCGATTGCTTTGGTGAATCGCCTGTCATTGCCGTGAAAATCTTGAAAGCCTCCAGCGCCATGTGCTTCGAGACAAGTTATCATCGCATGGTCCCCTTCCAAAGCAATGTTAAATGGCCACTTAGTTCCCTCTCTAATTCCTTTACCTGTGATATAGTTGTCTTTTGTTCCCCTTAACGATACTCTCTTTCCCACTCATGTCAAGGATGTTCTCCATTCATCATGAAACCCTACCCATTATTTTGATAATAGTTGCACTCTGCATTTATCAACTATTTCAGATTGCACGCCCTCAGTACATGGCGCATTCTTCCTGTAGGGTAGTGGCAGAATTGCTACACTTTCATCTCAAGTTCTTCGCTGGGGGAATGAAATTAAAAAAAATTATATATTGTTTAAAAATGTTTATTATTATCTCTCGTACAACCATCCAGCAGCTAACGCCTCTTACCCTTATTGGATCCAATGGTCGTCCTTTTCCATCTATTGAACATCATGGCCTACTACCTTATTCAACTTCAATGGGAACTCTTGTATCTCCTCTATTGCTAGTGCTGCATCTAAGAAGCTCAATAACTTTTCCCTTGCCAAACATTGCTTTTCAATTTAAAATTCTCAATGCTGTATAAAACCCCAAGTCCATCCAAGACCAGTGTACTGCTTCCACACATGGGGAGATTTTTCCAACACCTTTCTCGCACTCTCTGGTCAGGACACGTGAAGAACAGCAATCTCACATCTTTAGCTCCCAGAACCTTATGATTGCGAAACTCCTAGGGCTGGATTTTCATTGACCCGTGGAGGCGGGTTTGGAGGCGTGTGGGGGGTTAAAATTGGGAAAACTGGCGGGCGGGCACAAGTCCGCCTCCATGCAATTTTCATGAAATCGTGTCTGCTGGTCCCGACTGCGTCCCGCCTTTAAGAGACGGGATAGGCCATTAAGGCCCTTAACAAGCACTAAATTGGCTCTATAATGCCATTTTGAAAGGCCTTTGTGATTTTAACCCTTGTTCTACGTGAAGCACGCCTGTTCTGAACCACGATTGTGAAACCTGGCAGGAGCACATTTGGATGGCTGGAGAGAGAGATCTCTCTCTCTCTCTCTGACTTAGGGCTGCTGCTGCTCATTTTGTATCCAGGTCCTCTCACAGCAAAGGCCAGGCAGTCTCTGAAGACCTTCAATGCAGCAGCAATGATGTCATCATCAGAGGCGACTTTCAGACTGAAAACACTAATTGGGTCATGGGTTCCCACATGCTGGAACTCAATTGCCCAATTAGGTGAAAATTGCATCAATCTCCCACATCCAATTGCAGTCGGGTGGATAACACGAAAAGTGGATGACACGACCCCAACCCGACCCCAAGACAAAATCCAGCCCCTAATCTCCATTTGTCTCCCTTGCATTGACAACCTTCAGACTTTTAAAATCTAAGCAAAGTGCCACCTAATCACTACTTCCTGAATGATCTCATTTTCTCTTCCGCTCTTTACAACTCCTCCTCACTACCCAGTGATTCCCGACTGTATGGATTGTGGGTGAGGATAGGATCGGACTTGGCTGTGATATTTCCTAATGGTGGAACAGGATCCAACACACAGGGTCTTGAGTCACAATAGAAGAAGAGCCTGTTTAATGAGGTACCAGAGCTTGGAAGGTGCGTGAGTCAGTAAAGGAGGGGAGGGAATTTCACAATAAAAGCAACAGCTTGGCTCAGTAGCACTCCCACCACTGAATCAGAAGGTTATGGGTTCAAGTCACATTTAAGCACATAATTTCGGCCGACACTTCAGTGCAGGACTGAGGAAGTGCTGCATTATTAGAGATGCCATCTTTGAGATGAAATGTTAAACAAAAGCCCCGTCTGGCCGTTCAGGTGAACCGAAGAGATCCCATGGCACCATTCGTAGACAAGTAGGGAGTTCTCCGAGTGTCTTGGCTGACATTTATCCCTCAACTAATACCAGATAACTTAATTTACCTCGGTGCTGTTTGTGGGAGCTTGCTGTGTGCTAATTGGTTGCTGAGTTTACCCGCATAACAACAGTGACTGTGCTTCAAACACTTCATTGGCTGTGAAGCACTTTGAGACGTCTGGAGAACGTGAAAAGCGCTTTAGAATGGCTTCTTTCTTGCACTTCAGCAGCACTGCTTGTTTGGACACGACGACAAATTAGAATCGGGCCACTTATTGTCACCACTGCACTAACTTTAGGTTCAGCTCTTGTTTGGCATGTCAATGAAATTGTGTCATTTACAGTTAGCAGCTTTTTGATTAAATAAATTACGTTCACATTGTGGGATCTGTGCCCTTTAGTCAGTTAACAAGCATCGCCGAGGATTTTTGTAAAATTAAATTCACTTAAATGCACCCCTCCCGCGAACATCTGGCTCTGAGACACAGCTTAAGCCATGAAACCCGTTGTGAGCGATCAGTAAACTTGCCATTGCACTGCACGATGCCATTTCCTTCACACGCAGCATAACTTCTTGGCTAAATGTCGTTGGCCAGAAGACTTGCGATACCAGTCCCCTACTGCAGGCTTCCTGTGCAGTTAGTTTTCTCCCGCAAAACAGCATTTCGTTTGCCTGAAAGAGGAAAATACATTGTTTGTAATTTTTTTTGGCCCCCGTCACACAGCATTTTCTGGTTAAAAAAAAAAATCCCGCCTGAGTTTTCATAAAATGAAATAAATGCATCAACTTCAGTACTTCTGTGAAGCAGAAAACAAACGGTCTTAGAATGCGCTGCACGAACTCGCAGGTTAGAGAGCGTGCCTTGGGGTACAAAATACCGTGAATATTCGCAATCCAAATAATGACAGAAATAGCTGGAAATGCCGATTCCTATTTGAAAACAGGAAGATTTTGGGGGTAACCCTTTGTTCGAGCTTCGTACTTCCACCCCATCGCTCCTGAAGGTATTGATTCCTTGCTGAAATATGGTTCCACGGTGGCCAGTGACCATCCAAATACCTGATCCAAGTGGCCATATTCCCGTGCGAGCCGAGATAGCAAGTGTCCGCCCGCTATTCTACGGTGGCCCAGAAGCATCACAGCTGGGTAGTGACGAGACTAATTTTTCCCTTCCAAGGGTCTGAAGTGAATGTGAATGCCCCTACCGCTGTCCCATCTGTAGAGAGTAGTTTTTACAAGTTTAGGGTCTTGTCTTAGATATTCTCTTGGGTACAGCAGTGCTAATCATTCCCATAGACAGTTGAATGGCGGAGCAGACTCGAAGGGCCGAATGGCCTACTCCTGCTCCTATTTTTCTATGTTTTTTTTTCTATGTCTCAGTGTCTTACATTTTGAGGTGTGCCTGCACAGCTCAATATCTGACAATAGTGAGCTGAACTAGATATTTTTATCTTTTCCTTCTTCAGTCTCTCCATCTGCGAGGGCAGATACGAGTTGTTAAGATATAAAGTAACAGTTCTGACTGAATTCACTTATTTCAATCAATACGATTCGCCTTTGCGTAATAATACAAAATAATAAGCACGCTTTGCTTCCCCACATCAGTGAATTGTCTTGCTCGACTTAAACAGAATAATTCTTGACTTTTTTGCAGCTTTTTTCGGGCCTGACTATCTCACAGCTTTCTGTTATTAAAAAAAAACTAATTGCTTGCCTGTATCTGTTCTATCTCCTGCTATTCATAGTGAGAAAGGGATCAAAGGCTTTCCAACACAATGAGTGTGAGGTATTTTTTGACTGCAGCGACAGGTTAAGGAATTGCTCGTCATTCACTGTCTATAATGAACCAATAATGACGTTGGCCGATTAGCATCTAACTTATCTATCACCTCAGAGACTTTTTATTAAACTTGTGTGAATACACAGTCGTTTAAAACACAACATTTAAAGGCAACTAATTTTTCCCAAAACTTTTCTGTGGAGAAATGGGCAAAACATCTTGAAATGTGACAGTAGTAATAGACCATAATTTTTTTTTGGTCAGTTAGGGGTTTGACATATATGGAAGCCACAAGCTTAAAAAGTCTCCAAAACAAACTACTGAGAAGTCTGTATGGGTAGAGTCTGCCTGTTGCGCACTGCATACTCACTCCTGTAAAGAGACACTCCACTTGCGGAAGCACACAGAACGTACAGGCTTACAACAGCCAAGAAGAATGAGAGGTGATCTTATCGAAACATATAAGATACTGAGGGGGCTCGACAAGGTAGATGCAGAGAGGATGTTTCCCCTCGTGGGGAAATCTAGAACTCGGGGGCATAGTTTCAGAATAAAGGGTCGCCCTTTTAGAACTGAGATGAGGAGGAATTTCTTCTCTCAGAGGGTCGTAAATCTGTGGAATTCTCTTCCCCAGAGAGCCGTGGAGGCTGGGTCATTAAATACATTTAAGGTGGAGATAGACAGATTTTTTGCAAGATAAGGGAGTGAAGGGTTATGGGGAGCGGGCAGGGAAGTGGCTTTGAGCCCAAGATCAGCCATGATCTTATTGAATGGCAGAGCAGGCTCGAGGGGCCAAGTGGCCCATTCCTGCTCCTATTTCTTATGTTCTTAAGACTTAAGGACTTTATGCACTTCAATGTGCCTAGGGCTACTGCTGGGACTAAAGAAGAAGAATCCCAGGTCCCCAATGACAGATGTAACCCGCCAATCATCAAAGGCATCCTGAAGTATTGTGGATCTGCTCAACTTAGTGCACAGTGGAGTTTCAGTGTTAGCTTCACCGACTGTTGGTTTCAACTAGTGTTCGTTTCACTTGCACTGATTGGTGCAATCCCTCTTTTCCCACGATCTGAATGGTCTGTATCGTGTAAAGGCCAATCAGATTACATAAAAATGAAAGAGGAAAAGACAATCATTTTAATTAGATAAAACAAAACCAGAAAATGTTGGAAACACTCGGCAAGTCAAGGCAGCATCTGTGGAGAGAACAGAGGAGTTAACGTTTCAAGTGTGGCCCCTTCGTCTAAAGATAAAGTAGGGAACAGTACATAGATACAGGTATTTTTACATTTAACAGAAGAGGTTATCTTCTGAAACCAAGAACTCACTAGAGCGACTCCCATTATCTGTGGAAAGGTATATGATGAACATCCAGCTGGCGTTAGCCGTATAGTTGCGTACGGAGTCTGAAACCATGCTTTTTCACTGGCCCATACAATGTCACAGAGCGGAAGTATAGAGGCTCCCAGTCCCAGAGCTGGTCCATTGACTGCCACGACAATGGGTTTCTTAAACTGAATGAAGGCATTCACAAAATCCCTGGAAGATAAAAAGTACAACGAAAAAAAAAAGATCCATTAGCAGCTCATAATAGATTATTCCTGATGAGCTGGGGCCATTGCTCCTGGTTAGTTGAAGAGCTGGAATGCAATTTCTGACATTGCACACTCTCACTACCTAAACTCAGTCACTGCGATCAGTTCCTGCAGTCACTGCGATCATTTCCTGCAGTTACTGCGATCAGTTTCTGCAGTTACTGCGATCAGTTTCTGCAGTTACTGCGATCAGATCCAGCGATCAGTCACTGCTATCAGTTTCTGCAGTTATTGCGATCAGTTTCTGCAGTTACTGCAATCAGTTTCTGCAGTTACTGCGATCAGATCTTGCGATCAGTTCCTGCAGTTATTGCGATCAGTTTCTGCAGTTACTGCGATCAGTTCCTGCAGTTATTGCGATCAGTTTCTGCAGTTATTGCGATCAGTTTCTGCAGTTATTGCGATCAGTTTCTGCAGTTACTGCGATCAGTTCCTGCAGTTACTGCGATCAGTTCCTGCAGTTACTGCGATCAGTTCCTGCAGTTACTGCGATCAGTTCCTGCAGTTATTGCGATCAGTTCCTACAGTTACTGCGATCAGTTCCTGCAGTTATTGCGATCAGTTCCTGCAGTTCCTGCGATCAGGTCCTGCAGTTACTGCGATCAGGTCCTGCAGTTACTGCGATCAGTTCCTGCAGTTACTGCGATCAGTTCCTGCAGTTACTGCGATCAGTTCCTGCAGTTACTGCGATCAGTTCCTGCAGTTACTGCGATCAGTTCCTGCAGTTACTGCGATCAGGTCCTGCAGTTCCTGCGATCAGATCCTGCAGTTCCTGCGATCAGATCCTGCAGTTCCTGCGATCAGTCACTGCGATCAGTCACTGCAGTGACCAGTTCCTTCTGCTATCGGGCAGTCACCACATCCCCACTACAGCTTAGAAATAAAATAAAAAGGAAACAAAAATCTAAATTTTAAACTTGATTGGCAGAAAAGTTTGCTCAGAGTTGTGTTAGTTCATGCAGCTGTGTATGAGGTAATGCAGAGCAACGGCATAAAACAGAAACAAATTTCACGTCTCTGGCAACGTCCCCTGTAAGCTGCACTGTCTCCCCCACCGCCCGGCTGATTCAAATTTTCACGCATGCGCGGTATCTACAGTGTCAAAGCCAGTGAGTGGCCTGTGCATGACCTTGCAGATAATTGCGTGGCTTAGCGGGAACACTGGTCTCTGGAGTCGGACTTACTGATCCACAAAGCTGCAATGATCCTCAGACCAGGAAGTATTATTAGCATATATATAAAAAAGTACATATATCTATATATAAATATTTTACCTCAGTTTTTACAAATGTTACAGATGTTGTCAGGACTGGAGAATTTTAGCTATGAGGAAAGATTGGAGAGGCCGGGATTGTTTTCTTTGGAACAGAGGAGGCTGAGGGGAAACTTGATTGAGGTGTATAAAATTATGAGGGGCTAAGCTAGAGTGGATAGGAAGGACCTATTTCCCTTAGCAGAGAGGTCAATAACCAGGGGGCATAGATTTAAAGTAATTTTTAGAGGGATTAGCAGGGAGTTGAGGAGAACTTTTTCACCCAGAGGGTCTGGAACTCACTGCCTGAAAGGGTGGTAGAGGCAAAAACCCTCATCGCATTTAAAAAGTACTTGGATACGCACTTGAAGTGCCGTAACCTACAAGGCTATGGACCAAGTGCTGCAAAGTGGGATTAGGGTGGATAGCTCTTTTCCGGTCGGCACGGACACAATGGGCCGAGTGGCCTCCTTCTGTGCCGTAAACGTCTATGATTCTGTGAAAATGTTTGAGGACGCGTATAGGGGTACGAGAGAGGCTATGCAACAACTAGAGATAACTGAAGGGAAGGAATTGGTTCTGACAAAAGGCGCACAACCCAACGTGGGTAAGTCAACAGACCCTCTGGCACACACACCCCAAGCCATTGAAAGGAGCCAGCAAATGCTCAGGCCACAATTGTTCAATCTTCCTTAAAACATGCAAGTTACAGGCCAGTTATTCTGACACCAGCTGTGGGCAAAGTCTTAGAATCCACAACTTGAGATAAAATTGGCAAGTTTTTTTTTAGCAATGTTTGGGTTCACTATGGAGGGCCAGCATGGATTTGTTAAAGGCAAGTTGTGTTTGGCAAATCCAATTTTCAAAGGGATTGCAGTAGATGTAATGTACACGGGTTGTCAGAAGGCATTCCATAAGGTGGCTCGTAAGAGGCTCGTTAGAAAAATTCAGGCATGTGGTGTAAGAGGAAATGTAGCAATACGGATAGGAAGTTGGCGGAATCAAAGAATTAGGGTAAATGCGCATTGCTTGGATTGAAGAATGGTTGGAAGTCGGTCAGTGCTGGGTCCACTTTTGCTCTTGGTACATACAGATGATTTGGACTTGGATACATGGAACATCATCTCAAAATTCGCTGAAGACCGCCACTAAGGCAGCGAGGAATGAGGTCAGAAGGGACTCCTTTCCAGAGAGGGCTGCTGCCGCATGGAACTGCTTTGCCTCAGGCACAGATTGAGGCAAAGAGGCCATTACATATTTTAAGGGGAAACGGTATAAATATTTCAAGCAGAGGAAGATGTATCGCTGTGGAGAGAGAGAGCAGGGTGGCGGGATTATTTATTGGGTTGCTCCAGCTGGCACAGACACGATGGGCCGAATGGCCTCCTTCTGTGCTTTAAAGGTCTATGATTTTTCTGTGGTCCTGAGTAAAATTGAACATAAGCCGCAATAAAATTCCCCATTTGCACTCGATCTGATGGGAAGCTTAATTTAGACTGATATAAATCAGAAATACAAAAAAAAATGAAGATAATTAAAATGTGCATAATTCAGTAAAAATTTAACAAAAGGAGCAACAACATTTTTCACTCGGAGAGTTGTCGGGATCGGGAATGCTCCACCTGAACAGGTGGTGGAAGCTGATTCCATCGATAATTTTAAAAGGGAGTTGGACAGGTACTTGAGGATGAGAACTGACAGGGTTACGGACAACAAGCGGGGATGTGGGACTGAGCACGACCGCTCTTTCAAAGAGCCAGCACGGGCACGACGGGCCGAATGGCCTCCTTCTGTGCTGTAAGTTTCTCTGATTCTACGCAAATTGATGATGTCAGATGAAGCCTTGCAGTTTTTGGACTGGCGATGAAGCCTTCTAGTAATGGCATCTGATCTGATTCCTGCTGACACCCGTGGCAAAACTTCAATCATCTAATTGGAGGACACTACAACACGGCCCAAATGGCTCACTTGTACACGGTAACCTTACAAAATGATAAGATAGATCGGAATTGTACTGACAAGGCATTCCACCTGAAACATTATCCAACCTTCAGATATTGGCTGACATGCTGTACATTCCCAGCATATTATATTTCAGATTCACAGCATTCACAATTTTTTTCTTTTTAGCTCAGGATTATTATTTTATATATGATCATATTACTGTATATTAATGCAGAATAACCTACAGGCCACTTCTTGCAACCAGCAAAATTGGGGGTGTAACGTGTGCAAAAAGTTGCTGACTATTTCAATGCTCTGAAAGAATTGGAGAGAAGTCTATAAGAGTCCCGCCCAAAGGCAGTGACGTAGGTGTCGCTTAAGAACATCGTACTGATGCACGCTGAGAGATTCTCCGAAGTGCATGTGGTTAGACTTCACAAGTCTGGGATCAGAAGGCACGTACAGTTGACATCCCTCTGCATCCGACAGTGATAGTTCTGGGAAGAATATCAACTTTAAACCTTTTTTTTTAAAAAAAAGAGGCTGAAGCCTCAAAATATGAATGAAGGTTCTCAAAGACACAAAAGATCATAGAATGATACGGCACATTCGGCCCATCGTGCCTGTGCCGGCTCTTTGGTAGAGCAATGCAACTAGTCCCACTCCCCCTGCTCTTTCCCCCATAGCCCAACAAGTGTTTTCCCTTCATGTATTGATCCAATTCCCTTCTGAAAGTTACTATTGAATCTGCTTCCACCGCCCTTTTAGGCAGCACGTTCCAGATCACAACTCGCGTTGCAAAAGAAAAAAATAATTAAATAACTATGTTATTATGAAATATGTGATTTTTCTATCTTTGTTACCAACCTTATTTTCAACATTTTTACCCAGCTAGCTGATGCAAAAGTGGGGGCTGAAAACAATTTTGAATAAATATTTTGACTGAAGTGATTGGTTCAGTTTCTGTTTTGTGATGGATTTTCCTCACCATTCATAGAAGTCTGCTTTCTGCTCTCGAAGTGCGATGAACAGAAACACAGAAATGAACACAGGAAGAGGAGGAGAGGAGGCCATTCAGCCCCTTGAGCATGTTCCGCCAGTCAATGAAATCATGGCTGATCTGCGACCTAATCCGATATCCCTTAATACCTTTGGTTAACAAAAAAAGCTATCAATCTCAGATTTAAAATTAACAACTGATCTAGCATCAATTGCCGTTGTTTGCGGGAGAGTGCTCCAAACTTCTACCATCCTTTGCGTGTAGAAGTGTTTCCTAACTTCACTCCTGAAAGGCCTGGCTCTAATTTTTAGACTATGCCCCCCTAGTCCTAGAATCCCCAACCAGCAGAAATAGCTTCTCTCTATCTACCCTATTAGAGGATAGATAGGGGAGAGTACATTTTGTTCAGAGGACTCGCTTCCCATTGCGCACATGTGTGAAGTTTTTGTAATCTTACGAACACATTTTCTTTCCCTAGGCTTTATTGTCAGTGCTATTTTATAAGGTGAGCAGCACTGCATCAAACAAAGTGTAAGGTCCAAAAATGTGCGGGTTAGGTTGATTTGGCTATGATAAATTGACCCTTAGTGTTAGGGGGGGATTAAATATGTGGGGTTATGGGGATAGGATGGGATATGTGTACTGTGGGGATTAAAGCAGGGACAGGGTACTGGATTTGGATGATCAGCCATGATCGCATTGAATGGTGGAGCAGGCTCGACGGGCCGAATGGCCTACTCCTGCTCCTAGATTCTATGTTTCTATGTTTCTAAGGTCATATCCGTTTAAGGCCACAAAGAACAATTGCTTTTAAGTAAATTTTGGGTGGGCTGATACAGATATCAAGTAAGAGATTAATGGGATGAGAGGGCTGTCCTATGAGGAGAGATTGAGTAGACTGGGCCTTGACTCTTTGGAGTTTAGAAGAATGAGAGGTGATCTCATTGAAACATATAAGATTCTGAGGGGGATTGACAGGGTAGATGCAGAGAGGATGTTTCACCTGGTTGGAGAGTCTAGAACTAGGGGACATAGTCTCAGGATAAGGGGCCGGCCATTTAAGACTGAGATGAGGAGGAATTTCTTCACTCAAGGAGGGTTGTGAGTCTTTGGAAACTCTCTGCCCCAAAGGGTTGTGGATGTGGAATCGTTGAGTATAGTCAAGGCTGAGGTAGATAGATTTTTGGACTCCAGGGGAATCGGGATATGGGGATCGGGCGGGAAAGTGGAGTTGAGGTCGAAGATCAGCCATGATCTTACTGAATGGCGGAGCAGGTTCGAGGGGCCATATGGCCTACTCCTGCTCCTAATTCTTATGCGATCTTGACTCTGATATTTATTTGTTCCAAGTGAATTCTGTTGTTTCGTAACACCTTTCTTTGAAGTGCGACACAGAAATTTATATGTGACTCTTGAAGTATAATGGACAGGAAATACATGCTAGATATAACGTTTGTGTAATATTACCAACGGATCTCCAGCAACTGCAGTCAGCAATTAGATTAAGAGAGCTGATTACAGATGCAGTTGAGGGGAAAAAACAGAACGGCAAGGACTTAAGAGGCAAAAACACATTATGTATTTCGTAATGTATTCCAAGTGGTTACAAGGTCAAAGTAAGCTTTTATTTATATTTGTCTCAGACTCAAAAATAACCAGGAATATAAAATGGTTTATAAGAAAGAAAGACTTGCATTTATATAGCGCCTTTCACAACCACCGGACGTCCCAAAGCGCTTTACAGCCAATGAAGTACTTTTAAAGTGGAGTCACTGTTGTAATGTGGGAAACGCAGCAGCCAATTGGCACACAGCAAGCTCCCACAAACAGCAATGTGATAATGACCAGATAATCTGTTTTTAGTGATGTTAATTTCTGGGATAAATATTGGTCCAGGACACCGGGGAGAACTCCCCTGCTCTTCTTCAAAATAGTGCCATGGGATCTTTTACGTCCACCTGAGAGTCCACCTTGGTTTAACGTCTCATCCAAAAGACGACACCTCCGACAGTGCAGCACTCCCTCAGTACTGCACTGGAGTGTCAGCCTAGCTTTATGTGCTCAAGTCCCAGGAGTGAAACTTGAACCCACAACTTTCTGACTCAGAGGTGAGTGTGTGACCAACTGAGCCACGCCTGACACTAGAACAATACAGTGATGAGATCTGTTGGATCAACTGTTCAAATGTGCAGAGAGCTTCTGAATAAAATTCATGACCTCAAAAGATGTACAGTTAAATAGAACTTTCTGGTAACATCAAGTACTGTAAACCAAACCAAGTAAAGGAGAGGTACAAATTAATGCAATCTTTTAACCTTTATATGTATTTTGACCTCCAGAATAGAAACTCAACACCCTAGAAAAATAGGACTGTAAAGATAAAGAGCTATTTACCCAGACTACAGGCAGAAATTATGAAATTGTGAAGTGATGTGAACAAGTTTACGCAGTTAGGTCACAGAACAGCCATGATCTCATTGAATGGGGCAACAGGCTCGAGGTGCTGAATGGCCGACTCCTGCTCCTGTGTTCCTAAGTTTATTTACTTGCAGTGGGTGAGGAAAATATTGCTCATTTTCCAGGTATAAATAAAAAAAAATTCATTGTCTCTTGAGGCGATTTCTTACCTACTTTATTTCAAATCCTTCGAGTTGAGATGCGCTCCCGATCTCCGTTTCTAAACCCGCCCCACCCCACCTATAACCTCTTACTCACCATGACCAAGACTACAGGAGATCTGTTTGTTAAAGTTGCATGGAGAGGTAATAATGCTATGATGCTGTAAACGTTAAAATAATGCTCGGGCCCTTTATTAGATTCGAGAAAGCAGATCCCCAGATTTTCCAGCGTTCTACAAATGGTTAAGACAAACACTGCACATTTATTTACTGGCCAGCAAATTCCCAGAGGAACTGATAGTAGTATTATCCTTGGAGGGCAAGTCAAGCCTAGGGAGAGTACATTTTGTTCCTAGTACTCGCTTCCCATTGTCTACGCAAAAAAAAATAAACAAAATGTTCCTTGACATTTGTTTTCTAAAAAAAAAGTCAAGTTTTATAACCCGACCATTGTGTCTTGTTGCTTTGTTGTGGAAGGTCACTGACAGGGAGAAGTTACTAGAGCTCGGGAGTGACTGCATTCATTTTAATGTGGACTGTGAACTCAGACCAATCCAGAGTTTGCCACTCCTAGAGAAATAGGGTGTCATGTGGGAGCTGTCTGTATACTTGCGGGGGTGCAGTCTGTCCCCTTGAGCTGAAAATAGGCACACATCTTAAAGAAGATGCAGCATGGTTGATTAACAGTCCTCAAATAACGTCATTCTTCTGACACAGAGCCAAAAGTAAGATTTTTGTCGTGATTTAGCAACTCTAGGTATAGAATTCAACCTTTCACTCTTTGCAGCTCCAAAACAACCTTGTCCCCCCCGTGTTATTAAAATTCCTTCTTTTCAGTTATGTTCATTCCTTCCAAAAGGTGCCTTCGCCCACAGGTTTATACCCACAGCAGCATTAGTTTGGAGTTAGAAATTACCGTGCTTGTGGAACATCTTTTTTTTAATGATTCCACCGTTTTTTAAGTCACTCTGCTACCCACCAATTCTGCTCCCGAATAATGCGGACTGTTTCCGTTGAAGTTATTCAGTTAAAAGCTTTAAAATTAGGGAGCAAAAACAATAAAGCAAAAACTATGCATGCATGCTGTTGCGATGACGTGCTGCTCCTTTAACCCGTGGGATTAGTTTGTTTTGATTGTGGGTGAAGCTTCCCCTCCCTTCAAAAATCCACTCAAGAGAACTACAGTGTTAGCAGAACTACCCTGTCAGCAGAACTAGCACAATGCCCTCCACCTCCATCACTAGCCTGAGCAAGAACTGTTAGAGTGCAAAGAATGACACTCGCAAAAAATAATACATAGAAACAAAACAGTCTCTCCTTCAGAATGAAGAGAGGTTCTGGAACTAGACTAGTTCATTCTTCTTGAGGTTCTTTCATGTAGCATTACATAGAATATACAGCACAGAAACAGGGCTATTCGGCCCAACCAGTCCATGCTGCACTCCATCCTTCCTCATCTAACTCTATCGGCATAACCCTCTATTTCCTTCTCACTCATATGCTTATCTCGCTTCCCCTTAAATGCATCTATGCGAGTCACCTCAATCGCTCCCTGTGGTAGCGAGTTCCACATTCTCACCACTCTCTGGGTAAAGAAGTTTCTTCTGAATTCCCTATTGGATTTCTTGGTGACTATCTTATATAGACGGCTTCTAATTTTGCACTTCCCTACTCTCTCTGTGTCTACTCTATCAAAACCTTTTGTAATTTTTAAAGAGGTCTATTAGGTCACGTAAAGCAGTGGTTCTCAAACTGGGGTCCGTAGAGACGTTCCACGAGGTCTGCGAAATAATGTGAACGGGACCCGTTGCTGCGATGGCGCGGGTCGGGCGCGTGCAGTTGTCAGTTATTTTGACTTCCTTCGTCCGCTCGAGCGGCGCGGCCGAGAGCTCGCGCATCGGGGGAGTTCAATGTCAGGCCCGGGGGGGGGGCCTTGGTGCACTCACACAGCGAGACGTCGGTAAGCGATCTCCGGGTGGACACTGGGGCCCAAGGCAGCACTGGAATCCGAGACGTAGCCGGTTTGGCGGGGGCCCTCGGGTTGACTGAGCGTCCCGAGAGAGGAGACGAGAGAGGCCACAGAGACACTGGGAACGGATTCGCAGGGCCGGGGGGCTGGGTAGGTGGGGAGGAGCCGCCACGTCAGCCTTGTCCGAGGGCCTGGAATGAGTATCAAGCTGAGCTTTGTTCATCGCGTACGGCAGCTGGGCCGGTGACTGGACCCGGGCTAAAGCCGCAGTCCCAGTTACTGGCGGCGTCCCAATGGCAGAGATGCCGCACACCAGGCAACGTGTCACCGATATTCCAACGCAGACAGGCCGATAGACAGCACAGGGGGAGGGAAAAACCCTGACTCATTCAGCAGCTGTGTGGTGAGGAGGTGGGGGGTGGTGTTAGCACCTGAAACGGTGCCAGCGTTCCCAACAGGAGCCACCGAGCTCAATCCTGAAACGGTGCCAGCGTTCCCAACAGGAGCCACCGAGCCCAATCCCACTCCAGGAAGAGCAGGGAGAGGTCGTACGGTGAAGTATTCAACAGGCACGTTGCTGGACCTCGAGGGCTACCTTTCAGCTGAAGGGAAGTTTTCAAATCACCAATCACATCAATGTTCACTATATCGGACAGCCCCGGCAAAATTTCATGCAAGTCCCTTGAACAGGACTTTACAGCAAGGAGTTTATAGTATGATCATTTAGATTGCGGGGGGGGTCCGTGATCACTAATCCATTTGAAAAGAGGCCCTTCCAGCAAAAAAGTTTGAGAACCGCTGACATAAAAGATGGACAAACGGGAAAGTTCTCTCAAATCACACCCCTCCCCCACATTGTCCATAGTTTTACCGATTCTTATCGTTTTTTGGTGGCGACTATTTTCTCCCCACTCTCTCTCTCTCTTGACAGCAGGAGGCTGTTTAAATATGGAAATTGGTGTCCTACGCCCACTGTAGGACCCTGATTGCAACTTTCATGGGGGAATGGGTGAAGCATGCTCGTCCCACTTTCTCCAGGCCCTGATAGGCCGACTGCGGCAGTCCTTAAAGGACCTCTGGAGGCCCCCCCTCCTAAAGGCAAGTGTTTTTTCTGTGGGTAGGAATGCTCCGCTGTGCCCCACAAAAATCTACCGGCCCACTGCCAGCTCATTCTTGCCAAACCTCCTCCCCCCCCCCCCCGCCGACCGTCTGCGTGTAGTTACCGGCTGATTTTCCTCCTGGCCAGACTCGCGAGCTGCAGCGTAGGGCTCATTTGGCGCCTGAGGCTCGCGGGGAAACTGTTAATGAGGCCTGAACCTGAAAGTGTACCCAAAGTCCCGCGGTGCACGCTCGAGTCCTGGCTTCCACCCACAACCTTGTTGGCTCAGAGGCGAGAGTACCATCAACCGCGTCAAGGTGATACTTCATTGCAACTTGCCTCATTGCTGGGGAAGAGGGGGGGGGGGGGGGTAGAAAAAAAACCCCAATCTGCTGAACTTCCTGCTTCAGATCCCGCTGGAAGGTTCGTGCGGATGGATGTCAGGTGGCGGACAAGATCAGGCTCGCAATGATACCCTGGCGGTCTGCAGATACTCACCGCCTTGACTCATATATGAAAGATGGCCAGACACCGGGCAGTTGGGAAGGCAAATGGTATGTTGGCCTTCATTGCAAGAGGATTTGAGTACAGGAGCAAGGATGTCTTACTACAGTTATACAGGGCCTTGGTGAGACCACACCTGGAGTAGTGTGTGCAGTTTTGGTCTCCTTACCTAAGAAAGGATATACTTGCCATAGAGGGAGTGCAGCGAAGGTTCACCAGACTGATTCCTGGGATGGCAGGACTGTCGTATGAGGAGAGATTGGGTCGACTAGGCCTGTATTCATTCGAGTTTAGAAGAATGAGAGGGGATCTCGTGGAAACGTGTAAAATTCTGACAGGGCTAGACAGACTGGATGCTGGGAGGATGTTTCCCCTGGCTGGTGGGTGTAGAACGAGGGGTCACAGTCTCAGGATACGGGGTAGGACATTTAGGACTGAGATGAGGAGAAATTTCTTCACTCAGAGGGTGGTGAACCTGTGGAATTCTCTACCACAGAAGGCTGTGAAGGCCAAGTCACTGAATATAATTAAGAAGGAGATAGATAGATTTCTAGACACAAAAGGCATCAAGGGGTATGGGGAGAGAGCGGGAATATGGTATTGAGATAGAGGATCAGCCATGATCATATTGAATGGCGGAGCTGGCTCGAAGGGCCGAATGGCCTACTCCTGCTCCTATTTTTCGATGTTTCGAAGTACCGATTGTACCTGGAACCCAGCTTCCTTCAGGAGAGGGAAAGTGAGGGGGGTCTGAATGCATTAAAAATACAAATCTGTACATGCTGTTCCTTTCCATCAGTTTCGACTTTCTGTACCACTGCTATCACCTGCCACAGGTTTGTTATTAACCAAAATTTAAAAAAAACAGCCTATACATGAATGTATACCAGGTATGGAAACACACTGGGACGCTGCATACACAAATAGCCCATCACTAGCCTTTCAGGAGAGGTTAAGAGATTCAGTTGACATGTCGGGCTGCCAGTTTACGCTGCCAAGCACCACATGCATTCAAATTGGGCCCAAAGTTAAGACTTTCATCTCTCCTTCCCCAACCATACTCTATCTAGGTTGTGTTGCACTGACCCCAGCAGCGGAATTCTTAAAGTGCATCCAGGAGAGCTTTTTGAGCCAGCATGTAGAAAGTCCTACAAGAGAGGGGGCGGTACTGGACCTAATTCTAGGGAATGTAGCCGGGCAAGTGGTAGAAGTGTCAGTAGGAGAGCATTTTGGTGACAGTGACCATAATTCGGTGAGATTTAAGGTAGTCATGGAAAAGGACAAAGATGGACCGGAAATAAAGGTTCTAAATTGGGGGAAGGCCGATTTTAATGTGCTAAGGCAGGATCTGGCCAAAGTGGACTGGGATCAGCTACTTGTAGGAAAATCCACATCAGAGCAGTGGGAGTCTTTCAGAAAGGAAAGAGAGAGAGTACAACGCCAACATGTTCCCGTAAAGGTCAAGGGTGGGACCAACAAGCCCAGGGAACCCTGGATGTCAAGGGATATACAAGAATGGATTAGGAAAAAAAGGGAGGCTTTTGGCAGATACAAAGGACTAAAAACAGTGGAAGCCCTGGAGGAGTATACAAAGTGCAGGGGGGGTACTTAAAAAAGAAATTAGGAGAGCGAAGAGAGGGCATGAAAAAACACTGGCGGGCAAAATAAAGGAAAATCCCAAGGTGTTTTATAAGTATATTAAGGGCAAGAGGATAACCAGGGAAAGAGTAGGGCCCATTAGGGACCAAAGTGGCAATCTGTGTGTAGAGCCGGAAGATGTGGGTGAGTTTTTAAATGAATATTTTGCATCTGTGTTCACTATGGAGAAGGACGATGTAGGCATAGAAATCAGGCAGGGGGATTGTGATATACTTGAACAAATTAGTATTGAGAGGGAGGAGGTACTAGCGGTTTTAGCGGGCTTAAAAGTGGATAAATCCCCAGGCCCAGACGAGATGTATCCCAGGCTGCTGTGTGAGGCAAGGGAGGAGATTGCAGGGGCTCTGACACAAATTTTCAGATCCTCTCTGGCCACAGGGGAGGTGCCAGAGGACTGGAGGACAGCTAACGTAGTACCATTATTCAAGAAGGGTAGTAGGGATAAACCAGGGAATTACAGGCCAGTGAGCCTAACATCAGTGGTAGGGAAATTATTGGAAAAAATTCTGAGGGACAGAATTAGTCTCCACTTGGAGAGGCAGGGATTAATCAAGGATAGTCAGCATGGCTTTGTCAGGGGGAGATCATGTCTAACCAATTTGATTGAATTTTTCGAGGGGGTGACTAGGTGCGTGGATGAGGATAGTGCAGTTGATGTAGTCTACATGGACTTCAGTAAGGCTTTTGACAAAGTCCCGCATGGGAGACTGGTCAAGAAGGTAAGAGCCCATGGGATCCAGGGCAATTTGGCACATTGGATCCAAAATTGGCTTAGTGGCAGGAGGCAGAGGGTGATGGTCGAATGTTGTTTTTGTGACTGGAAGCCTGTGTCCAGTGGTGTACCGCAGGGATCGGTGCTGGGTCCTTTGCTGTTTGTAGTGTACATTAATGATTTAGATATGAATGTAGGAGGTATGATCAGTAAGTTCGCAGATGACACGAAAATTGGTGGAGTGGTAAATAGCGAGGAGGGAAGCCTCAGGCTACAGGACGATATAGACGGGTTGGTCAGATGGGCAGAACAGTGGCAAATGGAATTTAACCCTGAAAAGTGTGAGGTGATGCATTTTGGGAGGACTAACAAGGCAAGGGAATACACAATGAATGGTATTACCCCAGGAAGGACAGAGGATCAGAGGTACCTTGGTGTGCATGTACATAGATCCCTGAAGGCAGCAGGACAGGTAATAAGGTGGTTAAAAAGGCATATGGGATACTTGCCTTCATTAGCCGAGGCATAAAGAGGTTATGATGGAACTGTACAAAACGCTAGTTAGGCCACAGCTGGAATACTGTGTGCAGTTCTGGTCACCACACTATAGGAAGGATGTGATTGCATTGGAGAGGGTGCAGAGGAGATTTACCAGGATGTTACCTGGGCTGAAGCGCTTCAGCTATGAAGAGAGACTGGACAGGCTGGGGTTGTTTTCCTTAGAGCAGAGAAGGCTGAGGGGAGACCTGATTGAGGTGTACAAAATTATGAGGGGCATAGATAGGGTAGATAGAAAGGAACTTTTCCCCTTAGTAGAGGGGTCAATAACCAGGGGGCATAGTTTCAAGGTAAGGGGCAGGAGGTTTAGAGGGGATTTGAGGAAAAACTTTTTCACCCAGAGGGTGGTTGGAATCTGGTACTCACTGCCTGAAAGGGTGGTAGAGGCAGGAACCCTCACAACATTCAAGAAGCATTTAGATGAGCACTTGAAACGCCATAGCATACAAGGCTACGGACCAAGTGCTGGAAAATGGGATTAGAATAGACAGGGCTAGATGGCCGGCGCGGACACGATGGGCCGAAGGGCCTCTTTCTGTGCTGTATAACTCTATGACTCTATTTGGGTACTGCAGTGTTCAGCTCGTTCACAGCAACAAACAAAGCATGGGTTTCAGGATAAAACCCACTATCCATTCGTCACTGCAAAAGTAAGGTACATGATATTTGTCCTCGAGCCTCAAGAGAGTTCATCTGTTACCTCTGTGTGTGTGTGTGTGTGTGTGTGTGCCACAACTCATGTCACTGGCAGCAATTTGATAAATCTCTGTCCCAGAATGTGTAAGGTTACTGACATAATCTTAAATTACACCCGAATTACCACTCCTTTCAAAAGAATCAACGGAACAATGAGGTCAGCAAACATATGCTTAAAATGAGTTCAAATCTGTCAGATGTCTCAAGTTACTGAGATGGCATTGGAAAATGGATGTGGGAGAGGCAGGCATTCTGAGTTCCATGACAGCAGTGTCAGTTCCAACAGCAACAACAACAACTTGTATTTATATAGCGCCTTTAATGTCGTAAAATATCTCAGGCCACTTCATAGGAGCGATTATCAAACAAAATTTGACACCTAGCTACATAAGGAGATATTAGGGCAGCTGACCAAAAGCTTGGTCAATGAGGTAGGTTTTAAGGAGCGTCTTAAAAAAGGAAAGAGTGGTAGAGAGGCGGAGAGGTTCAGGGAGGGAATTCCAGAGCCTAGGGCCTAGGCAGCTGAAGGCACGGCCACCAATGGTACAGCGATTAAAATCGGGGATGCTCAAGAGGCCAGAATTAGAGGAGCGCAGATATCTCGGGGGGTTGTGGGGCTGGAGGAGATTACAGAGATAGGGAGGGGCGAGGCCATGGAGGGATTTGAAAACAGGGATGATTTCACGATTAGATAAATGCAGTAAAATGTCTCGCAAGTCACTTTGTGATTTTCAAGCACTGAAACCCAGCATGCCACAGGCATGAATCCACCATATCAGTCCCATTTTTCAAACATTATCTAAACAGTTATGATGGCAGTTCATATGTTGAGTTTGGCTGTAAAAGGTCACCTGATGAAGGAGCAGCGCTCTGAAAGCTTGTGATTTCAAATAAAGCTGTTGGACTATAACCTGGTGTTGTGCAACTTCTCTTTTTTTTTTGAGAGGTGGGGTGGAAACCAGAAGAAAAATGTAGTCAGATATTTTTTCACAACAGGTAGTCACTTAACTTTGAAAAATAATTGCATTCATTTCATACCTCCAAAAAGTGCTCTTTACGTTCAGGAAATGATAAGGTTCAGTTATCACTGAGGCACTGAAACCCAAACTACAGGGGCAGTCATCTTACATTTCATTGCAGTGATCACCCTTAGAAGAGGAACTGCCTCAGTGATGAACAAATGAATGCTACCAAGATTGCCACGTTTTTGAGATAACAAGATCTGTTCAAGATCTGTTCAATGAGCAGCGCCACAACATCAAACTTCCTCATTCAGCAGTGAAAAAGGGATGAGTTATTTGCGGTGGAGATGGGGAAATATAATCAACAACTTCAAAGAAACCAAGTAAACCTGTCTATGATATTTGGTCCACAGCTTCAAAAGGGGCAACAGGATGGAGTCTTAAGCAACCTTATATGATCAAAGTAAGCTAAGCAAGGGAACGCAACTGACAGACCACCTAAATAAAGCTATGAACCAAATTTCTGGTAAAAAGAAAAGACTTGCATTTATATAGCACCTTTCATAAGAACATAACTAGGAGCAGGAGTAGGCCATTCGGCCCCTTGAGCCTGCTCCGCCATTCAATAAGATCATGGCTGATCTTCTATCTCAACTCCACTTTCCTGCACTATCCCCATATCCCTTGATTCCCTTAATATCCAAAAATCTATCGATCTCTGTCTTGAATATACTCAACGACTGAGCCTCCACAGCCCTCTGGGGTAGAGAATTCCAAAGATTCACCACCCTCTGAGTGAAGAAATTTCTCCGCCTCTCAGTCCTAAATGGCCGACCTCTTATTCTGAGACTGTGACCCCTGGTTCCAGACTCCCCAGCCAGGGGAAACATCCTCCCTGCATCTACCCTGTCAAGCCCTGTAAGAATTTTGTATGTTTCAATGAGATCACCTCTCATTCTTCTAAACTCTAGAGAATATAGGCCTAGTCTACTCAATCTATCCTCATAGGACAATCCCCCCATCTCAGGAATCAGTCTGGTGAACCTTCATTGCACGCGCTCTATGGCAAGTATATCCTTCCTTAGGTAAGGAGACCACAACTGTGCACAATACTCCAGGTGTGGTCTCACCAGGGCCCTATATAATTGCAGTAAGACGTCTTTACTCTTATACTCATATCCTCTTGTAATAAAGGCCAACATACCATTTGCTTTTCTAATTCTTGCTGTACCTGCATGTTAACTTTCAGTGATTCGTGTACAAGCACCCTCAGGTCCCTCTGAACACCAACATTTCCCAATCTCTCACCATTTAAAAAATACTATGCTTTTCTATTTTTCCTATCAAAGTGGATAACTTCACATTTTTCCACATTATATTCCATTTGCCATGTTCTCGCCCACTCACTTAGCCTGTCTATATCCCCTTGAAGCCTCTTTGCATCCTCCTCACAACTTACATTCCCACCGAGCTTTGTATCATCAGCAAACTTGGATATATTACATTTGGTACCCCACTAGTTACAGCCTGCCAACCCGATAATGACCACTTTATTCCTGCTCTCTGTTTTCTGTCCGTTAACCAATCCTCAATCCATGCTAGTTTATTACCCCCAATCCCATGAGCCCTAATTTTGTTTAATAACCTCTTATCGAATGCCTTCTGAAAATCCAAATACACCACATCCACTGGTCCCCCCTTATCTAGTCTGCTAGTTACAACCTCAAAAAACTCAGTTTCGTCAAACATGATTTCCCCTTCATAAATTCATGTTGACTCTGCCCAGGGGATTTATCGGCTTTCAGTTCCATTAATTTCTTCAGTACTATTTTTTTACTAATACTAATTTCTTTCAGTTCTTCATTCTCACTCGACCCTTGGTTCTCCACTATTGCCAGGAGGTTTTTTGCATCTTCTTCCATGAAGACAGACACAAAATATTTGTTTAATTTCACTGCCATTTCCTTATTCCCCATTATAATTTCTGCTGTCTCAGCCTGTAAGGGACCCACATTTACTTTCACTAATCTTTTCCTTTTTACATACATATAGAAGCTTTTACAGTCTGTTTTTATGCCTCTCGCTAGTTTACTCTCATATTTATTTTCCCCATTCTTTATCAATTTCTTGGTCCTCCTTTGCTGAATTCTAAAATTCTCCCAATCCTCAGGCTTACTACTCTTTTTGCAACATTATAAGCCTCTTCCTTTAATCTAATACTATCTTTAATTTCTCTTGTTAGCCACGGTTGGACCATTTTTCCCGTGGAGTTTTTATTCCTTAAGGGAATGTATATTCGTTGCAAATTATGAATTATTTCTTCAAATGTTTGCCATTGCTTTTCTACTGTCAAGCATCCGGGAAGGCGCCGAACACCTCGAGTCTCTTCGCCGGGAGCAAGCGGAAGCCAAGCGCAAGCAATGCAAGGAGAGCACGTCAACCCAAGCACCCCACCCACCCGCCCCCTCAACCACTGTCTGCCCCACCTGTGACAGAGACTGTAGGTCCCGCATTCCACTCATTAGTCATCTGAGAACTCATTTTTAATGTGGAAGCAAGTCATCCTCGGTTCCGAGGGACTGCCTAAGAAGAAGAAGAAGACTGTCATGTCTTTTAATCTAGTTTCCCAACCTACCTTAGCCAACCCGCCTCTCATACACACATAGTTTACTTTGTTCAGGTTTAGGACCCTAGTTTCAGACTTAACTAAATCACTCTCAAACTCAACATAAAATTCTATATTATGATCACTGCTCCCCAGATGCTCCTTTACTACAAGGTTATTAATTAACCCTGTCTCATTGCACAGTACTAGATCTAAAATAGCCAATTCCCTTGTAGGTTCCTTGACATACTGATGTAGAAAACTATCTTGAATGCAGTCCATGAACTCTTCCTCTGCACTATTTCTGCAAATTTGGTTTGCCCAGTCTATATGAAAGTTAAAGTCCCCCATGATTACTGTATTACCCTTGTTACATGCCCCTCTAATTTCCTGATTTATACTCTGCCCGACACTACAACCACTGTTAGGGGGTCTATAAACTGCTCCCACTAGTGTTTTCTGCCCCTTGTTGTTCTTAGCTCCACCTAAACGGATTCTATATTTTGTTTTTCCGAGCCAAGATCCTTTCTCTCTACTGTCTTTATTCCCTCCTTTATTATCAGGGCTACCCCTCCTCCTTTCCATTCTGCCTGTCTCTTCTAAAAGTCAAATATCCTGGAATATTTAGGTCCCAACCTTGGTCACTCTGCAACCACGTCTCTGTAATGGCTATTAACTCAAACCCATTTATTTCTATCCGCGCTATTAATTCATCCATTTTGTTGCGAATGCTTCGTGAATTCAGATATAGCACCTATAGCTTTAAATTTTTTCTATTTTCCCCTGATGTCACTTTAGTCACTAATGCCCTATTACCTTTATTAATCTTTCTGTCCCTTCCTGACTCACTCTGCTTATCTTTCACGACCACCGGACGTCCCAAAGCACTTTACAGCCAATGAAGTACTTTTTGAAGTGTAATCACTGTTGTAATGCAGGAAACACACTGAAGTACATACCTTTCAGTTAACAATAACTTTGAAATAAGAACAGGAGTAGGTCATCAAGCCTGCTCTTTCATTTTGTTATCATGGCAGCTCGCTCTTGAATCTCAATTTCTTGGGTTTTCTGCATTTATCTTCATTTCATATATTTTGATAACTTTATTTTTCACGCAAACCCTGCCATCTCTCCAGGGCGACTTTCCTCCTGAGCAGGTCTGCAGCCGAATATTTCACCCAACGCACTTGGCAGTGCAGAGTCTCCTCGGTTCTGCACTGAAATGACAGCCTAGCCGTGCTTAAGGCCGAGTGCGGGGCTTGAACCCACAACCTTCTGACCCTGAGGTGAACATCCTACCAGCTTGCTTCCCTGCTGTCACATCTGCAGTGTGTGTCTGTGAGCGTGGGGTGGGGAGGGGGAGAGTGGGGGGGGTGGGGCGGGGGGAAATGTGATGGCAAGTGCACTGAACAGGAAATTAAAGACTTCAACACTATCCTACCTGTACCCCAACACCACCTCAAACCAACTTTAGTCGCATCCCTTTTAAGTAATTAACAACAAGAGTCCCGTCTTACGCTTTTGAGCTTTATTCTTTCTGGTTATATTGCACCTCGAGGTGAGCGTTACACATTGCGCGGTGACTTCTTTAACCGTTTTATTTGCGTTCCGATATTAAATGGTGGGCTCGGTATGCATCTTTCTGCTTTTGAAAAGGAAAGACCAGTGTATGAAACTTTGGGGGTGAAACTGTTCTTGGTGGTTTCACAAAATGGGTGAAAGCGAATTAGCAGCTGGTTCACACTCCGCCTGGTACTCCTTTCTGTTGGCTTCAATGGAAAAGAATATCAGATATCGGACAGAGTGTGAAACGAGCTGATGACTCGCTTTTGCCCATTTTGCGCTACCAGCCCAAGACCAATTTCACCAATACCTCTGCTGGGAGAATCAAGAACAAGGGGACATAGTGGGGAAGAGAAAAACTAGATGCCATCAATATAAGCTAATCACCAAGAAATCAAATAGGGAATTCAGAAGAAACTTCTTTTCCCAGAGAGTGGTGATAATGTGGAGCTCGCTACCACAGAGAGTGGTGATAATGTGGAGCTCGCTACCACAGGGAGTGGTTAGAATGTGGAACTCGCTAACACAGGGAATGGTTAGAATGTGGAACTCGCTAACACAGGGAGTGGTTGAGGTGAATAGCATAGATGCATTTAAGGGGAAGCTCGATAAGCATCTGAGTGAGAAGGGAACAGAGGGTTATGCTGAAAGAGTTAGATAAGGAAGGATGGGAGGAGGCTGGTTGGGCCGGTTTCTGTGCTGTAATTCTATGTAATCTGAAAATTCGGGCTGGGCCATTCAGGAGCGAAATCAGGAAGCACTTTTCACACAAAGGATGGTAACCTGGAGGGTATCAAGAGCTACGGAGCAAAGGTGGGTAAATGGAGTTGAGGTGCAGACCAGCCATGATTGAATTGAATTGCAGGTTCAAGGGGCTGATTGGCCTGCTCCTGTTCTTACCCCCTTTATTTTATTGAAAAGAGGTCATCTTTCAGGACCTTTCTATCCTGAAACAATTTCGTAATCAAAACAAGTTTGCTTGCAAACTTTGATTGTATTTGCCTACTAGAAGTAACCTCCCGGGTGATGAAAGCCAAGCTCATCACTGAGTTGTCACCATTGGGTTTCAAGGTCTAAGATTTACTGTCGATGTCAAGATGAAGACTGTTTTGTGCCTTTTAAAAATAATTTATTTACTTCAGTTAGAGCTCAAACTGGGAGTCCGTGGAGACTTTCCAGGGGGTCCTGGACTATTTTCGCTCCTCGATCACTCTGATGGACACGTGCCAAATCTTCAAACTTTCAAGTGCCTGCCCTTGCCTTGAATTCGAAGAAACGTTTTGGGAATGTGCCCAGGAAAACAAAATAACAAACCTTGTTTGGTAACTGCTTTAAGGTACGAGACTATCTTATGCCTTCTGACCCCACCTCAGTCTTTGAAAGGGGTAGAGCAGCACATTAAGCCCTCGTTTGAAGTTTAAAATATGAAATGCATTTATTAAACAATGAACGAGCGAATAACCCAACAGTGATATAACATAGTTATAGATTTACAGTTGAAAGTCTCTAATCTAACGCGTTAACAATAAAATAATAAAAAGATCATAACTCTAACTCCAATAAATGACTTTTAGATACGCACACAGTGTTTTGTAGTTAGCCAAGGAATTCCAAATTGTCACAGGTTTCTTCTTAGAATTGTTCAACTGTCTCTTCTCATGAGATTCTCCAATCGTCAAATGATTTCTATTAAAAGAACCGTCCAATTTCCCAAATGCAAACAAAAAAGCGTCTCTTCTAAATCATGGAAAACTGTTACCAGGACATCCTGCATCTTGAATCGCCTTCCTCTTAGATTCAAAAATCAACAATCAAATACAAACTGAACCAATACTTCAACCTATATATATTGTATAGAACCAGAGGTGAGATGAGGAGAAATTTTTCTACGCAGCGAGTTGTTGCGATCTGGAATGCGCTGCCTGAAAGAGCGGTGGAAAACAGTAACTTTCAAAAGGGAATTGGATAGATACTTGAAGGGGGAAAAATCTGCAGGATTATGGGGAAAGAGCAGGGGGAGTGGAACTAGCTGGATCGCTCTTTCAAAGAGACGGCACAGGCACGATGGGCCGAATGGCCTCCTTCTGTGCTGTGTCATTCTCTGATATATTTGAAAAACCAGGAGGCAGCTAAGCTGTTAATTCTGTGTGTGCAATAGGTGAGTTTTAAAGAGATATCTGCCACAATCACACAAGATGAAAACCTATCATTTGATCACTACTGCCGACCAACGTTCCTCCTACTGCGAGCGGCCTGCGCGTCGGTCGGGGAGGTCCCGCGCAGGCCGCTCACCAGCTGTTGCTGCTGGAAAAGATACCGCGCGGCAAATTTAAAGGGACCGCGCGCAAAAAAAGTGAGAGGGAATGTTGCTGTGGACCACATCAAAATGCACTGTAAATCAGCCAGAGCGTTCATCTCAGTAGAAAGAGAGAACTACTGGGAGTTCTGAATTTGTAGTTACTTTGGAAATATTTGCCCTCAGCACAGAGGGGGACATTTTTCTAAATCCAATTGTCAGTGGTAGTCACTCCCAGTAATAGACATGTATGGGCCAGCTACAGAATTAAGCAATGCACCATAAAGTCAACACAAAGAAAGAGTTGCATTTATAAAGTGTCATATCAGATTTCCCGGGAATATCTTACAACACTTCATATGTGAATTGCTTTGACATGCAGTGAATATTGTTATTTAGGCAAACTCAGCAAGCCAGTCTCACAGCACGATCTCACAAACAGCTGTGGGATGAATGACACTGAAAGGCAAAAAAGCAGAAGAGACTTGCATCCCAGTCAGGTTGGGCTGGATTTGAATGTAGTGTTGACAAGAGCAAGGAGCCAACAAATTTTGCATCAATCCTAGGTGTCAGCCGTGGCTCAGTGGGCAGCACTCTCGACTCTGAGTCAGAATGGTTGTGGTTTCAAGTCCGTACTCCAGAGACTTGAGCACAAAAATCTAGGCTGACACCCCCAGTGCAATAGTGAGGGAGTGCTGCACTGTCGGAGGTGCCGTCTTCCGGATGAGACGTTAAACTAAGTGCCCGTCTGCACTCTCAGGTGGACGTAAAAGATCCCACGGCACTATTCTGAAGAAGAGCAGGGGAGTTCTCCCCGGTGTCCTGGCCAATATTTATCCCTCAATCAACATCACTAAAAAAACCAGATTATCTGGTCATTATCACATTGCTGTTTGTGGGAGCTTGCTGTGTGCGATTGACTGCCGCGTTTCCTACATTACAACAGTGTCTACATTTCAAAATTACCTCATTGGCTGTAAAGCGATTTGGGATGTCCTGAGGTCGTGAAAGGCGCTATATAAATGCAAGTCTTTTCTTTTTGGGTTTTATCCCATTTTAAAAAGTAGACTGAAAAGCCAACACCCGTGTAGACCTAAGCTCTGAGCCCATACACGCCCCGCAACCAATGTTCCCTTTAAGCTGCGTGGCTGCGCAGTGCTCTCAAGGTCCCGCGCAGCCGGCGTATGCGTGGAATTCTGAATGGCCCGTGCGGCCCGTTAAAAGAGCCGCGCGGGCCAAACAAAAATTAACGGGAACATTGCCCACAGCAGCAGGTTTCAGAACTCAAGACTGATGGCTTTATCCGTATTCCCCATGGAAGGGCTCTTCCGAGAGAACCCACAAGTCATTCTTTCAACACAATGAAACTCAGACCGGTATTAATAAACCTGAACGCTATGAAATATTCTGCCTAATGGATGTGTTCCATGGGGATATTCCTGCCTTAAAGCCAGTCAAGTGCTTCCACATAAAAGTGATGGGATAAAAATTAATCGGGTCTAATGCTCAAAAAAAATACCAGCTGTGACCAGAGATCACCACAATCTGTTCAGAGGGCGAGTCGGTTGCAGCATGTAAAAGCAACTAGATGCAATCAATTGATGAGTGAACTCTGTGGCCGTGTAAATAATCCGATTTATTGGAAATAGTAAATTAGCTTATTTTAAAGTATCTTTTAAAAGTCACTTGGACATCTTTAGGTTTTTTTTAAAGTCAGGAGCTCATTTTTTTATGAATAACACTGGTTGCAAATACTAGGCGTGTATTCCCTTGAAAATAGAAGGTTAAGGGGTGATCTAATTGAGGTGTTTAAGATGATTGAAGGACTTGATAGGGTAGATAGAGAGAAACTATTTCCTCTGGTGGGCGAGTCCAGGACAAGGGGGCAAAACCTTAAAATTAGAGCCAGGCCCTTCAGGGGTGATGGCAGGAAGCACTTCTTCACACAAAGGGTAGTGGAAATCTGGAACTCTCTCTCCCCCAAAAAGCTGTTGAGGCTGGGGGTCAATTAAAAATTTCAAAATGGAGATTGACAGATTTACCTTATGCAAGGCTATTACAGGTTACACAACCAAGGTGGGGTAGATGGAGTTAAGATGCAGATCAGCCATGATCTAACTGAACACGCTCGAGGGGCTGAATGGCCTCCTCCTGTTCCTCCGCTCCTAACTGTGGTGAGATCACGCAACTTTTAAAGCGGTTTTCAGGTTTAATGCAGGGAAGGTGTCTAACCCCAACTGCTGATGTTGAACTTCACCTTGTACAGATGTCCAATTAATTGTCTTTGAGAACATTTTGTTCTCCTGAGCTCGCATATTCCTGGATGTCTTCCGAGGGGTCAGATTCTGCATCTGAACTTAAGGCAATTACACAAGATATGCGTGCATGGAGGTTGTTATGTGGCCTTATCCCAGCTCATCCATCCTGAAGGCATCTAGAGTCCCTCCTCCTTTGCAGCATTCAGCTGTTTCTTAAATGACTACAGGTTTTTGTTTATGCCTCTGTGACCACACCTAGCAGTCCATTCCATGTGTCGATTATTCTGTGTGGAGAACTTCCTGGCATCAGTCCTTGATTTTCCTTCCGTTTGTTTGAATTTGTGCTTTAAATCCCTCCGTGGACTCGCCCCTCCCTTTCCTTGCAACCTTCTCCAGCCCACAGAGGTCTCTGCGCTCCTCCAATTCTGGCCTCTTGCGCATCCCCAATTTTAATCGCTCTACCATTGGCGGCCGTGCCTTCAGCTGCCTAAGCTCTGGAATTCCCTCCCTAAACCTCTCTACCACTCTCTCCTCCTTTATGACTCTCCTTAAAACCCTACCTCTTTGACCAAGCTTTTGGTCACCTGTCCTAATATCTCCTGATGTGGCTCGGTGTTAAATTTTGTTTGTATTAATGCTGGTTATTTCTATACTTCATAAACGCACTCTCTCAGTTGCCGACTTGAACAACTCAGGTTTTTCCAGTCTTTCGTTACAATTCAGTCCTCTGATGGTCCTCCCTCCACTGCTTCCAGGCCGTGAATATGTCCCTTTATGAGCAAAACTGGACACGGTACTGAAGGTGTGGTCTGACCAGAGTACTGTAAGGTTTTGGCACATCTTCCTCCAACTTGTACTGTGCTTGGCTTCACTGCTCAGCGTTCTATTTATATTTCTTCCTGCCCCACCGTGATTGGACATGTTAAGTGCCAAATCTACCGATACTCTTCGACTGTTGCCTCTGCTCTTTAAATGATCCTGCGGCTTTGTACTTTTGAGCCTTGTAAGGGTAATTAAGTGACGGTCCAGCGATAGCCCCATTGTCCTGTGCCAATGCACTAGTGCCCACCTTGTCTACTGAATGGTCCTGCACGCGTCTAAATGTTTCTGGTCTTCAAAGCCAACTGGTAAATAGCGTTCAGTGGCTCGGCTCTCTGGTGCAGCTTCAGCTGAGCTAGTCTTCCTTAGTGCCTGCCTGTTTACTGGCCGCTTTAGAATATCAGCAAAACAACTTAGGGGGGCATAATTTCAGAATAAGGGGAAACCCCTTTAAATCGGAAATGAGGAGGAATTTCTTCTCTCAGAGGGTCGTGAATCTTTGGAATTCTCTTCCCCAGAGAGCTGTGGAGGCTGGGTCGCCGAATATATTTAAGGTGGAGATAAGACAGATTTTTGAACGATAAGGGAGTCAAGGGTTATGGGGAGCGGGCAGGGAAGTGGAGTTGAGGCCAAGATCAGATCATCCCTGATCTTATTGAATGGCGGAGCAGGCTCGAGGGGCCAAATGACCCTGCCTACGTCTTTTGTTCTTATGTAACCAGGACTCCCTTTTCAGGTAAACAAGGCGTAGCTTATCAGTGTGATGAAGCAGAGGCGTAGATTTATACGTTTGAACATTTAACACAAGCAAACAAAGACACAGCAATAAAAGGGAGAAAAAAAAATGCTGGAATCTGAAATAAAACAGAAAATGCTGGAAAAGTACAGCAGGTCTGTCGGTATCTCGCATGAGATTGGGCTTCGACTGCCGGTTCTGTGTTTTATTTTTAAAATGCTGCACATTGCCTGCTGTATCTCTCCAGCCATTTCTACAGGACGGAAGTTGCATGCAATTCAAATACAGCCTTTTCACCAGTCACAAAGAAAAGTACCTTATTGCTTCTGCAATCCGCGCGCTCTCTTTCCTCCGGTCACTGGACAACCTGCCAATTAGGTAGGAATAGTCTAGGCCACTGCAGAACACGCTCCCTACTGCGCTAAGCAGCAGAAGCTTGCTGTCATCGGCTGACGCATTACCAAGTGCTCTTCGCACCTCCTTCATAATCTGCAAAGACAACAGTAACATTCAACTAATCGTCATCACTAACAGATGGGGAATGGGAACAAACTTTTAGAAAGCTTTTGTTTTTCGGCCTCAATTGGTTTTAACACACCTGTAAAAGTCCAAATTACAGACATGGGGGGGGGGGGGGGTCGACATTCCTCAAGTCACTAACTTAATACAAAAAATGATGGTGCGGGTATAAATCGGGGAAGCGCGTTTTATACCCACTCCAACTTTCTCAGTAAAACAAGTGGAGAAAAAGGTCACCCGACAGCAGTAATGGAGCAAGGAACATTCTGTGCTTTATTTCTATGCCGTATTTCATGTTTACATGTATTTGCTACAGACAATACTGGTGGGAGTTTGATCAGCTCCGTCGTCGCGCTGCAGTTATACTGTTGGCATATTTTTGCTCTGGATAACTTGAGAGAACGAGCAAACAATTCGAGGAGCAATTAAGAGTTTTCAAGATTAGTAAGCGAGTGATCCTGGCAAATCGTTAGTTACAGCGAAGGGCTGAAACACAAGTTAAAAATGAGTGAGTTTAGCCAAACCTTTTTTTTTTCCACCCACGCGTGTTCGTGGGGCTTCTGCGGCACTTCCATCAAAGTTACGGTGGTGGAGTAAAGTAGCTTCGAGGAAATTCACCCCCCCAAGGATTTGCAGAATAAGGATGGCCATTGAGGTGGAAGGTGTGAGTGGGCTCAAGAGACAATTAGAGTGCTATCATTTCTAGAGAAGCGGTAGCTCCATAAAGGAGATGGTTGGGACTTCCCCATGCAGAGCTATCAGAATGTGGAGTGCTCGGTCACAAGTGGTGATCAATGCTAAAATGCGTTGCAAGATTCAAAAAGGTACTGGATTAATTATTTAAAGTAGAATGTCAAAACGCTACGGGGAGAAAGCAGGAAAATGAGGCTCGGTAGAAATCGGCTCTTCCATTGCTAAAATGCTCTATGCGTTTCTGGGACCGGAATGGATTGAATGATATAGTGGGAGAGGGGCTTGTTGGGGTTGATCCATGGCTGTGTCCATTTCAAAAAGGAGTTATGTTCTTGTATGATGAAATTAACCATTCTACAGGAATCGTTGCCCTCACAGCACAATTAGAGCCAAGCCTTGATTTGGCAGAACACTCTACCACTAGCTCACCTGTCTGTGATTTATTGATCACGTAACAAACCTGCACATATTCTTACTGAGTGAAATTGGCTCAGGGGCAGATCCGAAATGAAACAGAAACATCAGGAGGAATGGAAGGATGACCTTTAAATCATACTCATTGCTCTGCTGTACAAACTGTCTGCTGAGATTTCACCAGTTGTTACAAGTTTTCCTTTGTTTCACGACATGTCGGCATTACAGGGACGATGTCTGCTTTAATTTGAAAGAAATTGTGCTGTGCTTGGGACTGCTGTCTAAACAATGAATCAAATTCTGAAGAATAAAAACAACACGTTTCACCCTGGTTTTTTTATTTTACCCTTTGGTCACCTTCTTGACGGAGAAAAAGTGCTTCTTACCAGAGGGATAGATACGTTTCTGTCAAGAGCCAAGTGGTAATCAATAACACAAGCAGACTCCAGGATTACCAGAAAATAGATGGCAGTGCAAAAATTAACTCAACTATACATTAATGTTCTTAAAGGGCCACAGAGCAATAACTGGAATTACACAACAATACATCAAAGTGGGCTGATTTATTTTTATTGACAGACCAAGGTGAAGGATTAAACAACAACTTGCATTCATATAGCGCCTTTAACATAGTGAAACGCCACAAGGCGCTTCACAGGAGCGTTATCAAACAAAATTCGACACCGAGCCGCAGAAGGAGATATTAGGACAGGCGACCAAAAGCTTGGTCAAAGAGGTAGGTTTTAAGGAGCGTCTTAAAGGAGGAGAGAGAAGTAGAGAGGCTTACTGAAGGAATTCCAGAGCTTAGGGCCTAAGCAGCTGAAGGCACAGCCTCCAATGGTGGAGTGATGAAAATCGGGGATGCGCAAGAGGCCAGAATTGGAGCCCTTAATACCAAAAGAAAATGTTAGAAATAACTGTTTATGTGCGAAGAAAAGGTTAACCGAGCATTGCTTAAACTTTACTAAGGTAGTTCAGCATGCTCATGAATGCACCATTTTACTATTAAACTCCAACATAGTTATTTACCGAGCAATTTCCTTGCAGAACAGAGCCAAGGAGACAAAGGAAATGTTGCTTCGGTGATGAGGAGCTGGAAGTACTGCTTGAGTGAGTGAGTGAGTGAGAGAAAGGATGGGGCGATTATGCGGCATAGATACCATCCCTCCTCCAAGAAGCGTGGGAGGAAATCGCTGATCAAGTCAATGCCATACCTCCCAAATCTACAAGACTCAGCATGATCCGAGAAAGAAGAGGGCACATCTCAAGAAACCTGGTCAGGCAACTCAATTGCGAAAAGAACATAAGAAATAGGAGCAGGAGAATATGGCCCCTCGCGCCTGCTCCACCATTCAATAAGATCATGGCTGGTCGTCTACCTCAACTCCACCGTCCCGCCCTATCCTCATATCCCTTGATTCCCTTAGTGTCCAAAAATCTATCGATCTCTGTCTTGAATATCATAATCATAATCACCTCTGCATACACTAGCATAGCTGCACGCACATAGCCAAGAGGATAAAGATAGTGTAGTTGTGGAGAAAGCAGAGTGCATGACAATGAAGGTAAGAAAGAGGAAGTGATGTTGGCTGCTCAAAGCCATCACCTTAACCAGGCCCACACTGGTTACTAGCTCTGCTGTAGCGCCGAGTGATTCAGATCTCAAAGGACCTGCTTATGAACAGAGACTGCAGTCTGAGCAGAATCGTCTATACGGGCAACTGATGTTCATGCAAAGCACATTGCAAGTTCTTGGGAGAAGTGTGAAGGAGTCCAGGATCCAGTCTGGCACAGTACCGGACGGATCAAGGGTTGTCTACACTGCATGTGTGCCATAAAACACATGGCCACTCCAGTGGCTTCCAGCGCAGGTCACAGGCACATCTCCCACCAATCTTCTCAATGATAAGGTTAGAGCCCAGTAGCTCTGTAGTAAGAATGCAGTCTTTGGCAGCTTCAACATGGGTGGAAGCTTCAACATGGGTGGAGACCAGACACAGTGAACTTTGAGCGAGGGATTCACAGGCCTCCCAGCTGCCCAAAGCTCTTCTTTCAAACAGATCTATAAAGATGTTGAGGCAGTGTTGCAAATGCGCACACATGCTCTCGTCACAGATCAGGTGTCTGACTCTGAAGAAGACTCCATGCTTGGACCATCAATCTTCCTTGTGAAGTACATGCCATAAAGCGAGAACCAGGCAACCGAAACAGTACTGGACACGGTGACTCGGATACAGGGCCATCAGATTGCACACCAGGTGAGGGTGCACATTGTCTGAAACCCTGCAAGCAGTCAGCACACTCAATCTTTCCGATACAGAGTCACAGAGAAGTAATAGGTTAGGTGTTATACACTGCAAACAAACCACAGGCACAAAGGGGAAGCGCTACGGCAAATGACACTGACAGTGTTCACGGAACATGCAATGGATGGAATAAATGCACTGCACTTGATTTGTACACTGCGTTGACTGTTTATTTGTCATTGGAGAGAGCAAAGTAGCAGCACATCTAACATGGGAATAGCTTTTTTTTCTTCCCTCCCAGAAGCTGGCAGCTGTCCTTCATTCTGCCAGCGCATTTCACACTTCATCTCGAGCCATCCTTTGTTCCTCAACCTGTCACATTTCCACCTCCTCTTGCCTTGAATATCTCTTAATGTCTCTCAATGTCTTTTAATCTCACCTGCTTTCTATCCTATCACTCACCTTCCCTTTTGTTCTTTCATCCCCTCCCCCTTTTCCCAGCATTATCCTTGCTTTAAAATCTATTTCATTTCCTGCTTTTTTTCTCAGTTCTGACGAAAGGTCTTCGACCTGAAACGTTAACTCTGTTTCTCTCTCCACGGATGCTGCCTGGCCTGCTGAGTTTTTCCAGCGTTTTCTGTTGTTATTACGGGAATAGGTTGTTTTTGAGGAACTGTACAGGGCAATGTTGTTTGGGCTGGCGTATTTTGCATATGGGGATTGCAGGTTGAAATTTTTGTTTAAAAATTAATTCTGGGGATCGGAGGTGTCGCTGGTGAGGCCGGCCTTTATTGCCCGTCCTTCGTGGCCCTGAAATTTGATGCAACTGAGTGACTTGCTGGGCCACTTCAGAGGGAAGGCAACCACGTTGGTGTGGGGCTGGAGTCACGTATCGGCCAGACCTGGTAAGAATGTCAGGTATCCTTCCCTGAAGGACGGGCAATCGTGAACCAGTTGGATTTTTACGACACTCCCGATAGCTTCATAGTCACTTTGTTTTTTGATGACACCAGATTTTAATGAACTGAATTTAAATTCTCAAACTGCCATGGTGAAATTTGAAACCACGTTCTCTGGATTACTAGTCCAGTAAAATAACCACTACACTGTCATAGCTCAAAATGGGCAGCTCTAGCGCTAATTCGAGGGTATCATGGGTTAATGAGTGGTCAATGATTATTCTTACTGCACTGGTAATTCGGCAGTTAATTTCATACCGTTACTTTCATGACATCAGGATAAGGGGTCGGCCATTTAGGACTGAGAGGAGGAGAAATTTCTTCACTCAGAGGGTGGTGACTCTTTGGAATTCTCTATCCCAGAGGGCTGTGGATGCTCAGTCATTGAATATATTCAAGACAGAGATCGATAGATTTTTGGGCACTAAAGGGAATCAAGGGATATGGGGATAGAAACATAGAAACATAGAAGATAGGAGCAGGAGTAGGCCATTCGGCCCCTCGAGCCTGCTCCGCCATTCGATGAGATCATGGCTGATCATCCAAACTCAGTACCCTATCCCTGCCTTCTCCCCATATCCCTTGATACCTTTAGCTTTAAGAAATATATCTAACTCATCCTTGAATATATTTAATGAATTGGCCTCAACTACCTTCTGTGGTAGAGAATTCCACAGGTTCACCACTCTCTGGGTGAAGAAATTCTTCCTCATTTCTGTCCTAAATGGTTTACCCGTTATCCGTAGATTATGACCCCTGGTTCTGGACTCTCCGACCATCGGGAACATTCTTCCTGCATCTAGTTTGTCCAGACCTGTCAGAATTTTATATGTTTCGATGAGATCCCCTCTCATTCTTCTATACTCCAGTGAGTATAAGCCCAATCGACCCAATCTCTCCTCATATGTCATTCCTGCCATCCCAGGTATCAGCCTTGTGAATCTTCGCTGAACTCCTTCCATGGCAAGAACATCCTTCCTCAGATAGGGCAGGAAAATGGAGTTGAGGTCGAAGATCAGCCATGATTTTATTGAATGGCGGAGCAGGCTCGAGGGGCCATATGGCCGACTCCTGCTCCTATTTCTGATGTTCTTATGACATATTTTGGCATTAGCTTAACCCCGTGGCGAAGCTTCTTTGCAGGGTTAAAGTTAGTAGCGTGCCAAGATTATTCATGAAACCCTGAGAGGTGCTGCTTCAAGATCTCAATAGCACGTTCGATAATCATTCCGGTTGCGTGTCATGAGCCATGTCTGCAGAGGTGAACCATTGGTCTCCCTGTAGTCATCCTTCCACTCTTCCTTCCCATTCGAATAAGGGCGGAACAGAGGATTGTATTCAAATTCACACATCGGAGAAGCTCGCATGTGTCATTCTGTGCTGGTGATTGCATAAAAGCTACACATTGCTGGAAAATAAATCCTTATGCTCATATAGGCCAATCAACAGAATCTTGAGCAGCAACCTGTGCGCAATCAATTACTACTGGTTCTGGCGAAAGGTCATCGACCTGAAACGTTGACTCTGTTTCTCTCTCCACAGATGCTGCCTGAGCTGCTGAGTATCTCCAGCATTTTCTGTTTTTACTCCTGGTTAGATTGCATTTAGAGTGCTGCGTTCAGTTCAGGGCACCCCACCTCAGGAAGGATATACTGGCCTTGGAGGGGGTACAACGCAGATTCACCAGAATGATACCTGGGCTAAAAAGGGTTAAATTATGAGGACAGATTGCACAGACTAGGCTTCTTTGTATTCCCTTGGAGTATCGAAGATTAAGGGGTGATCTAATTGAGGTGTTTAAGATAATGAAAAGAGTTGATAGGGTCGATAGAGAGAAACTATTTCCTCCGGTGGGGGGAGTCCAGAACAAGGGGGCATCACCTTAAAATTAGAGCCGGGCCGTTGAGGGATGATGTCAGGAAGCACTTCTTCACACAAAGGGTGGTTGAAATCTGGAACTCTTCCCCAAAAAGTTGTTGAGGCTGAAAATGTCAAAACTTCGAGGTTGACAGATTTTTGTAAGACAAGGGTATTAAGGGTTACGAAACCAAGGTGGGTAAATGAAGTCAAGATACAGATCAGCCATGATCTGACTGAAAGGCGGTGGAGGCTCGGGGGACTGAATAGCCGACTCCTGTCCCTAAGCTCTTGGGAGACCCTGTCATGGTGCTGCTGATTGTCAGTGAAAATAATGAAGTTGTTGACTCTGCCGAATAAGGCACCTGCGAGCTTAATGAGGCATCTGGGGGCTGATCTTGCGGTCCCATTGTAATGGTGGTAGGACTGCTGCTCTCAGTGCTAGCTGCACCTGCAAGGCTGAAAGCCGACCACCCACGATAAGGCGAGGTCAGCTAGCTAGTGTAACATCGCAGTGGCCCTGGTTGCACGTCACATGTTATGTTGGGAGTGCACCTCGTCAGTGGATGCGATATCGGACGCCAGGAGCTCTTAGAAAGCCGCTGAAAGATCGCCATTAAAGTTGTCCTGCTACCGAGGAGAGACAAGCATCTCCACCAACTGCAAGAAAGCCACCTGCTGCGTTTGAAGGCGGGGCTTTCGGCCTCCTGCTGCAAGATGCGCTATTTGGAGTCGAAGGACATCCTCCAGTCCACAGCTGTCTTCCAGCTGGATTCACCGACTAGAAAAACAAATTGAGAATTCATAGTGCAAGGCTTCAACTAATTCATTGCGGTCCAACCGTTTACTCCTGCTCAGATCTCCAGACACGCTAAGGCAGCTGAGGAATGGGAGGAGCCAACAAGGGTGATGGAGTTGTCTCCCAAGGCAACAGCATCACATCATAACACCCAGCTGCCCACTCAAATGACTCAAGCCCAGAAATGCCCACGCCACCAGCAGCTGCAGGGCTATCTACTAGCCCAGCAGGAGAAGTGACCTCCAGCTCCAGGGGCAAACACCGACACCCAACAGCCATTCATTTCACTTTCTGATCCCACTTGGAAAGGAGCAGATGTTCAGGGATTAGATGACACACAGCATAGACTTTCACAGTCGGGCGGGGGTGGGGGGGGGCGGAATCACAAAGGTAAAACAACATGGAACACAGCTGCAGGGTGAACTGGTGCTCTAATGGTATTGACAGTTCATTTCGGATAAGACAGATTAAGGCTGTTGGGAAGAAATCCAGCGGTATTCATGGGTCTTGATGGAAGGTTGAAGGCAAGTTGGGAGGTTTGACAGGTATCTCCGGCCGTTGGGACGCCTTGGGGCGTTTTACTACATTAAAGACGCTATATATTAATACAAGTTGTTGCAATTGCTTAGAAAGAACCAATAGCACCAAATTTTCAAGCAACAGGCACCTTGACAGTCACTGATAGAATCATCTCTCGTAAATTATAGTCTCTGCGTGCATACCTCCTCAGGCACGTCTAGGTCTGATTGCCTTGGCTTGTATACACAGGTGGCAGAGCTAAGAGCAGCTACATTTTGACCACCTCAGGTTTAAACGCACCTGCCTTCTTGCCTCCTGGCCACCCACAGATAGGGGATGGGGGTGTAGCGTTAAGAAGGTAATAATTGCTTCAGTGATGAAACCAAGATAAGCACATAGACTGACAAAGCGCTTAGTCGTAACTTAATCCCAACAACTAGCAAGCAGACTCCCCTTTAAGAAAAGAGGGCCCAAAGCATCTGAAGGGGGCGAACCGTCCCTGTTGAGAAATGACAGACCGACGCTATTTCTACCATCTTGTGGCGCATGACCTCAGGCCTGGAAGGGTCAGAGAGCAGGGGCTTGGGTGGCAAATTTGGGCTCATCAATTCTATCACTGCGCACATAGAGAACAATGACATCATTGAATAAATATACAGCCAAAGGTCAGTGACGCTTCCCACTGTTCTACCAGCTTTTTGCAGACCACTTCACCATCTGCTTGCCTCAAGAGCAGAAAGAATGAAATTACCAAGTCTGAAACTGAAGAGAATTTGTTGGGTGGGCAATATCACGGCCAAATGTCTCAGCGAGCCTGGTCTCTGCAGTGCGAAAGGTAACACGCTCCTTTGTCAGAGCAGTCTCGGATTTTGTCTGTAGTTTAGAATCAACCAGTAGCCTTTTACCTTTCAAATGGAGAGATAACCACAGTCCAGGAAATGGATATTTGAGGGCAGAACACACTGTGTGAGTAAGGTTTGAGCCACTATTAATTTAGTCACACATCTCTGAAAACACAGCAGCCTTATTAACAGTGCGCTGCTCCCATGTGAATGGCTTCTGTCTCCTGAGTGACACGCAAGCAATACATGTTACTCCTAACTTACTTGGATTTTTAGGGTCCAGTTTTATCCCTTTTATTTTTTTATCCCCCCACGTTTGAGACGCTACAAACAGAACTCGCAAAAGACGCAGGTTTTCAAATCAGCCGTAGAAAGTGGATTTAAACCATCTTTAAGGCTAGGAACGTCAAGGCCCAATCTGTGCGGAGTTATCTGAACTCAGCTCGAGAGGTGGCGAGGCTCTTCCACTGGTCTCCCAAGATAAGGGAGTGGGGGGGGGGAAAAAAAGATCATCCAGGATTGCTGCTCTTGATTCCTATCCAGCAATCCCGACTGGGAAGACAGAATTAGGGTTAGCTGCTCTGGGACCCTCGCTAGGAGACGCAACAGCTGAACTGGAAAAGTGCAGGGAATTGTGAATAGAATGAATATGGTTTTAGAGAATGAAACATAGGCACACAGACCTCTTCTTGTGAGGCAAGACTGGTGGGGGCGGGGGGGGGGGGGGGGGGGGGGGGCGGGGTGGGTTTGTGATTGAGGTTTTCCAATTAATAAGGTTCAGGGATATAGGGGTGCGATTTTTAACCCTACTCGCTCAGCAGAAACCTGGCGGACGGGCGGTTAAAATCGCCCTGGCTCTTACTTGTCCGAAAGCCGCCATGATCGCAGCATCTGCGATTCACAGCAGGCAGCAAGGACACGCGCCCCGAGCCAACAGGGTCCTTCTTTACATATGCATGTTGCGGCCCAATGACATCATTGAGACCCGACTGTAATTTGAACTCTGGCCGGGGGTGGGGGGGGGTGGGGAATCCACCTGGAGTTAAAATCGGGGCCTTAGAGTGGGCCAGGGCTGCTGTGGTTCGATCTGAGACAGCAGAACAAAGGGATACCAGTACCAGTTGAAAAGTGGTAGATTCAGGAAGGATGTAAAAAAGCATTACTTCACTGAGAGGGTTTGCAGTTTTTGGAAAAGCTTACCAAGCAAGACAAGTAGTTTTGATCTCTTTTGAAGTCAAACTGGACAAGTATCTTGAAGAGAAACAATTTGGGCTGGATTTTGTCAGCGCCGAGGAGGTGGGACTGCCGGTAAAGTTGCAGAATTTGGGGGCGGGTCAACCCACCTCCGTGCCCTCTTGCCAGGAGGCGGGAAGCCTGTCCTGCCCCGGGTCCCATCTCCTCGAGGCGGGAAAGGGATTAAATCCTATTAACTGCCTGTTAACAGGTAGTTAACAGGCAGAAAATAGGATTATCCCCATTTTTCCATCCCAAGTGCAGGCTTCCCGACCTCGGGGAACCCCGCCAGGGTGTAGGAGCTGAGTAGGAGGTCTGCGGGGGTCGGAGGAGTCTGAAAGTGCGATGTAGAGGTGAGTGATGGGTGCAAGTGTGGAGTGGTAAGTATCTAAGGTGAGTGTAAAGTGTTAGAAAATGTTCACTTACCTTTGTTTCTGCCTACAGCCTTCAGCCGCTGTGGAGCCGGAGTCCCGACATCTTCATTGTAGATTTCACAGACTGGCTGCTGGATCCTCCGAACCAACAGCCAGGTGATTTCTGTAAAGTTGAAAGGTTTGATGAGTCCAAACACAAGGACTCATCAAACTACACAGAATGTCAGTGTTTGACAGCTTCACAGAGCTGTCAAACGCTGACATTTCTTCTTTCAAAAATTCTTGACAGATGACACGTCATACGTTGACGTGCTCTGTCACTGACTTCCCCCTAATTGGCAGGGGAAAATCCCACTGGTTGGCCAGAAGCTGATGGAGGTGGGATTGAAAGCCGGGAAGTAGCAGTCCCGCCTCCAAAAGCTTCCCATTGACAAAATCCAGCCCTTCATCTGGACAGCAGAAAGGTGGACGAGATGGGCTTGAGTTTTTCTATGTTCTTTGCACAGTTGAATAGCCTACTCTCTGGGCTCACTAAGATGGAGACTCAGATGTGATGGGCAAATTTGACAACCTGTATATTTTGGCATGTGGCTGTTGCCAATCGTTCTTTCAGATTTCCACACGGCGAAACCATATTGAAAAAAAAAAATTACCTTAGGTGCTGACTCTCTGTACGCCTTCAAGAGAAAGCAGGACCGGTTCCTAGACTGGGGCAGAGATCGCATCGTATAGAAGGTCTAAGCGTCTTTCTAGATAACACTCGGTCCGTGCGATCTCCTGGACTGGTTTTGATCGCCTGAGGGGGGGGGGGGGGGTTTTCCAGAGTAGTTTTTCCCTTATCGGCCCTGAGTTTTTTTTTGCCTCTCCCAGGAGATCACATGGCTGCAGACGGGGGCGGGGGTTGTGGGAGCGGAGGGGGTAAGGGAGGAAGTGTTCAGTCACGGTGCTCCGACCATCACAGTATGGGGCAGGCTTGATGGACCAGATGGTCTTTTCCTGCCCGTCAGTTTTTGTATGTTCGCATGAGGAAGACTGATTAAAAGGAATGAGGCTTTTTTATTTGCGATCTGGGCCTCGCACTTTAGCAGCATACCAGTTTCCAATAGCAGGCAGACCAATTCGACTTCCACCCAATCTGTACTGATCACATATTAATTAACAAACAAGTGCGATAGGCCTTACCTCGGGTGTTAATGAATTGTTGTCTGACGTTTGGCTAGAGAGTAATATATGTGTAAAACCGTCCTGCTTCCTAACAACAATGTCCCTGAATCGATAGTTGCTTTCATTTTGCCGAACACTGCATCTGAGCCGTTTGTCAAATACGTAGTCCTCCTTGTCCTCCACAAGCTTCCTTTTCACGGAACATGGCAGGTTGGCTTGTCCGTTTGAAATGCCTGAAAATGAAATCTCTATTAAAATGAAAGGTTTCTGAAATGTTACTTTGTGCTTATTTTAACAGTTCCAGTTAGTCAGTACATAAAACAGTACTGTTAGCAACCACCAAACAATCTACTTTTCATAATTCACGAACAGTGAGGAATGATTAACTCGGCCATTTTGTAAATTCAAATCATTACTGCATGTTGCACGCAATAATTAAAAACTTTTAAATTTAATCTTCAAATTTTTGTACATCATTGAACAGTGGTGAATCTAGAACTAGGGGGGCATAGTTTCAGGATAAGGGGTCGCCCACTTAAAACGGAAATGAGGAGGAATTTCTTCTCTCAGAGGGTCGTGAATCTTTGGAATTCTCTTCCCCAGAGAGCTGTGGAGGCTGGGTCATTGAATATATTTAAGGTGGAGATAGACAGATTTTTGAAAGGTAAGGGAGTCGAGGGTTATGGGGAAAGAGGCAGGGAAGTGGAGTTGAGGCCAAGATCAGATCAGCCATGATCTTATTGAATGGCGGAGCAGGCTCGAGGGGCCGAATGACCAACTCCTGCTCCTACGTCTTATGTTCTTATGCACCAGCACAGACTAGCTGGGCCGAATGGCCTGTTCTGTGCTGTATATTCGATGTAAGGCCAACACCGACTACATACCTATTCCATTTACTAGTGGAGAGTCGTTAATCGCTCCATCCACTGCAAAGTCCTGCTCTCTTAAATCCACATTCATTCTCTGTTGCCTTGAGGTATTGTCAAACTGCAATGCATTTTTGCTGTGTCTAGCGTCACCATTCTGAAATGAGTTATCAGTCTTTCTGTAAGGCATTATCTGTACTCCGCTCGCAGTTGTTCTGTAATGCACCGTTTTAGTAGCTATGATTTTCTTGGGGTCTCCAGGTGTGTGCTTTCCATCCCGGCCCATAGTACCCCGTTTCTGCCTTTGATGTGCATTGTTAGTCCTCTTTCTTCGCATTCCTCCCCCTTTCCCCTTGGCGGATTCGTAGGCTCTCAGTGCAGAAGTTCCATGATTGTCCTTTAAGACCTGCCTTGGACTATTTCCCCGTTTCCCTGATTTAGTTCGCTTTTCTTTGGAAGCATTGAGTCCATTGAACTCATCAATAAATTCTTCACAATGAAGGAGGTGATGCTCTGGTTCCCAAGTGTCTTCATTACTTCCATAACCTTTCCATCGTATAAGGTACTCCCATTTCCCCTTTTTGTTTTTCCTTTTATCGACAATCTTCTCTACCTAATGGAGAGAAAAGGTTCTGCATCGGTTATTGTGATCACGATTACCATTTCACAGCAACACAAAGGACCTTTGAGAAACCTTCATTGCAACCGTGTAACCTTCTACACTGCTTATCCAGGCATCCACTTGCAGTCCTTTTCAACGGAAGGAGACAACTCATGCACAGACTATATTGAGAAGCTCCCGGCCTTCCTCATTTTCATTATGAGAAAGGGGACCTCGCTAAAAATAAAAGAGAATGGCCCACAAGTAAACACATGTTCCGAAATATTGCATATACATATGCACACAAATGTAAAACAGCATTTTTTTTTAACAACCGAGTTTTAGTTTTTTACTCCAGTTGTACTGCACTGTTTTACTAGCTATAATTAGCTTGGGGTCTCCAGATCTGTGCTTTCCATCTCTGCCCATAATACCATAATTCTGCCTTTGATGAGTATTATTAGCCCGCTTTCTGTGTAGCCCTCCCCCCTTTCCTTCTAGTGGATTCTCAGTGGAAAAGTCACAGCACCGTGGCCACCCTCGCTATAAAAAGAATGTATCCAAGATATCCAAACACCGACCTCGACTCCATCAGTCTCCCTGGCTGCAAAACCCAGAGATTCTGAAACCTTGGTGTCCTGCTCGACTTCAAACGCAGCTTTCCCACCGCCCCCCCGCCGACCCCTTGCATCCGATCCATCGCCCGCCTCAAGGCCTTACCTCTCCTGCTCTGCTGTGAAACCCTAATCCACGGTTTTATCACCTAACCCCTCTTTTCCTTTCTGCGTCAGGAGAAACTTCCTTACTCAGAGAGTGGTGAGAATGTGGAACTTGCCACCACAGGGAGTGGTTGAGGCGAATAGCACGGATGCATTTAAGGGGGAAGCTCGATAAGCACATGAGGGAGAAAAGAATAGAAGAATATGTTGATGGGGTGAGATGAAGTGAGGTGGGAAGAGACTCGTGTGGAGCATTGACCAGCTGGGCCGAATGGCCTGTTTCTGTGCTGTACATTCTATGTAATATAGGTGCCTATGTTCAATGGACAACTACAGAACATTTTTGCAAAAGCAAAATACCGCGGAAGCTGGAAATCTGAAATAAAGACAGAAAATGCTGGAAATACTCAGCAGGTCAGGCAGCATCTGTGGCGAGAGAAACAGAGTTAACGTTTCAGGTCGATGACCTTTCGTCAGAACTGGAAAAAGTTGGAGATGCAAGAGGTTTTTAAGAAAGTGCAGGGGCAGGGAAAGGGGGGAGTGGAGGAAAGAACAAAAGGGAAGGTCTGTGATAGGGTGGAAGGCAGGAGAGATTAAATGACAAAAAGGGGGAAAAATTTGGTATCGACCATTTTGGGGCGTTAACGTCGCCTGGGCCCGCGAAATTGAGTTTTAGCGCCCCAAGAGGGGAGTGGAGTGTTAAACCAAGCGCTACACACTTCTCTTAGAGCGCTAACGTCGGGGAGCGAGGCGCTACCTTCAGAGCGCTAATCAAGTTCCGGCGCTGTCAATTAGAAAGTCGTCAAGACAGACTGGCGTCTTCCAGTTCTTAAAGGGGAGGTTCAATCACGCTGCACAGCCTCACTCTGATCGTTGCTGCTTGTGAACTGGGCCTGCAAGGAGCTGCAAGCCTTCACTCAAAGAAGTCATGGCTGATCAGAGGCCCAGAGAGAGAGAGAGAGCTCGCCGGATCAGCGACCACGCTTTGGAGGTTCTGGTTGCGGCTGTGGAACGCCGACGGGCAGTGCCGTTCCAGGACACTGGCAGGAGGCCATTGCCACAGGTCTTTAGCAGGATGTGGAGGGAGGTTGCCCAGGAGGTGTCGGCCAGTACTGTGGTCCACAGAACTATCACCCAGTGCCGGAAGAAGTTCAATGACCTCACTTGGGTGGTCAGGGTGAGTACATGCTTCAAAAACCTCTACATCCAACCATCTCAACCTCACTCTGTGCACACACTGTATAAACCGCCACATCCCCAACACTCACCCATCAACTATGCCCACCTACTAAAAGTCACATCCACATCTCACGCCTTGCATACATTAACAGCTATTCAACTATGGTAGGCACATCTGTCAAACACACAGCTGCACACTCACTCACACGCTGTCCTTTTTCTTGGAGGTCAAGCTTGCTCACAACAGGAGGGAGCAGCTACAAACGGGAGGAGGTAAGGCCCTTACAGACCTGGAGGAGCGAGTGGTGCGCATCATTGGGGCCCAGGTCGTGGGCGCTGAGGCCATCGGAGATGTCGACCCTCTTGGGGACAACAAAGGTGTATTCATCACCTCTCCCTCTTCTCTCATACCACTTCCCCCTCACACCACAAGCCTTCCCCACTTTCCATCTAAGTATACTGTCTTCATTCCTTGCTCCCTTCTTGCTCTCCTCCCCTGGCCTTAACCCCACTCTTGTGCCTTTATGCTTTCAGATAATCAGCCACCAGCTGACCAGCCTGTCCCTCAGCCTCCCAGTGGCAGCGATGCGGGAGAGGTAGAGGAAGAACAAGGCAGAGCCTCACTGCCTGTGTCTCCCGAAGGCGCTAGGTCTGATAATGGGGTGGGGCGGTCACTGGACAGGAGCCTAGTACATGGGTTTGATGTGGGTGAAGCTCCGGGACCCAGCGGGCTGCAGTGGATGGAGCGATTAACGACGCCCCAGAGGGTGAGTGCGCGCGCGAGTTCTGCTGCACAGGACTCAGAGGAGGACCTCAATGTGGAGGCGATGACCACACGGACAATGGGCATGCACACCGAGCTCATGGGTGCAATGGCAAGGGTGCCCGAGAGCATGGATGCACTGGCAAGGAGCGTGGAGGAGTCCGCCTCCAACATTGCACTCAGCTCTGCTCACACCATCGAGCCCATCCTTGCCTCGTTGCAGAGGATGGTCGACTTGCAGAGACCGTGGGGACCCAGACTGCATGCCACGTGTCATGAGTGAGGTGGCAGCATCTATTGCAGCACAGGCTGAGGCAACGCAATGGCTTAGTGCTGTAATGGAGTCAGTGGTTGCTCTCATGCAGTCTCAGATTGGTGCCACACAAGCATTGACTGCTGCCATCGTCGCTGGGTCGCCCACAGTCCACCGGGGATCTGACGGTGCCGCAGCAGGCCAGCAATCTGTGCTCCAGCAGATTGCTCCGGATGCTGAGGTGCTGCCCCAGGGGAGTGGCAGTGTGTCGGTCGAGCAGGATGACAGCACTCCTGCTCCCACCACTGCTACTCCGCCATTACACTTGTCACAGCCTGTAACCCAGCCAGCCCAGACTGCTGCCGCCCATGCAGAGTTGGTGCAGTCTGCAGCCGGGCCTTCCAGGCCTAGAGCTGGTCGCGAGTGTCGTGCAAGGCCATCTGCAGTCTCTGGCTCCCAGACTCAGCAGCCTTCCGCCAGCCTTGCTGCAGCCACTGGGACCACATTACGGAGGAGCAGTCGGGTTGGGAGGGGGGGAACTCAAAAGGGGAGGGAAATCATTGGCAAAGGGGGAGTAAAGAATACTTTAGTAGCAAATGGGGGTGGTGTGTGTTAATAAATTGATGTGTTTGTAAATACATTGGGCTGGATTTTCAATGACCCATGGAGTCGGGTTTGGAGGCGTGTGGGGGGTTAAAGTTGCGGGGTCGGGGGTCCCGACCCCAACACGCCTCCACGCAATTTTGACAAAATCGGTCGTGGGGTTCCCGACTCCGTCCCGCCTCCAAGAGGCGGGAGAGGCCATTAAAGCCCTTAACAAGCCCTAAATTGGCTCTGTAATGCCATTTTGAAATGTTTTAGCTAGTTTAACCCTTTTCCGACGTGAAGTACGCCTGATGTGAAACACTCCAGTGAAACCTGGCGGGAGCACAAGTGGATAGCTGACTATCAGCTGCAGGTCCACTATTACAACGGAGATGTGATGAAGATAGTAGTAGTATGAGGTCTGAAAGTCGCCTCTGATGCTGCTGCATTGAATGTCTTCAGAGACTGCCTGGCCTTGCTGTGAGAGGACCTGGATGGAAAAAAAATATTTTTTCTCTCTCTCTCTCTCTGAGCTGCTCATTTTGCATCCAGGTCCACTCACAGCAAAGGCCAAGCAGTTTCTGAGACCAGGCACGCAGTCTCTGACCTGCAATGATGACATCATCAGAGGCGACTTTCAGACTGAAACCACTAATTGGTTCATGGGTTCCCACATGCTGGAACTCAATTGGCCAATTAAGTTAAAATTGCATCATTCATCCACATTACTCTGGAGTCGGGGGGGGGGGGGGGAACACGAAATGCGGGTAACACGACCCCAACCCGACCCCAAGACAAAATCCAGCCCATTGTGTTTGTGAACAAATAGTTATGCTTGTAAATAAATTTGTGTGTTTGGTAACAAATAGTTCACTTTGATAAGAAAGAGTTGTGTTTGTTTATGAATAGTTGTGTTTCACAAGAGAGAGTTGTGTTCAATAATAAATTGTTATTTTGACGTTGCACATTTTGTGATGTTTCTCATTTGACCTTTGCCCGGTGATAGGGGCTGCGAGCTGGCTGTAATGATGTGGTTGTGCTGCACAAACGCCATGTGCTATCTCATTGATTGGAAGCACTATGTAATGAGGCACTCACGCACGGACCTTGCAGATGCAAGATTGAGTACCTCCCTCCTATGTTGCTGCTCCTCCTCCTCTTCATCCTCCTCCTCTGCCTCCTCCTGAGGTGGTCCACCAATCCATTTTTTCTGCTTCTCAGTCCGGCGAGATTATTGAAGTAATGAACAAGATCGGTAATCTGCTCTTCCTCTGCCTTTCCGTCTGCCTGCCTTTTGTACTTCTTTGTTTTCTCTCCCTAAATGACATTGACCAGGAGAGCGGAACAGTTTAAGCTAGAGACTTCTTCATGGCGAGTATCAACCACCAATGCGAATCCACAACATTCCCTTCTGACCGAGGAATTCCTCATCTTGGCGCTCCACTCGGACTGAAGACACCCATCCAACAGAAGGCACTCTGGCGAAGGGCTCCTTTGCAGCTGAGATAAGGATACACTGTGCAAGGTTTCGACAGTGTAGAAGGACGTGTACCCTGAATCCAACCCAATGAATCCCCCCCTGGAAATTCCCAAATCTGAATAGTGGAACAATGCTATATTCCTCAGCACTAACAGACGTCACCTTAATAAGCACAAATGTTTACAAATGAAAACAGCGGAACAGATAATCTGAATCCTTGCTTTCCCACCGCATGTGCTCCATATACACTGGCTCCAATCAGTTTAATTCACAGCACATTACATCAAAGGATTCAAAAGATAGTCAAATTATTTTGCTTCTGCCTTCAGGCGATCACTGGTGTGATGGTTTTCCGTTCAGTCCCCGACTTTCTTTAGTGCTGGTGCAGTGTGGTGTCTGAACTATATCAATGTAAGTCTTTCTTTAATGGACAGCTCGGAGATTCTGCACAGAGAGAGGGTGGGTCTGCACCGAGTGATCTTAAACGGCGTGCACTTTACCACAGTGTTAAAACTTGGGAATTTGGTGACGGTGGGAGTCTCTGGTAAGTACTGGGTGGGTCCGGGTGAGTATTAGCTGTCAAAAGTGAAATTTAGTTTAACATTTTGAATTTAACTTAGAACTTTAAAAACTGTAGTTAACAGAAACAGCCAGTCAGTGGCAGTTAACTATCAGTCAGCTGTAAGTGTTTGTCTTGAATAGGTGCTTTTTACTGTCAGCAGTGAGCAGGGAACTGAGACAGCACTTGTAACTTGGGTGTGGCTCCAAAGGTATAAAAGTAAACACTATCTGCTGACGCACAGAGTGATCTTAAACAGAGTGTTAAACTTGGGAATTTGGAGAGAGTGAGAATTCTCTGCAGAGGGGGAAGGAGATGCTGCTTTTGCCTCCACAGGACAGCAGATAGGTGATTGGTTGGTGAGTATGACAACTTTTTTTTCTCTAAGCTAGGCAGTGGTTTAAACTAAGAGCTGGGGAACTATAACTAATACTTTATTAAATTAATAACAACTAGATAAACTAATTAATATAATTATAAATAATCATTTGAATAAAACTTTAACTAATTAAATTAATTCAGGCTATCAATAAGCAAATAAATAAAAAAGATTAGAGATGGCAGGGCAGGCTATGTGTCGGGACTGTAGTATGTGGGAGTTTGTGGACAGCGAGTCTGTCCTGGACTCCCACATCTGCAGGAAATGTCTCTGCCTTCAGTCACTCCGGCTCAGAGTCATTGAGCTGGAGTGCGAATTAGACACACTCCGAAACATAAGGGAGGGGGAGGAATTTCTGGATAGTTTTATCCAGAAAATAATCATAGAGGAAAGCACAGGTTCAGGAAAGGGAGGGTGTGACTGTTAGGGAGCTGGGTAGTGAGGACTTAGAGGCTGAGAAGGAGGTCCCACAGACAGTGGTCCTGTCCAACAGGTATGATGTACTCGCTACCTGTGAGGACAAGGAGAAAGACTGCGGGGAAGACAGCCACAATGCAGACCAGGGCACCATGGCTCAGAAGGCTGGCTTAAGGGAGGGGGGGGGGGGCGGTGGAAGAGCAGAATATAAGTGTGGTAGTGATAGGGGATCCTATAATTAGGGGGACAGACAGTGGTACCCAGTGCCAGGGATATCTCGAGGTGGCTGGAGAGGAATTTGGAAAAGGAGGGGATAAATCAAGTTGTCGTGTTCCATGTCGGAACAAATGACATGGGTAGGAACAGGGAGGAGGTCCTGCTGAGGGAGTATCAGGTGTTAGGCGTGAAATTAAAAAGCAGGACCTCGAGGGTAACAATCCCTGGATTATTGACCGAGCCACATGCAAATTGACATAAACAGCCAAATCAAGAGAATTAACACGTGGTTAAAGGGCTGGTGTGGGAAAGAGGGGTTCCTTTTCATGGGACACTGGCACCAGTACTGGGACAGGAAGGAGCTGTACCAATGGGACGGGCTCCACCTGAGCCAGGATGGGACCCGTGTCCTAGCGGAAAGGGTAAATAGGGAGATGGCAAAGGCTTTAGTAAGACGGGGGGAGGGATCTACAAGAAATGAAACAAGCCTAAATATAAACAAAACAGGAAAGGAGAGCATAGGAAAGAAAAAAGGGAGGACATTGATGACCAGGGAATAAATAGAGTTACAGAACAGGAGTGTAAAATGATGGTTAACAAAGTGAGAGGAACTGCTATTAAAAATGAGTTAAACTGTCTATACAGCAATGCACACAGTGTTTGTAATAAAACAGGGGAACTGGAGGCAATAATACATTGCGAGGAACCAGACATAGTATGGATTATTGAGACATGGCTACTGAAAAATCAGGACTGCGAATTAAACATTGCAGGGTATAACATATTTAGAAAAGATAGAGGGAAAAGGGGGCGGTGAAGTAGCTGTACTTATTAGGGATAACAATGGCAGTAGAAAAAAGTGACGCAGCTAACAGCAAGACAAAAATAGAATCCATGTGGATAGAGATAAAAGATAATAAAGGATCAATCACACTAATAGGTGTAGTCTACAGACCACCTAATAGTGGAAGGGAGGTGGAGGAAGAAATATGCAAACAAATTAGGGAAATGAGTAAAAAACATAGAATAATAATCATGGGGGATTTCAACTACTATTAGTTGGCCAGAAGAGGTAGATAAAGTGGATAAGGGAATAGAGTTCCTACAATGTATACAGGACTCCTTTCTAACCCAATATGTAAGAAGCCCAACAATGGGGGAATTTGCTATTGGATCTAGTAATGGGGAATGAACCAGAGCAGATAAGAGAAGTAAAAGTAGGGGGACATCTAGGCAATAGTGACCATCATATAATACACTTTAAGATAATAATTGAGAAGGACATCAATATGACGAAGACCAGGGTAATAGATTGGAGAAAAGCCGATTTTTTGCGGGGCTGAGAATAGAATTTGGGGAAAACAAAATGGACAACAATATTGGCAAACAATGATGTAGAACAGCATTTTCCCAATGGGAAATATTTAAAACGGCGTTCAACAGAGTCCGGGAAATATATATTTCTCTTTTTAAAAAAAAAACAAGAACAAGAGAAACACTAATGAGACACCATGGATGAATAAAGACATAAGGGGAAAAATTGGGGGTAAGGAAAGAGGCATACACTAAGTACGTGGACAGCAGGGGAGAGCATAACAAGGGAGAATACGAAGAAACTAGGAGAGAAGTCAAAAAACAATTAGAAAGGCAAAAAGGAACTATTAAATTATCAAGGAACATAAAACAAAATAGTAAAATATTCTACAGGCACATAAATAAAAAAATGTTGGGATGGACAGGATAATATCACAGGCAGCGATAGAGAGATGGCAGAAATATTAAATAATTACATTGCTTCAGTATTTACTAGGGAGACAGAACAGGTGGACGTGACACAGGATGATGTGATTAGAAATGAGATAACTGCATTTAAAATAAAAAGGAGAAATATTACATAAACTAATCAAACTCAGAATAAACCCCTGGTTACATCTGTGCATTTGAAAAAAATCTACGGAAGATAACAGAGGCATTACTATACATATTTAATAATTCTTTGGAACAAGGTATAGTGCCAAAGGACTGCTGGATAGCTAACGTAATACCTAAATTTAAGAAGGGAGATAGAACATGTCCAGGGAACTATAGACCAGTCAGCTTAACATCGGTGGTAGGAAAAGTAACAGAATCCCTACTAAATATAAAATAGAAGAACATCTAGAAACTAAAAACATAGTAATGAATAGTCAGCATAGATTTCAAAAGGGAAAGTCTTGCTTGGCCAACCTCATTGAATTTTTTGAAGAGGTAACAGAGAGAGTAGATAAGGGTAATGTATTGGATGTAATTTATCTAGATTTCCAAAAGGCCTTCAATAAGGTCAGAGCATGCGGAGTCAGGGGACAAGTAGAAGAATGGATAACTAGCTGGCTTCAAGACAGAAAGCAGAGAGTAAGTGGCAGAAGGTGGGAAGTGGTGTTCCACAAGGATCAGTGCTGGGACCACTGTTGTTCACAATTTATATTAACGATTTAGACTTTGGAATCAAAAACACAATTTCTAAATTTGCAGATGACACCAAATTGGGCGGGGGGGGGGGGGGAGGGGGAATAGTCAATACTGAGGAGGACTGCAACAAATTACAAGAAGACATGAATAAACTTGCACAATTGGCAAATGAAATTCAACACAGATAAGTGTGAGGTATTAAATTTTGGTAAGAAAAATAGGGAAGTCATGTATTACTTGGAAAATACGAATCTAAATGGGGTAGAAGAGCAAAGGGATCTGAGAGTAAAAATACACAAATCACTAAAAGTAGCGACACAGGTTAACAAGGCCATAAAAAAGCAAACCAAGCACTAGGGTTTATTCACCTCCAGGGGCGATAAAAGTCAAGTTTGCCGTCGGAGGCGATAATTAGCGGCAGGCACTAATCTTTGCGCCCGGCCGATAATTGCGCCCCGAATGGGGCGATACTGAATTTCTCCCCCTCAGTGTATTCTAATCTGAAACTAGAGTTAATATTCATATAGGACAACAACAAATGATTTCTGAATAAATAGATCTTTTGGTGTAAAGACATCAAAGTTGTCAAATCATAATTTAATTAACTAATTTAGCTTGAGACCAAATACCAAGTGTTTCCTCAAAACGGGTGTTTTTCCCCAATCCTTTCTTTTGCCTTACACGGATCAATTATAGAATCTCACAGCACAGAAGGAGGCCATTCAGCCCATCGTGCCTGTGCCAGCTCTTTGGTAGAGCTATCCAATTAGTCCCACTGCTCTGCTCTTTCTCCCATAGCCCTGTAAATTTTTCTCCTTTTCCAGTACATATCTTTGTACATTTCAAGTACAGATATATATGGCTACATTCTCCCCACAGGCACATGTGGAACGACAATGATAACATTTGACTAGAATAATCTACTTACTGCTGTTGTGGTTATTTCAAATTATCTATCAAACCGATGTCTCAGCCGTTGCTCAGTGGGCAGCACCCTCGGCTCCGAGTCAGAAGTGTTGCAGGTTCAAGCCCCACTCCAGAGACTTGAGCACAAAAATCTAGGCCCACACTCCTGTTTGTGGGAGCTTGCTGTGTGCAAATTGGCTGCCACGTTTCCTACATTACAACAGTGACTACACTTTAAAAAGTACTTCATTGGCTGTAAAGCGCTTTGGGACATCCCAAGTTCGTGAAAGGCGCTATATAAATGTAAGTCTTTCTTCTTTCTTTTTATCTTGCAAACTCACCCCCAAAACTAACTGAACATGAAAAGGGCGTTTCATAAATTGTTGAATTCCAAGAGATGTATTTATTCATGAAAACTGTTTTCTTCCTGAGACCTAAGCAAATATGGATCATTTGGTTAAATGGAGAATATGTGGCCATGGATTGCTGAATTGAAAAAAAAATCTACAACTTGAAGCTCAACTGCATAACTAAGTAATACAAGTGGGTTAGGATCTGCTGCTAAAATACTTTATTCGTCCAAGTGTTAAGCTGCATTTAAACTGTTGGATCTGTTCCCGAGAGCAGAAGATAGAGTTTAGGGTCAATGCTGTCTGTGTGTCGAAGAGAATCTGGATGCAGGTCACTATCCTGAAGGTGGTTACTAATATAAGGCGACAGAACAGTTTCGTATGCTAAGCAGCAGCCCCACATTTAAAAAAAACTCCATACATTTCTATAGTGCCTTTCACAACCTCAGGACATCCCAAAGCGCTTTACAGCCAATGATGTACCTTTGAAGTGTAGTCACTGTTGTAATGTAGGAAACGCAGCAGCCAATTTGCGCACAGCAAGCTCCCACAAACAGCAATGAGATAATGACCTGATAATCTGTTTTTAGCGATGCTGATTATGGTATAAATATTGGCCATGACACCAGGGATAACTCCCCAGCTCTTCTTTGAAATAGTGCCAAAGGATCTTTTACGTCCATCTGAAAGGACAGACGGGGCCTCGGTTTAACGTCTCATCCGAAAGACGGCACCTCTGACAGTGCAGCACTCCCTCAGCACTGCACTGAGTGTCAGCCTAGATTTTTGCACTCCAGTCTCTGGAGTGTGGCTGAGAACCCACAACTTGCTGACTCAGAGGCACGAGTGCTACCCACTGAGCCACAGCTGAACTCTTTTTGTTGGTTGTGGGATAAATATTGGCCTGTAGTGTTCCCGCATAACTTGCAACTCTTTCACTGCTGCCCCATCGTAAACATTCCCACAATCTTATCCTGTGTGGTTCTGACAGGAGACAAACAGGCAACAGGGAGTCTACAACCAGGGGCCACAGCCTCAAGATAAAGGGTAGGCCATTCAGGACTGAGTTGAGAAGACATTTCTTCACACAGAGGGTGGTGAATCTTTGGAATTATCTACCCCAGAGGGCTGTGGAGGCTCAGTCATTGGGTATATTCAAAACAGAAGTCGATAGATTTCTGATTAGTAAGGGCATCAAGGGATATGGCGATAGGGCCGGTGAATGGAGTTGAGGCAGAAGATCAGCCTTGATCTCATTGAATGGCGGAGCAGGCTCGAAGGGCCGAATGGCTTACTCCTGCTCCTATTTCTTATGTAACACGTGGTTACGCTGCAGCATGGGACAAATGTAAAGTTGCTCCGTACACTTCTACATTTTTATATATTCAATTCCCTTTTAAAAGCTATTGCAGATTCTGCTTCACCATTGTTTCTGGTAGGTCCTAACAACCCTGAGTAAAAAAAAAAATCTCCTAACCGCTCGCTTCCTCTTTTTGATGATGACTTTAAAAGGTATGTCCTCTAGTTGTAGACTCACCAACAAGTGCAAGACAACATGCATGTACAGGTCAATTAGGATAGACTTCAGGATGGACATGCGTACATCACTGTATGTTGCAGCATCTTAAAACTAATCTCCGCTTGTGGAACAAGATGGAACATAATCGAAAGGATCAGACTAGGCAACATGAGTGCTTGCTTCCCTTTAATCAGGCCACTCTGGACATAAGAACATAAGAATTAGGAGCAGGAGTAGGCCATATAGTCCCTCGAGCCTGCTCCGCCATTCAATAAGATCATGGCTGATCTTCTACCTCATCTGCACTATCCCTTGATTCCCTTAATATCCAAAAATCTGTCGATCTCTGTCTTAAATATACTCAACGACTGAGCCTCCACAGCCCCCTGGGGTAGAGAATTTCAAAGATTCACCACCCTCTGAGTGAAGAAATTTCTCCTCCGAGGGTGGTGAATCTTTGGGCACGAGAGCATCAAGGGAGTAGGGAAGGGTGAAATTAGAGGCCTCCCCGGCAAGTCAAGGCTAGCACCATCCTGTTCCTGTCAGATCTTGTTAACTCGACTCACTCATGGACACAAAACATGACACAAAACCAGCACTGTTTAAAAGGAGATTACTGCCTTGCAAGTTCTGTTTCGGAGTGTGGAGGAGTCTACCAGTCACATCTGTGCAGTCACACAGGAAGGCTTCTCTGGACTACAGTCTATCAGGGAGCACGTAAGAACTCCAGGGTATCTGTAGCACTGGTCTTCAGCCCAGTCAAGGTATCCCTTGCGAACGTTGAAAAATTCTGCTATAGAGGCCTGGGGTTCTAATCTACAACAGTACTTCTTATCCGACTCAACATGCTGGGTGATCAGATTAGAAGAATCTTCAGACGTCATTGCTACCCAGAGATTGCTCCCATGCAGATCAGTGGACATACTGAGGCAGTGCCCAGCATCAGTAGCAGAGCTGGAGTACGGACCCATGAGGCTACTGTTTCTCCGGGCAACGCCACTTCCAACATCTCTGCCCCTGCCTCAGCTCCGGGGAAAATATCAAGAGGAATAATAGCCTGACCACACCACCACTTGGAATAATCGGGCACTTAACGCCTTCAAAAATGCATACTGCCACGATAATGTTCACAGAGGGACCGCCAGCCAAGCCAGGAAGAAAAGGCCAGGTGATGTGAAAAAAGGCAGGAATACCTGCTCTCTCCTCCAACCATAGGTAAACCCAATCCCTTTATAGAAATAACACCGAGATACAGGCAAATATCCACCTTTTAGGTAACACTGAAAACTACATTTTCTTCCAACATGGTAATCATTTGGTGGGATTTATCCCTTTAGAAACACAATGGGCATGGCCAGAGTATTTGTGTTTTTCACCAATGACAACTGATCAGCTCCTTAGAGTGAGGATATAAAAATTGAAGTTGCCATTGACACCACCCCTAACGCCAGACTACAAAATGGTCAGAAGGTGGTGTTAACTGCCAACATGTCTCCCATTTATATATAATGTTCACAAAGTAAGCTACCATGGATGCCCAATGTCTTTTGAATTAGACAGTAAATCAGGGCCCCGTCAACGCTCCCATGACACTATTCAAAAAAAGGGCAGGGGAGTTCTGTGTCCTGACCAACATTTCTCCCTCAAGCAACGCTGCTGAAACAGGTCATTTTTAATAATAACCATTATCTAGTCGATTACCTTATTGCTGTCTGTGGAACCTTGCTGTGCGCAAATTGGCAGCCGTGTTTTACAACAGTGACTATGCTTCAAAAGCACTTAATTGGCTGTGAAGCGCTTTGAACACAAGAACGTAAGAAATAGGAGCAGGAGTAGGCCACACGGCCCATCGAGCCTGCTCCGCCATTCAATAAGATCATGGCTGAACTTCTACATCGACTCCACTTTCCCGCACAATCTCCATATCCCTTGATTCTGTTGGTGCCCAGAAATCTTATCGATCTCAGTCTTAAATATACTCATTCACTGAGCATCCACAGCCCTCTGGGGTAGAGACGTCCAAAGATTCGCAACCATGAGACATTTCTCCTCATCTCAGTCCTAAATGGCCGACCACTTATCCTGAGACTGTGACCCCTGGTTCTAGACTCCCCAGCCAGGGGAAACAGCCTCTCAGCATCTACCCTGTCAAGCCCTCTAAGAATTTTATTTGTTTCAATGAGATCACTTCTCATTCTTCTAAACCCCAGAGAGTATAGGCTCAATCTTTCCTCATAGGACAACCCTCTTATCCCAGGAATCAATAGCGTGAACCTTCATTGCACCCCCTCTGAGGCAAATATATCCTTCCTTGGGTAAGGAGACCAAAACTATATGCAGTACTCCAGATGTGGTCTCGCCAAAGCCCTATCTAATTGCAGCAAGACTTCCTTACTCTTATACTCCAACCCCCTTGCAATAAAGGCTAACATACCATATGCCTTCTTAATTGCTTGCTGTACCTGCATGTTAATTTTCTGTGATTTGTGTACAAGGACACCCAGGTCTCTCTGAATACCAACATTAACTAATCTCTCTCTTTTTAAAAAAAAAATCTACTTTTCCATTCTTCCTGCCAAAATGAATAATTTCACACTTCCCCACATTATATTCCATCTGCCACCTTCTTGCCCAATCATAGAAACATAGAAACATAGAATCTAGGAGCAGGAGTAGGCCATTCGGCCCGTCGAGCCTGCTCCACCATTCAATACGATCATGGCTGATCATCCAAATCCAGTACCCTGTCCCCTGCTTTAATCCCCACAGTACACATATCCCACCCTACCCCCGTAACCCCACGTATTTAATTCCCCCTAACATATCCCATCCTATCCCCATAACCCCACATATTTAATCCCCCCTAACACTAAGGGTCAATTTATCATAGCCAAATCAACCTAACCCGCACATTTTTGGACTGTGGGAGGAAACCGGAGCACCCGGAGGAAACCCACGCAGACACGGGGAGAATGTGGGAACCCATGAACTCATTAGTGTTTTCAGACTGAAAGTCGTCTATATCCCTTTGGAGCCTCTTTGCATCCTCCTCACAGCTTACTTTCCCATCTAGCTTTGCATCATCAGCAAACTTGAATATAATACACTTGGTCCCCTCATCTAAGTCATTGATCTAGATTGTAAATAGCTGAAGCCCAAGCACTGATCCTTGAGGCATTCCACTAGTTACACCCATCCTGAAAATGACCCGTTTATTCCTACTCTCTGTTTTCTGTCCATTAACCAATCCTCAGTCCATGCTCATATATTACCCCCAATCCCATGGGCCTTAATCTTGTGTAACAGCCTCTTGTGTGGCACCTATCGAATGCCTTCTGAAAATCCAAATATACTACATCCACTGGTTCCCCCTTATCTACCCTGCTAGTTACACTCTTTAAAAAAAAATCTAATAAATTTATTAAACACTATTTCCCTTTCATAAAACCGCGTTGACTCTGCATAATCATATTGTGATTTTCGAAGTGCCCTATTACCACATCCTTATAGATTCCAGCATTTTCCCTACTACTGACATCAGGCTAACTGGTCTATAGTTCCCTGTTTTCTCTCTCCCTCCTTTCTTGAACAGCGGGATTACATTTGCTGCCACGGTGACTGTTTTAGAATCTAGGGCATTCTGGAAGATCAAAACCAATACATCCACTATCTCTGTAGTCACCTTTTTTTAAAACCCTAGGGTGTCGGCCATCAAGTCCAGCTTTTAGTCCCAGCAATTTCTCCAGTACTACTTCTTTACTAATATTATTTACTTTAAGTTCCTCACTCTCATTAGCCCCTTGGTTCCCCACAATTTCCGAATGTTCTGTGTGTCTTATACGCTGAAAACAGACACAAAGGGCTGGATTTTGAATGACCCATGGAGTTGGGTTTGGAGGCGTGTGGGGGGTTAAATTTGCGGGGTCGGGGTTTCCGACCCCATCCCGCCTCCACGCAATTTTGACATAATCAGTCGCGGGGTTCCCGACTCCGTCCCGCCTTCAAGAGGCGGGAGAGGCCATTAAAGCCCTTAACAAGCTCTAAATTGGCTCTGTAATGCCATTTTGAAACGCTGTAGCTAGTTTAACCCTCTTCTGACGTGAAGCACGCCTGGTGTGAAACACTCCAGTGAAACCTGGCGGGAGCACAAGTGGATAGCTGACTATCGGCTGCAGGTCCACTATTACAATGGAGTTGTGATGAAGGTAGTAGTAGTATTAGGTCTGAACGTCGCCTCTGATGCTGCTGCATTGAATGTCTTCAGAGACTGCCTGGGAGGACTTGCTTGGCAAAAAAATTCTCTCGCTCTCTCTCTTATCAAATGCCAGGCAGGTCCTCTCTCACCAACAGTCTCTAAGACTAGGCAGTCAGCAATGATGACATCATCAGAGACGACTTTCAGTCTGAAAACACTAATGAGTTCATGGGTTCCCACATGCTCCAACTCAATTGCCCAATTAAGTAAAAATTGCATCAGGCATCCACATTAATCTGGAGTCGGGGGGGAAACACGAAATGCGGATTACACGACCCCAACCCGACCCCAAGAAAAAATCCAGCCCAAAATATTTGTTTAACGCCTCTGCCATTTCCTTATTCCCCATTATAATTTCTCCTGTCTCTGCCTCTAAGGGACCCATGTTTACTTTTGCTAATCTATTCCTTCTTGCATACTTGTAAAAGTTCTTACAATCTGTTTTTATATTCCTTGCTAGTTTACTCTCATTCTATTTTCTCCCTCTTTATCAATTTCTTGGTCATCCTTTGCTGATTTCTAAAACCCTCACAATCCTCAGGCTTACTACTCAATTTGACAACATTGTAAGCCACTTCTTTTAATCTAATACTATCTGTCGTAAGAATGAGCCTTACGCGTGGTGAACTTAAAGTAAGCTTTAATCAACTAAAAAGGTGCTACATACAAAAGAAGTCTTACTCTATGCCTCTCCAGGATCCAACTGATCAGTCCAGTATTTATCCTGGACTAATCACAGGAAGTGATGCAATAAAGTTCGAGTCACAGGAAGCTGTATTGTGTTACCACATTCTCCCCCCCCAAAAGATTAGGAGGCCGGGATGCTCCCTCCATTTCGTAGCCGCTGGACGAGGGAGAGCCGCACCCGTTTGGGTTCTCGTAGCGGTAGAGGGCCCCAGCCCATTTACCCGCCGCGGGCCGTGGACCAGAGTCCGAGTGATCCAGCCCGCTCTGTGAGGGGTCAGGACGATCCTGACTGTGTACTGGTGCCCGAACGGGTGTCGGGCAGGGCTGTGGCAGATCCGTTTCCGAGCGTACGGTACGGGGTGGATCGTGGCTGCGCGTGCGAGCCCCGACGGGCTCATAGTCAGTCTGCCCCAGGTCGGCACGCTGGAGTGAGGTACCAGCCGGCGTCAGATCCAGATCGTGATGAGAGGCACCTGGCGAGCCCAGAGATGTGCCTGGTACAATATCATCCCCTGGTGTCCCTCTATGTTTCGGCGGGCAGGGAGCCAGATCCCGCAATGACACGGTAGATTCCCGACCGTCAGGATACCGAATATAGGCGTAGGTAGGGTTGACGTCAGTGAGCTCAACTTCATCTACCAGGGGGTCATTCTTAGACGCCCGGACATATCTTCGGAGTAGCACTGGTCCCGGTGTAGTCAGCCACGACGGGAGAGATATCCCATAGGATGAGCGACGCTGAAATCGGAAGAACCGTTCATGAGGCGTCGTATTTGTGGTGGTCGAAAGGAGGGACCGTGTGGAGTGTAATGCGTCTGGAAGTACTGCTTCCCATTGCTGGTTGGGTAGGCCCCAAGATCTCAAAGCCAGACGTACCGCATTCCAGATGATAGCGTTAAAACGCTCGACTTGCCCATTCCCGACCGGATGATAAGGCGTCGTTCTGCTGGCAGCAATACCCCGTTCCGAGAGATAGGCCTTGAGTTCTCCTGACATAAAAGAAGGGCCCCGATCCGAATGAACATAGGATGCCATGCCACAGAAAGCAAATACCTGCTCAAGGCAGCTGATAACCGTGGTCGTCAGCATATTGGGGCAGGGAAAGGCAAACGGAAAACGGGAATACTCATCGACCATGGTCAACAGATAAGTGTTGCGAGTTGAAGAGGGCAACGGCCCCTTAAAATCGATGCTAAGCCGTTGCATTGGCTGGGTCGCATGTATGAGTATACCACCCGAGGGGCGGAAAAACTGAGGTTTCAATTCCGCACAGACTCTGCAGTCCGAGCACATCTTCTTTACATCCCTGGTAGAGAATGGGAGATTTCGGGACCGCACGAAGTGTAGCATGCGAGTAACGCCCGGATGACACAACCCATCATGGATGTCTACGAGCGTAGAGGGTGCCATGGCGGAGCAGAATGCTCGTGTGAGGGTATCCGGAGCCACATTCTCCTTGCCAGGTCGATAGTGGATGGTGTAACCAAAAGAGGCCAATTCCAGCCGCCAAAGCTGGATTTTATTATTTTTAATTTTGGTCCGTTTTCGATTATCGAGCATGAAGGCGACCGATCGCTGGTCCGTGATTAAGGTAAAGTGCTGGCGAGCTAGGAGATGACTCCACTTCCGTACTGCCTCTATGATGGCTGTAGCTTCTTTCTCGACTGGAGGATAATGTAGCTCAGCCCCTTGAAAAGTCCTGGACAAAAATGCCACCGGACGACCTTCCTGATTCAGAGTGGCCGAGATCGCCACCTCCGAGGCACCACACTCAACAACAAAAGGAAGACTCTCATCGATGGAGTGAAGAGCCGCTTTCTCCAACTGTTTTTTCAGGAGGTTAAAGGCTGCAACAGCCGCTGTGTCTAGTGGGAATGTGCTGGCCTTCAGTAGAGGTTGGATTCGGTCCGAGAAGTTAGGAATCCATTTAGCATAGTATGCAAACAGGCCGAGGGCCCGGCGCAAGGAGGCCGGATTCTTAGGTGGCGGGAGTTCTTGGAGTGGGCGAAGCCTTTCAGGGTCAGGTTTAATGATGCCATTGCCCACACAATAGCCAAGGATGTTGATGGTTGGTTGTGACTCAATGGATTTAGCCGCATTTAATGTCAAATTACGGTGCTGGAGTGCATCCCAAAATCGTTGGAGATTGGCGTCATGTTCCCGCTGATTGCGACCTGCGACAGTAATATTGTCCAGATAAGGAAACGTATCCTTCAAGTCTTCCTGTTTGACCAGGTCATCCATTGCTCGCTGGAAGACAGCCACTCCATTAGTGACCCCAAAGGGGAGGCGACGAAATTGATACAGCCGTCCATTGGCTTCAAAGGCCGTATACTGCTTGTCTGAGACCTTCAAAGGTACCTGATGATAGACACTTTTCAGATCATATGTTGAGAACACCGTGTACTCAGCCAGTTTATTAACCATATCATCGATGCGCGGCAATGGGTATGCGTCCAAGTCCGTATATTGATTGATGGTCTGTGAATAGTCAATGCACAGCCGTTTCTTGTGAGGTTGTAGAGGGTTCTTAACAATAACGACCTGGGCGCGCCATGGCGACGAACAAGGCTCGATGATATCCTCTGCTAAAAGCCGAGAAATCTCAGCCGCAATAAAAGACTGGTCTTCCTGACTGAAACGTCGTGACTTTGTTATAATCGGTTTGCAGCGAGGAGGGATACTGGTGAGGGTTCATCCAGTGAAGCTGCTGACAATGCACAGAACGGTAATCGAGGTTGTATATTAGAAATAGTGAGTTCAGGTTTGGATCCGCCGAACTCAATGGTGAGCTTCTTATGCTGCTTTTGAAAATCCAGCCCTAAGATAAGATCACTACATAAATCCTTGAGCACCGAAAGCCGGGTGGAGGGATACCTGTGACCATTAAGTGTTATTTCAACCATACAAAAGCCAGAAATTCTGGTATTAAGTGATGACTGAGCCATCGCAATTGCCTGGTCCGATGGGAAAACATGTAGCTTTAACTCTGCAACAATCTGTTCCCTAATGAAACTATCAGTGCTACCTGAGTCAATTAAGGCATCTAAAGTATGTCCATTAATTGATGCTTTTGTAGCTGCATGGAATAGGTTCTGAGGACAAGCAGCTGTAATTGGTGTCGTTGCACAAAGAGTGGCTGAAACTCTAGGTGTGTTTCTTCGAGAGGAAACCCGAGAGGAAGCACGATAGATGTTAGCCGGAACATCTTGATAGGCCCTTACCAGGGCAGTTCGGTAGGACTTAGCTTGATAAGCCCTCGTAGAGGCTCTTGATAGGCAAACCTTTGCAAAATGACCCTTTTTGTTGCAATGACTGCAAAACGCATTGCGAGCAGGGCAGAATTTCCGAGGGTGAAACTCATCACCACAAAAGAAGCATTTCTTCGATTGCCAAGAGGCTGCCACAGTGGGGTCATCATCCTCTTCATCAGTGAAGTCATCAGATTGATCGTCAGGGATAAAGACCTCCCTAATAGAGTTCACCTGTGGCCTCTTAAATTGCCTGACTGTAGTTAAGGCAGCAGACCGAGGTCTGGGCACTGTATAAAGGTCTGCATTTCTTTTTGCCAGATCTAGAGAGCAAGCCATGTCATAAGCTCTCTGAAGCTCAAGTGTCTTACTTTCCAGTAGACGCTGGCGTATAAATGGGGAGGCAAGCCCGCAGATGAAAGCATCACGGATCATTTCTTCACGGTACAGCTCAGCTGAGGCCGCCTGAAAGTTACAGTCCATACTAAGTCTGCGAAGCTCTTGGAGGAATTTATCAATGGATTCCTCCGGCCCTTGTTGGGCTGTAGCTAGTAGATGTCTGGCATAGACCTCATTCGGTGTCTTAGTATATAGTCTCTTAAGCGTCCGAATTGCCTCCTCGTAACTGCCCCATTCCTCCACATACTGAAATACATTCGGGGTGACACAGTTGATGAGTATCCGCAACTTTGAGTCATCATCAGCCTTGCAATATTCCAGAAAATTGTCAAACGTGCGATACCAGTGTTTCCACACCTTACCGGCTGCTGGGGTGTTTGGGTCCAAGTCAAGACGCGATGGTTTAAGGATGTTTTCCATGATGGGTGATTCCCTGGATCCTTAGTTCCGAGTTCGTCCAAAAAGTTTGAGTGCGAAGTTTTCCAAAGTTGATTAAATTGTCGTAAGAATGAGCCTTACGCGTGGTGAACTTAAAGTAAGCTTTAATCAACTAAAAAGGTGCTACATACAAAAGAGGTCTTACTCTATGCCTCTCCAGGATCCGACTGATCAGTCCAGTATTTATCCTGGACTAATCACAGGAAGTGATGCAATAAAGTTCGAGTCACAGGAAGCTGTATTGTGTTACCACACTATCCTTAACTTCTCCAGTTAGCCATGGCTTTGGGATGTCCTGAGGACATGAAAGGCTCGAGACAAATGCAAGCTCTTTCTTTGATGAGCTGGAATCAGAGCAGTAATAAACTACTCGCCGACAGGAAGTAGGCTATAAAAATGACGGAAGATCTACTTCAGTTTCACATACAACCTCACCATAGGCACCAGGGATGCAATGCACTTTAAAGATAAATAATGAAAGCACAGAAAAAAAATTAAATAAAATTATGATGGGCATCTATTCCCATTGATGCTGCTTTGTAAAGACAACACTGTCATCCAGCCAATAGATTAGAGGGCACTGAATACTATTGTTTTCTTTCAGCATCTTTAGGAAAGAGCTTACAACAACTTGTACTTATATAGAACCTTTAATGCAGTAAAACGTCCCAAGGCGCTTCACAGGAGCGTTCTATAGACTCTGGAACAGTTCCCATGGATTGGAGGGTAGCTAATGTAACCCCACTATTTAAAAAAGGTGGTAGAGAGAAAACGGGGAATTATAGACCGGTAAGCCTGACATCGGTAGTGGGCAAAATGCTAGAGTCCATTATAAAAGATGTAATAGCAGAGCACTTGGAAAACAGTGACAGGATCGGACAAAGTCAACATGGATTTACAAAAGGTAAATCATGCTTGACTAATCTACTGGAATTTTTTGAGGATGTAACTGGTAGAATAGATAAGGGAGAACCAGTGGATGTGGTGTATTTGGACTTTCAGAAGGCTTTTGATAAGGTCCCGCATAAGAGATTGGCGTGCAAAGTTAAAGCACATGGGATTGGGGGTAAGGTACTGACTTGGATAGAAAACTGGTTGGCAGACAGGAAGCAAAGAGTTGGAATAAACGGGTCTTTTTCCGAGTGGCAGGCAGTGACTAGTGGGGTACCGCAGGGATCGGTGCTAGGACCCCAGTTATTCACAATATATATTAATGATCTAGACGAGGGAACTAGATGTAATATCTCCAAGTTTGCAGACGACACAAAGCTGGGTGGGCGTGTGTGCTGTGAGGAGGATGCAGAGAAACTCCAGTATGATTTGGACAGGTTGGGTGATTGGGCAGATGCAGTATAATGTGGATAAATGCGAGGTTATCCACTTTGGTGGCAAAAACAGGAAGGCAGATTATTATCTGAACGGCAATAGATTGGGAAAAGGGGAAGTGCAACGAGACCTGGGTGTCCTTGTGCACCAGTCGCTGATGTAAGCATGCAGGTGCAGCAGGCAGTTAAGAAGGCAAATGGTATGTTGGCCTTCATAGCGAGAGGATTTGAGTACAGGAGCAAGGATGTCTTGCTGCAGTTGTACAGGGCCTTGGTGAGACCTCACCTTGAGTATTGTGTGCAGTTTTGGTCGCCTTATCTGAGGAAGGATGTTCTTGCCATGGAGGGAGTGAAGCGAAGATTCACCAGACTGATACCTGGGATGGCAGGAATGACGTATGAAGAGAGATTGGGTCGATTAGGCTTATATTCGCTAGAGTTTAGAAGAATGAGAGGGGATCTCATTGAAACTTATAAAATTCTAACAGGACTAGACAGACTAGATGCAGGAAGGCTGTTCCCGATGGCGGGGGAGTCCAGAACCAGGGGTCACAGTCTAAGGATAAGGGGTAAGCCATTTAGGACTGAGATGAGGAGGAATTTCTTCACCCAGAGAGTGGTGAACCTGTGGAATTCTCTACCACAGAAGGCAGTTGAGGCCAATTCATTAAATATATTCAAGAAGGAGTTAGATATATTTCTTAAGGCTAAGGGGATCAAGGGATATGGGGAGAAAGCAGGGACAGGGTACTGAATTTGGATGATCAGCCATGATCGCATTGAATGGCGGAGCAGGCTCGAGGGGCCGAATGGCCTGCTCCTATCTTCTATGTTTCTATAAAACAAAATTTGACACCGAGCCACATAAGGAGAAATTAGGGCAGATGACCAAAAGCTTGGTCAAAGAGGTAGGGTTCAAGGAGCGTCTTAAAAGGAGGAAAGAGAGGCGGAGAGGTTTAGGGAGGGAATTCTAGAGCTTGGGACCTTGGCAGCTGAAAGTACGGCCACCAATAGTTGACCGATTAAAATCAGGGATGCTCAAGAGGGCAGAATTAGAGGAGCGCAGATATCTGAGGGTTGTGGGGCTGAAGGAGATTAGAGATAGGGAGGGGCGAGGCCATGGAGGGATTTGAAAACAAGGATGCGAATTTTAAAATTGAGCTGTTGCTTAACTGGGAGCCAATGTAGGTCAGCGAGCACAGGGGTGATGGGATAACGGGACTTGGTGCGAGTTACCTCTCGAGACACCGCGGGCCATTCGAGAAGGGGGACAAGACTAGAAATACATACTGTACCCATAATATACTAACACTTCAGTAACGTTTGAATTTTAATTAAACACATGCATCTTTTTCATAGCGAAAGGATAATGCCAAATTAGATAATTCGACATTTAACTGTCATGTGAATCAATTCTGGACAATAAAGGAAGCTCTAGGATTTTACATTAGATATATGCTGTAGTTGGTTCTTCATCGAAAAGAGGATAAAAGAGAGCTGTTTCAAGCGTACATACTGTACACATCAGACAGGGGCTTAAAATTAACGTTTTAAAATCATGGGTTATGGTAAAATACAAATCAATATTCTGCTGAGATTACAGGGTTAGAACTGTTCAAAAATCCGCTGCGCCAAGGGACTTTAATAAAAGAAAATGAAGTCTGACATTAAAAACTTGGAAAAGCACCAAGATGGTTGTCGTAGTAGAGATCCAGCAAACTATAAATCTTCCTGAATAAAAGAGCAGTAACTGCTACTGGAACCGCATCAATACTCTAGGATATTAACGTACTTTTAACATGGCATAATACAGTCACTGTCTTGCTGGTAATTGACACAGCCAACACCTAAGCCTCTATTGCCTAGTATAGTCTTCGAAAATGGTTTTACTGGTTCTTACAGAGCACAGCAAGTGCAATTCAGCACTGCATCATTGAAATGTCCACTTTTGATATTCAGCAATAAAGATATATGTCACCATAAAGAGAGTAAAAAGGAACAGTGGAGAAATAGAATACAACATTTTCGTTTATCATCAGCTCTTGTTGTTTTAATTTATTTTGTGGCCCCACTGCTTCCTCTGACCTCCTGAATCCCCCCATTGTTGAATCTGTTTCAAAGAAACCCAGTTTCTACTTTAGTTCCAAATACCCTTTTCCCCTCAGCAACTCTGAACTCTCTCTGTAAAAGCCCAAGTTTCCAAGACTTCAATGCTGCACCTAGATCTGAAAATGTTCTTCTAGCACCTCTTGGGCTTGCATTCCTGGATAGCATACAAGAGACAAGATAGTCATCAGAGTAGTGATCCTTTTCTCAATTCCTCTCTCCCTCTCGCCATCACAGCATTCTGCTTTTCTATACTCCATCAATACTATTATGGTCAGTTCTCTTCTGAACTTTTCTCTCCTTCCCCTTCTAAAGTCCAAACACAACATCTGCAATCTTTCACCACCAAGTCAGAAGGTTGTGGGTTCATAGTCCCACTCCAGAGACGTGAGCACAAAAATCTAGGCTGACACTCCAGTGCAAGGCTGAGGGAGTGCTGCACCGTCGGAGGTGCCGTATTTCTGATGAGACCCTAAACTGAGGCCTCGTCTGCAAACTCAGGTGGAAGTAAAAGATCCCATGGATAAGAGCAGGGGAGTTCTCCCTGGTGTCCTGGCCAATATTTATCCCTCAATCAACATCACTGAAACAGATTATCTGATCATTATCACATTGCTGTTTGTGGGAGCTTGCTGTGCGCATTTTTGGCTGCCACGTTTCCTACATTACAACAGTGACTACACTTCAAAAAGTACTCCAGTGGCTGTAGAGCGCTTTGGGATGTTCAGAGGTCGTGAAATGCACTATATAAATACAAGTCTTTCTTTTCTTTCACACAACCTCACTGTGTTGAAGTCAAGGTCCGCTCAGTTTCATGACACCTCGTCTCCCTCATTCTTCCCTTCCTCTTATAACACTGAGGGCTGGATTTTCATTGACCCGTGGAGGCGGGTTTGGAGGCGTGTGGGGGGTTAACGTTGCAGATTCGGGGGTTCCAGTTTCGCTGGAGGCGGGTCCCCGACCTGTGCTGGGACCCGCCTCCCCGAGGCGGGAAGGGGATTAGTGACAATTAACTGCCTGTTAACAGGTAGTTAACAGGCAGTTTTTTTGCCTAATCCCTATTTTAAAAGCTGAAATGTGGGCTTCCCGACAGGTCCCAACCACGCCAAGTTAGCGAGGCGGACCGTGGGTCTGCAGGAGTTGGAGGGGCCGATATGTCCGGCGGGCAGGTGAGTGATGGGTGCATGTGTGCAGAGGTAAGTGTGTAAGGTAAGTGTAAAGTGTGGGAAGAAGTTTTACTTACCTTAACTTCCTCCTGCAGGTGTCAGCCCTTCAGGTCTCGGGAGTCAGAAATCTCACCGGCACAGAAAACACAATGGCCGTGGTGCTGTCAAAAACTGCAGCCTTCTGCTTTCTGTGCTGGAATGATTTCTAACTCAGCCTGAGTAGAAGGACTCAAGTTAGAAGACAGATTATCAGTGTTTGACAGCTTCACAGAGCTGTCAAACACTGATATTTCATCTGTCAAAAGCTCTTGACAGAGGAAATGTCAACCTGTGACGTCACCTGTTGCCGGGTGACCCTTAATTGGCCTGCTGGGCAGGCTCAACAAGGTCAATCAAGGGAAAATACAGTGGGTTGGCCACAAGTCGCTGGAGGCAGGACTGCAACCCAAAAAGTGGGAGTCCCGCCTCCATCACGTCCCCAGTATCAAAATCCAGCCCTGAGGCTTTCAAAACCCATCCCTACTTGCTACATCCTGGTGTAACTTGTCTTCTCGTTCATTCATTAAAACCTTGCTGGTGGCCTCCACTTTGAGCCATGACTCTTCACCTTGGTTTAATCACTTGGAAAAATGCTAACAAGGAAGGATTATGTCACGAAGAGGATTAGAGCACTCCATCCCACCTTTGATACTTGGGTTCATAGCCAAACCAGGCTCATTAGATACAAGCCTCTCCCTCTCTCTCTCTCTCTCACACACACAGCTAAGGACCCTCAGATTAGTGAGTCTGGAGCAGTGTCTAGCAAGTGTCGATGCACACTACGAAAATTCCCACGATTTGGCAGAGAGAAACTAAAGTTGATGGAAAATTTTTTTTTTAAAGTGTTTTTAAAAGACATTATAAATAAACACTGGATATGACAGTGGCAATAGTGTATTATGTTTGTCATTTCAGAAGAAGGAAACGTATGATTTTGTTTGATAATGCTCCTGTGAAGCACCTTGGGATCAATGTTTCCTTTAATTTTTTTTGGGTGCGCGCTGCGCGGCCCATTCAAATTACCGCACATGCGTGGTTTTTCTATTTAATAGCCAGTGAGCTGGCTGCGTGGGAGCTGCAGGGCGCTGCACGGCCGCGCGGCTTAAAGGCAACATTGCTTGGGACGTTTTACAACAGTAAAGGAGCTATATAAATGCAGGTTGTTGTTTTGTTGTTGTTGTCCTCAAGTTACACACAGATCTTCCTCACACATGACTGAACGATCTGAGCAATATTCCATTTTACAGAGGATAAACAGCACAGAAACAGGCCGTTCGGCCCTACCAGTCAATGCCGGCGATTGTGCTCCACTTGAGCCTCCTCCCGTCTTTCCTCATCTAACTCTGTCAGCATAACCCTCTATTCCCTTCTCCCTCACATGCTTGTCCAACCGCCCCTTAAATGCATCTATACTATTCGCTTCAACCACTCCCTGTGGTAGCGAGTTCCACATTCTCACCACTCTTTGGGTAAAGAAGTTTTTTCTGAATTCCCTATTGGATTTCTTGGTGACTATCTTATATTGATGGCCTCTAGTTATGCTCTTCCCCACAAGTGGAAGCAATCTCTCTCTGCATCTACTCTATCAAAACCTTTCACAACTTTAAAGACCTCTCTCAGGTCACCCCTCAGCCTTCTCTTCTCAAGAGAAGAGACCCAGCCTGTTCATCCTTTCCTGATATGCATACCCTCGCATTTCTGGTATCATCTTTGTAAATGTTCTCAGCACCCTCTCCAGTGCCTCTATATCCTTTTTATAATATGGCGACCAGAACTGTACGCAGTACTATTAAGTGTGGTCTAACCAAGGTTCAATAACTTCCTTACTTTTCAATTCTATACCTTGAGAAATAAACCCTAGTGCTTGGTTTGCTTTTTTTTATGGCCTTGCTAACCTGTGGCGCAACTTTTAGTGATTTGTGTATTTGTACTCCGAGATCCCTTTGTTCCTCTACCCCACCTAGACTCGCACCCTCCGAGTAATAAATGACCTCCCTATTCTTCCTACCAAAATGTAATACCTCACATTTATCTGTGTTGAACTTCATTTGCCAATTATATGACCATTCTGCAAGTTTATTAATGTCCTCCTGTAATTTGTTGCAGTCCTCCTCAGTATTGACTATCCCCCCAATTTGGTGTCATCCACAAATTTAGAATTGGTGCTTTTGATTCCAAAGTCTAAATCGTTAATGTAAATTGTGAACAGCAGTGGTCCCAGCACTGATCCTTGTGGAACACCACTACCCACCTTCTGCCACTGTGAATAGCTACCCTTTACCCCTACTCTCTGCTTTCTGTCTTGAAGCCAGCCAATTCCTTTTGGTGTTAAAGTTTTTGTATGATAGGGAGATGTCGTCACAGTTCATCAGCGGATCATCAGATTTCACTGTAGCCATTCAAGCAGTGCTAAAATAAACCGGCAACTCATAAAATAAAATGAATCTAGGTAAATAAAGGACAATAATAGTTGAAAAGAAATTACAGCATAATAAAAATGGAAATATGAGCAAATGATCACAAAAATCCCTCCCATTAAAGTCTCAACATGAGCAGACAGCAGCCGCAGACAACACTAAAAAGTCATTGTAAACTACAACTAGAAACCCTGAAATAATTCTCCTTTGGCTTATGAATAAACAAGAGCACAATCTCTTTGCACGTTACACAAGTTCAGTACTTCTGAACTGCTGCAATTACCTAACTTCACTTGGACAGTTCTCTTTAAAAAAAAACTTATTTGGAAAAAAAAATGTGCTTTAATAGTTACATTTCAATAACCACGGCACCACAAATGACTGCTTAAACATCCAAACCTGAATAATTGGGTGTTCTAGGTTGTAATCTACAGAATGGAATTTATCTACATTTGGTCATTAAATTAATCATTTTGAAACATGATTAGAGCATGCCTCTGTTTTCCCAGTCATCCAATTATTAGGTTATAAAGTTTACTGATCAGAGTGGTTGGCACTTTAATCTTGCCAACTAGTATTGACGCACAATTATCTCATTAATAAATCATGCTTTTGGTTAGTGATGTGCTTAGTCAAGGTTTCGGTTTTTGTCTTGATATCACCTCCTTTTGCCTTGCACCAACATCACGTTTGCCATTTAATCACCTTATCGGAGACCTTTCCCTTTCGTTCTTTTCCTGCCCCCTTACCCGCCTTTTCCCTGGCTCTGCACTTGCTTAAAAGCTGTTCATCTCCAACATCTGCCAGTTTATCGACCTGAAACGTTAACTCTGCTTCTCTCCCCACAGATGCTGCCTGACCTGCTGAGTGTTTACTCTTTTTAAAAAAAAAAATTTGTACACAGTCATGCAGATTTTCTGACATTTATTTCTGTCCACGTAGCTCCCCTCACAATATAAATCGACATTTGCTGAAATTTGGCTGCACACAGGGTGTAAATTATAGATGGTAACGTTTCTCGAGTCAGATCTTGTGCAAACACCACTTTTGAAAGGATCTTTTGTGGCGATCGAAGTACTGCTCCGTCTTCGGTCTGAAGGCGATGCGGCGGTTCGGTGACAACTCAGCTGTGAAAACCATTACATAGAATGCAGCAGCTGCTTGATCCAACTGTGTTTATGCTCCACATGTGTCTCCTCCCACTGTGTTTACTTCATCTTACCCTGCCAGTTTAAAAAAAAATTATTTGTACATGGGATGTGGGCGTCGCTGGCAAGGCCAGCAATTATTGCCCATCCCTAATTGTCCTTGAGAAGGTGGTGGTGAGCCGCCTTATAAAACTGAGTGGCTTGCTAGGCATTTTCAGAGGGCAGTTAAGAGTCAACCACATTGCTGTGGGTCTGGAATCACATATAGGCCAGACCGGGTAAGGACGGCAGATTTCCTTCCCTAAAGGACATTACATAGATACATAGATACATAGAAGATAGGAGCAGGAGTAGGCCATCCGGCCCTTCGAGCCTGCTCCGCCATTTAATGAGATCATGGCTGATCCTCCAATTCAGTATCCCGTCCCCGCCTTCTCTCCGTAACCCTTAACCCCTTTTGCCTGTAGAAATATATCTAATTCCCTCTTAAATATATTTAATGAGCTGGCGTACACTGCCCTCTGTGGCAATGAGTTCCACAGGTTCACCACCCTCTGAGTGAAGAAATTCCCCCTCATTTCTGTCCTAAATGGTTTAGCCCTTATCCTTAAATTATGTCCTCTAGTTCTGTTCTCACCCGCCAAGGGAAACATTCCTTCTGCATCTAGTCTGTCTAGACCTGTCAGAATTTTATACACTTCTATGAGGTCCCCTCTCAATCTTCTAAACTCCAGTGTGTACATCCCTAAACTACATAGTCTCTCCTCATAGGTCAATCCCGCCATTCCTGGTATCAGCCTGGTGAATCGCCGCTGCACCCCCTCCATGGCAAGAACATCTTTCCTCAGACATTAGTGAACCAGATGGGTTTTTACGACAATCCGGTGGTTTCATGGTCACCATTATTGATACTAGCTTTTTACTCCAGATTTATTTAATTAACTGAATTTAAATTCCCCAGCTGCCGTGGTGGGATTTAAACTCCCGTCTCCGAATCATTAGTCCAGGCCTCTGGATTACTAGTCCAGTGACATAACCACGATGCTACCGTACCCAATGATCTGCCAGTTATCTTACCCTTTCTCCCGCTTGTACTTATCGAGCTTCCCCTTAAATGTATCTTTGCTAATTGCCTCAACTACTCCCTGTGGTAGCGAGTTCCACATTCTCACCACTCTCTGAGTAAGAGGTTTCTTCTGAATTCCTTACTGGATTTATTAGCGACTATCTTATATTAATGGCCCCTAAACCCCCCCCCCCCCCCCCAAACAAGTGAAAACCTTCTCTCTACGTCTACCCTACCGAACCCCATCATAATTTTAAAGCCCTCCAACAGGTCACCTCAAAGTCTTTCTCTTTTCTAATAACAGAATATTCATTTGCCGTATCAGGAACTTCCTGAAGGGGCAGATACATTAACTGGTACAAGATCTCAATTGAGACTTTAGGGTTTGTGCATCAATCCTTCTTCTTATAAAACTGGACACTAATGGCTGGATTTTCATTGACCCGTGGAGTCGGGTTTGGAGGCGTGTGGGGGGGTTAAAGTTGCAGATTCGGGGGTCCCGAACCCATCCCGCCCCCAACCCACTTCCATGCCAGTTTTGCTGGAGGTGGGTACCCGACCTGTGCTGGGACCCGCCTCCCCGAGGCGGGAAGGGGATTAGTGACAATTAACTGCCTGTTAACAGGTAGTTAACAGGCAGTTTTTTGCCTAATCCCTATTTTAAAAGCTGAAATGTGGGCTTCCCGACAGGTCCCAACCATGCCAAGTTAGCGAGGTGGACCGTGGGTCTGCAGGGGGTTGGAGGGGTCGATATGTCCGGTGGGCAGGTGAGTGATGGGTGCATGTGTGCAGAGGTAAGTGTGTAAGGTAAGTGTAAAGTGTGGGAAGAAGTTTTACTTACCATAACTTCCTCCTGCAGGTGTCAGCCCTTCAGGTCTCATGAGTCAGAAATCTCACCGGCACAGAAAGCACAATGGCCGTGGTGCTGTCAAAAACTGCAGCCTTCTGTTTTCTGTGCTGGAATGATTTCTAACTCAGCCTGAGAGGAAGGACTCAAGTTAGAAGACAGATTGTCAGTGTTTGACAGCTTCACAGAGCTGTCAAACGCTGATATTTCATCTGTCAAAAGCTCTTGACAGATGAAATGTCAACCTGTGACGTCACCTGTTGCCGGGTGGCCCTTAATTGGCCTGCTGAGCTCACTGGGCGGGCTCAACAAGGTCAATCAAGTGAAAATGCAGTGGGTTGGCCACAAGTCGATGGAGGCGGGACTGCAACCCAAAAAGTGGGAGTCCCGCCTCCATCACGTCCCCAGTATCAAAATCCAACCCTAAGGGCTGGATTTTCATTGACCCGTGGAGGTGGGTTTGGAGGCGTGTGGGGGGTTAAAATTGCGAAAACAGAAGCCCGCCTCCACGCAATTTTCATTAAATCGTGTCTGCTGGTCCCGACTCCGTCCTGCCTCTAAGAGGCGGGATAGGCTGTTAAGGCCCTTAACCAGCACTAAATTGCCTCTGTAATGCCATTTTGAAAGGCTTTTGTGATTTTAACCCTTTTTCTACGTGAAGCTCGCCTATTCTGAACCACGAATGTGAAACCTGGCGGGAGCATATTTCTGTCTGTCAGTCTGGCTATGGGGATGCATATATGGATGGATGGGGAGGAGACATATCTGGGAGCGGTGGTGTAAAAATATCTGGGAGCAGACTTAGGGCTGCTGCTGCTCATTTTGCATCCAGGTCCTCTCACAGCAAAGGCCAGGCAGTCTTTCAAGACCTTCAATGCAGCAGCAATGATGACATCATCAGAGGCGACTTTCAGACTGAAAACACTAATTGGTTCATGGGTTCCCACATGCTGGAACTCAATCGCCCAATTAGGTGAAAACTGCATCAATCTCCCACATCCAATTGCAGTCGGGTGGATAACACGAAAAGTGGATGACACGACCCCAACCCACCCCAGTATGAAAATTCAGCCCTAAGTACGTGCCATTAGTTTCAGTACACAGGCAATGGGAGCAAAAGTTTCTTTGGCTTTTCAAAAAAAAAAATGCACTCACAACTTTACCCTGTGCGCGTTCTTCAATCGCGGGTGCGTTCGGTTGCAGGAAAAGTAATGCAAAGCAAAAACAGATACTTGCAAAAATACTGCTTAATGTGCTAAACAGTCAGTAAACCAACAAAGATAGCCCTGGGCCAATTTCTGTGAGGAGAAGATGTGTGCAGATCGAGATATGCAGATCACGATAGACGGGCGCTGCAAAGTGGTCTCTACTGAACAGAGAAGCAATCTGCCAAAACCCAGGAGTCGAAGCAGACGTGGGCCCCCATCGCACAAGGGGAGGACTTGCAACTTGCGTCTGACGTGGGTGTGAAGTGGGTGGGGGGCGGCTGCGTCCCTCTCCCGATTACAACGGCATGAGGCGTGAACCCTTTTCAGGTTCGTGTCTCGTTTAAATTTGATGGGCGAGCTGTCAGCACGTATCAGGCTGGTAATTGAACATCATTTCCATTGGCGGGGGGGGGGGATTTGGGCAACATCAACTTGCATTTATATAGCGCCTTTAACATAGTAAAACGTCCCACAGCGCTTCACCGGAGCGTTGGCAGACAAAATTTGATACCGAGCAACGTAAGGAGGGATTAGGACAGATGACCTAAAGCTCGGTCAAAGAGGTCAATTTTAAGCAGCGTTTTTAAAGAAAGGTAGAGAGGCGGAGAAGTTTAGAGAGAGAATCCCAGAGCTTAGGGCCCAGGCAACTGAAGGCGCGGTCACCAATAGTGGAGCAATGAAAATCGGGGATGTGCAAAAGGCCAGAATTGGAGGAGCGCAGAGAACTCGGAGATTTGTAGGGCTGGAGGAGGTTAGAGAGATAGGGAGGGGGCGAGGCCATGGATGGATTTGAAAACAAGGATGCGAATTTTAAAATCGAGGGCAGGCCTGATGTTAGTTCCTGGTGGCCTGGATCTCTTAAAGGGGAGATGCACGACTTATTGTGGAGTTCAAATAAAGGCTGCCTGTGTACTGGAAGCCAAAAACTGTTGACTGGGAGAGTGCCAAGATTCTCCAATCATGCTCTGGAGGATTTCCATTAGATGGGAGAATTGCCCTGTAACACTGCCAAGGAAGGATGGTCCGAGGTGGTTGAGCGTGTCAATGCCAGAAGTTTCAGTCCTCGGACCTGGAAGAAGTGGACAAAGAAGTTCAATGACCTGACCCGGGCTGCTAAGTTTTGTTGTCATTGTCAGCATAGCCCTGCACCACTTTGCTGCAACAACATCAATGAAAATGTTGACGCCCCAAACCCGCTGTTTCACATTCCTCTCATCCAATCATTGCAACACCCTTCAATGGTCCTTCTCCCGCTGCGACTTCCAAATTCTGTCACTGCCACGGCGCTCACAGCTAATGTCCTCTCTTGCACACAGCTGATGTTTCTTCATAACAGCAGACAAACTAATCTTCCCTCATACACAGATGTTCAGATCCCTTCAGCATGCCACTCACGAACACACTCCCTTTCCTCTCGCAGGACAGCGCTCCATACCATGGAGAGGACTTGCACAGGAGGGGTTACTCCTTCATTTCATATGCTGTCATTTGTTCAAGCGACTGCGACACATGTATATCCTGGGCAGACGGAGAGCTAGAGCTGTTGCAGAGGGCAAGGCAAAAAAGAATCGCGCTTGGCCCTATAACCATCCATTTCTCCTATCACCTAACTACCCTCTCACTCAATCTACATTACAGCCTGGTGCTTCATTAAACAACCACTGTTTTGCAATGACGTACCACTAGTTACTAACCATTTTCTCTGTTCCCTCTTTCCAGGTCCTAAAGAAGTCCATTGGCATAAAAAGGAAGAATCCACAACTGAAGATGCACTATCACTCACTCTTACCTATTGTTTGTGATTCTGATCTCACAGGTGAAATGGAGAACACTCATGCACACAAATGGATGCAGCAAGCACTTGCCTCTCTGCAGACTATGATGGAAACCGGGTTCACTGAAGTTGTTGACTGTACCACTCAGTTGGACGTGATTGTAATCCAAGGGTTCTCTGCTCATTGAGAATCACGTAGCAACCGCAGGGGAGAGCTCACACATGCAGGTGATAGGGAATAGTTGGATCATCTCTCAGGAACGCCCCTAAAGATATTGTAAAGGTGACGGGGTCCACAGTCCTTGGTGCACTAATGGCCAAATTCAACACCCTTAAGATAATAATTATTCGGTGGTCATGGTCGCAAACCATTTGGAGATTCTTCAGACACTTCTTTTCTGTTGATGAACATTGTTAATGCAACTGAGGGGCCTGTACCCTGGGAATGGCACATATTTTGAAAAACCCCGGTCAGACTCTACTGCTGCTGATTTCAAATGTATTCTCCATGAACTGGACGTCTGTAACCTGGGTAATGCAGTGGTGAACTGCACATTACTACATACTAATGAACAATCAGCACATACATTAGCTCCTAGACACAGGGTAATTTCATCACCATAAGCGAGTTCCCAGAATCTCCTTATAAAGGAGAATGCAATCTGTACATGTCCCAAAACAGCTTTTTGCATTTAAAACGCGAGTTAGGAGAAGACATTCTGGGTTATATATAGGTCGTTAAATCTTTTATCTACTGACATGAGTATTAGTAAATTACAAAAATTAGACTGATTCCTGGGATGAGGGGGTTGTCTTATGAGGAGAGATTGAGTAGACTAGGCCTATATTCCACAGAGTTTAGAAGAATGAGAGGTGATCTCATTGAAATATATAAAATTCTTAAGGGGTTTGACAGGGTAGATGCTGGGAGGATGTTTCCCCTGGCTGGGGAGTCTAGAACCAGGGGTCACAGTCTCAGAATAAGGGGTCGGCCACTGAGATGAGGAGAAATTTCTTCACTCAAAGGGTTGTGAATCTTTGGAATTCTCTACCCCAGAGGGATGTGGATGCTCAATCATTGACTGAGATCGATAGGTTTTTGGACACTAAGAGAATCAAGGGATATGGGGAAAGTGCGGGAAGGTGGAGTTGAGGTAGAAGATCAGCCATGATCTTATTGAATGGCAGAGCAGGCTCGAATGGCCTACTCCTGCTCCTATTTCTTATGTTCTTATAAGCCTCTTAAGGCAGGCGTCAAGATATTTGAATGCCATAATGGCGTTCATCGTGTCCAGTGATGACGCTGGCAATGAAGTCCACGGCTTTCAACAATCAGGCTATCTGTCAACCTTGTCTTAAGCAAAGTGCCAAAACATTTATTGTTTGGGATACTATATCCCTCCCTGTGTCACAGACCCTTCAGGAAGGACAGGAGATTGGATATCCCACCTTCTGTGGAGTAATTTGAATAATTAAGTAACTTTGAATTAAAAGGAGTAGATTTCAGCTCTCTCTTGAGGTCTAGAAAATGTTTCTCTGCCAGTGACAAGACAGAAGGTGCATCTGGGCCCTGACCTTAACAAGCGTAGGAGTGTTCAAAATCGGATTTCATTATTCTGGACTGACCGAAGGCTGAGGTCTTTTGAAGGACAGCTGTTCTGCTGAATGGCCTTCATTTCATGCTCTTTTCTGTTGAATACAGCGGTTACAAAGTGTTGTTCAAGGGGATAACCCACATCTGTTAAGAAGCTAGCCATTGAACTTGTGTGCTTTCGTGCGCCAATCACATAAATAAGATTAGGCTTGTAGTCTTTTAACATTTACATAGATGACTGTTGTGGCGAAGCACTGGGGAACAGTCTGAAGCTGAGCCAAAGAACAACAATCGGTAACAGTAAAGCATGCACACTACCTGGAAGCTCAAATCTTTTGTAGCTCTCCATGACAGATTATTGTTCCCACACAATCTCCTTTACATGTCGCCTGAACCAAACTGGGTGGTTTGACCTTCCTAGAAATTAATTCTGTGGAACTTTTTCCATAATGGGTCGGAAGTCCTGCCCTTTTGGGAGTCAACAAAACAGCAGCAATTGATAACACTCTTCTCGTAACACTACCCTAACAACGTTGTCCCTTAATGTTGGTTTGGGATAGGGGGTGGGGGGGGGCATAATTGTTTAATGGCACAAAAATTGCTGAATTCATGAAACGACTCTTGAAATTTGACATTCTTAATCTTGCAACTATGATGATATGTTGGCCGGTATGAAGTTTACTAATACAAAAGCAAAATACTGCGGATGCTGGAAATCTGAAATAAAAACAGAAAATGCTGAAAATACTCAGCGGGTCAGGCAGCATCTGTGAAGAGAGAAACAGAGTTAATGTTCCAGGTCTTCTGATGAAGGGTCACCGACCTGAAACGTTGACTCTGTTTCTCTCTCCACAGATGCTGCCTGACCCGCTGAGTATTTCCAGCATTTTCTCTTTTAATTTATGAAGTTTACTAATCTGCCTCAATTGGATCGCAATGGTTCTCGACATGTTGCAGGACTTGGGACAACAGTAAGACCAGTAAAAGACCCAAGGATTCATTGAATGGTATGAAAGGGTAGCAAACCGAGGTCAAGATGAAATTATAGTGGAGCCCCTGCAAAAAAACCAAGGTGTAAAATCGTCAATGGAGAACTTGATGGACCTTTCAGGACGTGTCTACTTTCAGGACAGTCGTGTTGGCTGTTTAAAATGAGACAAGGTCACTGGGATAAGAAGTGATGGACAACACCCGGATCTCTGATGACCTGATATGTAAGGGAGCCTTCACTGCAGTCCCGCACTGCAGTCAAACACTCAGTATAGAACAGCCACAGAGGAACCACTTCCGAATTAAAATCTGAAGAAACTTGGTGGATTTATACAATTTTGCTAGCCTGCACAAAATCTACGGCTGATTCAGCACAATCACAAGAGAGCCGTGTTTAAATTTAGCGCACCCTCAGGGAACATTTATTAAACAGAATTAGTTTCATTGCAGTTCCTTCTCTCCGATGTACGTCTACTTCTTGAGGTATTTACATAGAATGTTACAGCACAGAAACAAGTCATTCAGCCCAACTGGTCTATACCAGTGTTTATGCTCCACCTAAGCCTCCTCCCACCCTATCAGCATACCCTTCTATTCCTTTCTCTGTACTAGCTTCCCCTTAAATGCATCGATGCTATTCGTATCACTACGTTAGACTAGAGTACCGTGCACAGTTCTGATCTCCATATTACAAAAAAGATATAAAGGCACTGGAGAAGGTGCAAAAAAGATTTACAAGGGTGATACCAGAAATGAGATGTTCAGGATTTTGAACACCTCTATCAAATCTCCTCTTATCCTTCTCTGCTCCAAGGAGAACAACCCCAGCTTCTCCAGTCCCTCCACATAACTGAAGTCCCTCATTCCTGGTACCGTTCCAGTAAATCACTTCTCTCTGGGTAAAGAAATTGCTCCTGAATTCCTTATAGGATTTATTAGTGACTATCTTATGATTATGGCCCCTAGTTTTTGGACTCCCCACAAGAGGAAACATCTTTTCTACGTCTACCCTATCAAACACCTTCATAATTTTGAAGACTTCTATTAGGTTGCCTCTCAGCCGTCTCTTTTCTAGAGAAAAAGGGCTGGATTTTGATACTGGGGCGGGTTGGGGTCGTGTCATCCGCATTTCGTGTTATCCACCCGACTGCAATTGGATGTGGGAGATTGATGCAATTTTCACCTAATTGGGCAATTGAGTTCCAGCATGTGGGAACCCATGAACCAATTAGTGTTTTCAGTCTGAAAGTCGCCTCTGATGATGTCATCATTGCTGCTGCATTGCAGGTCAGAGACGGCCTGGCCTTTGCTGTGAGAGGGCCTGGATGCAAAATGAGCAGCTCTAAGGAGTGAGAGACAGAGAGATTTTTTTTTGCATCCAGGTCCTCTCACAGCAAAGGCCAGGCAGTTTCTCAAGACCTTCAATGCAGCAGCATCAGAGGCGACTTTCAGACCTAATACTACTACTACCTTCATCACATCTCCGTTGTAAATAGTGGACCTGCAGCTGATAGTCAGCTATCCAAATGTGCTCCCGCCAGGTTTCACAATCGTGGTTCAGAACAGGCGTGCTTCACGTAGATCAAGGGTTAAAATCACAAAGGCCTTTCAAAATGGCATTATAGAGCCAATTTAGTGCTTGTTAAGGGCCTTAACAGCCTATCCCGCCTCTTAAAGGCGGGACGGAGTCGGGACCAGCAGACACGATTTAATGAAAATTGCGTGGAGGCGGGATGGAGGCGGACTTGTGCCCGCCCGCCAGTTTTCGCAATTTTAACCCCCCACACGCCTCCAAACCCGCCTCCACGGGTCAATGAAAATCCAGCCCAAAGAGTCCTAGTCTGTTCAGTCTTTCTTGAAAGTTACAGCCTCTCAATCACCCTTGAAATCTTTTTTGCACCTTCCCCAGTGCCTCTATATCCTTTTTGTAATATGGAGACCAGAACTGTGCACAGTACTCCAGTTTATTGTAAAGAATTTGACATTTCAAAATGGATCTCATATTTTATCGCTTGATAAATTTAAAATAATAATCCGGATCAATCATTTGCATTGACCTTGTGTCGGTCCTCAGCTGCTCCAGATCCTTCATCAGCTCTTGGGTTTGCTTGGAACATACAGATACATGCACAATAATAAATGCCACACAACCCTGCCACGGCAACCTCTGCAAGACATGCCAGATCATGAACACAGATACCGTCATCACACGTGAGGACACTACCCACCAGGTACATGGTACATACTCATGTGACTCGGCCAACGTTGTCTACCTGATACGTTGCAGGAAAGGATGCCCCAGAGCATGGTACATCGGCGAGACCATGCAGACACTGAGACAACGTATGAACGGACACCGCGCAACAATCGCCAGGCAGGATTGTTACCTCCCAGTCGGGGAACACTTCAGCAGTCAAGGACATTCAGCCTCGGATCTGCGAGTTAGCGTTCTCCAAGGCGGCCTTCGAGACACACAACGCAAAATCATCGAGCAGAAACTGATAGCCAAGTTCCGCACCCATGAGGACGGCCTCAATAGGGATATCGGGTTCATGTCACGCTACAGAACGTGACTCGACATCGTTGTCTGTCTTTCCAGTTAAAAAAAAAACACAAAAAAAAACAAACCCCAAAAAAAAGCTCAACTGCAGACAGCAGGATTTGACACGTTGGACCCCCTGTGACACATCTCATTGTCTTGGCTGTGCTCTGGTGTGTCTTTGATGTAAGGCCTCCCTGAAAGATTGTATCTCTGCAGTTTCTGTGTTTATATACTGTGTAATATTGTAGATTCACTCATTGTACCTTTACCTGACGAAGGGGCGACAGCTCCGAAAGCTTGTAATTTTAAATAAATCTGTTGGACTATAACCTGGTGTTGTGCGACTTCTCAATAATAAATGCATTCATGCTGGATAGATCAAGGCATATCTTTAGTTCTTAATTTGGAAGTGGTTCCTCTGCGGCGGTTTTCATATTGAGCGTTTGAATACTTAATGTACTCACATGCTTATTGATTAAAATTATACATGCATCCGTGTTCTATTTGCAGATGTACTCCAGGACTGGTTGAGGTTTGGTTTTGGAAGGGACCCATCAGCTACAGATCTACGAGGCATCTGTTCTGATAACAGCAACTTGCATTTATATTGTGCCTTTAACGTAGAAAAATGCCCCACAGGAGCGCAATCAAACAAAATGTGACACCTGCACTTTCTGCACCAGAGCATCTGAAGTGTCCTTTTTCCTGCACCAAAGTTACCTTCCGACAGTGGGTGACTGGGCTCTTGATTGTATCCACTTTAATTCCCGTGCCTCTGCTTTCACCACCTTCCCCTCACGCAAGTTGCCAGTGTCCACACCTACTACCCCGTCGCCTCCACATTCATCAGATCCTCTTCTATCATTTTTGTCACTTGCAAGACAATTCCACCATGAAGCACACCTTCCCCAGAATAACTGTTCTGCCATGATTTCCTTCTTCATTCTTCCACCATCACGTGTACTGCAATACCATATCTATTCATCCCCTCCCACATCACTGCCCAGGGGCCCAAACACTCTTGCTGTTCAATGCTCATTGTGCGGGCTCCTTTACGTCCGAGAGATCAAATGCAGATTTAGGGACCGCTTTGCTGAAAACCTCTGTTCTGTCCACAAGTGAAAGCCTGATCCACCTGGGGGCTTGCCGCTTTAACTCCTCCCTCCCCGTCCCATTCGCAGCTCTCTATGTCTTTGGCCTCATGAACTGTAGCAACCCTTGGTCTTGGGTATTTTGTAGCGCTCTGGAGTGAACACTGACAGTCGAAACTTCAGACCATGGCTGCATCCGCCATTTTCTTTTTCGTCGGGGTATTGGGAATGCGATGGTGGGGTTGTCAGTATCCAGGGGAGGAGACACCTCCAAGGTAGACGCTTGGTCAGAACACAGCTCCAGCAGGGCAGTTCTCATCCAGGCTGTGTGGGCGGTAGCGAACGAGAATTTTAAATGAGAGGCGAGAGGGGTGGGATAAGGTGAGATGCTCAAAGGAGGAGAAAGTGCCGGAGCAGTAGGGGGACAGACCAAGGTGTGATTTAGTGATGAGAGCCACACCGCCACCATGGGTGGTGGAAGGTATATCCAGGAGGGGAGGCTACATTTAAGGGTAAGGTGTCAACACCCCTCAACCAAGTTTTTCCGTCAGGGCCATGATGTCGATGCAATCATCCATGATTAGCTCATGGATGGCAAGAGCCTTGTTCAGCAAGTGAACGGACATTCTGGAGGGAGATGCGGAGAGGGTCGGTGATGGCTGCTCCACTGCCAGCGTCCACAGTGTCAGTGCTGGGGGGGGGCGGGGGATGTGTTGGATGGGGAGGAGATTGGCAAGATTTTCCCCCAGTGGGCGCGCTGGGCGGGACAGTTGGCGCGAGAGTAGGATGGGACAGTTGGGGTTTCTGCTCGTAAGGAGGCAGCGACGAGTGCCTCGATGGGCCCTTCGTAGGATGCCAAGAGAGGTACAGAGGGAAGCTGTGGGCTTATCGAAGAGGGAGTCAAGCCTGGGCAGGAGAGTAGGAAGGTCGAAGAGTAATGAAGGATTGGGGTCGGGATTTGGGAGGGCAGAGTATCCGAGAGAGGAGAGATGAAAGGAGGCATGACGACAGGATAGAGCGGTCAGGGAGGGATAGAGAGAAAAGGAAAATAGGGGGGAAAAAGTGGAAAATTATTAAATGGCTCGGGTCCAGAGCGGTAGCCAAAGTGCGCACGCGAATGGACACAGGAACAGCTCAGGTTACATAGGCCTGTTTAAATGTAATAATTAATGAGATACATATTTCCTGGTAGCAGGGAATAGATTGGGGACAATAGTAGAGAGACCAGGGTCAAAGTCAGAGGTCCCATGGAAGGACAAAGCCGATGTAAGCAGGATGGGGCCGGCACGGAGCATCGACGAACCGCTGTCCAAAGCAGACGAGTGAAGTCCAGAAGCTATTTGAAGGGTAGAGAGTTCGAGGATGGAGGTTGTTGCCGTAGGAATGAGAGTCGGTAGCGGTGCAGAAAGATGATGGCGAAAGTGACACAAGTTGGAGGTCACCGTAGATCAAAGCGGCGGAGAAAAAGTAAAACCACAAGCCAGCGAGCAGCAAAGCTGAAAACCGGTAGAACGAGTCACTGGACTGCAAGTGAAGCAGCAGCTGCTAGCGAGAAGCCAGCAGAGCTGAAAAACCAGTAGAACCAGTTCAGCAGATAGACAGCGCAGTTTAAAAGGCAAAAAATCTTTTAGCAGCAGAGATAGAGAAACTGCAGGTAAGTCTTACAGTGTAATCCACTGTAATCCAGTGCAGAAACATAGTGGTGTAATCCGGTGCAGTTCAAAGCAGAAACATAGGGCTGGATTTTGATACTGGGGACGTGATGGAGACGGGACACTCACTTTTTGGGTTGTAGTCCCGCCTCCATCGACTTGTGGCCAACCCACTGCATTTTCACTTGATTGACCTTGTTTGCACTTACCCAGTGAGCTCAGCAGGCCAATTAAGGGCCACCCGGCAACAGGTGACATCACAGATTGACATTTCATCTGTCAAGAGCTTTTGACAGATGATATTTCAGCATTTGACAGCTCTGTGAAGCTGTCAAACACTGACAATCTGTCTTCTAACTTGAGTCCTTCCTCTCAGGCTGAGTTAGAAATCATTCCAGCACAGAAAACAGAGGCTTCAGTTTTTGACAGCACCACGGCCATTGTGCTTTCTGTACCGGTGAGATTTCTGACTCCCGAGAACTGAAGGGCTGACGCCTGCAGGAGGAAGTTAAGGTAAGTAAAACTTTTTCCCACACTTAGCACTTACCTTACACACTTACCTTTGCACACATGCACCCATCACTCACCTGCCCACCGGACATATCGACCCCTCCAACCCCTGCAGACCCATGGTCCGCCTCACTAACTTGGTGTGGTTGCCACCTGTCGGGAAGCCCACATTTCAGCTTTTAAAATAGGGATTAGGCAAAAAACTGCCTGTTAACTACCTGTTAACAGGCAGTTAATTGTCACTAATCCCCTTCCCGCCTCGGGGAGTCGGGTCTCAGCACAGGTCGGGTACCCGCCTCCAGCGAAACTGGCATGGAGGCGGGTTGGGTTCGGGACCCCCGAATCTGCAACTTTAACCCCCCACACGCCTCCAAACCCGACTCCACGGGTCATTGAAAATCCAGCCCAGAGACACAGCAGGTAAGTCTTACAGTGTAATCCGGTGCAGTTCAAAGCAGAAACGTAGTCTAGATGTCCAGAGAAGTCCAGGAGATCGGAAACCAATTTGACAAAAGAATTCAGCAGCATAAGACTTGAAGCGACTGAAAAGCAGAGCAGCGCAGCGCCACAGCCGCTGAGTCAAACTGTGTAGTCAGTAGAGCAGCAAAGTCCTGTTCGCGAGGAATCCAGTGATGGAAGTCAAGTTTCAGCAGAGTTCCGGCAGTTGAAAGAGCTCAGTGAGAACAAAGACACGCCGGGTCGGGGGATGGGCAGTGGACTCTGCAGGGGGGTAGGTTTGAACTTGTAGTTTGAACTTGTTTGTTTGGGCTGAAATGCCTTCACTATCAGAGGCAAGGTTTCTTAAGCAATGGAAGAAAGAAGATTGGGGGAAGAAATGGCCAAGCATGGCCAAGATCAAAGCTGGATCTTCCTAGTCTGTAGGGCTCAGTACTACACTGGGCAGTGCGTTTACCAACAGTGCTGCTTCAAGGGATGAAGGTGCTCCTGGGAGTGGGGTGGTTGAGAGGCAGTCCCTCCCAGCCTTGTGATGGCAGAAATACAGAGCAATTCCAGTTTTCATTCAGATCTCTTGCATGGTCGCTTCACCCTCTCAGCCTTCCCGCCTTTTTTATTGTTTTATTTCCGTTCTTTTCACCATCTGAGCCTCACTCGATGTTCTTTTATACCACTGAATGGATTCTGCTTTTCTATTAAGGACCTTCAAAGCATTTCAACCCATTACCTTCTCTGGGATTGGAGTACGTTATCTTTCTTCCCCCTCCTTCTCTTATTCTTCTTTTGCTCTTGCACGCCACAAAGGTGCTTGGTCATCATTCAGGCTTCAGTTCTGAGGAAGGGTCTCGGCGTTGACCGACCTTTTCCCTTTACAGACATTGATTGGCCTGCTGGGTACTTCCAGCGTTTCCTGTTGTTTTCAGATTGCCAGCAAAATCTTCATAAAAGGAAGACCACGTCAAAACCTGGGTCCTCAGGGTGCGGACATTAAGTTGTTCTTCGGAATTATTGTTGGGGATATTGCTGGACGCCATCCATAGATGTGAAGCAGACAGGTAAAGCACTACGATATTACCTGCCTGGTAGGTTTTTCTTCGTTCTTCAAATGCTTCACACAATAGGCTGACGAGATAGGTCCTGGGGAAACCAGGTGTTGCGAGCATGCACATCAAAAATGTTACAGATAGGCAATGCTACATGTTTTCTGCTACTCCCATGACATATAGTGGCCAAGACCTGTGCCACTGTGTTGGTTCATAAAGCCAACTAACCACTTATCACCAGCCCCACACAAAACTGCGGAGCCTTGGGCTGAATAGAGGTTTGGAGGCGTGTGGGGGGTTAAAGTAGCGGGTTCGGGGGTCCCGACCCCATCCCGCCTCCACGCCATTTTAGACAAAATCGGTCACGGGGTTCCCGACTCCGTCCCGCCTCCAAGAGGCGGGAGAGGCCATTAAAGCCCCTAACAAGCCCTAAATTGGCTCTGCAATGCTATTTTGAAACGTTTTAGCTAGTTTAACCCTTTTCCGACGTGAAGTACGCCTGATGTGAAACACTCCAGTGAAACCTGGCGGGAGCACAAGTGGATAGCTGACTATGAGGTATAGGTCCACTATTACAACGGAGATGTGATGTAGTATTAGGTCTGAAAGTCGCCTCTGCTGCTGCATTGAATGTCTTCAGAGACTGCCTGGCCTTGCTGTGAGAGGACCTGGATGGAAAAAAAATTCTCTCTCTCTCGCTCTCTCTCTCGCCACTCACAGCAAAGGCCAGGCAATCTCTGAGACCAGGCAGCCTGCAATGATGACATCATCAGAGGCAACTCATAGTGTGTGGAGGATGTATATCAATGAAGATGATCCCATTAGATAGAAAATCCAGCTTTATTCTGTTTCTTCATTCAACCACACACTATTGGAGCATAATAACAAGAACCTAGATTTCTAAAGTACTCTTCACTCTACACAAGGAAGATTAACATCAGAAGTGAGGATGCATGTTGCAGTGGTGAGGGAGAGAGGAGAGGAGCTTAGGAGAAACTGTTGGTTGTGGATAGAAAAAAATTGGAGTGGTTTCTGCTCTCCAGGGCGATCTTAAGAGCAAGAAGAGAATATCAAAGTAGTCGAATGTAAGAAGGGGAGAACGCAGTGTAGGAGCCACAATAGCACTGGACAAAAAAGTGTGAAGACTGTTTCAAGTTGGAGCCTCAGCTATGCGATTAAGTGGAATCTAATCAGGAGATGCCCAAGATGCAGCCCTGTACAAGAGAGATAACTTATGATGTTGTAAGTATCTATATAGCACAAATGGAGCACCCAAATCTGCTCCTTCATCAAAAAGAGCTTGGAGGTGCAATGCAAGGTCCCACAAAAGCAACGAGATAAATGACCAGATAATCTATTTTAGTGATTTGCGCAAATTGTCTGCTGCATTTACCTACATTACAACAGTGACTACATTTCAAAAGTACTCCATCGGCTGTAAAGCACTTTGGGACGTCCCGAGGTGGTGAAAGGCGCTATATAAATGCAAGTCTTTCTTTCTGTCTCGATTTGGAGAACTTCTCTTAAGCCCCAACGACGGCCACTTTCTTCAGGCCCACCTCGCATTTATCCACATTATACTGCGTATTATACTTTAACGCCTTATCCAAAACATAGAACATAGAAGATAGGAGCAGGAGTAGGCCATTCGGCCCCTCGAGCCTGCTCCGCCATTCACAGAATCCCCACAGTGCAGATAGAGGCCATTTCGGCCCATCGAGCCTGCCCATCGACACATATCACAGTAACCCCACGTATTTAATCCCCCTAACACTAAGGGTCAATTTATCATAGCCAAATCACCTAACCCGCACATCTTTGGACTGTGGGAGGAAACCGGAGCACCCGGAGGAAACCCACGCAGACACGGGGAGAATGTGCAAACTCCACACAGACAGTCACCCGAGGCCGGATTCGAACCCGGGTCCCTGGCGCTGTGAGGCAACAGTGCTAACCACTATGCCACCGTGCTGCCCCTTTCAATGAGATCATGGCTGATCATCCAAATTCAGTACCCTGTCCCTGCTTTCTCCCCATATCCCTTGATCCCTTTAGCCTTAAGAAATATATCTAACTCCTTCTTGAATATATTTAATGAATTGGCCTCAACTGCCTTCTGTGGTAGAGAATTCCACAGGTTCACCACTCTCTGGGTGAAGAAATTCCTCCTCATCTCAGTCCTAAATGGCTTACCCCTTATCCTTAGACTGTGACCCCTGGTTCTGGACTCCCCCACCATCAGAAACATCCTTCCTGCATCTAGTCTGTCTAGTCCAGTTAGAATTTTATAAGTTTCAATGAGATCCCCTCTCATTCTTCTAAACTCTAGCAAATACAAGCCGAATCGTCCCAATCTCTCTTCATACGTCATTCCTGCCATCCCAGGTATCAGTCTGGTGAATCTTCGCTGCACTCCCTCCATGGCAAGAACATCCTTCCTCAGATAAGGCGACCAAAACTGCACACAATACTTAAGGTGTGGTCTCACCAAGGCCCTGTACAACTGCAGCAAGACATCCTTGCTCCTGTACTCGAATCCTCTCGCTATCTGAAGGCCAAAATACCATTTGACTTCTTAACCACCTGCTGCACCTGCATGCTTACCTTCAATGACTGGTGCACAAGGACTCTCAGGTCTCGTTGCACTTCCCCTTTTCCCAATCTATTGCCGTTCAGATAATAATCTGCCTTCCTGTTTTTGCCACCAAAGCGGATAACCTCGCATTTATCCACATTATACTGCATCTGCCACGCATCTGCCCAATCACCCAACTTGTCCAAATCATACTGGAGTTTCTCTGCATCCTCCTCACAACACACACGCCCACCCAGCTTTGTGTCGTCTGCAAACTTGGAGATATTACATCTAGTTCCTTCGTCTAGATCATTAATATATATTGTGAATAACTGGGGTCCTAGCACCGATCCCTGCGGTACCCCACTAGTCACTGCCTGCCACTCGGAGAAAGACCCGTTTATTCCAACTCTTTGCTTCCTGTCTGCCAACCAGTTCTCTATCCAAGTCAGTACCTTACCCCCAATCCCATGTGCTTTAACTTTGCACGCTAATCTCTTATGTGGGACCTTATCGAAAGCCTTCTGAAAGTCCAAATACACCACATCCACTGGTTCTCCCTTATCTATTCTGCCAGTTACATCCTCAAAAAATTCCAGTAGATTAGTCAAGCATGATTTACCTTTTGTAAATCCATGTTGACTTTGTCTGATCCTGTCACTGTTTTCCAAGTGCTCTGCTATTACATCTTTTATAATGGACTCTAGCATTTTCTCCACTACCGATGTCAGGCTTACCGGTCTATAATTCCCCGTTTTCTCTCTACCACTTTTTTTAAATAGTGGGGTTACATTAGCTACCCTCCAATCCATGGGAACTATTCCAGAGTCTATAGAATTTTGGAAGATGACCAGCAATGCATCTACTATTTCTAGGGCCACTTCCTTAAGTACCCTAGGATGTAGATTATCAGGCCCTGGGGATTTATTGGCCTTCAATCCCGTCAATTTCCCTAACACCATTTCCCTACAAATACTGATTTCATTCAGTTCTTCCCTCTCATTAGATCGTATGTTCCCCGACATCTCTGGGAGGTTATTTGTGTCCTCCTTTGTGAAGACAGAACCAAAGTATGTATTTAATTGGTCTGCCATTTCTTTGTTCCCCATTATAAATTCCCCTGATTCTGACTGCAAGGGACCTACACTTGACTTCACCAATCTTTTTCTCTTCACATATCTATAGAAGCTTTTACAGTCAGTTTTTATGTTCCCTGAAAGCTTACTCTCATACTCTATTTTCCCCCTCTTAATAAATCCCTTTGTCCTCCTTTGCTGAATCCTAAACTGCTCCCAATCCTCAGGTTTGCTGCTTTTTCTGGCCAATTTATATGTCCTCTCCTTGGATCTTATGCTATCCCTAATTTCCCTAGTTAGCCACGGTTGAGTCATCTTTTTTGTTTTATTTTTATGCCAAACAGGGATGAACAAATTCTGTAGTTCATCCATACGATCTTTAAATGTTTGCCATTGCCTATCCACTGTCAACCCTTTAAGTAACGTTCCCCAATCCATCCTAGCCAATTCGTGCCTCATACCATCGTAGTTTTGTTTATTTAAATTCAGGACCCTAGTCTCTGAGTCAACTACTTCACTCTCCATCTTAATGAAGAATTCTATCATATTATGATCGTTCCTCCCCAAGGGGCCTCGCACAAAAGACGGCACCTCCAGCAGTATAGCGCTCCCTCAATACTATGCTAAAGTATCAGCCTAGATTATGGGGTCAAGTCTGGAGTGGGACAAGAAGCAACAACTTTCTGACTCGGGGATGAGAGTGCTGCCTCTGAGCCAAGGCTGACACCTTGAGATAGAGCTGGCTTGGTAGGAGATAGCCAATCACGCGATTGCTGTCTCCTCAGGGCATCACTCATGACAGAAAATGAAAACAGAGCTTAAGACTGAGGATGAGTGCCCAGTTAGGGAACACTAATGAGCGCCCATTCAAAGCAAGGTGACAGCTGCATTATACACGAATCAAAACATTCAGCTCGCAAATATGCTGCCACATCTGCAGTGCAGCCAGCAAATTGCTGGCCCTGTTTTCACTTCTTATTTTCACTCGCTGCAGGAGTTCCTCAGGGCAGTGCCTAGGCCCAACCATCTTCAGCTGCTTCGTCAATGACCTTCCCTCCATCATAAGGTTAGAAGTGGGGAGGTTTGCTGATGACTGCACAGTGTTCAGCGCCATTCGCAACTCCTCAGAAAATGAAGCAGTCGATGCCCGCATGCAGCAAGACCTGGACGACGTTCAGGCTTGGGTTGAACAGTGACGGGTAACATAAGAACATAAGAAATAGGAGCAGGAGTAGGCCAATCGGCCCCTCGAGCCTGCTCCGCCATTCAATAAGATCATGGCTGATCTGATCCTAACCGCCAATCTACTATCTACTATCACAGAACCATCTCCTGCATCTAACAGAATTGCACACACGAAATAGGAGCAGAATCAGGCTACACGGTCCCTGGGCCCGCTCCACTACCCACAGGGCCATGACCGATCCGAACCTAGACTCATGTCCAAATTCCTGCCCGCTCCCCGTAACCCTTAATGCCCTTTACTTCTAGGAAACTGTCTATTTCTGTTTTAAATTTATTTAATGATGTAGCTTCTACAGCTTTTTGTGGCAGCATATTCCATGGACCTACCACCCTCTGAGTGAAGTAGTTCCTCCTCATCTCAGTTTTGAAAGAGCAGCCCCTTATTCTAAGACTATGTCCCCTAGTTCTAGTCTCACCCGTCATCGGGAACATCCTCCCCGCATCCACCCGATCCAACCCCTTCACAATCTTATATGTTTCAATAAGATCGCCTCTCATTCTTCTGAACTCCAATGAGTAGAGTCCCAATCTACACATCCTCTCCTCATATGACCACCCCCTCATCCCCGGGATTAACCGAGTGAACCTTTTTTGCACTGCCTCGAGAGCAAGGATGTCTTTCCTTAAGTAAGGACACCAAAACTGTATGCAGTATTCCAGGTGCGGTCTCACCAATACCTTGTACAACTGAAGCAATACCTCCCTATTTTTATATTCTATCCCCCTAGCAATGAAAGCCAACATTCCATTTGCCTTCTTAATCACTTGCTGCACCTGCATACTAACCTTTTGAGTTTCGTGCACCAGGACCCCCAGATCCCTTTGCACTTCAGTACTCTCCAGTTTCTTGCCATTAAGATAATAAATTGCTCTAGGATTTTTCCTGCCAAAGTGCATCACCTCACACTTTCCAGTGTTGTATTCCATCTGCCAAATCTCTGCCCACTTACTTAGCCTGTCTATGTCCCCTTGCAGGTTTTTTATGTCCTCCTCACTCACTACTTTCCCTCCCATCTTAGTATCATCTGCAAATTTTGATATGTTACACTTGGTCCCTTCCTCCAAATTGTTAATATAGATTGTAAAGAGTTGGGGACCCAGCACTGACCCCTGTGGAACACCACTAGTTACTGATTGCCAGTCTGAGAATGAACCATTTATCCCAACTCTTTGCTTTCTGTTAGATAGCCAATCCTCTATCCATGCCAGAATATTACCCCCAATCCCGTGATTTTTTACCTTAAGCAATAATCTTTTGTGTGGCACCTTGTCAAATGCCTTTTGGAAGTCTAAATACACTACGTCTACTGGTTCCCCTTTATCCACTCTATATGTTACTTCCTCAAAGAACTCCAGCAAATTTGTCAAACATGACTTCCCCTTCGTAAAACCATGCTGACTTTGTCCTATTAAATTATGATTATCCAAATGTCCTGTTACTGTTTCCTTAATAATGGACTCCAAAATTTTACCTACCACAGATGTTAGGCTAACCGGTCTATAGTTACCAGCCTTCTGTCTACTGCCCTTTTTAAATAAGGGTGTTACATTAGCAGTTTTCCAGTCTGCCGGGACCTTAGCGGAATCCAGGGAGTTCTGAAAAATTATTACCAATGCATCTACAATCCCTACCGCCACTTCCTTCAAGACTCTAGGATGTAAGCCATCAGGTCCAGGTGATTTATCCGCCTTGAGTCCCATTATTTTACACAAGTGCCAGGCAATGACTATCTCCAACAAGCGAGCGTCTAACCGCCGCCCCTTGACATTCAATGACATTACCATCGCCGAATTCTCCATCATCAATATCTGGGGGTCACCATTGACCAGAAACTTAACTGGACCAGCCACATAAATACTGTGATAACAAGAGCAGGTCAGAGGCTGGGTATTCTGCGGAGAGTGTCTCACCTCCTGACTCCCCAAAGCCTTTCCACCATCTACAAGGCACAAGTCAGGAGTGTGAGGGAATACTTTCCACTTGCCTGGATGAGTGCAGCTCCAACAACACTCAAGTAGCTCGACACCATCCAAGTCAAAGCAACCCGCTTGATTGGCACCCCATCCACCACCTTGAACATTCACTCCCTCCAGCACCGTGGCTGCAGTGTGTACCATCTACAAGATGCACTGCAGCAACTCGCCAAGTCTTCTTCGGCAGCACCTCCCAAACCCACGACCTCTACCACCTAGAAGGACAAGGGCGCATGGGAACACCACCATCTCCAAGTTCCCTTCCAAGTCACACACCGTTCTGACTTGGAAGTATATCGCTGATCCTTCATCGTCGCTGGGTCAAAATCCTGGAACTCCCTACCTAACATCACTGTGGGAGTACCATCACCACACGGACTGCAGCGGTTCGAGGCGGCGGCTCACCGCCACTTTCTCAAGGGCAATTAGGGATGGGCAATAAATGCTGGCCTTGCCAGCGACGCCCACATCCCATGAACAAATTTAAAAAAAAAATCCTAAATAGCTGAAGCTGCCCCTCCAACTTGGTGGCTGCCTGAACAACAGGCTGTCTACTTGTGTAACTCTGGCACGTTTTCTCACCGACTCACTACATGACTCCGAAGACTTCCTGCATGCTCTCTGATCATCCTTTCACACGAGCTGGAATGTTGGCTGCTCACTGGAGCTCCGCATGCATTATCCCTAAAAGGGTTCTCATTTGGAAAGGAGAAGGATGCGAAGGATAAGCAGCAGCAGGGAACCTGTGCAGGTTGTGGGCCAGCCAACCTGTGACATCTCAGCTGCTAAGAGAAGAGCAGGTGCTCCAAATAACTGAGGTGGAAGCCTTTGAGGGAGAGCTTAGTGGCTTTCTGCCAGTCGAATAAAGTAAAGATTTGCTCCAACTGTATCTTCATTTTTTTTCTGATTGAAGGCCATTTATTTAACATGGAAAGAATGCAGCCTAACAGGTAATATGGGGCTCACACTGTCTGGGAAATACTGACACTCCTACCCTGGAGCGGTCAATCATTCATCTGAGTCGAATAACCCTGTCTGAACAATCTCTTCTCTCCTCTCCAGGGCACAGGTCACCGATGAGCCTGATCCAAACTGGAACTTGGTGCTGCATATTCTTACTGGCATCTAATTCAGTAACTAAGCGACAGCCACGTCTGCCCCTCTGCTGCAGGGCACTGTAATGGCCTCACTACTCTGTGCACAGCCATTGCCTGCATATCTCCTTGTCTTTGGGTCTGCCGAGATAAAAAAAAAAGGTGGCAGCAAGGAGGTGAAGCTAAAGGTATCAAGGGATATGGGGAGAAGGCAGGTACAGGGTACTGAGTTTAGAAGATCAGCCATGATCTCATCGAATGGCGGAGCAGGCTCAAGGGGCCGAATGGCCTACTCCTGCTCCTATCTTCTATGTTTCTAGGAGGAGGAGGAGGAGGAGGAGGAGGAGAATGTAGCCCCGTCACATCATTGGCCATGAAGCAATCAAGACCCGCAAGCACAAGCCCATGAACATCCACCTCAGAGGAAGCAGACGGGTAGTCAGGAGGAGGACCGAGCAAGTGAGGAGGAGCAGGTGGATTGCAGCAGCAGATAAGCTGCAATGGGGGCAGGTGCTCTGGGACCTACTAATTCATAACTTACAGAGGCTTCAGACCAGGCTGCTGTCATTAGTCAGCAGAACTCTTGAGGCAGGCCTGTGAGAATCTTCAGAGCTCACCCGACGCAATAATCGGAGGACGTGCAGCAGCGCTGTTCTGTCATCGTTGTAGGAATGCAAGAGTGTTTTGAGAATCTGCATCATGGGGCGAGTGGCATCTCCAGAGAGTCTTGCGAGAGAGCCCCAAGGAGAGAGGAACCAAGCACTGCAGCTTTGGTCGCCAACACTTATGTCTGCCACTACTGAGACCTTGGCGCCAACTTACGGGAGGCACGTATTTGTTGTCTATAGAGAAATGAGAGTTACTTGCTGGTAGACAACGGTCTGGTTCTACACAGATCCTTGGCCAACTGCAAGAACTAAGAAGGCTGAGGAGAGATTTAATTGAGGTGTATAAAATTATGAGGGGCCTAGATAGAGTGGATAGGAAGGACCTATTTCCCTTAGCAGAGAGGTCAATAACCAGGGGGCATAGATTTAAAGTAATCGGTAGAAGGATTAGAGGGGAGTTGAGAAGAACTTTTTTCACCCAGAGGGTGGTGGGGGTCTGGAGCTCACTGCCTGAAAGGGTGGTAGAAGTGGAAACCCTAATCACATTTATAAAGTACTTGGATATGCACTTGACGTGCCGTAACCTACAGGGCTACGGACCAAGAGCTGGAAAGTGGGATACGGCTGGATAGCTCTTTTTCCACTGGCGCAGACATGATGGGCCGAATGGCCTCCTTCTGTGCAGTAAACTTCCATGATTCTATGAAGGAACTTTGATATGGCGGGAGGAAACGGTAGATAAGGACTTCACCTCTCAATGAACCATCTGCCTCTTCCAGTGGGCCTCCTCAGCTGCCAGCCAGCGCTTGCGACAAGGTGCCAACAGCAGCGACAGAGACATCTCATGACACAGCGGAAACACGCTGCTCACAACAGCCAAGTCATGGGATAAGAACATAAGAAATAGGAGCAGGAGTCGGCCATTCGGCCCCTCGAGCCTGCCCCGCCATTCAGTAAGATCATGGCTGATCTGATCTTGGCCTCAACTCCACTTTCCCGCCAACTCCCCATAACCCTTGACTCCCCTGTAGTTTAAATATCTGTCTATCTCCGCCTTGAATATATTCAATGACTGCACTTCCACAGCTCTCTGGGGTAGAGAATTCCAAAGATTCACGACCCTCTGAGAGAAGAAATTCCTCCTCATCTCCATTTTAAATGGGCGACCCCTTATCCTGAAACTATGCCCCCTAGTTCTAGATTCCCCCATGAGGGGAAACATCTCTCTGCATCTACCCTGTCAAGCCCCCTCAGAATCTTATATGTTTCAATAAGATCACCTCTCATTCTTCTAAACTCCAATGAGTATAGGCTCAACCTGCTCAAACTTTCTTCATAAGACAACCCCTTCATCTCAGCAATTAACCTAGTGAACCTTCTCTGAACTGCCTCCAATGCCAGTATATCCCTCCTTAAATAAGGAGACCAAACTGTACGCAGTACTCCAGGTGTGGTCTCACCAGCGCCCTGTACAGTTGTAGCAAGACTTTCCCTACTTTTATACTCCATCCCCCTTGCAATAAAGGCCAACATTCCATTTGCCTTCCTAATTACTTGCTGTACCGTGCATGCTAACTTTTTGTGTTAGGGATAGGGATCCCTATTGAGGAACAGCAGCAGGGCACCACATATGCACCTCCCACTGAGGTGGCACTGAGAAGGAGCGGAAGATGAGCAAGTAGATAACACACACACACACACACTACAGTTCCACCCCAGGGCAAGAATCAAAAAGCAAACATTGATGCAGGAACAAACTGATTGCACCTTCCTTGGAATTTTTGGGAGAGATGTGTTGGCCAGAAGGAACACACAAGACAGTTGGGTGTAGGGACAAACACATAGGGATGGTAGGGGCTCAGCATGTTGGTATGGGGTGACGGGAGTCAAGAGAGTCCAAAGAAATTCTGTGGTAGGAGCTGCAGAGATGCTTTTAATGAAAAGTCTGGTCAGACACGTTGACAAACCAGTCTCTCTGGCTGTGCATCAGCCGGGACGACTTCTTCTTCCTCTTCTGCAGCCAAGACCTTCCAGCCCTTCTGACTGCAGGAGTTGCCCCCAAAGCTGTGCAGAACACAGCAGACGCAAATATTCTTGGATATTTTCTCCTGGCTGTCTAGATACTGAAAGAGTTCAGGTGGGAAGCATGAGTTCATTTGGCATCAATGTGGGGTTTCTGGACTGGTGTCAATAGCCAGGCCAACAAGTACCCCTTGTCCCCCAACAGCCATCTGTCCGCACAGCCTGCTCCGTCAAACAGTTGTGGCACTGTCACAAGATAAAAGCAGCATGGCTGCTGCCAAGGTGTCTTGCAGTCACTTGCATTGTGGGCGCCCATCAGTGAGGCCTTGCACTTTTGGGAACCCAACCACCAGCTAAAACTGCTGGGCACTCTCCAGTCGTTCCCTCTTTTTCACTGGAAAAGTGACAAGTGCGTTGCCCGTGGCAACCAAGGCTGCAGTGACCCGTTTGATGCATTAGTGTGCGGGTGACGGACTCATCCGTCAGTAGCATAAAAGCCAGTAGCATAAAAGTTCAATGTGGTGATGACTTTTAAGAGCAGGGTCATCCTTGCGATGGATGCTGTTTGAAGGTCAGCCTCCAGTAAATGACACAACGCAAGGATGTCTGCCTTCCTGCTGAATTGTAGGTGGCAAAGGCAGGTCTCTTCAGACATGTCCAAGTTATTGTGCCTGGGTTCTGTCTAAGGTTGTAGGACGTAATTCCTGGGCGCCAAGCATCTGCCTCGCCGCCTGGCGCAGTCTTCACCCTTCTCCAAATCCATGATAACCATTGTAATGGCGAATGTTAAATGGATTCAACAGGGTGGGGGAAATCAAGAACAAGGGGACATAATCTTAGAATTAGAGTTAGGCCATTCAGCAGCGAAACCAGGAAGCACTTTTTCACACAAAGGGTAGCTGAAATTTGGAACTCTCTCCCCAAAAGGCTGTAGATAAGGGTATCAAGGGATATGGAGCAAAGGCAGGAAAATGGAGTTGAGGTGCTGATCAACCATGATCTAATTGAATGGTGGTCCAGGCTCGAGAGGCTGAGTCGCCTACTCCTGTTCCTAATGTTCATATATTCCTGGCGGCTGCAGGAATGCTACTGTGGGAGATGTGCACCAAAGAGAGTACTTGAGTGAAAGAAAAAATAATCGTAGCCAGAGAATCACTTGCAACGGCTTCTCTTCCCGCTCCCGCATCATTAGCTCTGGTGTCCCCCAAGGATCTATCCTTGGCCACCTCCTATTTCTCATCGACATGTTGCCCCTTGGCAACATCATCCGAAATGACACCGTCAGTTTCCACATGTACGCTGACGACACCCAGCTCTACCTCACTACCACTTCTCTCGACCCCTCCACGGTCTCTAAATTGTCAGACTGCTTGTCCGATATCCAGTTTTGGATGAGCAGAAATTTTCTCCAATTAAATATTGGGAAGACCAAAGCCATTGTTTTCAGTCCCTGCCACAAACTCGTTCCCTAGCCACTGACTCCATCCCTCTCCCTAACATCTGTCTGAGGCTGATCCACACTGTTCGCAACCTGGTGTCATATTTGACCCTGAAATGCGCTTCCGACCACATATCCGCAGCATAACTAAGACCACCTATTTCCACCTCCGTAAAATCGCCCGTCTCCGCCCTTGCCTCAGCTCATCCGCTGCTGAAACCCTCATCCATACCTTTGTTACCTCTAGACTTGACTATTCCAGCGCATTCCTGGCTGGCCTCACACATTCTACCCTACGTAAACTTGAGGTCATCCAAAACTCATGTCCTAACTCGCACCAAGTCCCGTTCACCCATCACCCCTGTGCTTGCTGTCCTACACTGGCTCCCGGTTAAGCAACGCCTCGATTTCAAAATTCTCATCCTTGTTTTCAAATCTCTCCGTGGCCTCGCCCCTCCCTATCTCTGTAATCTCCTTCAGCCCCACAACCCCCGAGATATCTGCGCTCCTCTAATTCTGCCCTCTTGAGCATCCCTGATTATAATCGCTCCACCATTGCTGGCCGTGCCTTCTGTTGCCTCGGCCCTAAGCTCTGGAATTCCCTGCCTAAACCTCTCCGCCTCACTACCTCTCTTTCCTCCTTTAAGACGCTCCTTAAAACCTACCTCTTTGACCAAGCTTTTGGTCACCTGCCCCAATTTCTCCTTATGTGGCTCGGTGTCAATTTTTTTGTCTTGTAACACTCCTGTGAAGCGCCTTGGGACGTTTTACTATGCTAAAGGCGGTATATAAATACAAGGGGGTAGAAATTAGGTCGCGCCCCATTTGGGGCGCAAATATCGTCCGGACGCAAATATTAGCGCCTGGCGCTAATTATCGGCACTGACAGGAAACTTCACTTTTACCGCCCCGGGAGGTGAGTGGAGCGCTAAAGCAGGCGCTGCACACCTCTCTTAAGGCGCAAAGGCCGAGCAGTGAGGCGCTAACTCAGAGCGCTGGCGAAGCTCATGTAATGTCAGTCAGCAATGGAACACACACACAATGGCACGGGCCAGTTCTTAAAGGGGATGGTTAATCTTGCTTTCCATCCACATCCTGTTGATTGCAGCCTTGAATCTCGGCCTGGAGAGACTTGCACATCAAATGTGCTGGAAAGAACAATGGAGAGTACCAGGCAAAGAGCTCAGAGTGCAGCTCCCACAGTCTCTGCTAAATCGATACAAGGAATGGCAAATCAAAATGAACCTGCAAAGTGCTGCTCAGTACCCAAAACTCCTTCACACAACGTTGAATCTCTCCAGAAGTCTCTCCCTCTCTCTCTCAGAATGCGTAGTTCAAAAATGCCACCAACAATAAAAGACAGCAAGAGGCCCCCTTTAAATAGCGCCCCCCCCAGCCCCACAGCGATTGATAGCGTTCCAGTCTTCTGGTCGTTGGAAGCGCCAGGCGGTAAGGCAGGGGGCGCCACTCAATTTCCGCTACGGGGCGCCACAAGGGCGTTGCACCATGGAATGACGTCACAATCTGCGCGCGCAGGTGGTCGCAGCGGTAAGTTTTAGCGCCGCCGCACAATCTCAAGTTAAGTTCTCGAGCGGCGCAAACATCGCTGCGCCCGGGCGTTAGCGGCTTTGCGCCCCATTAGCGCCCTCTTAAGGCGCTAACGGGAGGCGCAACCAAGTGAATTTTTACCCCAAGGTGTTGTTGTTGTTGTTGAGTTGCAAAAAAAAAAACACTAGCAATCATGTCCAAAGTTCAGTTTGTCAAGTCTAAAACAGCAGTCAGGATGCAAGCCTCACTGCCACAGGAACTTAGCTTTACGTGGCAAGGATCCTTCAGCCCACAGGCCTCCCTGTGCCCGCTGTACACCAGGCACGCAGTGAATCAAGAGCTGCGCGGTAAACAGCGCGGGGAAATCTGGAGTGAGGTCGACTTGCAACACTTTTAGTGGGGCCAGCATGCACACGATTCGTTTTTCAAAAAATGTAAAAAAAAAACCTTTGACCCCGCAGAATCGGCCGAGTACACGAGGCCTCTCTACCGATTCCGCAGGCCATGTTCGCCGCTGGTGAGGGGCCATTCCCCGAGCCCAATCACCGTAGCATCAGCCCTCGGCGCTAAGGGGAAAGGACGATATGTGCAGCTTATGCTAGATAAGCATATGAGGAAGAAGCGAACAGAGAGTTATGCTGATCGAGTTAGATGAGGAAGGATGGGAGGAGGCTCGAGAGGAACATAAACACCGGCATGGACTGGCTGGGCCGTATATTCTATGAAATTTTCTATGTATTCTATGTAATATTCTATGTAATTGGTTCCTGTGCCGTATATTCTATGTAATTCTATGATGTGTGTGCAGCTAAAACAACAACCAGCCGATGAGAATCCTGATACCACTCTCCCCTGGGCTTGAAGGATATACAATAGCAGAACTCTGGTACGAGATCTGGCATGAAATAGGCGCTAAGATGCTCTGTGAAGTGAATGTCCATTTCATTCCCATTTTACGTAAATTATATACGAGACCCCTCCCCACCCAATGTCTGATTCCTGGTTCCATTATTCCAACACAGGGATTGAAAGATTTTTAATTGTATGGTGAGGCACAGAAGACAAGTGAAGAGAAACTTCTGCTCAGTAATAATGCACATGGAAGTACATCCAGAGAACCAGGTCCTATCCAAGCTTCAACGTGACTTAGCAAATAAATATAATGCAACAGCAATTATCAGGGAAAGAAGGGAGTCATTTTCCCATTTACACCTCCTCCAGACCCATCTTTTGTTTCTTTACTTGTCCCATTACCATCCCCTTTCACCTCGCACCATCATCCCTTTTGACATTTAATCTCTCCTGCCTTCCATCCTATCACAGACCTTCCCCTTTTGTTCTTTCCTTCCCTCCTCCTTTCCCTGCCCCTACACTTGCTTAAAACCTGTTCCATCTCTAACTTTTTCCAGTTCTGACGAAAGGTCATCAACCTGAAACGTTAACTCTGTTTCTCTCTCCACAGATGCTGCCTGACCTGCTGAGTATTTCCAGCATTTTTATGGTATCACACTTACCTTGGTGTAAATCCAGCCAGTATGTCATGCAATATAGCCCGTTAATCCAAATCCCGTTAGTCTTTGTAGCTGCTGAACAACTTCCAGGGATTTTTACCTTTAGTTGTGCAGTAAGAAGCCCAGTGTTTCCACGTGGCCTGATATTGAGGTTAACGTCACAACGTGGGGAAACTAAATATAGCGGGGCCCTTTTCCCTGATTATCTCAGCTACTTAGTTCTATCCAGTGCCTTCCCAGATTCCTCCCCCTACTACTTACACATGCTGTCACGTGTCATATCCTCCGACAGACCAGGAGCAACGCCAGGGCAGATTCACTACTGTAAAAGAAAGACTTGTATTTCTACAGCGCCTTTCACAGCCACCGGATGTCCCAAAGCATTTTACAGCCAATGAAGTACTTTTTTTGAAGTGTAGTCACTGTTGTAATGTAGGAAACGCGGCAGGGAATTTGCGCACAGCAACAATGTCATAATGACAAAATAATCTGTTTTTTAGTGATGTTGATTGAGGGATAAATATTGGCCAGGAAACCAGGGATAACTCCCCCTTGCTCTTCTTTGAAATGGTGCCAAGGGATCTTTTACGTCCGCCTCAGTTTAATGTCTCATCCGAAAGACGGCACCTCCGACAGTGCAGCACTCCCTCAGCACTGCACTGGAGTGTCAGCCTGGAGTGGGACTTGAACCCACAACCTTCTGACTCAGAGGCGAGTGTGCTACCAACTGAGCCACAGCTGACCATAAAAGTAAAAGCCACTCATTTCGGAATACTGAAGCGTTGCGGAATTTGATCTCCAAAGCACCGGTAAAACTCCCAGAACGCCGTTTAATAAAAACACAATTTCACTTATTCAGTCACTGTAAATAAGTCAGTGGCACAGTCCCTACATGGCACAGACACCCCATTTTATTACAGCGTAGCCTCCAATTCAATCCGCACAGTCTCAGGAGATGTGCTCTTGCATGTGAGACATCCTTGGTATCATTACACTGTGACAGAAAGAAAAATGATTCACGGTGTTTTTTATTATTACGGCCAAGACACTGCCATCGTTTTAACAAATTATTTACAGACTTCCCTGTTTAAAACCAAGTGTTACAGCATCAACTTCGTGTCGCTGGTAAGTACAATTGAAAACTGGACACCTCCGACTGGTAAGAATCACCGTTACATAGAACGTACAGCACAGAAACAGGCCATTCGGCCCAACTGGTCCACGAGCCTCCTCCCACCCCTCTTCATCATAGAGTCATAGAGTTATACAGCACAGAAAGAGGCCCTTCGGCCCATCGTGTCCGCGCCGGCCATCAAGCCCTGTCTATTCTAATCCTATTTTCCAGCACTTGGTCCGTAGCCTTGTATGCTCTGGCGTTTCAAGTGCTCATCTAAATGCTTCTTGAATGTTGTGAGGGTTCCTGCCTCTACCACCCTTTCAGGCAGTGAGTTCCAGATTCCAACCACCCTCTGGGTGAAAAAGTTTCTCCTCAAATCCCCTCTAAACCTCCTGCCCCATATCTTGAAACTATGCCCCCTGGTTATTGACCCCTCTACTAAGGGGAAAAGTTCCTTTCTATCTACCCTATCTATGCCCCTCATAATTTTGTACACCTCAATCAGGTCCCCCCCTCAGCCTTCTTTGCTCTAAGGAAAACAACCCCAGCCTGTCCAGTCTCTCTTCATAGCTGAAGCGCTCCAGCCCAGGTAACATCCTGGTGAATCTCCTCTGCACCCTCTCCAATGCAATCACATCCTTCCTATAGTGTGGCGACCAGAACTGTACACAGTATTCCAGCTGTGGCCTAACTAGCGTTTTGTACATCTCCATCATAACCTCCCTGCTCTTATATTCTATGCCTCGGCTAATGAAGGCAAGTATCCCATATGCCTTTTTAACCACCTTATCTACCTGTCCTGCTGCCTTCAGGGATCTATGTACATGCACACTAATCCTATCAACATATCCTTCTATTCCTTCCTCCCTCATCTGCTTAACTAGCTTCCCCTTAATTGCACTTTTGCTCTTTGCTTCAACTTCTCCAATGTGGTAGCGAGTTCCGCATTCCAACCACGCTCTGGGTAAAGAACTGGATTCATCAGTGACTATCTCTTATATTTATGACCCCTAGTTTTGATCTCCCCCCACAAGTGGAAACATCTTCTCTACGTCTACCCTATCAAACCCCTTCATAATTATAAAGAACTTTGTTAGGTCACCCCTCAGTCTTCTCTTTTCTGGAGAAAAGAGCCTCAGCCTGTTCAGTCTTTCCTGATAGGTATAACCTCTCAGTTCTGGTATCATCCTTGTAAATCTTTTTTGCACCTTCTCCAGTGCCTCTATATCCTTTTTATAATATGGAGGCGTATGAAACAGAAATAAGCACAACAAAGGGGGAATAGCATTGTAGTTCATTCATTCTACTGCATCCAAGTCTACAACTTTCCAAAACACTTTTTGTTCTACATTGGATTCTGACAACTGGAGCTGTTGTGGTCATGGGGGAAAGAGTCCAGCTCATTGCAATTTCATACATAAAAAGGAAGGAGTTATTCGCAACAACAACAAACACGACAATGGTTTGCAATAGCATTCTACTGGATTACTCCATATATCAGAATGTCTCTTGCAAAGACTGAGCTTTCACCGATGCTGCCACGCTAAGTCCTACCGTAGGACACCACATTACATCTTGTTTGGTGACACGGAAGGCCTTAAAGGCTAAAACAAAGGCACATTAAAGTATTTTGTAAATCAATTATCTCAAGAGATACAGGGGGGATGTGAGGAAAAACTTTTTCTCGCAGCGAATGGTGAGGACCTGGAACTCGCTGCCGACGGAAGTGGTGGAAGTGGACACACTCAATGTTTTCAAGGGGAGACTTGGATAGGCACTTGAGGGAAATAAACTTGCAGGGCTACGGGGATAGAGTGGGGCAATGGGACTGACTGGATTGCTCTGCAGAGAACCAGCACGGACCAGCTGAATGGCCTCCTTCTGTGCCATTATGACTCTATGACTAGCTGGTCAGCGAGGAAATACTTACGGTCTTAGTAGAGGGGAACCTCAATTAACCAATAAAATTAGCGCCAAAATAGCTACCGCCTTCTGATTATTATGCCTGACCTGTTCAAAAAAGATAGAAGTTCCTGTGTGAAGTCGATGCTTATTCTCTCAACGAATCAATTTTGGATTATAAAAACCTTTTGTTCTTCATTCCTTCAGCAGCTTTACATCTTATTCAACACCTTGCATTTATATAGCCTTTAATGTAGAAAAAAAATGGCCCAAGGCATTAAGAGATACTCCCACCTCCTTCATATTTGATAAACCTGTACAACATCCAATATGGAACAAGCACTGAAAAATGTGTACGTTGTAGAAAAAAGTTACGTGTTTCTATTCCAAAAAAAACCTAATGTTTCTCTCTGATTCAATTAAGTAACAGATGACCATTTATCTCAGATGCCTATTATCACAGCACCCACAGTAAAAGCTTCCCCATCGTAATATTCCATCAGTTGATGGAATACAGTCTCAAGACTTGCTTAAAAATCTGTTCCATTTCCTGCATTTTTCCAGTTCTGACGAAGGGTCATCGACCTGAAACGTTAACTCTGTTTCTCTCTTCACAGATGCTGCCTGACCTGCTGAGTGTCTCCAGCATTTTCTGTTTTTATTACAGTCTCAAGACTGTTCATTGAAAGTCTTGAAGTGAAACATAGGAAATATCCTATTTAATCTTTCTGACCTTTGTGAAACTATTAAAGCAAAACGACTCGGTTTGGCGTAGCATCATTTCAATGACTGATTCTACCACGAACCTCAAATCAGGATGGCTTCGGGACATCAGCTCACCAAATACGAGAACACTAATAACATAACTGTTATTCCGCCAAATCATCCAACGTGACTTGGTATTTCTGAACACAATCACAGTTTGATCGTGTTTAAGAAATTTCTTGTTAGACTATTTCAAACTTAACTGAATATTATTAAATTGTGGAATTGCAGTATATCTGAATAAAAAATAGCCATTTGCTGTGAGTACAAAATTTGGCAATTAATATGCATTTTTAAGTTATGAAAAAATCAGCCCAATTGTTGATTCAAAAAGCAGATAATAGACAGACTTTTTAGCAGATATACATCTACTTCATTTTTTTCCCACAATGTACATTTTGGCTTCAATTTCTGGCTGCTAGAGTAATAAAAACCGCTGCCAAATCAGACAGCTTCCTCAACAACAGCCAAATTAATAATCCTTTCAATCACAAAGTTTCGCCACTGTTCACAAGGATATCGCTTGCCTGGCGGCTCAGAAAAAGTCAGCTTTACCTGCTCGTATTGGTGGGACACAAGAGACTTGAATGGCAATTACGGAAATAATCATTGATTCCTTTCATCAAGGGAAAAAAAAATCATGTCTGCAATAAAACAAATTGGGAATGCAATATCATCTTTGGTACCTTGCTCATAACACAAGCCTTCATAATGTGGACAAGATATGCTATTTCAGGGATATCAAACCCTCCATGGGCTTGAGGTCATCCAAAACTCTGCTGCCCTGGCTTACACCGTTCACCCATCACCCCTGACCTCGCTGACCTGCATTGGCACCCCCCCCACCCCACCCCCGGTTAAGCAACGCCTCGATTTTGGAATTCTCATCCTTGTTTTCGGGTCCCTCCATGGCCTCGCCCCTTCCTATCTCTGTGATCTCCTCTGGCCCCAGAGATCTCTGCACTCCTCCAATTCTGACCTCTTGAGCATCCCCCGATTTTAATCGTTCCACCGTTGGTGGCTGTGTCTTCAGCTGCCGAGGCCCTGGAATTCCCTCCCTAAACCTCTCCGCCTCTCTTTCCTTCTTTAAGACGCTCCTTAAAACCTACCTCTTTGACCAAGCCTTTGGTCATCCGCCCCAATATCTCCTTATATGGCTCGGTGTCAAATTTTATTTTATGACAGTCCTGTGAAGCGCCTTGGGACGTTTTACTACATTAAAGGCGCTATATAAATGCAAGTTGTTGTTGATATTTCAAGCAGTAAATGCTTGTGCCTTTCAAAAAACAAGCCTGCTCAGGATATTTTGTTATAAAATATCTCTAATTTGTCAGTTAATAAAATGAAGAATTTCAATGACTTGTTTAAAGTAACCCAATTCTACTCTGCAGCCATTCAACAGATTATCAGGCCTTGATCTATTGCTTGAAATTTAACAGATTTGTAGGTAAAATGAACGAATAAAAGTAGCGCAGTTTGCCTGTATAGTTGTTTCAAACCGTACTTGTGTCATGGTGTGATATTCTTTGCTAAATTTGATGCTATTTTCCCTGAAATCATACTTTTTCGATAAGGTGATTCAAATATTGATCAAATTTGGTTTAATACTTTATCTTTACATTTGCCATATTGTTTCTGCATTAGAATGCTTTCTGCATTTCTAAAACAGACCAGGAAAAGCAAAGTTGTCCCTGGCATCCAATGATTTTCTCAAAAATACCTTGGCCCAGATTCTGCGGTAAGAATAACGGTGAGGCTATCGGAGCTCCCCGTTATTAAGGAGTGAATCGGACAGCAACTTCCGGCGTCCGCACATGCGCAGTTAAACGCAGAAATCAGGAAGCTGCTGTCCGAGTTGCCCTGCGCCTCCAGAAGCTTTGCACTCGGCACTAAAACACGTGAAGCTGTGATACTTGTCCACTAGATACCCACTAAACACGTCAGAAAAAGTTAGGGCTTGTCCATTCAAGTGTAAGTGAATTTTTTAACGGCGTGATAAGTCTTAATTACTGCCAAACAACCTCTCTGGCACTGAAAATTTACTTTTAAAAGTGTGGGGTCTCATTCTTTCAGATTTTAATTATTGTTGGAGATTAAATTTTTTTTTAACCATTTCCTTCTGTCTCTTTTCTCTCTCTCTTCATCCATTTTTCTTTCCCTCTATTTCGCTTGGCATTGAATTAAATACTCTAACTTACACTTCCTGGTTTAGACTCTGCAGGGCCCGAATTTAACTCCAGGTGGATTCCTCGATCAGGCCCGAGTTAAAGTTACGCAGTCGGGTCTCAATGATGTCATCGGGCTGCAACATGTATTTGTAAAGAAGGACCCTGTTGGCTCCGGGCGTGTCCTTGCTGCCTGCTCAGGAGAGCAGGTTAAAATGGCAGATGTTGCGATCATGGTGGCTTTTGGACAGGTAAGAGGCAGTGTGATTTTAACTGCCTGCCCGCCAGGTTTCTGCTTAGCGAGTAGGGTTAAAATCGCCCCCTGCGTGGCTCAGTAAGGATTCTTCACTCTGATTTCAGCCCCAGCTACAAGTTCAAACCTACCCCTGCAGAGTTCACTGCCCATCCCCCGACCCGGCGTGTCTTTGTTCTCACTGAGCTCTTTCTACTGCCAGAACTCTGCTGAAACTTGACTTCCATCACTGGATTCCTCGCGAACAGGACTTTGTTGCTCTACTGACTATGATTTGGATGAGGGGACTAAATGTAACATTTCCAAATTTGCTGATGACACAAAGGTAGGTGGCAGTGTCAGTTGTGAAGAGGATGTGAAGAGGCTTCAAGGGGATCTCGGCAGGCTCACTGAGTGGGCGAGAACATGGCAGATGGAATATAATGTGGATAAATGTGAAGTTATCCACTTTGGTAGAAAAAACAGAAAGGCAGAGTATTTCCTAAATGGTGAAAGATTGGGGAATGCAGATGCTCAAAGGGGCCTGGGTGTCCTTGTACATGAGTCACTGAAAGTGAATGTGCAGGTGCAGCAAGCCATTAGCAAGGCAAATGGAATGCTGGCCTTCATTACAAGAGGATTTGAGTACAGGAGTAAAGAAGTCTTACTCCAATTATATAGGGCCTTGGTGAGACCACACCTGGAGTACTGTGTACAATTTTGGTCTCCTTACCTAAGGAAGGATATACTTGCCATAGAGGGAGTACAATGATGGTTCACGAGATTGATTCCTGGGATGGCGGGACTGTCGTATGAGAAGAGATTGAGTAAACTAGGCCTGTATTCTCTTGAATTCAGAAGAATGAGAGGGGATCTCATTGAAGCATACACAATCATTACAGAGCTTGATAGGGTGGATGCTGGTAGAATGTTTCCCTTGGCTGGGGAGTCTAGAACCAGGGGCCACAGCCTCAGGATAAAGGGTAGGCCATTCAGGACTGAGATGAGAAGAAATTTCTTCACACAGAGGGTGGTGAATCTTTGGAATTCTCTACCCCAGAGGGCTGTGGAGGCTCAGTCATTGGGTATATTCGAAACAGAAGTCGATAGATTTCTGACTAGTAAGGGCATCAAGGGATATGGCGATAGGGCCGGTGAATGGAATTGAGGCAGAAGATCAGCCATGATCTCATTGAATGGTGGAGCAGGCTCGAAGGGCCGAATGGCCTACTCCTGCTCCTATTTCTTATGTTCTTATGACTACACTGTTTGACTCGGCGGCTGTGGCTCTGCTCTGCTTTTCAGTTGCTTCAAGTCTTATGCTGCTGAATTCTTTTGTCAAATTGGTTTCCGATCTCCTGGACATCTCTGGACATCTAGACTACGTTTCTGCACTGGATTACACTGGATTACACTGTAAGACTTACCTGCAGTTTCTCTATCTCTGCTGCTAAAAGATTTTTTACCTTTTAAACTGCGGCTGTGTCTCTGCTGAACTGGTTCTACTGGTTTTCAGCTCTGCTGGCTTCTCGCTAGCAGCTGCTGCTTCACTTGCTGTCCGGTGACTCGTTCTACCGGTTTTCAGCTTTGCTGGTCGCTGGCTTGTGGTTTTACTTTTTCTCCGCCGCTTTGATCTACGGTGACCTCCAATTTCGAGATATCAAACCCTCCATGGGCTTGAGGTCATCCAAAACTCTGCTGCCCGTGTCCTAACTCGCACCAAGTCCCGTTCGCCCATCACCCCTGTGCTCGCTGTCCTACATTGGCTCCTGGTTAAGCAACGCCATGATTTCAAAATTCTCATCATTGTTTTCAAGTCCTTCCATGGCCTCGCCCCTCCCTATCTCTGTAATCTCCTCCAGCCCCACAACCCACCGAGATATCTGCGCTCCTCTAATTCTGCCCTCTTGAGCATCCCCGATTATAATCGCTCAACCATTGGTGGCCGTGCCTTCTGTTGCCTAGGCCCTAAGCTCTGGAATTCCCTCCCTAAACATCTCCGCCTCTCCGCCTCTCTTTCCTCCTTTAAGACGCTCCTTAAAACCTACCTCTTTGACCAAGCTGCCCTAATTTCTCCTTATGTGGCTCGATGTCAAATTTGTTGTCTTATAATACTCCTGTGAAGCGCGTTGGGACGTTTTACTATGTTAAAGGCGCTATATAAATACAGGTTGTTGTTGTTGATTGGTTAAGGAGATACACAGTTGTTTGCCCTGTTCACACAGGTCCAAGAGCCCCTGTAGAGGCTCTCTAGTGTCAGCTGTGGCTCAGTGGGTAGCACTCTCGCCTCTCAGTCAGAAGGTTCAACCTAGGTCCAATTTAGGCTGACCCTCCAGTGCAGTGCTGAGGGAGTGCTGCACTGTCGGAGGTGCCGTCTTTCGTATGAGACGTTAAACCGAGGCCTCGTCTGCTCTCTCAGGTGGATGTAAAAGATCCCATGGCACTATTTCGAAGAAGAGCAGGGGAGTTATCCCCGGTGTCCTGGCCAATATTTATCCCTCAATCAATATAACAAAAAACAGATTATCTGGTCATTGTCACGTTGCCGTTTGTGGGAGCTTGCTGTGCGCAAATTGGCTGCCGCGTTTCCTACATTACAACAGTGACTACACTCCAAAAAGTACTTCATTGGCTGTAAAGCGCTTTGCGACGTCCGGTGGTCGTGAAAGGCGCTATAGAAATGCAAGTCTTTCTTTCTTTCTAATTACTGCAAGTCGCAGTGCAAAGCTCCACATAAAATCTGAGGGTAAGTGTAATGAACGCCATTCGCTCGCCGCTGACCCCAAAATCCGGAGCAATAACTGAAGAATTACTGGAAAGTTGCACAGAATTATTGAATGGAGGGGGCAGAAGTACAGGGGCACAGACGTAATGTATGTCACACTTAAGAAATAATATTGACGAAAATCATTTAAACTCAAAGTAACACTGGTTTAAATGTATTCAAGTAGCCAACTGATGTCAGACCCGAGTCTTAATGTGGTACAGCTGAGAATATCCAGCGTAAATATTATATAAGATCAATTTCACAGTAAGTCAGTTGATGTGCTGTCGTATAAGGACAGGAACAGTGTACCATGTAAAACACAAGGCATTATTCTTCTGCTAAAGAGCAAGTGTGTGTCTGTTTAAAATTACAACGTCCAACTGCTGTGAAGCCAACAATAGTAGCTGAATTAAGAGGCTGCAGACGTTACGGCTGTAGTATTTTCTGTTCCTGGAGAGTTTTTTTGTTTCATTTCTTTAAACTTTCTTTTTGAAATGTCGTACTCAAAATACTCCAATTTTTGTGTCACAGGAAGTACAAACAAGATGCATCATTTTTATAATGAGAGGGATAGAGAGAGAGAGATAGAGAGAGCGAGAGAGATAGATAGAGAGAAAGATACAGAGATAGAGATAAAGAAATAGAGAGATGAGATAGAGAAAGAGAGATAGAGAGAGATAAAGAGAGAGAGAGACAGAGACAGAGAGATAAGTGTTAGAGATAGAGATAGAGAAAGATAGATAGAGATAAAAGCCTTGTACTGAGCATGGGTCTGCCTCATTACAGACAGCAGAAAGAAGAGAAAAAAGCCAGTCAGTTCTTGCTGACCTTGATAACCTGGCCTCTCCCCCAAAGCCAGCAGGTAAGAATTCTCCACCCCAGAGGGCTGTGGATGCTCAGCCATTGAGTATATTCCAGACAGAGATCGATAGATTTTTGGGCTCATGGGGAATCAAGGGATATGGGGATAAGGCGGGAAAGTGGAGTGGAGGTAGAAGATCATTCATGATCTTACTGAATGGTGGAGCAGGCTCGAGGGACCGTATGGCCTACTCCTGCTCTTATTTCTTCTGTTCTTATAAGCAGCTAAATAAACTTCCTTCAGCAATTGCATGGGAGTTCCGCTAGTATTTTTTTTACTTATACCTGTGTACACTTTACTGAATGTGGTAGATTAGACATAAAACCACAGACATTCACCTGGTAGGTACAATAGACGGTGTACCTGCCTCCTTGTGTATAAAAATGAGAAGTCGCACAACACCAGGTTATAGTCCAACAGATTTATTTAATTTTACAAGCTTTCGGAGCTGTTCGCTCCTTCTTCAGGTAGGGTAGCTGTGAGAGAATCTCCCAGAATTCACAATATAAACACAGAAAAAATGTATTCAAATCTTTCCCTACATCAAAGATACACTAAGAGCACAGCCAAGACAATGAGATGTGTCCCAGGGGGTCCAACGTGTCAAAACACCTGCTGGCTGCATATCCTCTCCATTTGTGTTGGTTCTTGTGTTAGTTTTTTTTTAAAAAAACCTGGAAAGACCGGCCATGATGTCAAGTCACGTTCTGTATCGTGACATGAACCCGATATCACGATTGAGGCCATCCTCATGAGTGCGGAACTTGGCTATCAGTTTCTGCTCTATGATTTTGCGCTGTCGTGTATCCCGAAGGCCGCCTTGGAGAACGCTTACCCGCAGATCCGAGGCTGAATGCCCCTGACTGCTGAAGTGTTCCCTTGTGTATAGTTTGATGGTAGAACCACCTCACAAGCAAGCACTAAAACGGACCTTGCAAAGCACAAATGAGATCTACATACAAGTGAACTATCAGGTCATCAACAGATTTTTTTAAATCCTGAAGGTATAAAGAACTTCCTTGTGAAATCAAATATCCTGTTTTAATCCTGCTGATCTGAAACCAACAGTTGAAGACACGGAAACAAGGGTTTGGATATTTTGCCTTGAGAAATTGCGCTCTCAAATCTACTCCCTGTTTATCTGCCCCGAACTATTAAAATCAATTTAGGCTTAAAATCATCACAATTCTGAAATTTAGAAAAAATACAATAGGCTCCTGCCAATGTTTGCCGGTTACATTAGAAAAAGGAATTGATCATTAGTGTGGTGTTCATAAGGAATTGTGGAAAATATTACCAGCTGGTAAATTCTACTTTTTTTACTTACTTTAGTTAGAGAATATTCAGTATATTAGAATCCAATGAGCTAGAAAGTGTCATAGCTGTGGAATTTTTTTAAGTATGGCTACAGGAAAATTATAGTCCTCTCGTTGTGTGTCAGCCAGTGGCTCAGTGGGTAGCGCTCTCACTTCTGAGTCAGAAGGTTGTGGGTTCAAGTCCTGCTCCAGAGACTTGAGCACATAAATCTAGGCTGACACTCCAGTGCAGTGCTGAGGGAGTGCTGCACTGTCGGAGATGCCGTCTTTCAGATGAGATGTTAAACCGAGACCCCGTCTGCTCTCTCAGGTGGACATAAAAGATCCCATGGCACTATTTCGAAGAAGAGCAGGGGAGTTATCCCCGGTGTCCTGGCCAATGTTTATCCCTCAATCAACATAACAAAAACAGATGATCTGATCATTATCACATTGCTGTTTGTGGGACCTTGCTGAGCGCAAATTGGCTGCCGCGTTTCCTACATTACAACAGTGTCTCCACTTCAAAAGTGCTTCATTGGCTGTAAGGTGCTTTGAGACGGCCGGTGGTCGTGAAAGGTGCTATATAAATGCAAGTCTTTCGTACTTCAAGTATTCCATGTGGAGGTGCAAGTCTAGTATATTAAATGCAGCAAAGTAGCAGAAAAACTCGAACTTTGAAACTATAATTACCATGGTTCTCTTTGATAGGAAGAATGAAAAAGCAGAATAATTTTTATTGGTATTCAGAGGGATTTGGGTGTCCTTGTACACGAATCACAGAAAGTTAACCTGCAGGTACAGCAAGCAAGTAGGAAGGCAAATGATACGTTGGCCTTTATTGCAAGGGGTTTGGAGTATCAGAGTAAGGAAGTCTTGCTGCAATTAGATAGGGCTTTGGTGAGACCATACCTGGAGTACTGTGTACAGTTTTGGTCTCCTTACCAAAGGAAGGATATACTTGCCTTAGCGGAGGTGCAACGAAGGTTCACTAGATTCATTCCTGGGATGAGAGGGCTGTCCGATGAGGAGAGATTGAGTAGAATGGGCCTATATTCTCTGGAGTTTGGAAGAGTTTACAGAGGTGATCTCATTGAAAAGTATAAAATTCTTAGAGGGCTTGACAGGGTAGATGCTGAGAGGCTGTTTCCCCTGGCTGGAGAGTCTAGAACTAGGGGTCACAGTCTCAGGACAAGGGGTCGGCCATTTAGGACTGAGACAAGGATAAATTTCTTCACTCAGAGGGTTGTGAATCTTTGGAATTCAGAGGGCTGTGGATGCTCAGTCGATAGTACTCCAGGTGTGGTCTCACCAAAGCCCTACATAATTACAGCAAGACTTCCTTACTCTGATACTCCTACCCCCTTGCAATAAAGGCCAACGTATCAAGTCTGAGATCGATAGATTTTTGGGCACTAAGGGAATTAAGGGATATGGGGATAGGGCAGGAAAGTGGAGATGAGGTAGAAGATCAGCCATGATCCTATTGAATGGCGGAGCAGGCTCGATGGATCGCATGGCCTACTCCTGCTCCTATTTCTTATGTTCTTATTCTCTATTCCAATTTTCTCCTCAAGCTATTGAGTAATGCTGGGGGTTATGTTCCATGGGTGACAGAAGTCCTCCAATACCTCAGCCAAGTGGCCTGTCTTCATGTATGAACCTCGATAGTGAATGCTAGTGGGCCAATTGACTGTTGGGGAGAGGGTACAAGTGATGGGGATCACACTAAAGCCCAATTCAGTGTTCATCTGACATATGCATGTTTGTATAGTTTCCAGGGCTGGTCACTGTATAGTGGCCAATGCGTGAAGCTCTGCTGAATTCCCCCCTCCCCCACTCACTCCTAGCCCAGGGTTACTATAGCTAATTGTTCCCAGCAAATTGGCACAGGCTGGGATCAATCCGAGGCTGACACTCCAGTGCAGTACTGAGGGAGTGCTGCACTGTCGGAGGTGCCGTCTTTCGGATGAGACGTTAAACCGAGGCCCCGTCTGCTCTCTCAGGTGGACGTAAAAGATCCTATGGCACTATTTCGAAGAAGAGCAGGGGAGTTATCCCCGGTGTTCTGGCCAATATTTATCCCTCAATCAACATAACGAAAAAAGATTATCCAGTCATTATCACATTGCTGTTTGTGGGACCTTGCTGTGTGCAAATTGGCTGCTGCGTTTCCGAAATTACAAGAGTGACTCCACTTCAAAAGTACTTCATTGGCTGTAAAGCGCTTTGGGATGCCCGGTGGTCGTGAAAGGCGCTATATAAATGTAAGTCTTTTTTTGCTTTTCCTGGAATCTTCCCGGTCTGTAAAAATATTCTACTGATGAGAAATGGGCCACTATCACATGACCAATTGGACTCTATGGGAATCAAGTGATATGGGGATCGGCCGGGGGGCGGGAGGTGGGGGTAAAGTGTAGTTGAGGTCAAAGATCAGCCATGATCTTATTGAATGTCAGAGCAGCGTCGAGGGGCCGTATGGCCTACTCCTGTTCCTACTTCTTATGTTCCTAATATGTTCTTATAACCAGCTTTGAGAGAAGGAGACACACACACACACACACACACACACAAAAAAGCATACACTGACTTGCAGTGGGCATGGACAGAAGCACCAAATCCCACTACACCAGCACTCTCTCTTACACTGGTCACTGACTATCAGGAGGGAGGCTCACAAAATTCAGGTTGAAATGCAGCAGCAAATCCAACTCGCCCAGATAGGGAACGGAGAATCTGATGCAGCAGATGCCAGCTAAGATTAGCACAAAAATAGGTCAGTCACATTAAATATGCTTAGGCCTGTCGGCATGAGCCACAGAGGAAAAAGGGTGGTGGGAAGGCTGGACGAATCAAGCTACTGCATCTAACTCACAAACTTGGTTCATCCTTTGAAGACATCGGAATCATTATGGTTTAGGTGGAAACATGGAGATTCCACCAGAAGTGGTGGAAAAAAAAATCCAGCAAGACACAATGAGGAGCCGACAATGAGGTTTCATTTTTTTTTAAACGGAGAGTAACGGTAGCGTAGTGGTTATGTTACTGGACTAGTAATCCAGAGGCCTGAACTAATAATCCAGAGAACGAGAGTTCAAATCCCATTTTCAAGAATTTGAATTCAGTTTTAAAGAATCTGAAAATAAAAATCAGTAAAAGTTGTCAGACTGTCGTTAAAAACCCAACTGGCTCACTAATGTCCTTACCCGGTCTGGCCTATATCTGACTCCAGTCCCACTCTTAACTGCCCTCCGAAGTGGCCTATCAAGTCACTCAGTTGTATCAAACCGCGGCAAACAAGAACTACAAGCTGCTTAAGATGAAGACGCACCACCTTCTCAGGGTAACTAGGGATGGACAATAAATACCCACATTCTGAGAATGAATAGAGAAAAATTTAGGGCAGGACTGGAGAATTTGAGACACATTGAGCAGTGTGATTACGACATTCATCCAAGGAAGCCACGACCAAAAGCCAAAGTTGCAATGGGACAAAAGGACACTAATCAGTCAGTAACCTCGGCTACCTTTATCAAAGCGATAATCCGTGCTTTAGGCCAATGATGAAACATTTTTGGTCTGAAATAAAGGTTGAGTTCCAGTAGATAGGACAACCTATGTTGTCTTTGGAAACTCCAATTAGGTTGAAGGTTATAGGGCTGGTCACCACCCTGGCAAAAGACTTCAGTTCCCAAAAACCAAGTGAATCAGTACAATGGTCAACTAAAAACAGAGGGGATCCTTCCCGAGATGAACGAGACCATAAAAGGGCAATAACTTGACATATCCTGTAGCACCTGAGCGAATGAGACACTGGTTGGAGACATTTCTCAGCTCTTTTAATAGGCACAAGAGGTTTCAAATGGGCAACAGAACAGACTGCCGCTGCAGAATGCGAGACACTTATGGCATCAAACCAACCAGAAATTATCCATGGGCAAATAATTTCACTGAATATACCATTCAAAAAGAATTCAGGATATTCTTGAACTAAAATATTACATAAGAACATAATAAATAGGAGCAGGAGTAGGCCATACGGCCCTTCGAGCCTGCTCCGCCATTCAATAAGATCGTGGCTGATCATCGACCTCAACTCCACTTTCCCGCCCCATCTCCGTATCCCTTGATTCCCCGAGAGTCCAAAAATCTATCTATCTCAGCCTTGAATATACTCAAAGACTCAGCATTCACAGCCCTCTGTGGCAGAGAATTCCAAAGATTCACAACCCTCTTGAGTGAAGAAATTCCTCCTCATCTCAGTCTTAAATGGCCTACCCCTTATCCTGAGACTATGCCCCCTAGTTCTAGACACTCCAGCCAGGAGGAAACAGCCTCTCAGCATCTACCCTGTCAATCCCCTTCAGAATCTTGTATGTTTCAATGAGATCACCTCTCATTCTTTAAAATCCAGAGAGTATAGGCCCATTCTACACAATCTCTCATCATAGGACATCCCTCTCATCCCAGGAATCAATCTAGTGAACCTTCGTTGCACCTTCTCCAAGGCAAGTATATCCTTCCTTAGATAACTGTGCACAGTACTCCAGGTGTGGTCTCACCAAGGCCCTGTACAATTGTAGCAAGACTTCCTTACTCTCATACTCCAACCCCCTTGCAATAAAGGCCAACATGCCATTTGCCTTCCTTATTGCTTGCTGTACCTGCATGCTAGCTTTCTGTGTTTCTTGCATGAGGACACCCAAATCTCTCTGAACACCAACATTTGAAAGTTCTCACCATTTAAAAAATATTCTGTTTTTCTATTCTTCCTACCAAAGTGAATAACCTCACATTTCCCTACATTATACTCCATCTGCCACCTTACTGCCCACTCACTTAGTCTATCTATATCCCTTTGCAGACTCTTTGTGTTCTCCTCACAGCTTACTGTCCCACCTAGCTTTGTATCATCAGCAAACCTGGATACATTACACGCGGTCCCTTCATCTAGGTCATTAATATAGATTGTAAATAGCAGACGCCCCAACACTGATCCTTGCGGCACCCCACCAGTTACAGCCTGCCAACCTGAAAAAGATCCGTTTATCCCTACTCTCTGTTTTCTGTCCGTTAACCAATCCTCTATCCATGCTACTATATTACCCCCAACCCCATGAGCCCTAATCTTGTGTAATAACCTTTTATGTGGCAGCTTATCAAATGCCTTTTGGAAATCCAAATATACTACATCCACTGGTTCCCCTTTATCTACCCTGCTAGTTACATCCTTAAAAAACTCTAATAAATTTGTCAAGCACGATTTCCCTTTCATAAAACCATGTTGACTTGATACCACTTCCTTAACAATAGATTCCAGCATTTTCCCAATGACTGATGTCAGGTAAACTGGCCTGTAGTTCTCTGTTTTTTCTCTCCCTCCTTTCTTGAATAGTGGGGTTACATTTGCGACCTTCCAATCCGCTGGGACCATTCCAGAATCTAGGGAATTTTGGAAGATCAAAACCAATGCATCCACTATCTCTTCAGCCACCTCTTTTAGAACCCTAGGATGTAGGCCGTCAGGTCCAGGGGATTTATCGGCTTTTAGTCCCATTAGTTTCTCTAGTACTTTTTCTCTACTTATAATAATTACGTTAAGTTCCTCACCCTCATTAGGCCCTTGTTTCCCCAGCATTTTTGGTATGCTTTTTGTGTCTTCTACTGTGAAGACACAGAGGCGGCGGACCTGGGTGGAGTGGCAGCAGCGAGGCGGCGGCCATAAAAGAGGCGGCGGCGACCAGGTAGGCCCACAGAGGCGGCGGACCTGGGTGGAGCGGCTGCGGCGAGGCGGCGGCTGTAAAAGAGGCGGCGGCGACCAGGTAGGCTTACCAATCTGAGCCCCGAGAGCGGGAGAGAGAGAAAGCAGGTAAGTGATTGGTTGGTGAGTATTTCTCTTTTTCTCCTTTTTTCCATACTTAAATTCTGTGGTTTATAGTTTCTAGAGTCTCTGTGGTGTAGCGGGGACTGCTGTTAAGCAAGGGCCCTTGAGTATATCATTTAATTGAAGTGAAATTGGTGGGATTCAATTAGTTTAATTTTAATTAATTAATTAAAGGGTAAGTCATGGCAGGAGAGCTCGGCGCCCTGTGATATGCTCCTCCTGCTATATGTGGGAAATCAGGGACGCTTCCTGTATCCCTGACGACCATGTGTGTGGGAAATGTATCCAGCTGCAGCTACTGACGTACCGCATTGCGGCGCTGGAGCTGCGGATGGATGCATATTGGAGCATTCGCGACACTGAGAACGTCGTGGATAACACGTTTAGTGAGTTGGTCACACCGCAGGTAAAGGGTGAACAGGCAGGAAGTGAATGGGTGACCACCAGGCAGAGTAAGAGGTGCAGGCAGGTAGTGCAGGGGTCCCCTGTGGCCATCCCCCTCTCAAACAGATATACCACTTTGGATGATGTTGGGGGGGATGACTTATCAGGGGAAGGCGGCAGCAGCCAACTTCCTGGCACCATGGGTGGCTCTGCTGCACAGGCTGGGAGGAAAAAGTGTGGAAGAGCTATAGTGATAGAGGATTCAATTGTAAGGGGAATAGATAGGCGTTTCTGTGGCCACAAACGAGACTCCAGGATGGTGTGTTGCCTCCCTGGTGCAAGGGTCAAGGACGTCTCGGAGCGGCTACAGAACATTTTGGAGGGGGAGGGCGAACAGCCAGTTGTCGTGGTGCACATAGGCATCAACGATATAGGTAAAAAACGGGATGAGGTCCTAAAAGCAGAATATAGGGAGATAGGAGGTAAATTAAAAAAGAGGACCTCAAAAGGTAGTAATCTCAGGATTGCTACCAGTGCCACGTGCTAGTCAGAGTAGAAATAGGAGGATATTTCAAATGAATACGTGGCTAGAGGAATGGTGCAAGGGGGAGGGATTCAAATTCCTTGGACATTGGAACCGGTTCTGGGGGAGGTGGGACCAGTACAAACGGGACGGTCTGCACCTGGGCAGGGCCGGGACCGATGTCCTAGGGGGAGTGTTTGCTAGTGCTGTTGGGGAGGGTTTAAACTAAAGTGGCAGGGGGTTGGGAACCTGAGCAGGGAGACAGAGGAAAGGGAAACAAGGATAAAAGCTAAAGACAGGAAGGAGAAAAACAAAAGTAGAAGGCAAAGAACTCAATGGTTTAAATCAAACATGGTCACAGTAAATAATAATTCATATAGGTCTGAGAGCGTTAAAAAAACAAGCCTGAAGGCTTTGTGTCTTAATGCAAGGAGCATTCGGAACAAGGTGGATGAATTAGCTGCGCAAATAGAGGTAAATGAATACGATTTGATTGGGATTACAGAAACATGGCTCCAGGGTGGCCAAGGCTGGGAACGCAACATCCAGGGTTATTCAATATTTAGGAAAGATAGGCAAAAAAGAAAGGGAGGTGGGGTAGCATTGCTGGTTAAAGAGGGGATTAACACAATTGAAAGGAAGGATATTAGCTCTGATGATGCGGAATCTGTATGGGTAGAACTGAGAAATAACAAGGGGCAGAAAACGTTAGTGGGAGTGATATATAGACCTCCAAACAGTAATACGGAGTTTGGGGACGGCATTAAAAGGGAAATTAGAGAAGCATGCAGTAAGGGCACAGCAGTCATCATGGGTGACTTTAATTTACATATAGATTGGGCTAACCAAATTAGTAAAAATACTGTGGAGGAGGAATTCCTAGAATGTTTACGAGATGGTTTTCTGGAACAATATGTCGAGGAACCAACCAGAGATCAGGCCATCTTAGACTGGGTATTATGTAACGAGAAAGGATTAATTAGCAATCTTGTTGTACGAGGCCCCTTGGGTCAGAGTGATCATAATATGATAGAATTCTTCATTAGGATGGAGAGTGAAGTAGTTGAATCAGAGACTAGGGTCCTGAATTTAAATAAAGGAAACTACGATGGTATGAGGCGCGAATTGGGTAGGATTGATTGGGGAATGTCACTCAAAGGGTTGACGGTGGATAGGCAATGGCAAACATTCAAAGACTGCATGGATGAACTACAGAATTTGTTCATCCCAGTGTGGCATAAGAATAAAACAAAAAGGGTGACTCAACCGTGGCTAACAAGGGAAATTAGGGATAGCATAAGATCCAAGGAGAGGGCATATAAATTGGCCAGAAAAAGCAGTAGCCCTGAGGATTGGGAGCAGTTTAGGATTCAACAAAGGAGGACAAAGGGATTAATTAAGAAGGGGAAAATAGAATATGAAAATAAGCTTGCTGGGAACATAAAAACTGACTGTAAAGAGCTTTTATAGATATGGGAAGAGAAAAAGATTAGTGAAATCAAGTGTAGGTCCCTTGCAGTCAGAAGCGGGGGAAGTTATAATGGGGAACAAAGAAATGGCAGACCAATTAAATGCATATTTTGGTTCTGTCTTCACAAAGGAGGACACAAATAACCTCCCAGAGATGTTGGAGAACATACGGTCTGATGAAAGGGAGGAACTGAAAGAAATCAGTATTTGCAGGGAAATGGTATTAGGGAAATTGACGGTATTGAAGGCCGATAAATCCCCAGGGCCTGGTAATCTACATCCTAGGGTACTTAAGGAAGTGGTCCTAGAAATAGTAGATGCATTGCTGATCATCTTCCAACATTCGATGGAATCTGGAACTGTACCCATGGATTGGAGGGTAGCTAATGTAACCCCACTATTCAAAAAGGGTGGTAGAGAGAAAGCGGGGAATTACAGACCGGTAAGCCTGACATCGGTATTGGGGAAAATGCTAGAGTCCATTATAAAGGATGTAATAGCTGAGCACTTGAAAAACAGTGACAGGATCGGACAAAGTCAACATGGATTTACAAAAGGTAAATAGTGCTTGACTAATCTACTGGAATTTTTTGAGGATGTAACTGGGAAAATAGATAAGGGAGAACCAGTAGATGTGATGTATTTGGACTTTCAAAAGGCTTTCGATAAGGTCCCGCATAAGAGATTAGTGTGTAAAGTTAAGGCACATGGGGTTGGGGGCAAGGTATTGACTTGGATAGAGAACTGGTTGGCGGACAGAAAGCAGAGAGTAGGAATTAATGGGTCTTTTTCCGAGTGGCAAGCAGTGACTAGTGGGGTACTGCAGGGATCGGTCCTTGGACCCCAGCTATTCACAATATACATTAATGATCTAGATAAGGGAACTAAATGTAATATCTCCAAGTTTGCAGATGACACAAAGCTGGGTGGGCATGTGTGCTGCGAGGAGGATACCTAGAAACTCCAGGATGATTTGGACAGGTTGGGTGAGTGGGCAGAAGCGTGGCAGATGCAATATAACATGGATAAGTGCAAGGTTATCCACTTTGGTGTCAAAAACAGAAAGGCAGACTATTATCTGAATGGCAATAGATTGGGAGAAGGGGAAGTGCAACGAGACCTGGGTGTCCTTGTGCACCAGTCGCTGAAAGTAAGCATGCAGGTGCAGCAGGCGGTGAAGAAGGCAAATGGTATGTTGGCCTTCATAGCGAAAGGGTTTGAGTATAGGAACAGGGATATCCTGCTGCAGTTGTACAGGGCCTTGGTGAGACCACACCTTGAGTACTGTGTGCAGTTTTGGTCGCCTTATCTGAGGAAGGATGTTCTTGCCATGGAAGGAGTTCAGCGAAGATTCACAAGGCTGATACCTGGGATGGCAGGAATGACATATGAGGAGAGATTGGGTCGATTGGGCTTATACTCGCTGGAGTATAGAAGAATGAGAGGGGATCTCATCGAAACATATAAAATTCTGACAGGTCTGGACAAACTAGATGCAGGAAGAATGTTCCCGATGGTCGGAGAGTCCAGAACCAGGGGTCATAATCTAAGGATAAGGGGTAAGCCATTTAGGACAGAAATTAGGAAGAATTTCTTCACCCAGAGAGTGGTGAACCTGTGGAATTCTCTACCACAGAAGGTAGTTGAGGCCAAGTCATTAAATATATTCAATAATGAGTTAGATATATTTCTTAAAGCTAAAGGTATCAAGGGATATGGGGAGAAGGCAGGTACAGGGTACTGAGTTTGGATGATCAGCCATGATCTCATCGAATGGCGGAGCAGGCTTGAGGGGCCGAATGGCCTACTCCTACTCCTATCTTCTATGTTTCAAACAAAATATTTATTTAACATTTCTGCCATTTCCTTATTCCCCATAATAATTCCTCCTGTCTCAGCCTCTGAGGGCCAACGTTTACTTTTGCTACTCTTTTCCTTTTTACATACTTGTAGAAACTCTTACAATCTGCTTTTATATTTCTTGCTCCATCAGGAATACGAGCCAGACGTACAAGAACAGCCACGGTACAAGTAAGGTTTAATAGTGTAAGGGAAATGGACACTAAAAGCATGGGGTTGCTCCTCCCAAAAAAACAAGAAGCATCAGGGGAATCGTCAAGTCGCCAACCATTGAGGTCAAAGAACAATAGAAAATGGACTGGACGTTTCGGTATACAGTCATCTTTTTGCCCATCGTTGGAGAACAGTCATATTGTTGGGATCGAGTGCACGTGCATCAGAGCCCCTGTATCAAAATAATCCAATTTAGAAAATCTTGGATTCCAATACCATCCGGCAAACAGGCTGTTTCCATGTGCAAGTGGAAGGACTAAAGTGCACACGCCAAATTTGGCAAACAGATCTCCAGTTCAAGGAACTGGAATTGGGCTGCACCAGCTTCTGTTTTCTTTAAGCCAAACCTGATGTCATGCACTATTTCGAAGAAGAGCAGGGGAGTTATCCCTGGTGTTCTGGCCAATATTTATCCCTCAAACATAACAAAAACAGATGATCTGGTCATTATCACATTGCTATTTGTGGGAGCTTGCTGTGCGCAAACTGGCTGCTGCGTTTCCAACATTGCAACAGCGACTACACTTCAAAAGTACTTCATTGGCTGTAAAGCGCTTTGAGACGCCCGGTGGTCATGAAAGGCGCTGTATAAATGCAAGTCTTTCTTTTCTTTTATCTTAACTTATCCAGAACATCCCAAGTATCTGGAGAGCTACCAGAAGAAGGATGGTGACTTTACTAAAACGATTCAAAAGAATTATTTTTCCCCAGCTCACCCGAGATTTTGTTTTTTATTCATTCCTGGAATGTCGGCGTCGCTGGCAAGGGCGGCATTTATTACCCATCCCTAATTGCCCTTAAGAAGGTAGTGGTGAGCCGTCTTCTTGAACCGCTGCAGTCCGTGTGGTGAAGGTACTCCCACACTGCTGTTAGGGAGGGAGTTCCAGGATTTTGACCCAGCGACGATGAAGGAACGGCCGATATACTTCCAAGTCAGGATGGTGTGTGACTTGGAGGGGAACTTGGAGGTGGTGGTGTTCCCATGTGCCTGCTGCCCTTGTCCTTCTAGGTGGTAGAGGTCGCGGGTTTGGGAGGTGCTGCCGAAGAAGCCTTGGCGAGTTGCTGCAGTGCATCTTGTAGATGGTACACACTGCAGCCACGGTGCGCCGGTGGTGGAGGGAGTGACTATTTAAGGTGGTACCCATCCCTCATTGCCCTTGAGAAGGTGGTGGTGAGCAGCCTTCTTGAACCGTAGAGGGTAGCTGAGTCAACCATATTGCTGTGGGCCTGGAGTCACATAGAGGCCAAACCAGGTAAGGACGGCAGATTTTCTTCCCTAAAGGACATTAGTGAACCAGTTGGCGTTTGTAACGACAATCCAGTAGTTTCATGGTCACCATTACTGATACTAGCTTTTTATTCCAGATTTATTTAATTAACTGAATTTAAATTACCCAGCTGCCGTCGTGGGATTTGAACTCATGTCTCTGGATCATTAGTCCAGGCCCCTGGATTACTAGTCCAGTAACATAACCACTATGCTACCATACGAGATCTCGAACAGAAAAACTATACACAATAAAAGTCATCTGACAATTTATCAGAATTAGTTAACCACAGAGAAATTTATCATCGAAACAGCAGGAGGAAACAGAGGATGTTAGATCACGAACCTCTGGCATTACTTTAAACACATTCATTGTTTTGGTAAAGGAGAAGATGATGATTGATTTGGTAATGAAGACAAGAAACTGAACTGTGCCATAGAAAACAACTGACGACTGCCAAAATGCCTGAGGAGAAGAAAGCAGCTCCCAAGAAGGGCGCCAAGAAAGCCTTGAATAAAGTGGCAGCAAAGGGCAGCAAGAAGCGGAGAAGGTGGAGGAAGGAGAGTTACTCCATCTACATCTTCAAAGTGAGGAAGCAGGTTCACCACCCTCTTCCCACCCTGCCCACCGCCCCGACATCTCCTCCAAGGCCACGAGCATCTTGAAGTCCTTTGTGAACGATATTTCCGAGCGCACTGCGGTTGAGTCTTCCCACCTGGCCCATTACAACATGCGCCGCACCATCTGCTGCTGCCCGGGGAGCTGGCATCGTTTCGGAAGGGGACAAAGGCAGTGACCAAGTACACCAGCTCCAATCAAAACTCCACAATGTACTGTAAAGACACACTACTGCCCGGGAGTAATTGATGCTTTCTCCCGAGTTATTACTTTTCAACAAAGAATGGTAGATTCGACCAAAAAGTTGTTGGTCAGCTTGCCTTCGTGAAATCTAGGTACTAGAGACATTTGAGACTTCAAGGATCTTGTGCGCCACGACTCAAGAATCATTTCTTGTAGTAGTAGATCTGTGAGGTTATCGTTTGGGTCAAGTTCAGTTGGGAGTCAGGCTGGAATTAAACTAAGCCTTAAAAATGCCATCTGTTGCAGATGATGTTTCTGACATCATGTCACATAATGTATTGCTATAAAGTGAGCTTTGAAATATTGTTGCGATCCATTTTCATTCCTAACTCTTTGGATGCAATCCTTTGATAAGGATAATCATTGCAAACCAATCTTGGTCAAGTTTTTTTTAGAAAAAGATGTACAGATTGAAATTTTGAAAAAGACTTGCATTTCTATAGCGCCTTTCACGACCACCGGACGTCCCAAAGCGCTTTACAGCCAATTAAGTACTTTTTGAAGTGCAGTCACTTGTAATGTATGAAACGCAGGCAGCCAATTTGCGCACAGCGAACTCCCACACACAGCAATGCGATAATGACCAGATAATCTGTTTTAGATGTTGACTGAGCGATAAATATTGGCCAGGACACCGGGGATAACTCCCCTGCTCTTCTTCGAAATAGTGCCGTGGGAGCTTTTACGTCCACCTGAGAGAGCAGACGGGGGTCTCGGTTTAACGTTTCATCTGAAAAACGGCACCTCCAACAGTGCAGCACTCCCTCAGCACTGCACTGGAGTGACAGCCTAGATTTTTGTGCTCAAGTCTCTGGAGTGAGACTTGAACCCACAACTTTCTGACTCAGAGGCGAGCCAGAGCTGACACATTTTGAAGAATAGGGCATTGGCATCCAACATGAAAAATGACATAGCTTGCACAGGGGCCCTTATACAGATTCCAAGCATTACAAAAAGAGTCCAAGAAGTGAAACAGCTACAACCAAAAATGTTAATCAGCTGTTACGTGGATAACCAACCACTGAATCCTGACAAGACCCACAATGGTGTATCACTGATACCCGGGGTCTAAATATACAGCTGTGCATCGATTATGATTAACAATTTGGAGACCACACCAGACTTCACACCAAGTCCCATCATTGATAGATAAATCAATTCCAAAAGGTTTGCTGGCTGACCAGGATATCCAGAAAGTCCTTAGGTAGAAAGAAGTAATTTGGCTAAAACTGTATCTGAATCCCATGCAATTTTACAAAAAAACTTTACATCAAGAATAGATTTATTCCAAGATAGTGAAAATTAATTGCTAGAACCAGGAACAAAATGCAATCTACTAACTGAGAGCTTAATCAACCACAGTTCACAGGCAGGCAGCCACCAATGGATCTCAAGAAACTTGGAGAAAGTGCAGGATCCCTATTAATGGGCTGTACACAGACAACTGGCTTGTGACAGAATGTATTATGGAAGAAGCTAGCACTCTGCAAGCCTATCACATGGCAGCATTTGTAGAACATAAGAACACATGAAATAGGAGCAGGAATAGGCCACTTGGCCCCTCGAGCCTGCTCCACCATTCAATAAGATCATGGCTGATCTTGGGCTCAAAGCCACTTCCCTGCCCGCTCCCCATAACCCTTCACACCCTTATCTTGCAAAAATCTGTCTATCTCCACCTTAAATGTATTTAATGACCCAGCCTCCACGGCTCTCTGGGGCAGAGAATTCCACAGATTTACAACCCTCTGAGAGAAGAAATTCCTCCTCATCTCAGTTCTAAAAGGGCGACCCTTTATTCTGAAACAGTTCGAGATTTCCCCACGAGGGGAAACATCCTCTCTGCATCTACCTTGTCGAGCCCCCTCAGTATCTTATATGTTTCAATACGATCCCCTCTCATTCTTCTAAATTCCAATGAGTATAGGTAGAAAGTGACGCCATGTGACCAAAGACAAAAATACACATCGACAAGTCTGAGATGTCGAGAGATGGTGACATCACACGTGGAGACATCGTCTGGAAGAGAACAGAAGACAACAACAACTTGTATTTACATAGCGCCTTTAACATAGTAAAAGTCCCAAGGCGCTTCACAGGAGCGTAATCAAACAAAATCCAACACCGAGCCACAGAAAGAGATATTAGGGCAGATGATCAAAAGCTTGGTCAAAGAGGTAGGTTTTAAGGAGTGTCTTAAAGGAGGTAAGAGAGGTAGAGAGGCGGAGAGGTTTAGGGAGGGAATTCCAGAGCTTAGGACTTTGGCCGCTGAAAGCACAGTCACCAATGTGATTAAAATCGGAGGAGCGCAGATATCTCAGAGGGTTGTGGGGCTAGAGGAGATTACAGAGATAGGGAGGGGGCGAGGCCATGGAGAGATTTGAAAACAAGGATGAAAATATTAAAATCGAGGCGTTGCTTAACCAGGAGCCAATGTAGGTCAGCGAGCTCAGGGGTGATGGGTGAACGGGACTTGGTTCGAGTTAGGACACGGGCAGCAGAGTTTTGGATGGCCTCAGCTTTACGTAGGGTCAAATGTGGGAGGCCAGCCAGGAGTACGTTGGAATAGTCAAGTCTAGAGATAACAAAGGCATGGATGAGAGCAGAAACAATGGTCTTAAAATAATTAGTTTGTACAAAGTACAATTTTAGTTTTGTGGTGATGTGGGCGTGAACTTAGAAGTTCCTGTTGTCCAGGAACTGGGCAGTTTGCTTGTGATTATGATTCAAAATGTGCACAAGTCCCTGTCTGTTTAGTCAGATGTTATGGCAAGGCCTCATAACCAGATTTTGGTGAGACATGCAGTTAAGATTTGTGTCAGCCCCAGACTTAATGATTTTCTGTCACTTGCCGTAATTCCGTTACAAACTTAGTAATCACGTGTGGAGAAAACAAGTGTTGAAGATGACTGATAAAATAGGTTGAAGAGCAGGGATTCTGAAGAAAACTTGGGCCTACTTGTCACTGTTGGTAACTTCAAAGTTCTATACAACCTCCATCTGCCCTGTGATGAAATATTGTAGCATATTTGGCAGGCAAAACCAAGTCCTTCCTGAACACAGTACAATCCAAGGGCCATGCAAATCAATAAGAATTGATGAAGATGGGGGCTACTGCATATTACAGTCCATCGTCTACAACCGATATATACCAAGGCTGCTTGTCCTCCATAAGATTATAAATAGAACAGCACCGAAGAGTTGCTGGTGCTTAAGCCAGACATCCATATTTAAGTCAAGCGCAGAGGTGCAGCTGGAACTGGATCTCAACATTCTTTAGTAATCCAAAATATCCGCACTAACTCTGTGATTAAACTTCAGACACAGCTTCTCTCTCCGAGACAGTCTCATTGCCCGGAACTCTGTCTCTTATATGCAAACGGCCATATAGAGTTAACTTAGTAAACCAGTGTCGTTGCAACATGCAGTGGCAAATCTGATGTCAACCTGTAGCCTAATACAATTTCTCAGTTTTTTTTTTTAAATTGTGCCCATTAAACCACGATAGTAAATTTCTTGTGATATCTTTCCTCATTACACTGTCCCTTATTGCACTCATTTGATGCCACTAATTACACACAACAAAAATCCCTTGGACACAAGTGCTCCTTGGGAAGATGAATATCCTGTTGGCAACTGTTTAACATCCAACATCTGCTGATAATTCAGTCTTCATCTCCTTGTCAGATAGCATTGACAAAATTCAAGTCATTTACCCTTGGGTGCGCAATGCTCCAGATTTGAGACTTGAATTGCCACCACCGCTAGGATTATTGAGGGGAATAGAAAACAAGCACTGTGACGCCACCGCTTGCAATAACTAGTGGTCGCACCAAGCCGACTTGCACTTCAGCTAGAGAAAACGCCTACCGACTACAAGCATTTACTCCTCAATTTATCTGAAAACAGACAAACTACCAGTTGGTCTGCATCTCAGCAAACCATCATTGGATTTAGCTCGACGATAAGGAAAACAATGAAAGAGTCTCGACCAGAAAGTTGCCACCACAGGCTTTCATCCCTCTATCAAAGAAATCTCAATGTCTTTTGGGCTAATAATTTGCAGTTCCCATCAAGAGCTGTAGGACACTATATCAGATCAAGGCAACTGTGCACTGGCTCACAACCCTGGTTTAAATAAGAGGCACTATGTAATATAGGAACATTTTCCAAAAAAGAAACAGTTTGGTAGATTTGGAAGATCGGGCACTCATACAGCAAGGAAACCTACATTTATGTTAAATAAAGCTTGTCATCAACTTAACGAGACTTTTGTTTTATTCGTTCACGGGATGTGGGCGTCGCTGGCAAGGCCAGCATTTATTACCCATCCCTAATTGTCCTCGAGAAGGTGCTGGTGCAGTGCAGTGAAGGTCCTCCCACAGTGCTGTTAAGGAGGGAGTTCCAGGATTTTGACCCAGCGATGATGAATGGAACGGCCGATATACTTCCAAGTCAGGATGGTGTATGACTTGGAGGGGAACTTGGAGGTGGTGGTGTTCCCATGCGCCTGCTGCCCTTGTCCTTCTAGGTGGGTTTGGGAGGTCAGCTTCCATCTAATTGAAGTCAGACTGATGGGAAATCGTTAAAATGTGTTTCTAAAATGAGGTGTAATTTCCTTACTTCTTTTCTTGAGGACCAAGTCATTCATCATATCTTTATGGATGAAGTGGTTATGTTGAACACCAGATTTTCTGAAGAGCCAGCTGAAATTCAAGAACCACCAGCACAATTTCCACCAACTTGTGGCAATTTAATCACTTGGATCAAGATCAGGAACATTAAAGTTAGTCATCTTATTCAGATACTTGATTCTGGAAAGGGCACTGGCCCAGGCAGTACAGAAGCTCGTCACAGCTGCATCCTTGCTGCATCTACTTCAAACCATTCCTGTTCACTGTTGAACTGCATGAATGAAGAGCACCAAAACTTTTCATGTATCCTGGAGGAGGAAACTGAAATCAGATACTGGCAACTACATGCCAATATCCCTGCTGCTCACAATGTTAAAGCTCTTGGAAAACACAAGTCAATGAGAGGTTTTTGCAGCACCTCAAAAGGTAAACGGTGCTATCCACCTGTTTATATGGCTTCAGAGGAAATCTGCATTCTCTCAATCTCATGGTCAAGAAAAGAAATGGTTCTCAAATCAGTAACTCCTGACACTTCTAGAATACCACAAATCATCTCAAAACTAGCCACTTGCACTACATCTGTCAAGTTGTTGATCTGGATATACAACTTCCCTGGGTGGACTCCCTTAGCTGGGGATTCTAGAACCAGGGGCCACAGCCTCAGGATAAAGGGTAGGCCATTCAGGACTGAGATGAGAAAAAATTTCTTCACACAGAGGGTGGTGAATCTTTGGAATTCTCTACCCCAGAGGGCTGTGGAGGCTCAGTCATTGGGTATATTCAAAACAGAAGTCGATAGATTTCTGACTAGTAAGGGCATCAAGGGATATGGCGATAGGGCCGGTGAATGGAGTTGAAGCAGAAGATCAGCCATGATCTCATTGAATGGCGGAGCAGGCTCGAAGGGCCGAATGGCCTACTCCTGCTCCTATTTCTTATGTTCTTATGACACAAACATTGCATGATAGATGTTTGTCGCATTGCAACACCTACACAATGGGCGTGCTCCAGGAAGGATGGTTGGTCCCATTCTGTCCTCATCATCAATAACCTCACAGATATCAACAAGAGTGATTTTTTTTTTTTGCTGTTGCTATTGACAACACCCTCTATAGCAAGGTTAATTAATGAGATAAAAACAGAAAATGCTGGAAATACTCAGCGGGTCAGGCAGCATTTGTGGAGAGAGAGAGAGAGAGAGAAACAGAGTTAACGTTTCAGGTCGGTGACCTTTCGTCAGAACTGGAAAAAGTTGGAGAAGTAACAGGTTTTAAGCAAGTGCAGAGGCAGGGAAAGGGGGGTAAAAGAACAAAAGGGAAGGTCTGTGATAGGGTGGAAGGCAGGAGAGATTAAATGACAAAAGGGATGATGGTGCAAGGCAAAATGGAGTGGTAATGGGACAAGAAAAGAAACAAAAGATGGGCCTATACCCCAAAGGGGCAAGAGCTCTACTTGCCAAAAAAGCAGTCATGGACGACAAAAGAGGTAAGGGACAATATAAAACTAAAAAGAATGCATACAAAAATGCAAAAAATGGCACAGATCCTATCCTGGTGACTGGGAGAGATACAAAGAACAACAAAATATCACAAAACGGATAGTAAGAGCTATAAAAAGGGAATATGAAAAGAAACTTGCAAGGGATATCAAAATCAGCACAAAACATTTTTACAATTATATTAGGAAAAAGAGGGTGGTCAGGACCAATGTGGACCACTTGAAAACTGAGAACAGTGAAAATAAGGAAATGGCGGACATGCTGAATAATTATTTTGAGTCAGTATTTACCGTAGAGGAAGAGGATAGCATGCCAGACATCCCAAGGAAACTAATATTGAATCAGGGATGGGGACTCACCAAAATTAATGTAAGAAAAATAACAGTAATGAAGAAAATATTGGCACTAAAGAGAGAGACAAATCTCCAGGGACAGATGGTTTCCATCCCAGGGTTTTAAAGGAAGTGAGAACATTGCAGATGCCCTAACTATAATCTTCCAAAGTTCTCTCAATTCAGGAACCATTCCTTTAGATTGGAAAATTGCACGTCACTCCATTATTTAAGAAAGATAAGAGAGAGAAACCAGGGAATTATAGACCCCTAGCCTAACATCTGTTGTTGGGAAATTACTAGAGTCTATAATTAAGGATAGAGCGACTGAACATCTTGAAAATTTTCAGCTAATCAGAGTGAGAGCCAGCATGGATTTATAAAGGGTAGGTCGTGCCTGACGAAACTAACTGAAATTTTTGAAGAGGTGACTGAAGTAGTGGACAGGGGAATGTCTATGGATGTTATTTATATGGACTTCCAGAAGGCATTCGATAAAGTTCCACATAAGAGACTGTTACCTAAAGTTGAACCTCATGGAATTAAAGGCAAATTATTGACCTGGTTAGGAAATTGGCTGAGTGACAGGAGACAGAGAGTAAGGTTAATGGGCAGGTACTCCAATTGGCAAGATTGCATAGGATTACAAGGGTATACGGCACAGAAACAGGTCATTCAGCCCAACTAGTCCATGCCGGCGTTTATGCTCCACTCGAGCCTCCTCCCGTCTTTCCTCATCTAACTCTATCAGCATCACCCTCTATTCCCTTCTCCCTCATATGCTTGTCTAGCCTCCCATTAAATGCATCCATACTATTTGCCTCAACCACTCCCTGTGTTCCCCATTCTCACAACCCTCTGGGTAAAGAAGTTTCTTCTGAATTTCCTATTTGATTTCTTCGTGGCTATCTTATATTGATGGCCTCTAGTTATGCTCTTCCTCACAAGTGGAAGCAATCTCTCTCTGCATCTACTCTATCAAAACCTTTCACAACTTTAAAGACCTCCATCAGGTCACCCCTCAGCCTTCTCTTCTCAAGAGAAGAGACCCAGCCTGTTCATCCTTTCCTGATATGCGTACCCTCGCATTTCTGGTATCATCTTTGTAAATGTTCTCTGCACCCTCTCCAGTGCCTCTATATCCTTTTTCTAATATGGCGACCAGAATTGTATGCAGTACTCCAAGTGTGGTCTAACCAAGGTTCGATACAGGTTTAGCATAACTTCACTACTTTTCAATTCTATCCCTCTGGAAATAAACCCTAGTGCTTGGTTTGCTTTTTTCATGGCCTTGTTAACCTGTGTCGCTACTTTTAGCAATTTGTGTATTTGTACTCCAAGATCCCTTTGATCCTCTACCCCACCCAGACTCGCACCCTCCAAGTAATAAGTGACCTCCCTATTCTTCCTACCAAAATGTAATACCTTACATTTATCTGTGTTGAGATTCATTTGCCAATTATATGCCCATTCTGCAAGTTTATTAATGTCCTCCTGTAATTTGCTGCAGTCCTCCTCAGTATTGACTATCCCCCCCAATTTGGTGTCATCCGCAAATTTAGAAATTGTGTTTTTGATTCCAAAGTCTAAATTGTTAATATAAATTGTGAACAACAGTGGTCCCAGCACTGATCCTTGTGGAACACCACTACCCAATCTGCCACTGTGAATAGCTACCCTTTACCCCTACTCTCTGCTTTCTGTCTTGAAGCCAGCTAGCTATCCATTCTGCTACTTGTCCCCTGACTCCGCATTCTCTGACCAAGATGTGACTAGTGGTGTCCCACAGAGATCAGTGTTGGGTCCTCAACTATTCACCCTATTTATTAACAACTTAGATGATGGGATAGAGAGCCACATATCCAAGTTTGCCGATGACACAAAGATAGGCAGCACTGTAAGCAGTGTAGATGAAAGCATAAAATTACGAAGGGAACGGTGGCAAGTGGATTTTAATGTAGGCAACTGTGAGGTCATCCACTTTGGACCTAAAAAGGATAGATCAGAGTACTTTCTAAATGGTGAAAAGCTAGAAACAGTGGAGGTCCAAAGAGACTTTGGGGTCCACGTACATAGTCCGTTAAAATGCCATGGACATGTACAGAAAATAATCAAAATGGCTAATGGAATGTTGGCCTTTATATCTAGAAAACTGGAATACAAGGGGGTAGAAGTTATGCTGCAGCTATACAAAACCCTAGTTGGATCACACCTGGAGTACTGTGCTCAGTTCTGGGCACCACACCTTAGGAAGGATATACTAGCCTTGGAGGGAGCACAGCGTAGATTTACCAGAATGATACCTGGACTCCAAGGGTTAAATTACAAGGAGAGATTACACAAACTAGGGTTGTATCACCTGGAATTTAGAAGGTTAGTGGGAGATTTGATCGAAGTTTTCAAGCTATTAAGGGGAACTGATAGGGTAGGTTGGATTGAAACTGTTTCCACTGGTCGGGGAGTCTAGGATGAGGGGCCATAGCCTAAAAGTTAGAGCCAGGCCTTTCAGGAGTGAAGTGAGGAAACACTTTTACATGCAAAGGGTGGTGGAAGTTTGGAACTCTCTTCCGCAAACGGTCAGGTATTAAGGGATATGGGGCAAAGGCGGGTATATGAGTTAGGTCACAGATCAGCCATGATCTCATTGAATGGTGGAGCAGGCTCGAGGGACTAAATGGCCTACTCCTGCTCCTATGTTCCTATGTCTAGAGGAGCTGTAAATGACAACAGCAGAATTATTACCGGCAGCTGCTGTCTGAAAAAATAGGAGCAGTGGTTATGATCTGAAATTGTTGAACTCAATGTTGAGTCTAAAGGCTGTAAAGTGCCTAATCAAAAGATGAGGTGCTCCTTCCTCGAGCTTCATTAGAACAGTGTAGGAGGCCGAGGTCAGAGTGGGAGTGGGGCGGAGAATAAAAGTATTTCAGATTTCCAGCATCCGCAGTATTTTGCTTTTTTAATTAATGGGATGTTATCTTCAGTGCTAAGATGACTAAACTCTGTTGTAAAAGATTGGTCACAAGGTTGTATATTCACATCTCTACAGTGGTATGAAGGTTTTTTTTGGTTACAAACATCCAACTCCTTAGCTTAGTATTCATACCCAAGCTACCTTAGAGCAAACAGGTAACACAGATGGCTAGAAAAGCTGGCAGGTGAGTAGAATATGCAAGAAAACTCGATCACACAGTTGGAAGCTACAGGATACTGCAAGGTCATATACAAGGTTGAAACATATAAGATTCTGAGGAGGATTGACAGGGTAAATGCTGAGAGATCGTTTCCCCTGGCTGGAGAGTCTGGAACTAGGGGGCATAGTCTCAGGATAAGGGGTCGGCCATTTAAGACTGAGATGAGGAGGAATTTCTTCACTCAGAGGGTTGTGAATCTTTGGAATTCTCACTATTGCTGCCCTGTTTGCCCTGCTGTGCAGAATATCCGATCATTTGCTGTTGGATTCAGTACACGTCAAAGCCAAACAGACTAGTGGATTGGATGAAGTTGCTCCACTCCTTGCTAGAACACATCCTCCAGAGCATGAGAAAGACGTCAAAAGACCTAGAGCTCAGGCACAAAATCATGACTAAAGCAGGACTGGAGGAGTCGCTCATGTTTAAGGCAGGAACATAAAGGAGTTGTTGCGGCTGCACCTCAACATCAATCCAGAATATTCGCACAATACCAGCGAGGAAGTTTTTGCACACCTCTTCTCCATCTTACAGAGCTTCAGTCGACAATGTCTTCAGGCACTTTGTCCCTTGTTCTCCGAAGTCTAAATGCAGTGTTACTCTTCACTTGCTGATCCAGGGTTACTAAGGCCAGAGGAAGCCTTCAGGGTTGCTCAGCACAAAATCTCAAGGCTGTTCCAGGAGATCAACCATCAACAAATTTGTTTCCTGGAGGAAACTTACCTTCATTACAGTTGCTGCCGCTCTGGATTTGAGATTGCAATTGCTGTGTGCTATGGCGTTGATCTAAATCTTCAAGGATGTTCCAAATTTAGCAGCGAAACTTGATGGTGTACATGGATACAAATTTCAAAAATGAAGTAGATACGTATATACAGTAGTTAAATTTTAGCTATTTTCATGTGTAAGATTTTATTCAGACCAGCAGATCAAGTAGAATATGGTATTAGGTTCCAGAACTAAATAGCAACCAGACTTGATGCACACTATAGGCAATCTATCAGAATGTAGAGTATATGTCAGTACATTTGATTTCCCAGAGCACTGTTTTAGACTTTATGCTATTATTAACAAGAAATTATTGGCATTTGCCTACTCTTTAATGGAATGATGCAATAGGGTCAAAGATACAAGAACAAAGATACAAGAGCAAAAGGCAGTACCAACAAGCAATGCAGTGTGTCTATCGTTTGTGCAGGAGGTGAAAACCAATTAGAAATCATTATCCAATCAAACTGTTTTCGGCATCATATAATGATCCATTTCTTAGCCCATCTTCCTTTCATGTCTTGTCGCTAAGAGTATAATTAGGTATACATCTGACATAAGGAAGAGCACTTGGCCATATTTCATTCAAGATCACTTACTAATAAACCAGGAATACAGCCACTATACCCTGGTCAGGCTAACGGCATGTCTACGTATTAAAAAAAGGGGGTCTTGGTTACGGAAACAACCCAAAGCATGATCTGCTGGATGTAAAAGCAGTGGAAGAAATGGGTTGCCTCATGTGTGGCTAGACATGGAAGAGAAGAGAGAGGAGAAGAGACAGCTTCAAGGAAAATACCACTTATGTTGTATTTTCAGTAAGGACATCACAACCAGCCTTTTAAAAAAAAGTTCTGAGTCAACAGGCATAATTAACTCACAGGTGTGTCCGTCTTTATTCAGAAAGAACAAGCATCTCCTTCTTCATTGCCATCATAATTATTGCTAATCTGAATTCATGGCCCATTTAAGTTCCATTTGATATTGTAACGTGGCAAAACAACTTATTGTTTTGTCATGTAAGTTGCACAAGAAATATTCTACCACAAACTAGGTTTCCACCCAAATTACTCCATTAAGACACACACACTATATTTAATGGTATTATTCCAAGTGTCTGCACTGTTCTAAAACAATGAATCCCTTCTGGAGCCCGACAGCACTTATTAGACATAAAATACAGGAGCCAACACAATCAGAGCTAAACCGGCTGACACAATACGCACTGCAGATTGGGGAGGACCAGGGGACACAAGTTTAAACGATGTAAGAGCAGGAATAGACTGGACGTGAGGTGGTTCTTCTTTTCCCAGAGAGTAGTGAGCCTCTGAAGTACATTGCCGACTGGGGTGGTGGGATCTGACTCTCTGTACTGCCTTCAAGAGGAAGCTGGACTGGTTCTTGACCGGGGCAGGGAATCATATCATATAGAAGGCAAGTGTCTTTCTAGATAACACCTGGCCCATGTGATCTCCTGAACTGGTTTCGATCGCCTGAGAGGGGGGGGGCGGTCGGAGAGGAATTTTCCAAAAGTATCTTTTCCCCTTATTGGCCCCGAGTTTTTTCTCTTGGGTTTTTGCCACTCCCCGGAGATTACATAGCTGGGGGAAGGAAGTGTTCAGTCACGATGCTCCGGCCATCAGAGTGTGGGGCAGGCTTGATGGACCAGATGGTCTTTTCCTGCCCATCATTTTCGTACGTTTGTATCTTCATACAAGATTTCACACATGCAGCTCAACTGAATACAATAGGTCAGCGCCCAAGTTTAGCAATGGAGTCCAAGTACTTTCAAACAGAGATGAAAAATTAAAGAGCTGCCATTTAAAGTTCAAAAGCAAGTTGTATGCTCTGTAAATGACTTGGGCTTCTTACCTGGGTATCTTTGTTAAAAAGAAACACTTTTGTCGTGAGTTCCAGTCTGCGTTTGCAGTTGACAAGACACTCTTTAAAACAGACCAATATCAATACCAGGAGTTCATTGAAAGGAGACCGCTTTCAAATTCCACAAAATGTTAAGACAGCTAAGGATGGGTTACAAAACCCTTTCAGCCTCATAAAACATTGATTACTTTCAGTAGCATTATCCCAAAGTTGTGAAAACCAATTTGAAAATTGTCAAATATTTGAAAGACATATACTGCTTCCAAAAGTGTAAGTATGGTATGAGTTTCCAAAAAAAGCATGATTCTCCGCATATTTTAACATTGTTTTTATTCTGCTATTTGACTTTAACTTCTGCTTTATCTTAAAGGTCTTGCTTTTCATCATCTTTATCTTAAAAATCTTGCTTATCATCATCTACTTTTCTCCACTTCCATTTGTCTGGTTTCTTCCTCTTTTTCAACTTTGTCCTCCAGTTATTTGCCAATCCTGTGCAAAATCCTTTAAAACACAATACACTCTGGCATCCAATGCAGTTCCAGTTTTGTCTGATCCCAATTTTGCTCGTAGGTGGAGCCAAACCACCAAGTTCTCTCCATGTCTGGATCCAACAGTCTGGACTGGTCTTCATTCTTGTCCCCCAGGAAGCAGCGTTCGGTAGTCATGGCCAACTATCTCATATTGTAAACGTTCAGACGATGGAGGTACTCGCCCATCTCTACTTTGGCGAGGTGCAACGATGCAGTTGGGGGGACGTAACGGGGCAGCTTTGCAGATGCCACGGGGAATTCCGCAGCAGTACCGATGCAAATAAACCGCATTTAACTAAGTTGAACGGATCGGAGACACAAGATGAACACACAGTCTGCCGCTGTCTTCAATCACTGCCTTGGACAGAGGCCGCCAAACGATACCAAACGCTCACTCACATCTTGGTACAGGACGGGAGACATTGAATTCCATGCAATTGCAACACGCAATGCAAGTTTTACAATCTGATATAAAACAACGCGCAAATCAAACTTCTTGGTGTCAATGCTTCAATTCGGGTTGCGAGTCTTGCAGTCAGTGTCTTCCAACTGATGGGACACTTTGCACCATTAGGTCGGGAGATAGTCTCCAGAGATCAACCCTTGTATCGTCACCCCTTTGAGCTTGACGATAACAATTATTCCTATAATAACAACGGATTTATTATCCCATGTCGCCCACAATGAACATAGTTGATGATCGGTCCTTTACCAACAGCCAATATCCAATCCCCATGGCAAGCTTCCAAGTAACACCACTAGCTACTGTGCTAGACAGTCGGTCATAACGGTTGCAGGAAACCACGGTGTGATTTTCCGACTCATGAAGGTTGTTACCGTCCGGTTGACCACCCACCTCTTAACCACATGCAAGCTCGACATAAACGTCTACACGTTTTACTTTCCATTGGTGCCTTGTCACATGGCGCGCCCGCGTTGTATATTTCCATTGCACATTTCGAGTAGCACATCCCCATTGTACATTTCCATTGCACATTTCAAGTAGCACATCCCCATTGTACATTTCCATTGTATATTTCAAGTAGCACATCCCCATTGCATATGTCAAGTAGCACATTCCCAATGCACATTTCCATTGCATATGTCAAGTAGCACAATCCCATTGCACATTCCCATTGCCTATGTCAAGTAACACATGTCCACTGCACATGTCCATTTCATATTTCCATTGCATATGTCAAGTAGCACATTTCCACTGCATGTCAAGTAGTACATTCCCATTGCATATGTCAAGTAGCACATTCCCATTGCATATGTCAAGTAGCACATTCCCATTGCATGTCAAGTAGCACATTCCCATTGCCTATGTCAAGTAGTACATTCCCATTGCCTATGTCAAGTAGTACATTCCCATTGCATGTCATGTAGCACATTCCCATTGCATGTCATGTAGCACATTCCCATTGCATATGTCAAGTAGCACATTCCCATTGCATGTCAAGTAGCACATTCCCATTGCATATGTCAAGTAGCACATTCCCATTGCATATGTCAAGTAGCACATTCCCATTGCATATGTCAAGTAGTACATTCCCATTGCATATGTCAAGTAGTACATTCCCATTGCCTATGTCAAGTAGTACATTCCCATTGCATATGTCAAGTAGCACATTCCCATTGCATATGTCAAGTAGCACATTCCCATTGCACAGTCCCATTGCATGTCAAGTAGCACATTCCCATTGCATATGTCAAGTAGCACATTCCCATTGCATATGTCAAGTAGCACATTCCCATTGCACATTCCCATTGCATATGTCAAGTAGCACATTCCCATTGCACATTCCCATTGCATATGTCAAGCAGCACATTCCCATTGCACATTCCCATTGCATATGTCAAGTAGCACATTCCCATTGCATATGTCAAGTAGCACATGTTCATTTCATATTTCCATTGGATATTTCCATTGAATATGTTAAGTAGCACATGTCCATTGCATATTTCAAGTAGCACATTTCCATTACATATTTCAATAGAGGCGGTCGCACCGCCTCCTCCCTCCCCTCTCCCACAATAACCCAGGCGGAGTTATTTCAACGATAGAAACGCTAATCGGCGGCCCACAGGATTGGTCATCCAGTTGGTATAAGTGGCTATTTTTAAGCACTCACTGCCACTCGTAAAATTACCCCAGGAAGTAATCATCAGGCAGTGCATTTCTGACGCGTGTTGCTCGTCTCCTACCAAAATATTGTATGATGATATTTTATATGCTAACTACATTCATACATGATCAAAGATTCCCCCCGCCAAAAAAAAATCAACCCGTCCATTTTCTACACATGCATCACCCAACACTGTAATAGGGAAACATATCATTTAACCTATGACTAATAGGCAGAGCACTGTCTTTTTTTTAACAGCACCTTCAGATCTGAGTGCCTGAAAATGCAACTGCGAAGAGCAAATTCATATTACTCTTCCAAGCAAGTGTATTAATTATAAAACTGTGGCGCAGACTTCTAGAGAGACCAGGAGCAAACACATCTCACGAGCTGCTAAATGGGCTTTACAACACACTTCAAAAAAAATGCGTGCATCAATAAAGTACAACCTGCCACCACATCGAGCCACCTCACGGCACGCTGTTAAAACCCCCGTGCATTCTTCCAGCCATCGTAATGCGTGGGGGGGGGGGGGGGGGGGAGGAGGACTTATATATTTGCAAATAAAGTAGATCTCACGGAGCTATAAAAAAAACTACAGAGAAAGAGAAAGCAATGCAAAATAAAGAGTGATAAGGAGATTGCAAACTCCATCCACTCAGCTTCCTGCACATTGATGCGAACAGAAAAGTCGTCGGCCGTCCTGTCATTAAATGAGTGCGTACACACTTCAGGATCTCCTGCAACACTCGTGCCCTCTGCTGCCTCGCCAACCTGGACTCTTTATTTACCCCCCGCCCCCCCCCCCCCCCCCTCGCCTCTCCAAGCGGTGGTCATCGTAGTGCTGCACCCCTCAGATGCAACCGCTAACTCCCTCTCTTTCTTTTTAAGGCCTATCATCTAGCAATGCATTTAAGCATTAAAAGAGAAAGCAAGCGACAGCGCTCTCATCCCACAGCTCCTCAATTTTTTTCCCTTCCCTGTGTGCAAGAGAGGGCGAGAGAGAGAAGGGGAAAAATTGCAAGCAAGCAAGCCTCGGAAGAGCTTCGGCTTACTTTCTAACGCTTCCCCCTCTAGTTGAGATTGGAGGGGGGGTGGTGTGATAAGCAAAAAAAATAAATAATATTTTTTTAAAAACCAGTACCTCGTACAGATCTCCTGAAGCCATGCCCGCTGATAGACGTGGTCGCTGCTTGCTTGCTTGCTGCTGCTGCTGCTGCTTCTGGTGGTGTTGCTGCTTGCTGCTGCTGTTGTTTTGGCGGCCGGGTTGCCCGAGTGCTCCTTTGCAGGCTGACACACAAACACACACACACAGACACACACATATACAGGGGGCTGGGTTAATGCGCAGAATCCGCCGCTGGCGTCTCTCTCTCTCTCTCTCTCACTGGATACACTGTAACAGGAGGAAGTAGCGAAACGCCCCGTCCAATCCAGCGCCTGAAACTAACGCGCCCGGACCCACGTGCGAGAAGTAGCGAAATAACAAGCGCTACATTTCCCCCAGCTATGACTTACCTGGCGCGTCCTCGTCCGTCCCCCCCCCCCCGCCCCACTTCCACCTGTTCACAGAATAAATGAATTAAAAAAATATATGTAGACATTTGTCACATTCTCAATGGTTCATTATCGCCAGCAAAGAAAGACTCACATTTATATAGCGCCTTTCACGACGTCCCAAAGCGCTTTACAGCCAATTAAGTTTTCTTTTGGAAGTTGCAATGTAGGAAACGCAGCAGCCAATTTGCACACAGCAAGCTCCCATGATAATGACCAGATATTCAGCGATGTCCATTGAGGGATAAATATTGGTCAGGACACCAGGGAGAATTCCTCTTCCCCTCACTCCCCACTTCTTCCAAATAGCACCAGGAGATCTTTTACGTCCACCTGAGAGGGCAGACGGGGCCTCGGTTTAACGTCTCATCCGAAAGATGGCACCTCCGACAGTGCAGCACTCCCTCAGTACCGCGCTGGAGTGCCAGCCTAGATTTTTGTGCTCAAGTCCCTGGAATGAACCCGCAACCTTCTGACTCAGAGGCGAGGGTGCTACCCACCGAGCCACAGCTGACTTGCTGTACCTGCATGTTACCTTTCTGTGATTCGTGTACAAAGACCCGCCCCAAATCCCTCCGAATATCAACATTTACTAGTCTCGCACCTTTTTAAAAATTCTGCTTTTCCAGTCTTCCTACCAAAGAATCGAACCACAGTAATTACAGCTTCAAAGTTCGAGTTGTTCTGTTTACAATTTTTAATTAAAAATATGCTTTGAATTAGTATTTTTTTTAAAGTGGGTTCCAAATAATTGCCCCCCACCCCCGTCGTGTTATGTATCGATGTTTGCCCAGCAACTGTGAAAAATACCAAGAATGTAGCTGATTTTATATATAATATATATGCATCTGTATTTGTGATATGACCATTCTCATATTGAGTTATCTGGACAAGGAATAGGTTATTGTGACTTGAAGGCGACAAACTAGGAGCAAAGGCTGGTTTACCTCAGCATGGTTTAACACTAGGGAGGCGAGGGATATGAGTGGAAATTCTGGGATGTCCTTGTTGGCACTGAAAAGCACGTGGTGTTAAAAATGCAACAGCTTTTTGACAACATGTTGAGATCGACGTGAATGGGGAGCTGCCCGGTATAAGTTTAATTTGACTAAGACTTTCTCTTAATTAAGACCCCTCCCAGAAATGCTACTTTGATCTCACGTGATCGATAACTTGCACTCATTTGGGTCAAACGTGTCGCGAATGTTGCACGCTTATTTGGCAATGCAATCGTACTGCTACGTTGTTGCTGCACACTGTAAGACGATCACTGTGCATGCACGGTAAATGGAAAACATGACTTGTCTATGAACCGACGAAATATGGTGAGTTGGCAGACAATTGCATAAATCTTAACGATGGTCATTGATCCTGAAACGTTCACTCTGTTTCTCTCTCCACAGATGCTGCCTGACCTGCTTGAGTGTTTTTCCAGCATTTGCTGTTTTGGTTTTAGGAATGAGCTAGTGGTGTAAACAGCTCAAGCTGTGCCTCTCAGGATTTCTGGAGTCATCAGTTCTTTGAGTTGTACACATGCTTTGCACACCTGTCACCTCTGGAGGGATACCCAGGGTCCTCTAGGGATGTTAGTGTCTCTCGTGAGTATTGTCTGACTGGTGGCCAGGTCCAGAAATTTCATAATGTGATTATCAGTCTCATTAAGCTTCATAGACTTGCTATCACTGTATAATTTCACACTCTGAGTGCTGCTATGTTTTGATCAGACTTCTCTATCCCACACACCTTGTGTTTCTCTCCTGATTTTTCCTGTACGTTTTCTTCCATATGCATAAGTATTGCCACAACGCTTTGGCATTGCAATCAGGTGGTCATGTGTGAATATGCACAAACTGCAGGGACATGTTGAAAAGCAACTAATATTGTGCCTACAAAGTGGGCCCCTTACAGCTGCTCATTCTGGAACCTCAGTTGCAGGAGGCTACAGTGTCAGGTTGGTGGTGGGAATGCATATTCTTTAAATTGAGAAACCTAGGTGAAGGGCCAAGGCAAGACAGCACAAATGTTGAAAGGAATAGGGGGAAAGTTAAGCAAATCAAAAAGTAGTGGTTAGATGACAATAACCTTGTGTTTTAAAGAAAGAAAGACTTGCATTTATATAGCGCCTTTCACAACCTCAGGACGTCCCAAAGCGTTTTACAGCCAATGAAATACATTTGAAATGTCATCACTGTTGTAATGTAGGAAACGTGGCAGCCAATTTGCTCAAAGCAAGCTCCCACAAACAGCAATGTGATTATGACCCGATAATCTGTTTTTTAGTGATGTTGGTTGAGGGATAAATATTGACCAGGACACTGGGGAGAACTCCCCTGCTCTTCTTCGAATAGTGTAATGGGATCTTTTAGCTTTGTAGATTGCAGGAAAGAATGAGTTTGTGTAGGAAATCATAGAAACTACAGAACAGAAGGAGGCCATTTAGCCCACAATGCCCGTGTCTGTGCCAATGTCAGCTCTTCAACTGGAACAATCTACACCATTTTCCTGCTCATTCTTGAGACGGTACGACGAGTCTTGCAGGTAGGTTGGTGTGTTTGGATTTTAGAAACAAGAGAGAAACGTTCAGAGGAGTAATTGCTACCGCAGCACGTTATACCATGTATAATTCTCACATAGCTCATGGGATGTTCATTCAGCATCTCCCACTAAGTAACGTAGAACCAGTCAGCTCCAACCCAGCCAGCTTGGTCAGCAAAGGAGGAAGCTCTTTCTGAAATGTTAGTGATGTGGATAGGGAATGAAGTACGCTTGGACAATACTGGACCCTGTTCTAGGCTTCAGACTCCAATCTCACAAAATTGTAATGTATTGAAGTGATAGGTTCCAAAATCTCTGATTTGTCCAATTTGAGATCTGGCTCCAGACATTGGTGCCAATAACCATTCATACTTAAGATTGTAAATTTACATAAATACTGTGGCTACAAGAGCAGGTCAGAGGCTGGGTATTCTGTGGCGAGTGTCTCACCTCCTGACTCCCCAAAGCCTTTCCACTATCTACAATGCACAAGTAAGAAGTGTGATGGAATACTCTCCACTTGCCTGGATGAGTGCAGTGCCAACAACACTCAAGAAGCTCGACACCATCCAGGACAAAGCAGCCCGCTTGATTGGCACCCCATCCACCACCTTAAACATTCACTCCCTCCACCAGCAGCGTACCGTGGCTACAGTGTGTACCATCTACAAGATGCACTGCAGGAATTCGCCAAGGCTTCTTCGGCAGCACCTTCCAAACCCTCGACCTCTTCCACCTAGAGGATCAAGGGCAGCAGGCGCATGGGAACACCACCACCTCCAAGTTCCCCTCCAAGTCACACACCATCCTGACTTAGAAGTTTATCGCCGTTCCTTCATCGTCACTGGGTCAAAATCCTGAAACTCCCTCCCTAACAGCACGGTGGGAGTACTTTCACTACACGGACAGCAGTGGTTCAAGAAGATGGCTCACCACCACCTTCTCAAGGGCAATTAGGGATGGGCAATAAAAACTGGCCTTGCCAACAATGCCCACATCCCATAAACGAATAAAAAAAATAGACAAACATTCATGAACGTTGGGGATAGTTGCTTCCCTTGTTTGCGTTGCAGCTACTGGCTCACTGAATAATTCTTAATGGAATAAATACTAAATGAGGCTGTCTCTATCTTTCAATGGATAAAGTGTTTTAATAGGACTCTGATATAGATTATGGGAGAGTTACACCTACATTCCAAACATGGCTTAGCGGTTGCCAATAGGAAAGAGTTGGAGTCAAATCTTTTGGACAGGTATTGCTGAAGGATAGGAAGGTCTTTTTGGTAGCTTCCCATATACTGGTGATTCAGGCTATATGTCAGATATTGACAGAAATCGATTATCTACCCAGAGGTATATCATTGTCCTGTTTGGCAATGGCGGACCACAATGTCTTTACTGTCTCTCCATTACAATTGCTAATTGTTTCACCCAGTTTGTTCACTCTTTAACTGGAGGTTGGATTTCTACTTATATTTAACATTGACCAACTTCCTTGAAAGCACTTAAAAAGCGCTAATTTGCAAATCTGACAACCCTTGGTCTGTAGCTATGTGACCTTTTTGGGTATTTCCAAAGGAATACCAAGTACAAGGCTAGGATTGTGTGCCAAGGCAAATTGGAAGAGTCTCAAGCATTATTTATTAGTTGTGTAGGAAAGCGTTTTTGAACTACAGTCTACCATGGAGCACGTGGCAATTCCAGGGTCATTTACAGCACAGCCCTTAGTGGTACACGTTCCAATTATAGTTGGAGTATCTCTCATGAATGCTCATACTTCTGTTGTAGAGGCCTTGGGCTCCAGTATACAAGAGGCAGGGGCAGGAGAGAGCTGTTCCGTTGGGACGGACTTCACTTGGCCAGTGCTGGGACTAGTGTCCTGGCGAATCGAATAACTAGGGCTGTGGAGAGGGCTTTAAACTAATTAGTGGGGGGGAGGTTTCAAGAGAGCAAAAAATAAAAATGACAACAGAGAGGGTCATAGACATAGGTAGCAGTAGGGGAATCACAAATCAGAGCGTGGCAGGAAGGGACAGAGTGTGTGGAGTAAAAGGTAAACTGGTAAAAAGTGAAAAAGCAGGAACTAAGTGCCACAAAGCATATTTGAAAGTTCTCTATCTGAATGCACGTAGCATTCGTAACAAAATAGACGAGTTAATGGCACAAATAACTACATATGGTTATGATATTGTGGCCATTACAAAAACATGGCTGCAGGGTGACAATGCCTGGGAATTAAACATACCAGGTTATTTAACGATCAGGAAGGACAGGCAGGAAGGAAGGGGAGGTGGGGTGGCTATGTTAATAAAGGAAGGAATCACTGTAATACAGAGTAATGATATTGGGTCAAAAAATCATGATAATGAAACAGTTTGGGTGGAGATAAGGAATAATAAGGGGAAAAAAACATTAGTGGGCGTAGTCTATAGGCCTCCGAACAGTTGCAACTCTATTGGACGGAGTATCAATCAGGAAATAGTTGAGGCATGTAATAAGGGAACATCTATAATTATGGGGGATTTTAACTATCATATTAATTGGACAAATCAAATGGGGCAGGGCTGCCTTGAGGATGAGTTCATTGAGTGTATTAGGGATGGGTTTCTTGAACAGTATGTAACTGAACCGACCAGGGGGCAAGCAACCTTAGATCTGGTCCTGTGTAACGAGACAGGATTAATTAAAAATGTCCTAGTAAAGGATCCCCTTGGAATGAGTGACCATAACATGGTTGAATTCCATATTCAATTAGAGAGTGAGAAGGTTGGATCTCAAACAAGCGTGCTAAGCTTGAATAAAGGAGACTATGAAGGTATGCGAGCGGAATTGAGTAGAGTGGATTGGGAAAATAGATTAAAGGGTAAGACGACACATGATCAGTGGTGTACATTCAAGGAGTTATTTTACAACTTCCAAAAAAAATATATTCCACTGAAAAGAAAAGGGTGTAAAAGAAAGGACAGTCATCCGTGGCTAAGTAAAGAAATTAAGGATAGTATTCGACTAAAAACAAGGGCATATAAGGTAGCGAAATCTAGTGGGAGGACAGAGGATTGGGAAAACTTTAAAAGGCAGCAAAAAATAACAAAAATATTGATTAAGAAAGGGAAGATAGATTATGAAAGTAAATTAGCAAAAAATATAAAAACAGATAGTAAGAGTTTTTATAGTTATATAAAAAGAAAAAGGGTGGCTAAAGTAAATGTTGGTCCCTTAGAGGATGAGACCGGGAAATTAATGGTGGGAAATATGGAGATGGCAAAAACACTGAATGAATATTTTGTATCAGTCTTTACAGTAGAGGACACTAAGAATATCCCAACACTGGACAAACAGGGGGCTATAGGGGGAGAGGAGCTAAACATGATCAAAATCACTAAGGAAGTGGTACTCGGTAAAATAATGGGACTCAAGGCGGATAAATCACCTGGACCTGATGGCTTACATCCTAGAGTCTTGAAGGAAGTGGCGGTAGGGATTGTAGATGCATTGGTAATAATTTTTCAAAACTCCCTGGATTCCGCTAAGGTCCCGGCAGACTGGAAAACTGCTAATGTAACACCCTTATTTAAAAAGGGCAGTAGACAGAAGGCTGGTAACTATAGACCGGTTAGCCTAACATCTGTGGTAGGTAAAATTTTGGAGTCCATTATTAAGGAAACAGTAACAGGACATTTGGATAATCATAATTTAATAGGACAAAGTCAGCATGGTTTTACGAAGGGGAAGTCATGTTTGACAAATTTGCTGGAGTTCTTTGAGGAAGTAACATATAGAGTGGATAAAGGGGAACCAGTGGACGTAGTGTATTTAGACTTCCAAAAGGCATTTGACAAGGTGCCACACAAAAGATTATTGCTTAAGGTAAAAAATCACGGGATTGGGGGTAATATTCTGGCATGGATAGAGGATTGGCTATCTAACAGAAAGCAAAGAGTTGGGATAAATGGTTCATTCTCAGACTGGCAATCAGTAACTAGTGGTGTTCCACAGGGGTCAGTGCTGGGTCCCCAACTCTTCACAATCTATATTAACGATTTGGAGGAAGGGACCAAGTGTAACATATCAAAATTTGCAGATGATACAAAGATGGGAGGGAAAGTAGTGAGTGAAGAGGACATAAAAAACCTGCAAGGGGACATAGACAGGCTAAGTAAGTGGGCAGAGATTTGGCAGATGGAATACAACACTGGAAAGTGTGAGGTGATGCACTTTGGCAGGAAAAATCCTAGAGCAATTTATTATCTTAATGGCAAGAAACTGGAGAGTACTGAAGTGCAAAGGGATCTGGGGGTCCTGGTGCACGAAACTCAAAAGGTTAGTATGCAGGTGCAGCAAGTGATTAAGAAGGCAAATGGAATGTTGGCTTTCATTGCTAGGGGGATAGAATATAAAAATAGGGAGGTATTGCTTCAGTTGTACAAGGTATTGGTGAGACCGCACCTGGAATACTGCATACAGTTTTGGTGTCCTTACTTAAGGAAAGACATCCTTGCTCTCGAGGCAGTGCAAAAAAGGTTCACTCGGTTAATCCCGGGGATGAGGGGGTGGTCATATGAGGAGAGGTTGGGTAGATTGGGACTCTACTCATTGGAGTTCAGAAGAATGAGAGGCGATCTTATTGAAACATATAAGATTGTGAAGGGGTTGGATCGGGTGGATGCGGGGAGGATGTTCCCGATGACGGGTGAGACGAGAACTAGGGGACATAGTCTTAGAATAAGGGGCTGCTCTTTCAAAACTGAGATGAGGAGGAACTACTTCACTCAGAGGGTGGTAGGTCCATGGAATATGCTGCCACAAAAAGCTGTAAGGCAGTCTTCTCTCCCTTCAGCGTGCTTGGGGATGGGATTGTGTCAGCTGTGGCTCAGTGGTAGCACTCTCTCTGAGTCAGAAGGTTGTGGGTTCAAGTCCCACTCCAGAGACTTGAGCACGTAATCCAGGCTGAAACTCCAATGCAGTGCTGAGGGACTGCTGCACTGTCAGAGATGCTGTCTTTATGGATGAGATGTTAAACCGAAGCCCCGTCTGCCTCTTCAGGTGGACGTAAAAGATCACTTGATTCTATTTTGATGAAGAGCAGGGGAGTTATCCCCAGTGTCCTGACCAATATATATTGCTCAACCAACATTACTAAAACAGATTATCTGGTCATTTATTTCATTGCTGTTTGTGGGACCGTAATGTGCACAAATTGGCTGCCTCGTTTCCTACATTACAACAGTAATTACACTTCAAAAGTATTTAATTGGTTGTAAAGACGTCCTGAGGTCATGAAAGATGCTGTATAAGTGCAAGCAGAACCTTGAGATATGTCCACAGATCCCTTTTTTCATGTCTGTTCCCTTTCAGTGGACATGGTGAGCTAGTGTCCAGCAGCAAGGCCATGCTGGAGTAGGCATTGATGAGGCTGCTGTCTTTCAAGGAGACACCACCATCCAGTCCTCCCTGATCATAGAATCATAGAACGATTACAGCACGGAAGAACGCCATTTGGCCCGTCGAGCCCATGCCGACGCTCAGCTAGTCCCACTCCCCTGCCCTTTCCCCGTAGCCCTGCAAATTTTTTTCCTTCAGATACTTATCCAACTCCCTTTTGAAAGATAAGATTGAGTCTGCCTCCACCATCCTTTCAGGCAGTGCATTCCAGATCTGAACCACTCGTTGCGCAAAAAAGTTTTTTCTTACGTCGCCTTTGGTTCTTTTGCCAATCACCTTAAATCTGTTTCCTCTGGTTCTCGACTCTTCTGCCAATGGGAACATTTTCTCTCTCTCTACTCTGTCCAGACCCTTCATGATTTTGAACACCTCCATCAAAACTCCTCTCAATCTTCTCTGCTCCAAGGAGAACAACCCCAGCTTCTCCAGTCTATCAATGTAACTGAAGTCCCTCATTCCTGGAATCATTCTCATAAATCTTTTCTGCACATTCACTAAGGCCTTCACATCCTTCCTAAAGTGTGGTGCCCAGAATTGGACACAATACTCCAGTTGGGGCCGAACCAGTGTTTTATACAGGTTCATCATAATTTCCACACTTTTGTATTCTATATCTCTATTTATGAAGGCCAGGATCCCGTAAGCCTTTTTAACTGCTTTCTCAACCTGCCCTGCCACCTTCAACGATTTGTGCAAATATACCCCCAGGTCTCTCTGTTCGTGCACCCACTTTAGGATTGTACCACTTAGTTTATATGTCCTCTCCTCATTCTTTCTACCAAAATGTATCACTTCACACCTTCAGCGTTTATATCATTCCTGAAGTCTATCACTCTCCTCCTCACTGTTCACTATACTTCCAAGTTTTGTGTCATCTGCAAATTTTGAAATTGTGCCCTGTGCACCCACGTCCAAGTCATTAATATATATCAAGAAAAGCAGTGGTCCTAGAACCGACCCCTGGGGAACACATTCCTCCAGTCCAAAAAATAACCGTTCACCACTACTCTCTGTTTCCTGTCACTTAGCCAATTTTGTATCCATGCTGCCACTGTCCCTTTTATTCCATGGGCTTCAACTTTGCTGGCGAGCCTATTATGTGGCACTTTGTTGAACGCCTTTTGGAAATCCATGTAGACTACGTCAACCTCATTACCCTCATCAACCCTCTCTGCTACCTCATCAAAGAACTCGATCAAGTTGGTTAAACACGATTTGCCTTTTACAAATCCATGCTGGCTTTCCTTAATTAATCCACAGCAATCCAAGTGACTGTTAATTTTGTCCCTGATTACTGTTTCTAAAAGCTTCCCCACTACCGAGGTTAAACTGACTGGCCTGTAGTTGCTGGGTTTATTTTTACACCCTTTGTTGAACAATGGTGTAACATTTGCAATTCTCCAGTCCTCTGGCACCACCCCCGTATCTATGGATGATTGAATATTATGGCCAGTACCTCCGCGATTTCCGCCCTCAATTCCCTCAGCATCCTAGGATGCATCCCATCTGCTCCTGGTGATTTATCTACTTTAAGTACAGCCAGCTTTTCTAATACCTCCTCTGAAGGGATAATTACCAGTCCTAGCCCCTTTAGGGCTACCCCGGATCAGGCGTATTCTTCAGACGTTCACTTTCAACTAAAGTTTGAGGTAGCCGAATCCTAAAGATGCTTAATTGGGTCTAAAGGTCTGGACTATCTCTCCCTAAAGGAAAGGAACAACCTGAAAATGTTACCGTCCTCCAGATAGCACTTTTAATAAGTTTAGCTAGACTGTAACATTCCGGATATTATGAGGGTCCAGAAAACTCCCCCAGAATTCTGCAACTCCTCACCAAAGAGTGTACAGAGATTGAGTTCGCGAGTTTGATACAGAAGTCTTATGTGAGACAATTCTAAAAATATATAGATTTATTAAAGAACCGACATGCAGTTTACAGTTGGTGAGTCAATCGCAACATTAATAGTTCCAAAAAGAGAAAGCTTACAATTCTATGATCAGAGAACCTTACTTTCAAATCTTAACTTCGCTACAGTTTTACAGTTCTTAAAGTTCTATTCAGGATATCGACCAAAATCAAATACCTTTGATCTCCGAGGTACAAAGAATTGGAGACTTACAGAGCCGCCTCTGAAGCCGAGAATCGCTTTGCCCGATTACAGCGAGTCTACTATCCCATTTGAGAGTTCAATATTTATACCCTTTTCCAGTGGTATTTCCTTTAAGGTTTTCTGCTGAGGTAAGCTAATTATCTCTAGTCATTTTTCTGCTGACCCTTACAATTCTTACAGTCACCTCAGCTGGTAGCATTACAGAATTATGTCTCTTCTCTAGGTGTTCTAAGTTTACCATAAAAAACGGTGTAACGGCAGGTGCGTTTTACTTGATGTCATTTTTACGAAGGCAGATGTTTCTTAATTTTATGTGCTTCTTTACGAAGTGTAAATTAGAACACCTTAACCAGGGTGAACCATTGTCTTGTTCTGAAAGATTCAGACTACCGGAGCCTTTAACCTTCTGTTTCAATAAGGTTATTGATTCAGTGTCAACAACTATCTTATCTCTACAGCCAGAATGCTTTCACAGCTTTTTCATAGTTAGGTTTCTAGATTTTCAGACCCAGCTTGTCATGTTTTAATAAGGCCAGAATTCTTTCCTAGAATGGTGTATTTTTCTGAATAGGTTATATGGCTTATTCCTTCACACCTCTTTATCAATTTTTATACTATCAAGTGTCTCCACTATCTCCTCCTTAACTATGTCATATAGATGTGCCAGAAAGTGGGCAGAACCAGTCACAGCAAAGGCAGACTTGGTTGAATCAAATGGCAGGGTAATCTCAGAAACCAGTACAAGGAGGTACCTGAATCCCAAGGAGCTCCCACTGAAATGGTGCAACCAGAGAGCACACTTATTCCTTCTACTGAGGAATCACTAAGAAGACCCAGGTTAGCAATTAGAAGTTGGACACAATACATATCACAGATCAGAAAGACACACACATCACTGGCACATGACACAAAGTAGATGTGTAAATTGTTTGCACTCTATGTGAATTTTACCCAGAGAGTTTCTTTCACTGACTGTGTAGAAGAAAGTAACAGCACAGCAAATGATGGGCACCAATGTTAGCGGAAGAACTGTTGCAGAAGGTATTCTCTCAGTGCTATTAGGAGAGCAGCTTGCTTAAAAGGGCTGTTCAGACACTTGGCTGCAATGCTCCTGATACAGCACCTGTGCACCCATCTTCTTGTTCCTCCAGTGTTTCTGCAGCGACAACCTTTTGGTCAGGGTCTTGCCTGCTCTGGCGTAGGATTGCGGATTGGCCCCCTCGTCCTCTATGGTAGGTCAATTTGTATTGCAAATTTGTGAAGCATTCAGCAGGCACTGATGTTCTTGGAGATCCTGGCACCCCCCCTGATTTGTGCGGGTATCTGAAACATTGCTTTGAGATGCCAGTGGTATGCTCTATAATGATCCTACTAGGTGCATGGGCCTCATTGTATCTGGGTTGTGCTCTGTCCCTAACTGGCACAATGGTGTCAGCTACCAGAGGCAAATGAGATGTCATTCATTCAGTCGCCTTTTACCAGGATGGCCTGAGGGCACTCCGCTTCTTCCTTGAATGGAAGCCTAACCAGTCCTGATCCACCACCAGCCTCCCTTGCCTGGCTGAACTTGTAATTACATTGAACAACTTCTCCTTTGACTCCACTCACTTCCTCCAAATTAGAGGTGTTGCTATGGGAACCCGTATGGGTCCTAGCTATGCCTGCCTTTTCGTGGGATACGTGGAACATCCTTTGTTCCAGTCCTACTCAGGTCCCCTCCCTCACCTCTTTTTCCAGACATTGATGACTGTATCAGTGCCGTTTCCTGCTCTCGCCCCGAACTGGAAAATTTCATCAACTTTGCTTCCAATTTTCACCCCTCCTTCACATGGTCCATCTCCGACTCTTCCCTTTCCTTCCTCGACTTCTCTGTCTCCATTTCTGGGGATATGCTGTCGACCATTATCTACTATAAGCCCACTGACTCCCACAGCTATCTTGATTACACTTCCTCCCACCCCGCTTCCTGTAAGGACTCTATTCCATTCTCCTATTTTCTCCATCTCCATTGCATCTGTTCTGACGATGCCACCTTCCATACCAGTGCTTTCAATATCTCTTCCTTTTTTTTCAACCGAGGATTCCCCTTCACCGTGGTTGACAGGGCCCTCAACCATCTCCTACACATCTATTCTCACCCTTTCCCCTCCCTCCCAGAACCATGATAGGATTCCCCTTGTCCTCACGTTCCACCCCACCAGCCTCCACATTCAATGGATTATATTCCGCCATTTCCGCCACCTCCAGCGTGTTGCCACCCCCAAACACATCTTCCCCTCCCCTTTCAGCATTCCGAAGGGGCCACTCCCTCCGTGACATTCTGGTCCACTCTTCAATCACCCCCAACACCCCCTCCCCTCCCCACGGCACCTTCCCATGCAAGCGCAGAAGATGCAACACCTGCCCTTTTACCTCCTCCCTTCCCACTGTCCAGGGCCCCAAACACTCCTTCCAGGTGAAACAGTGATTTACTTGTACTTCTTTCAACCTAGCATACTGTGTTCACTGCTCACGATGCAGTCTCCTCTACATTGGTGAGGAAAACGTAGACTGGTTGATCGCTATGCAGAACACCTCTGTTCAGTCTGCAAGTGGGACCATGAGCTTCCGGGGTTGCTTGTCATTTTAATTCTCCGCCCCACTCCCACTCTGGTTTCTCTGTCCTCGGCCTCCTGCACTGTTCTAATGAATCTTAACAGAAGCTCGAGGAACAGCGCCTCTTCTTTCGATTAAGCACTTTGCAGCCTTCCGGAGTTCAACAAGTTCAGATCATAACTACTGCTCCAATTTTTTTGGACACCAGGGGCTGGATTTTCAATAACCCGTGGAGTTGGGTTTGGAGGCGTGTGGGGGGTTAAAGTTGCAGATTCGGGGGTCCCGACCCCATCCCGCCTCCAACCCGCCTCCACGCAATTTTGATAAAATCGTGTGCGGTGTTCCCAACTCCGTCCCACCTCCAAGAGGCGGGAGAGGCCATTAAAGCCCTTAACAAGCCCTAAATTGGCTCTGTAATGCCAGTTTGAAATGTTTTAGCTAGTTTAACCCTTTTCTGACGTGAAGTACGCCTGATGTGAAACACACCAGTGAAACCTGGCGGGAGCACAAGTGGATAGCTGACTATCAGCTGCAGGTCCACTATTACAACGGAGATGTGATGAAGGTAGTAGTAGTATTAGGTCTGAAAGTTGCCTCTGATGCTGCTGCATTGAATGTCTTCAGAGACTGCCGGGGCCTTTGGAGGAACTGGATGGAAAAAAAATCAATATCTCTCTCTCTCTCTCTCTCTGAGATGCTGCTCATTTTGCATCCAGGTCCTCTCACAGCAAAGGCCAGGCAATCTCTGAGACCAAGCAGTCTCTGACCTGCAATGATGACATCATCAGAGGCGACTTTCAGACTGAAACCACTAATTGGTTCATGGGTTCCCACATGCTGGAACTCAATTGCCCAATTAAGTGAAAATTGCATCAATCTCCCACATCCAATTTCAGGCGGGTGGATAACACGAAATGCGGATGACACGACCCCAACCCGACCCCAAGACAAAATCCAGCCCTTGTTGGTAATGATTCGGCTGTTGTCATTTACAACTGCTCTAGACCCATCTTTTTTCCTTTACTTGTCCCATTACCACCCCTTTTTGCCTTGCACCATCATCCCTTTTGTCATTTAATCTCTCCTGCCATCCACCCTATCACAGACCTTCTTCCCTTTTGCTCTTTCCTCCCCTCTCCCCCGTTCCCTGCCTCTGTACATGCTTAAAACCTGTTACATCTCTAACTTTTTCCAGTTCTGATGAAAGGTCATCGACACCTGAAACATTAACTTTGTTTCTCTCTCCACATGTTTTTAATTAAGGAGGTGATCAAGAAAGCCAATGGAATGTTGGCTTTTATTGCTAGGGGGATAGAATATAAAAACAGGGAGGTATTGCTGCAGTTGTATAGGGTATTGGTGAGACCGCACCTGGAGTACTGCATACAGTTTTGGTGTCCATACTTAAGAAAAGACATACTTGCTCTCGAGGCAGTACAAAGAAGGTTCACTCGGTTAATTCCGGGGATGAGGGGGTGGACATACGAGGAGAGGTTGAGTAGATTGGGACTCTACTCATTGGAGTTCAGAAGAATGAGAGGCGATCTTATTGAAACATATAAGATTGTGAAGGGGCTTGATCGGGTGGACGCGGTGAGGATGTTCCCAATGATGGGTGAAACTAGAACTAGGGGACATAATCTTAGAATAAGGGGCTCCTCTTTCAAAACTGAGATGAGGAGAAACTTTTTCACTCAGAGGGTAGTGGGTCTGTGGAATTTGCTACCCCAGGAAGCTGTGGAAGCTACTTCATTAAATAAATTTAAAACAGAAATAGACCGTTTCCTAGAAGTAAAGGGAATCAGGGGTTACGGGGAGCGGGCTGGAAATTGGACATGAGTTTGAGTTCGGATCGGTCAAGGCCCTGTGGGTGGCGGAGCGGGCCCAGGGGCCGAGTGGCCTGGTCCTGCTCCTACTTCTTGTGTTCTTTAGAGTTGAGGTTGGATCAGATCAGCCATGATCTCATTGAATGGCGGAGCAGGCTCGAGGGGCCGATTGGTCTACTCCTGCTCCTATTTCTTATGTTCTTATATTAGGACAGGTGACCAAAAGCTTGGTCAAAGAGCTAGGTTTTAAGGAGTGTCTTCAAGGAGGAGAGTGAGGCGGAGAGTTTAAGGGAGGGATTTCCAGAGCTTAGGGCATGGTCGCCACTAGTGAACGATGAAAATCGGGGATGCGCAAGGGCCTCTTGAGCTCCATCACCAGTGAAACAGTTCTATCCTAAAATGGCAATTAGGATCCTATGTACGGCATGGACTCTGATTTGCATATTAAAAAGGCCCTAACGCCTGGCCAAGCAGGCACTTTGGCTGCCCAGAGGTAAGCCCCTCTGAAAGTAGCAGCAGGCCATTCCTCGCCGATAATGATAGCGTTCATCCATCACCCTGACCTACATTGACTTAGCCTTGTTTTCAAATCCCTCCATGGCCTCGCGCCCTCCCTATCTCTGTAACCTCCTCCAGCACTACAACCCTCCGCGATATCTGCACTTCTCTGATTCTAGACTCTCGGACATCCCCGATTTTCATCGCTCCATCAAGCGGACAAGTAGCAGACTGGATAGCTAACTGGCTTCAAGACAGAAAGCAGAGAGTAGGGGTAAAGGGTAGCTATTCACAGTGGTAGAAGGTGGGTAGTTCCACAAGGATCAGTGCTGGGACCACTGTTGTTCACAATTTATATTAACGATTTAGACTTTGGAATAAGAACGTAAGAACATAAGAAATAGGAGCAGGAGTAGGCCATTCGGCCCTTCGAGCCTGCTCCGCCATTCAGTGAGCTCATGGCTGATCTTCTGCCTCAATTCCATTCACCGGCCTTATCGCCTTATCCCTTGATGCCCTTACTAGTCAGAAATCTATCGACTTCTGTTTTGAATATACCCAATGACTGAGCCTCCACAACCCTCTGGGGTAGAGAATTCCAAATATTCACCACCCTCTGTGTGAAGAAATGTCTTCTCATCTCAGTCCTGAATGGCCTACCCTTTATCCTGAGGCTGTGGCCCCTGGTGCTAGACTCCCCAGCCAAGGGAAACATTCTCCCCGCATCCACCCTATCAAGCCCTGTCATAATTTTGTATGATTCAATGAGATCCCCTCTCATTCTTCTGAATTCAAGAGAATACAGGCCTAATTTACTCAATCTCTTCTCATACGACAGTCCCGCCATCCCAGGAATCAATCTCGTGAACCTTCGTTGCACTCCCTCTATGGCAAGTATATCCTTCCTTAGGTAAGGAGACCAAAATTGTACACAGTACTCCAGGTGTGGTCTCACCAAGGCCCTATATAATTGGAGTAAGACTTCTTTACTCCTGTACTGAAATCCTCTTGTAATGAAGGCCAGCATACCATTTGCCTTCCTAATGGCTTGCTGCACCTGCACATTCACTTTCAGTGACTCATGTGCAAGGACACCCAGGCCCCTTTGAGCATCTGCATTCCCCAATCTTTCAGCATTTAGGAAATACTCTGCCTATCTGTTTTTTCTACCAAAGTGGATAACTTCACATTTATCCACATTATAATCCATCTGCCATGTTCTCGCCCATTCACTGAGCCTGTCGAGATCCTCTTGAAGCCTCTTCACATCCTCTTCGCAACTAACACTGCCACCTAGCTTTGTGTCATCAGCAAATTTGGAAATGTTACATTTAGTCCCCTCATCCAAATCGTTGATATAGATTGTGAATAGCTGGGGCCCAAGCACCGATCCTTGCGGTACTCCACTAGTCACAGCCTGCCAACCTGAAAAAGACCAACCTTTTGTTCACCAACCTCTTGCGTGGGACCTTATCGAAGGCCTTCTGAAAATCCAAATACACCACATCTACCGGTTCCCCTTTGTCTACTCCACTAGTTACATCCTCAAAGAACTCCGATAGGTTTGTCAAACAGGACTTCCCTTTCATAAATCCATGTTGATTCTGCCCAATCTTACTATTAGTTTCTAAGTGCCCAGTTATTGCATCCTTTATAATAGATTCCAGCATTTTCCCAACTACTGATGTGAGGCTAACAGGTCTGTAGTTCCCCATTTTCTCCCTCCTTCCTTTCTTAAATCAAAAACACAATTTCTAAATTTGCGGATGACGCCAAATTGGGGGGGATAGTCAATACGGAGAAGGACTGCAACAAATTACAGGAAGACCTGAATAAACTTGCAGAATCAGCATATAATTGGCAAATGAAATTCAGCACAGATAAATGTGAAGTATTACATTTTGGTAGGAAGAATAGGGAGGTCACTTATTACTTGGAGTGTGCGAGTCTGGGTGGGGTAGAGGAGAAAAGGGATCTCGGAGTACAAATACACAAGGGCCTGTTTCTGTGCCATATATCCTATGTAATCATTGGCGGCTGTTTATTTCCAGAGGGATAGAATTGAAAAGCAGTGAAGGTATGCTAAACTTGTATTGAACCTTGGTTAGACCACACTTGGAGTACTGCGTACAATTCTGGTCGCCATATTATAAAAAGGATATAGAGGCACTGGAGAGATTTACAAGGATGATATCAGAAATGCGAGGGTACACCTATCAGGAAAGGATGAACAGGCTGGTTCTCTTTTCGCTTGAAAAAAGAGAAGGCTGAGGGGTGACCTAATGAAAGGTTTCGATAGAGTAGATACAGAGAGAGTGTTTCCACTTGTGGGGAAGAGCATAACTAGAGGCCATCAATATAAGATAGTCACCAAGAAATCAAATAGGGAATTCAGAAGAAGCTTCTTTACCCAGAGGGTGGTGAGAATGTGGAACTCGCTACCACAGGGAGTGGTTGCGGCAAATAGCATAGATGCATTTAAGGGGAGGCTGGATAAGCATTTGAGACAGAAGGCAATAGAGGGTTATGCTGACAGAATTAGATGAGGAATGACGGGAAGAGGCTCGAGTGGAGCATAAACGCCGGCATGGACTGGTTGGGCCGAATGGCCTGTTTCTGTGCCATATATCCTCTGTAATCATTGGCCGCTCTGCCTTCAGCTGCCTAGGCCCTAAGCTCTGGAATTCCCTCCCTTAATCTCTCCACCTCTCTACCTCTCTTTCCTCCTTTCAGACGCTCCTTAAAACCTATCTCTTTGACCAAGCTTTTGATCATCTGTCTTAATATCTCCTTCCGTGGCTTTGTTTGATAATGCTCCCGTGAAGCGCCTTGGGACGTTTTACTATGTTAAAGGCACTTTTTAAATGCAAGTTGTTGTTGTAAGTCTAAAAAGACATCTCAAGGCACTAAACTGTGAGAAACCCAATGCTGACCTGTCACTATCAACACTTTCAGTATTCTACAGAGCCTATACCCAACGTAGTAAATCGTCCCAAGGCACTTCACATGAGCAATTATCAAACAAAATTTTGACACCGAGCCACATAAGGAAAGTATTGGGGTGACTTTCGCTTTTATGGCTTGGGCTGCCTGCTCTGCACCCCACTCCATTCTCGCTTCCGCGGTAAAAGCAAAAATTCATCCCATTGTAACACGATGGAACAAGCTGCAGATTAAACCTGGGTCCAGCTCCTGAACCCAGAGCAATCCAGAAAAACAATGCTTACCAATCAACGGACTGGACAAATGTTAGACTTTTCTACGCTGGAGTCCGGCCTTTATGTCAGAGGAGAGACATGGCTGGACCGTTAGGCGTGTGCAAAAGTTGACAGTACCCAAGCAACCCAGCCAGGATTATGCCAGTTAGATAACAGCTGAAGCCGCATCTCAGCATTTTGTGTCAAAGCAAAAAAAAAATCTGCTTGGAATACTAGAGGCACCTCTTCTCCTGCTGAGGAACTCTTCCCCCCCACCCGCCCCCCCCCCCCCCCCCCCCCCCGCCAACACACAGCATCCCCACCTGAAAAGTCTAGGCAGAAGCTCAAATGCAGAATTTGCAACCACTTACTGAACCATACCAAGCATTTAACTGTTGGAATTTATTGGTCCTTTGGCAACCGAGTGGAATTGTCTGAAATTTTTTTTAATTTACTCCTCGCAACAGCCAAGATGAAATTCATGAGATTTTTTTGACTGCGTTAGAATTGCCTCCAGCTGCATCCTGTTGTCGTGCACTTCTGGTATAAAGTCTGATACCACCAAGAAAAGGAGACATTAGGACAGGTGACCAAAAAGCTTGGTCAAAGAGGTAGGTTTTAAGGAGCGTCTTGAAGGAGGGGAGAGAGGTAGAGAGGCGGAGAGGTTTAGGGAGGGAATTCCAGAGCTTAGGGCCTTGGCATCTGAAAGCACAGCCGCCAGTGGCGGAGCGATGAAAATTGGGGATGTGCATCCAGTCCGTTGCCACGATCGCCTTCTTCCACCTCAAGCTCATTGCCCACTTACACTTGTTCTTCATCCTCTGCTGGTGAAACCTTCACCCATATTTTATCACCACGAGTGCTGATTTTTCGAATGTCCTCCTCACCAACCTCCCCTTCTTCAGAAATTACAGCTAGTCTCGAAATCTGCAGCTTGAGTCCCCTCCTACCAAGCGTCTTGCCCTGTCTGATCCTTGCTATCTCCGCTGAAATCCCTGTTCCCCAGTGCATCAACTTCAACATCCTCTTCCTCATTTTCAAATCCCTCCATGACTTCCTTCCACCCTGTTCAGGAAATCTTCCCAGCCCAGATCCTTTAGTCGTCTGGCTACAGATTACTGCAAACCCCACCACTCCTTCCTCTCCACCATCAGTGGCTGATCCTTCAGCTATTATGCCTCGGCCTCTGCAACCTTTTTCTGAACCACTTCACTCACTTCAACATCTCTCTCATCTTCAGAAGCCTGCTAAAAATCTATCTCTTCAACCATGCCTTCAAATCCTCCCCTAAATTATTTAATAACTTGTGCAGCATCTATCTCTCCTCCCTATAAATGGCTCTGAGATGTTCTTTTCCATGAGGGGCACTACATAAACGCAAGTGGCTATTGTTGTTGCCACTTCAATATTGTTCTTTTGTGTTTTAAATTGTGCTCCCTGAATGCTCCTGTTGTGTGGAGCATATCGTGCAGAACTGCGGGGGCTATTTTACATCTATCAGGCACTGCTTCCATTTTGTTGCTGATTTTTCCTAAAACTACATACTGCAGTTTAACCTCTAACCATCTATTATTCAATGCATAATCTGCTATACTTTAGACTAAACTACTGGAGTGAAGAAGCCCCCATTGTTACGCCACATAGGATAGCACCATATTGAATGCACAACCTGAACAATTTACAATACCGCATCTTGCAATGCAAGTGGTGTAAAAAAATGAATTTGCCACCTAGTTAATCTTTATGGTCAAAAAACTTGTCCCAGTATCTTGCAATTCGTCTTGTGTCATAACGTTCTGCATATCTAGCACAAACCGACACACCTCAGTGTGACAATGAAGCCGTGAAAGCATTTGCTTGATAAGAGAAGGCAATAAAATCCTAAAGAAGCTGCGTCATTGACTTTGGGTGTTGGTGTGCATTTACATAGTGTGCACATAACATCGACAATTAAACCAAAATTTCAATGCAGAGCAAGTTCAATTACTGAAGGCAGTTTATAAAAAATTCTTTACAGGTAAATAAACCACATTTTGCATGTCTATGCTTAGAGGCCATGTTTGGTGTAATCACATCCATGATAGACTGCAGTTCTGTTAGATGGTGATATTTTACAATAGAACACCATTATTTTTTAATATTTGCAGTGAACCTATTATAAAATAATCTCCCCATAATTGGTGTACTATGGGATAGTTGAAGTAAAGGCAAATGCATTAATATATTATACAACGGCCCACAGGAAAAGTACAAAAGGCGGCAATTGCTGTTCTTCTCGAGTGTCTTTTAAAGTACATTAGCTAGTAATCTGAGAATTGTTTCAATGAAAAGGTACATTTTGCAAAAATAGCGCACATGTATCCATGGAAATGTGGACGCTTTGTTTTCAAAAGCAGTACCAACAATGCAGTCAATGGTGCAATAATTGTCTTACCATTTGTCAGCTCTCATTGGTATTAAGAACCAGAGGTGACATGAGGAAAAACTTTTTTTAGGCAACGAGTGGTTAGGATTTGGATGCTCTGCCTGATAGGGCAGTGGATATAGAGTCAATAGTCACCTTCTAAAGGGAATTGGATAAATACTTGAAGGAGAAAAAATTGCAGGGATATGGGGAAAGAGCGGGGGAGTGGGACTAACTGGATTGCTCTTCGAAAGAGCCGGCACAGACTCGACGGGCCGAATGGCCACCTTCTGTGCTGTACTATTCTATGATTTTATTAAGTAGTTCCTTTAGTGCTAAGCAATGAGCAAATGACCAACCACTGGCCTTAAGCCAAAACCAGGTCCGATCTCAGCCAATAAAATTGCTATCCAGTTCAAATGGCAATATGAAAGAAACCTTGACCCTACTCCAAGGTTTTATTTTACCACTGGGGAGAAAAATAAATCAGGGCCTGAAAAAAAACGCAGAGCCAACCCACAGCAAACCAGACCACATGGGTTAGATACGCCAGACATTGGGAGCAAAACTTGTGCTCAAACTTATAACTCATTCATCATGGATTGCAAATTCTTAAAACTGTTTATTTTTTTCATCTCTGAATTATATATACAAGGCGAATGTAGAAACATTTCAGTCGTAATTTCAATCTTAAATCATGTTAAAAAATGCAGTCACTTTTGGAATATAGCCCATGAATGACTAACATAGGGAGCAATCTCATGACTTGCTATGGGGCATTATAATAAATGTTTGAATGCTCCATCAAGTGTTTCCCTACAAACACATACGTGTATATGTATCTGACTTGGGACCCATAGCTCATATCATTACACTTGCGATGTTTTAGAAAACATAAACTTTTAAAATTAATTTTTTTGCATATGATATAAATAGTATCAGTCACACAGCTATGAGTAAATGTTCCCGTTCAGGAGGTTGACTATGAATCACTTGTGAGTTTTGCACTGCTGGAGATAACATACACTTTATTACATTTTGTTTTTGATTCAACGTAAAGATGCAAATATACACTGGCGATACCAGTGATATTTCACAAGAAATCTCCAATTTTATTTCACGTACATGGATAGTTTACAAGGGTTGATGGGAATATTTTAATAGTTTCCTGTGCAAAATATCACTACGCCACCTATCTGAGGCCTGAGAATTATGTGCACGTGAATTAAAAAGAAAGAGAAAGACTGGCATTTATATAGCGCCTTTCACGACCACAGGACGTCCCAAAGCGCTTTACAGCCAATTAAGTACTTTTTGATGCGTAGTCACTGTTGTAATGTAGGAAACGCGGTGGACAATTTGAGCACAGCAAGCTCCCACAAACAGCAAAGTGATAATGACCAGATAATCTGTTCTGTAGTGATGTTGATTGAGGGATAAATATTGGCCAGGACACCAGGGAGATCACCCCTGCTCTTCTTCGAAATAGTGCCATGGGATCTTTTACATCCACTTGAGAGAGCAGACATGGTTTAATGTTAAACCAAGATGTTAAACCAAGACATCTCAACCTTTGAAACTCAAGGGATTAGAAGCCAACTTTATGCAACCCTTCCTCATAGTATAACCCTTTAAGCCCTGGTATAATTCTGGTGAATCTGTGCTATACCCACTCCAAGGCCAATATATATTTCCTGAGGTGTGGTGCCCAGACTGAATGCAGTACTCCAGATGGGGTCTAACCAAGGCTCTGTACAACTGCAGCATAACTTCCTCCCCTTTGTATTCCAGCCCCCTCGAGATAAAGGCCAACATTACATTCACCTTTTTGATTGCTTTTTGTAGCTGTGATTTGTGTACATGGACACCTACGTCCTTTCTTCTAGTCTCTCACCATTATGAAAATATTCCGATTTGTCTTTCTTTGATCCAAAGTGGATTTAACTTGGTTTAACATCTCATCCAAAAGATGGCACCTCCGAGCGTGCACATGGAATAAAAAGCTAGTATCAGTAATGGTGACGATGAAACTATCGGATTGTTGTAAAAACCCATCTGGTTCACTGGAAACATAGAAACATAGAAGATAGGAGCACAAGTAGGCCATTCGGCCCCTCGAGCCTGCTCCGCCATTCGATGAGATCATGGCTGATCATCCAAACTCAGTACCCTGTACCTGCCTTCTCCCCATATCCCTTGATACATTTAGCTTTAAGAAATATACCTAACTCATTCTTGAATATATTTAATGACTTGGCCTCAACTACCTTCTGTGGTAGAGAATTCCACAGGTTCACCACTCTCTGGGTGAAGAAATTCTTCCTCATTTCTGTCCTAAATGGCTTACCCCTTATCCTAAGATTATGACCCCTGGTTCTGGACTCTCCGACCATCGGGAACATTCTTCCTGCATCAAGTTTGTCCAGACCTGTCAGAATTTCATATGTTTCGATGCGATCCCCTCTCATTCTTCTATACTCCAGCGAGTATAAGCCCAATCGACCCAATCTCTCCTCATATGTCAATCCTGCCATCCCAGGTATCAGCCTTGTGAATCTTCGCTGAACTCCCTCCATGGCAAGAACATCCTTCCTCAGATAAGGCGACCAAAACTGCACACAATACTCAAGGTGTGGTCTCACCAAGGCCCTGTACAACTGCAGCAGGACATCCCTGTTCCTGTACTCAAACCCTTTCGCTATGAAGGCCAACATACCATTTGCTTTCTTCACCGCCTGCTGCACCTGCATGCTTACCTTCAGCGACTGGTGCACAAGGACACCCAGGTCTCGTTGCACTTCCCCTTCTCCCAATCTATTGCCATTCAGATAATAGTCTGCCTTTCTGTTTTTGACACCAAAGTGAATAACCTCGCATTTATCCATGTTATATTGCATCTGCCACGCTTCTGCCCACTCACCCAACCTGTCCAAATCATCTTGGAGTTTCTCGGTATCCTCCTCGCAGCACACACACCCACCCAGCTTTGTGTCATCTGCAAACTTGGAGATATTACATTTAGTTCCCTTATCTAGATCATTAACGTATATTGTGAATAGCTGGGGTCCAAGGACCGATCCCTGCGGTACCCCACTAGTCACTGCTTGCCGCTCGGAAAAAGACCCATTAATTCCTACTCTTCGCTTTCTGTCCGCCAACCAGTTCTCTATCCAAGTCAATACCTTGCCCCCAATCCCATGTGCCTTAACTTTACACGCTAATCTCTTATGCGGGACCTTATCGAAAGCCTTTTGAAAGTCCAAATACACCACATCTACTGGTTCTCTCTTATCTATTTTCCCAGTTACATCCTCAAAAAATTCCAGTAGATTAGTCAAGCACGATTTACCTTTTGTAAATCCATGTTGACTTTGTCCGATCCTGTCACTGTTTTTCAAATGCTCAGCTATTACATCCTTTATAATGGACTCTAGCATTTTCCCCACTACCGATGTCAGGCTTACCGGTCTGTAATTCCCCGCTTTCTCTCTACCACCCTTTTTGAATAGTGGGGTAACATTAGCTACCTCCAATCCATGGGTACAGTTCCAGATTCCATCGAATGTTGGAAGATGACCAGCAATGCATCTACTATTTCTAGGGCCACTTCCTTAAGTACCCTAGGATGTAGATTATCAGGCCCTGGGGATTTATCGGCCTTCAATCCCGTCAATTTCCCTAACACCATTTCCCTGCAAATACTGATTTCTTTCAGTTCCTCCCTTTCATCAGACCGTATGTTCTCCAACATCTCAGGGAGGTTATTTGTGTCCTCCTTTGTGAAAACAGAACCAAAATATGCATTTAATTGGTCTGTCATTTCTTTGTTCCCCATTATAACTTCCCCCGCTTCTGACTGCAAGGGACCTACACTTGATTTCACTAATCTTTTTCTCTTCACATATCTATAAAAGCTCTTACAGTCAGTTTTTATGTTCCCAGCAAGCTTACTTTCATTTTCTATTTTCCCCTTCTTAATTAATCCCTTTGTCCTCCTTTGTTGAATCCTAAACTGCTCCGAATCCTCAGGGTTACCGCTTTTTCTGGCCAATTTATATGCCCTCTCCTTGGATCTTATGCTATCCCTAATTTCCCTTGTTAGCCACGGTTGAGTCACCCTTTTTGTTTTATTCTTATGCCACACTGGGATGAACAAATTCTGTAGTTCATCCATGCAGTCTTTGAATGTTTGCTATTGCCTATCCACCGTCAACCCTTTGAGTGACATTCCCCAATCAATCCTACCCAATTCGCGCCTCATACCATCGTAGTTTCCTTTATTTAAATTCAGGACCCTAGTCTCTGATTCAACTACTTCACTCTCCATCCTAATGAAGAATTCTATCATATTATGATCACACTGACCCAAGGGGCCTCGTACAACAAGATTGCTATTTAATCCTTTCTTGTTACATAATACCCAATCTAAGATGGCCTGATCTCTGGTTGGTTCCTCGACATATTGTTCCAGAAAACCATCCCGTAAACATTCTAGGAATTCCTCCTCCACAGTATTTTTACTAATTTGGTTAGCCCAATTTATATGTAAATTAAAGTCACCCATGTTGACTGCTGTGCCCTTACTGCATGCTTCTCTAATTTCCCTTTTAATGCCATCCCCAACCTCCATATTACTGTTTGGAGGTCTATATACCACTCCCACTAATGTTTTCTGCCCCTTGTTATTTCTCAGTTCTACCCATACAGATTCCGCATCATCAGAGCTAATATCCTTCCTTTCAATTGTGTTAATCCCCTCTTTAACCAGCAATGCTACCCCACCTCCCTTTCTTTTTTGCCTATCTTTCCTAAATATTGAATACCCCTGGATGTTGAGTTCCCAGCCTTGGCCACCCTGGAGCCATGTTTCTGTAATCCCAATCAAATCGTATTCATTTACCTCTATTTGCGCAGCTAATTCCTCCACCTTGTTCCGAATGCTCCTTGCATTAAGACACAAAGCCTTCAGGCTTGTTTTTTTAAACGCTTTCAGACCTATATGAATTATTATTTACTGTGACCATGTTTGATTTAAACCGTTGAGTTCTTTGCCTTCTACTTTTGTTTTTCTCCTTCCTGTCTTTTGCTTTTATCCTTATTTCCCTTTCCTCTGTCTCCTTGCTCAGGTTCCCAACCCCCTGCCACTTTAGTTTAAACCCTCCCCAACAGCACTAGCAAACACTCCCCCTAGGACATCAGTCCCGGCCCTGCCCAGGTGCAGACCGTCCCGTTTGTACTGGTCCCACCTCCCCCAGAACCGGTTCCAAAGTGCCAGGAATTTGAATCCCTCCCCCATGCACCATTCCTCTAGCCACGTATTCATTTGAAATATCCTCCTATTTCTACTCTGACTAGCTCGTGGCAGTGGTGTCAATCCTGAGATTACTACCTTTGAGGTCCTATTTTTTAATTTACCTCCTAACTCCCTATATTCTGCTTTTAGGACCTCATCCCGTTTTTTACCTATATCGTTGGTGCCTATGTGCACCACGACAACTGGCTGTTCACCCTCCCCCTCCAGAATGTTCTGCAGCCACTCTGAGACATCCTTGACCCTTGCACCAGGGAGGCAACACACCATCCTGGAGTCTCGTTTGCGGCCGCAGAAACGCCTATCTATTCCCCTTACAATTGAATCCCCTATCACTATAGCTCTTCCACACTTTTTCCTCCCAGCCTGTGCAGCAGGGCCACCCATGGTGCCAGGAAGTTGGCTGCTGCTGCCTTCCCCTGATAAGTCATCCCCCCCCAACAGTATCCAAAGTGGTATATCTGTTTGAGAGGGGGATGGCCACAGGAGACCCCTGCACTACCTGCCTGCACCTCTTACTCTGCCTGGTGGTCACCCGTTCACTTCCTGCCTGTACACCCTTTACCTGCGGTGTGACCAACTCTCTAAACGTGCTATCCACGACGTTCTCAGCGTCGCGAATGCTCCAATATGCATCCATCTGCTGCTCCAGCGCCGTAATGCTGTACATCAGTAGCTGCAGCTGGATACACTTCCCACACACATGGTCGTCAGGGACACAGGATGCATCCCTGATTTCCCACATATAGCAGGAGGAGCATATCACAGGGCGGAGCTCTCCTGCCATGACTTACCCTTTAATTAATTAATTAAAATCAAATTAAATGAATCCCACCAATTTCACTTCAATTAAATGATATACTCAAGGGCCCTTGTTTAACAGCAGTCCCCACTACACCACAGAGACTCTAGAAACTATAAACCACAGAATTTAAGTATGGAAAAAAGGAGAAAGAGAGAAATACTCACCAACCAATCACTTACCTGCTTTCTGGTGACGTCACATTTCGATTACTTTTTACTTCTGTCTCCCGCTCTGAGATTGGTAAACCTACCTGCTCCTCTGGCTCGCTTTATCCTCTGCCGCTGCCGCCGCTCCTCCTAGCTCCACACTGCCGCTGTTGTTTAGGCATGGTAATCTACCGTCCTTACCCGGTCTGGCCTATATGTGACTCCAGACCCACAACAATGTGGTTGACTCTTAACTGCCCTCTGAAATAGCCTAGCAAGCCACTCAGTTGTATTCAAAAAGGCGGCTCACCACCACCTTCTCGAGGGCAATTAGGGATGGGCAATAAATGCCCATGAATGAATTAAAAAAAAGCAGATCCTGAACAGATTACAGTCTGGTCATTATCACATTTATGGATTGCTGTTTATGGGACCTTTCCGTTGTTCAAATTGGCATTTCCTACATTACAACAGTGACTACACTTCAAAAAGTACTTCATTGGCTAGAAAGCGCTTTGAGACATCCTCAGGTCGTGAAAGGCGATATAGAAATGCAAGTTCTTTCTTCTTTCTTTCTGAATCCTCAGAAAATTCAGCTGTATATCACGCCTTCTAATCTGCACCAGACTGAGAATTCACCCTCACGACATGTCTTCAGGTTGAAAAGCTTTGTGTGTAACTTGTGACACTAAGGTGGTGGAGGAACCAACCAAACTTGTTCTTCTCCAGATGAACTTTTCTCTTGTTCTGTAATTTGTCAATGGGTTGGACCACTGGCATCAGCTGATTTGCTGCCCTTAGGCAGTCTCAAGAGGTCACAGCTGCTCCACTCCCTGATGTTTTCCTTACTGTTGTTGGTCCAGCCCCAGATCCTACTTGAAGCTGCTGTTGCACTTGGCAGCGCACTGCAAGTGGCAATTGTGTTTGCTGCATTAGGAATTTCCCCACATGGCACAGAGCCAGCTTCCAGAGCAAAGCAACTACATCACGTAGGGACTGGAGCCAAGACTGGCAGTGTTATTAAGTTTTGTGCCATTTCCTCCATGGTTTTTTGGTTGTCATTTTAGGTTTTCTGTAGTCTGCAGTAAAAATGGCTCTTGGACTGGCGGCTCCCTAATGAGCTCATCTCTTTATTTTACAACTAATCAACAGCTCAGATCAAAGCTCTGCAGTCCTGCCACATCCAGTCGTGAATGGTGGTGGACCATTAAACAACTAACGGGAGGAGGAGGCTCCATGAATATCCTCATCCTCAATGATGGCGGAGCCCAGCACGCGATTGCAAAAGACAAGGCTGAAGCGTTTGCAACCATCTTCAGCCAGAAGTGCCGAGTGGATGATCCATATCGGCCTCCTCCTGAGGTCCCCACCATCACAGAAGCTGGTCTTCAGCCAATTCGATTCACTCCACGTGATATTAAGAAACGGCTGAGCGCACTGGATACAGCAAAGGCTATGGGCCCCGACAACATCCCAGCTATCGTGCTGAAGACTTGTGCTCCAGAACTAGCCGCGCCTCTAGCCAAGCTGTTCCAGTACAGCTATAACACTGGCATCTATCCGACAATGCGGAAAACTGCCCATGTATGTCCTGTCCACAAAAAGCAGGACAAATCCAATCCGGCCAATTACCACCCCATCAGTCTACTCTCAATCATCAGCAAAGTGATGGTAGGTGTCAGTCGACAGTGCTATCAAGCGGCACTTACTCACCAATAACCTGCTCACTGATGCCCAGTTTGGGTTCCGCCACGACCACTCGGCTCCAGACCTCATTACAGCCTTGGTCCAAACATGGACAAAAGAGTTGAATTCCAGAGGTGAGGTGAGAGTGACTGCCCTTGACATCAAGGCAGCATTTGACCGAGTGTGGCAACAAGGAGCCCTAGTAAAACTGACGTCAATGGGAATCGGGGGGAAATCACTCCACTGGCTGGAGTCATACCTAGCACAAAGGAAGATGGTTCTGGTGATTGAAGGTCAATCATCACACTCCCAGGACATCACAACAGGAGTTCCTCAGGTCAGTGCCTAGGTCCAACCATCTTCAGCTGCTTCATCAATGACCTTCCCTCCATCATAAGGTCAGAAGTGAGGATGTTCGCTGATGATTGCAGTGTTCAGTACCATTCGCAACTTCTCAGGTAATGAAGCCCACATGAAGCAAGACCTGGATGAAATTCAGGCTTAGGCTGATAAGTGGCGTACCGTGGCTGCAGTGTGTACCATCTACAACATGCACTGCAGCAACTCGCCAAGGTTTCTTCGACAGCACCTCCGAAACCCGCGACCTCTACCACTTAGAAGGACAAAGGCAGCAGGCACATGGGAACTCCATCACCTACAAGTTCCACTCCAAGTTACACACCATCCTGACTGGGAAATACATCGCCGTTCCTTCATCATCCCTGGGTCAAAATCCAGGAACTCCCACTCTAACAGCACTAAACAACACGCGGACTGCAGCGGTTCAAGAAGGCGGCTCACCACCACCTTCTCAAGGGCAATTAAGGATGGGCAATAAATGCTGGCCTTGCCAGCTATGCCCACATCCCAAGAATGAATTAAAAAATGCTCCTCATTGAACCAGGGTTGGTCCCCTGGCTTTATGGTAATGGTAGAGTGAGGGATATACCGGGCCATGAGGTTACAGATTGTGGTGGAATACAATTTTGCTGCTGCTGATGGCCCACAGCACCTCATGGATGCCCAGTTTTGAGCTGCTAGATCTGTTCTGAATCTATCCCATTTAGCACGGTGGTAGTGCCACACAACAGGGTGTCCTCAGTGTGAAGACGGGACTTCGTCTCCACAAGGACAGTGCGGTGGTCACTACTACCAATGCTGTCATGGACAGATGCATCTGCGACAGGTAAATTGGTGAGGACAGGTTCAAATAGGTTTTTCCCTCGTGTTGGTTCTCTCACCACGTGCTGCAGGCCCAGTCTGGCAGCTTTGTCCTTCAGGACTCGACCAGCTTAGTCAGTAGTGGTGCTACCGAGCCACTCTTGGTGATGGACATTGAAGTCCCCCACCCATAGTACATTCCGTGCCCTTGCTACCCTCAGTGCTTCTTCAACTGATTCATCAGCTGAGGGAGGGCGGTAGGTGATAATCAGCAGGAGGTTTCCTTGCCCATGCTTGACCTGAAGCCATGAGACTTCATGGGGTCCGGAGTCAATGTTGAGGACTCCCAGGGCCACTCCCTCCCACCTGTATACAACTGTGCCGCCACCCCTGGTGTGTGTAAGGGTTTTGACCCGTGTGGCTCTGTGCTCAGCCTGGGTGCTAGTGCGAGGATTAGGCCTTGTTGCCTGTTCTGGTCTCCAGCCAGTCTGGGAGCACTAGACACCTGTGAGTGGTTCGACCCACTCGCCCTTACGGTTCTGACACTGGACTTAGATGCGAGAGCAATAATGGAGAGAAAACTCAGGTAGACCCGGTTGAATGGTACGAAATGGAAAATCTTTATTGCATATTATTCAAGATTACGAAATACATGTCATAAGCACAGATTAATGACAGTACAATCTTACACGCAGTTATGTAACTAATTTCAGGGAAACGAGGAACGAACGACACATCGTAAATGGGGGCACACATTACAGTTATCCTTAAAAAACTTAAACCCTCCCCTATCAATACCTGCTCTAAACTAGACTTGTAGGATCGAGACTCATGCTCACCACTCGTGATAACTCGGAGAATTCCGAAAACTCTGATCGGATGTTTTTCACCGCAGCACCTGATCACCCATGTGTTGGTCAGGGGTCTCTGTACCCCACTTGTTTACTCGTTTCTGCTCCGGCTAGCAGGCTGGACCGTCTGCTGTCATGAAGATCTGTGTTGTCCTCGGAGTTCCGACTCTACTCAAGAAAGAGTCTTCCTGTGCCCTCGCAGGGATGCGATAAAATTCGAAGAATAGTCTTCCTGGGCAAGGAAAAGTGTCTCTTCGACCTACAGGCGCGGTCGGGGCTTACTGACCGTGGCGATACGTATGGTCGTCTTCTTCTCTTCTCATCTCATCTCATCTCATCTCATCTCGGGCCTTCGGTTCCAACACCGTTTACCGACTTCTCGGGATGGTGTGCCCGTTCCAAGGCTTCACAGCCCAGTTCCACACAGATCTTCGCGGCAAGCCACGAGGCAGATCCTGGCGGATCGTAAAGTTCAACAGTCTTTAAAGCTGCAAGAGGCAGAGACATGAGGCAAGCGGCAAGGAGTCGAAAGGATAAGAGTCAGGAGGCAGGAACAAGACGGCGAGCGAACAAGAGTCGAGAGTCAAGAGAGAGATGGACGGTTGTAGCTTACAGTTATAGTGCAAAACTCTTCTTTTCCCGCCCAACCTTAATGTCTTTTCTTTTGTTAGGGTTTGGCGCTCAAATTTCTTGTATAGGGTGATCTCCGTTTTAATGGGTTTCGGGGATACTCGTAACTGTCTGAGTACCTGTTAATACTTTTCCAATGTGTAATCGGTCGGTATTCTCCCTGGAGGGGTTTTGGGGCTTCCAAATGTTTTCTGTAACTACCCGCTAACGGCTCTCTCATCGTAGAGTCGTGGGGATTTTGCATATTAATGTCTTTGGATGGGTTCTTGATCACTTGGTACAATAGCCCTTATTCGCACCTGGGAGACCGATTTCAGTATTTATGTGTATACTGCAAACCCATGATGTCTCGTGTATTATCTCAAATGTGCTGAGTCTTGATCGATCTCGCACAAATGTTTATTGGAACGCCATCTTGTCTGCTTATCGAAAGGTCTAGAATGTTCTGCCACGAGGCGTGGCGGCCATTTTACAGGCTGCTTGTGTCCACTTTGAAAACCTGACAGCATTCTGCTGAAATAAAGCTGTTTGAACGAAACTGTGTGTTTTCTCCTTATTTATAAAATCGCGATTATATTGCGAATTCTACATGTGTCTGTCCTGCCGGTGGGACAGGACATACCCAGGGATGGTGATGGAGGAGTCTGGGACATTGGCTGAAAGGAATGACTATGTCAGGCTGTTGCTTGACTAGTCTGTGGGACAGCGCTCTCAATTTTGGCCCCAGTCCCCAGATGTTAGTGAGGAGGACTTTGCAGGGTCGACTTGGCTGGCTGTGCCATTGTCGTGTCCTAAGCCAGTGCCTAGGTTGCTGCCGGGTGATCTGTCTGGTTTTATTCTTGTTATTGTTTTCTATTGTGGTTTTTGTACAACTGAGTGGCTTGCTCGGCTATCCATTACAGAGGGCAGTTAAGAGTAACCCACATTGCTGTGGGTCTGGAGTCACATATAGGCCAGACCGGGTAAGGATGGCAGATTTCCTTCCCTGAAGGACATTAGTGAACCAGATGGGTTTTTATGACAATCTGGTAGTTTCATGGTCACCATTACTGATACTAACATTTTATTCCAGATTTATTTAATGAATTGAACTTAACTTCCCCCAGCTGCCATGGTGGGATTGTGAACTCACAGTCTCCGGATCATCAGTCGAGGTCTCTGGATTACTGGTCCAGTAACATAACCACTCTGCTACCATTCACCGTGAAGATATAAACCTTAAATCTATAAAATAAAAGGCACAAGGGGTGTCTATCGAACCAGTAGAGTTGAAGAAAACATAGACTAGTGTGACTAGGCTGTTTGAAATGGTAGGGATATATGAAAAAACTTGGAGCTCCTCCGATGACCAGCGGCTAAAAGCACTATCTGGTATAGTATTGAATGATTCAGACCAGAAGGTCGCAGGCTTGATTCTCTTTACTGTGCTGAGTGAGCTGACACCAGCAAGAACAAATAGCGGGCTCCTTACGATTAGCCTCAGCATCTCTGAGCTACTAGCCCAGCAACATAACCACTGCGCCACCGTACCCGCCTTTCTACATTAAAAGTGCAATTTAAATGCCAGTTGTTGTTGTTATTGCCTTTGTTCTTCTTGTCATTAATAACTCAAGATCAGGATGCAATCAGCTTCATTCTGCAGCATCTTTGCTCTTTGCGTGTGCTAACTCGCACCAAGTCCTGCTCTCCCATCTCCCCTGTGCTCGCTGGCCTACATTGTCTCCCGGTTAAGCAACGCCTTGATTTTAAAATTTCTCATCTTTGTTTTCAAATCCCTCCATGGCCCCGCCCCTCCCTATCTCTCCAGCCAGCTCCTCCAGCCCTACAACACCCGCCCCCCCCCCCCACCCCACCCCGAGATCTCTGCGCTCCGCCAATTCTGGCCTCTTGAGCATTCCCGATTTTAATCCCTCCACCATTGGCGGCCGTGCCTTCAGCTGCTCAGGTCCTAAGCTCTGGAATTCCCTCCCTAAACCTCTCCGCCTCTCTACCTCTCTTTCGCTCCTTAAAACCTACCTCTTGCTCATCTGCCCTAATATCTCCTTATGTGGCTCGGTGTCAAATTTTGTTTGATAACACTCCTGTGCAGCGCCGTGGGACGTTTTACTATGTTAAAGGTGCCATATAAATACAAGTTGTTGTTGTTGTTGTTAGAAGTGGCAGCAGATTTTCTTCCAATGTGTCTTCTACACTATTGTAATTTTCTTTTCAGTGCAGTATTAAGTACTTGTTTGGTCTCATATGCAACCTGTTGTACATTACCTGCCGTCCCAACATTTTCTGTTGAATTCGCATGTTCCAGTTGTCGTTTGCTTTAGTTCATCAACGTCTTTTTCAGTCTGTGTTAAATGTACAGAGGCTACTGACTCCAAGTCACTTCATGTTGGCCATGTGTTCCCTTGATGGCTCGGTCAGCTTTTATCGATGACCTTGTTCTCTGTTAAACCCGGGGAGTGAGAAGTTCCTCTGTGCAGAGATGATGGGAAATGCCTTTAAAAAGGGGAGAGAGTAACTGTTCAAGTGGTTCATCGGAAAGTGATGTTCTAATTGGTCTGCTAAAGATGAATCAGCCCAAGTATTATTTTGCCTATAATTGCTTTAGATTAGAAACCTTAACAGTTATGAAATAAAGAGTGGCGTGAAATTAACTGGAACGCATCACTTTTACTGTAAAAATAAATTAGTTTTCTGGAAGTATGTTCCCAAACCTGTCACAAAATGCAGATTTTGTGGGTGCAATGGGGTGGGGGCAGCATGGAGAAACACTATATACAATTCTAGGTTCTCTGCGGATAGGAATTTACGAGGGGTCGTACCTGCTGCTTGAAATACTCACAGTTCTAAACTACTATTGTAGTATTTTTTTTACAATACACCCGAGTTAGGGGCTAAATTTAGCTGCAAGAGAGGGAAGATATGTAATTTCCCTTCCGAATTCATGAGCTAATTGTGCTGAAGCAGGTTGCAGGGAGAATATAAATGAGCATGATGCAGCACCAAAATGCAGAGGAAACATGATATATCGACTTTGTTTACTTTAAGGAAATACCAAAACAAGAAATGCCAAGAATGTGGAAGAGGAACTAACCTCAATAATGAACCTTGATTACTGGGCTGACAAACGGTGTCTTTGAACGAAAGAAAGACTTGCATTTATATAGCGCCTTTCACGACCACTGGACGTCCCAAAGCACTTTATAGCCAATGAAGTACTTTTGAAGTGTCGTCACTGTTGTAATGTAGGAAACACAGCAGCCAATTTGCACACAGCAAGCTCCCACAAACAGCAATGTGATAACGACCACATAATCTGCTTTTGTTATGTTGGTTGAGGGATAAATATTGGCCAGGGCACCGGCAATAACTCCCCTGCTCTTCTTCGAAATAGTGCCACGGGATCTTTTACGTCCACTTGTGAGAGCAGACGGGGCCTCGGTTTAACATCTCATCCGAAAGACGGCACCTCCGACAGTGCAGCACTCCCTCAGCACTGCACTGGAGTGTCAGCCTAGCCTTATGTGCTCAAGTCCCTAGAGTGGGACTTGAAACCCACAACCTTCTGAGTCAGAGGCGAGTGTGCTACCCACTGAGCCACGGCTGACACTTTGTGTGTGGCTCTGGTCAAAAGTTGAAGCTGGTTTAGAAACAGAATTTGCAGTGAGTGCAGTCTTGTTCGTAGCACTGGAGGTGACATCTGTTCTTACCCTCTGACTGTGTTTGGCACATTTTAACTTACCATTGGTGTTATTGCAAGCCTCAGGCAGCCCATATCATTGAAGTATATAAGCAAGGCAACTGCAGTTTTGCTTAAGGAAGCTGGTTGACGTATCTGTTTTCCCAAAACAATGGCAGGAGAGCTGAAACGCTCCAGGATTTCCAGGACTTCCCCAGTTTGGCATCAAATTTAATGGAGGAGGCGGGATGGGGGCGGGTCAGCTGGTTTCCGGGTTCCGGTCCCGCTCCCAGCTGCATCCGCTCTGCAGACATGATTTTCCCTTGATTGGCTTTGTTAAGCCCGCCCCTTACCGGCCAATTAACAGGAAGCGGGTCTTAAGATGTCATTTGATGACACGTCATCGGCCGGTTTCCTGAAAGGGACAACGTCCACATGGAGTTTGACAGATGTTTTGTCAGTGTTTGACAGCATTGAGGTGCTGCAAACACTGACAATCACTGCACCAAGGTGAACGCTTACACCCAGGCTCTCCAATGACTCCCTCCATATGCTTATGGAGGGCATCACAGCATGCAGGGAGATTCTCTTCCCTTCCAAGGGTGGAAGAGACCTCCTCAGGACACCAACTTACCTTGCACCTCCACCCAACCCTCTATCTACTTTATCACTTCCCCATCTCACTAGCCACCCCTCACACTCACCCTCATCCTACTGCAAGCATACCAACTAACAACACACAAGGGTAGGCACTTGAGAGGTTTAGCCAATGTCCATGTGAAGTTTCTGGTAATGTGTTGTCATACAGTGAAATCTCTTTTTCCAAAAGTGCCCCTTATTGGACAGATCTGAGCGCACCTTGAGAAGTGCCTTACTGAGTTCCAGTGATTGCTCAGTCATAACTTCACTCCTCCACCACCTCCCTCCCCCCCCCCCGCGCCACCTCCCTCTGCCCCCCCGTCACCCCCCGCCCCGCAATAGTGATGTGTGCTGAATGGTTTGGATATTTAAGGGATGCTTCACGGTGCTGGTGTGGGATGGTGTCAACCTGGCGCATCATGTGGCAGCCAGGGTTTACAGCGTCAAGTGAAGAAAATCTGGCCATGGTGATGCCATTGCTGGCCTCCGAGGCAGCAATGTTGTCAGGGGCTGATGCCCTGTGTCCAGTGCAGCATCAGGTGATGGCGGAGAAGGTTGGCGATGAGGTTGGTGATGTTGGTGTGCCTGGTGATGTTGGTGTTGGGGCTGATCGTGGAAGGATTCGGAGGACCAAGGTCTGATTGTTTCATTGGCTCCGATGTTGCTGCAATAGATGGTAGCTGCAGGTGAGATGACAGAAACAATCTGTCAATGGTGAGAGAGGTTCTCCCAATGAGGTGGCACTGGACGTCCAGTTGGCTCTAAACACTTGCAAGCTAAAGAAATCGCTTTATGTCTTACAAATGCAGTAACCAACAGTTTCTGAGCTCTGAAACTGAACAGCTGCAACATGGTATCCTTTATACCACTTCCGCAGCTGTCAGGTAATCAGATAAATCAAAGCAGACTCACCTCACGCCAGGGTGAGCTGGCGTGTTCCCCGAGCAGTGGCTAACCCATGGGGGAGCACGTAAAATTACAAGGTAGGCTCAAAATAGCATTAAATTGGCTGTGAACTAGCCATTTAATGATCTAAATTGTCTCCCCCGTCGCTTGGTGTCGGGTCAGTTCTGCGCAGACAGACCCGACACCTGAGAGACTCACGTGGAGGCGGATTGACAGTGGGTTTCTTACCCTCTGTCAATCTTTGCTATTTTGACAGCGGACCCGCCTCCAAACCTGCCCTCTGAGCGCCAGTAAAATCCAGCCCTAAGTGTCTCATCCCATTCTCTTGCAGTTAAAATACATTAACAGGGATACGCTGTACAAGAGCTTGGATAATACAATGTGTTAACTGTGGGTTGCATTGTGATTGTTTATGTCTCTATGTCAGCCGTGGCCCAGTGCTAGCACTCTTGCCTCTGAGTCAGAAAGGCCTGGATTCACACTGCACTCCAGGACACGAGAACATGATCTAGGCTGACATGTCAATGCAGTACTATGAGAGTGCTGCATTGTTGGAGGTGCGTCTTTTAGATGAACCAGTCAGCCAAAGTCTTGTCTGCCTTTTTAGGTGGGTGTAAAAAGAAGAAGAGTAGGGTAACTTTCGGTGCCCTGGCCAACAAGTATTCCTCAATCAACACCTCCAAAAACAGATTAACTGGTTAAATATGGCATTGCTATTTGTGGGACCTTGCTCTGCAAATTGACTGCCACTTCACGTACAAAACAACAGTGACTGCTGGAAAGCACTTTGGGACCTCCCAAGGACGTGAAAGACGTTATATAAAATCCATCGAATTACATCGAATCTACAGCTCAGAAACAGGCCATTCAGCCCAACTGGTCCAAGTCAGTGTTTATATTCCACACGAGCCTCCTTCCTCTCTAATTACCTCTTCCCACTCTCCCGCTGTGTCCCGCTATTCCCTTCTCCCTCATGTATGCATCAGGCCTCCTGTTAATAGTGTCCATCATATCTGCTTCAGGTGGCAGCGAGTTCCATATTCTTGCCGCTCTGTAAAGAAATTCTTCCTAAGTTCTTTACTTGACCCATTCGTGGCTCTCTTATAGTCATGCCCCCCTTGTTCTGAACTTAGCCACAAGTGGAAACAGTTTCTCCACATCGAAACTATCAAACCCCTTCATACTTTTATAGACCTCTATCTGGTCTCCTCGGTCTTCTCTTTTCCAGAGAAAAGAGCCCCAGCCTGCTCAATCTTTTCTGATTGTTGCATCCTCTCAATTCTGGCAACATCCTTGTCAATCTTTCTCCAGTGCTTCAATCTCCTTTTTGTAGTATGGAGACCACAGTACTCCAAGTGTGGCCTAACCGAGGTTCTATATAAATTTAACATTACTTCCCTGCTTTTGTATTCTATTCCTCTAGCAACGAACCCCAGGACATTGATTTCACTCTTTATGGCCTTGTCAACTTTTGTTGCTACTTTTAGCAATGCATGTATCTATATTCCCAGATCTCTTTGCTCCTCCGCCCCATTTAGTTTCTTACCATCTGAGGAATAAGTGGCCTCATTATTCCTCCTGCCAAAATGAACCACCTCACATTTTGCTATGTTAAGAAAGAAAGACTTGCATTTCTACAGCGCCTTTCACGACCACTGGACGTCCCAAAGCGCTTTACAGCCAATGAAGTACTTTTTGAAGTGTAGTCACTGTTGCAATGTGGGAACTGCGGCAGCCAAATTTGCGCACAGCAAACTCCCACAAACAGCAATATGATAATGGCCAGTTAATCTGGAGCAGAGAAGGTTGAGAGGAGATTTGATAGAGGTGTTCAAAATCACGAGGGGTCTAGATAGAGAGAAACTGTTCCCATTGGCGGAAGGGTCGTGAACCAGAGGACACAGATTAAAGGTGATTGGCAGAAGAACCAAAGGTGGCATGAGAAAAAGCTTTTTTACGCAGCGAGTGGTTAGGATCTGGAACGCACTCCTGAGAGGGTGGTGGAGGCAGATTCAATCGTGGTTTTCAAAAGCGAATTGGATAGGTATCTGAAGGAAAAAAATTGCAGGGCTACGGGGAAATGGCGGGGGAGTGGAACTAGCTGAAGTGCTCTTACAGGCAGCCGACACGGGCTCGGCTGGCTGAATGGCCTCCTTCTGTGCTGTAACCATTCTATGATTCTAATCTGTTTTTGTGATGTTGATTGAGGGATAAAATCTTGGCTAGGACACTGGGGATAACTCCCTTGCTCTTCTTTGGAATAGTGCCATGGGATCTTTTACGTCCACCCAAGAGAGCAGACGGGGCCTCGGTTTAACATCTCATCCGAGAGTCGGCACCTCTGACAGTGCAGCACTCCCTCAGCACTGCACTGGAGTGGCAGCCTAGATTTTTGTGCTCAAGTCTCTGGAGTGGGACTTAGAACCCACAACCTTCTGACTCAGAGGCGAGAGTGCTACCCACTGAGCCACGGCTGACACATTTCCTTTGCTATGGTAAGATTATTTCTTTCTTTCTCTGCTGTGTGTCTACATACGGTCTGTGGTCTTCTGTTTGTGTGCATAATGGTGTATTATCTTCCCAATGTGTGCACAATGCTCTATGCACCCCTGTTGTGCAACAGGAGTTTATCCAAATACAGAAGGTGCAAAAAAGAAATGGTGAAGCTAACACAAACATTCAATCGGATGCAGATTTGCCTTCAGTTTTCTTTTTTGAAGCTGTGGCTTTAGATTCAGCCTTCGGCCCAGTCAACCCCTGTTGTAACATCCAGTGCAAGGGAGCTGGGCTGCGGTCAGTTGGCATCAGGCACTCCTGGGAACTCGGCCCACCTCCTGTGGCCTTGAATGAGTTGCAGATCTGTCTCCAGCTTAGCGTTTCATATCCCCGCAGCGTTTTTTCCGACACTGCTCCAGAGTTGTCTTCACTTCAGAGGTGATATTTGACACATTTGTGACACATACCATATTTGTCTGTTCAATATTTTCATCTTGGTTCTGCAAATTTGGTGCCAGGAAATGATCCTTCTCTATTAGGAGACCTTTCTTTTGCTCAGCCTTTCTTTGGCTGCTGCAATGTTTCCTTTTTTGCATATGTCCACCCAGCAATACATATTTATATTCATACCCATTTATTTGCATTTCTTGATGCCATGACTTGTATTTTGATTCAGATTTGCATGGATTTTTTTTGGCAAGGGAAATGACTGTTTTGCATACACTTGCAAAGTGTGAACACTAACGCTTGACTTTCCCAAGTTGTTTCTACAGTCTAAAGGGGAAATTGGAATCAAAGTCTGCATTAAGTTCAAAATGCTTGGTAAGTGAATTGATGTCACAATAGGTCAATCCCTATTTGACTTGCTAATGAACTTCCTGTAGCCATTTTAACTGATAATGTTATAATAGATCCCATTGTTAGTCTGCAATCCAAAATAGCATTATTATTCTTGAACATTGAAAATCAGATGTCTCTGAAATTTGAATGTTATAATTTCCTGCTGTTACTGTAACACCGTTTTAAATTCCATTGTGGGTGAGTTCTGGCTTTTATTTGTCTCTAATATGTACAGATTTGCACACCAGCACGCAGAAAAAAAGAAAATCAAATGGACAATATTAGTAATGGCCTTATTTAAAAGTGCACTATTACAGACTCGACCATTCTTACAATTTGCTTTACTTCTGATATTTGTTAATTAATCATAGATCAGAAACAAAGAACTTTATAAGTAGATGTCTGTACATAGTTAAACTGAGGCCCCATCTGCCCTCTCAAGCGGGCGTAAAAGATCCCACGGCACTATTTCAAAGAAGAAGAGTTATCCCCCCGCACCCAGTGTCCTAGCCAATATTTATCCCCCAACCAACATCACTAAAACAGATTATCTGGTCATTATCTCATTGCTGTTTGTGGGACCTTGCTGTGCGCAAATGGGCTGCCGCGTTTCCCACATTACAACAGTGACTACACTTTAAAAGTACTTCATTGGCTGTAAAACGCTTTGGGACGTCCTGAGGTTGCGAAAGGTGCTGTATACATACAACTTATTTATTTCTTTAGTATCTTTTTGTTCTCATTTGTTCTCTTGCATTATGCTTTAGAACTGCTGGTTAGAAGCACCGTGGTGCAGGCATGTTGTGCCGATCTTCTCTCTAAATTAATATCATAAAGTTTTATCATAAATAGAGACAGTGTACTGTGAAAACACCTCCCATTTATGAATGTGAATGGGGACTTTTTTTACAAAATGATTGCCTCGAACCTAAAGTACAAAATGTAGCAACAAGGTACAGTTGAAAGATATCAGTAAATTCATAAATATCTACCTTTATGGCACTTATAGATCACAGGGCAATACTCTGCAACACACTTCCCCTTTATTGCTATCATACAATCACAGAGATTTCTGCACAGAAAGAGGCCTTCGGCCGATACTAGCTTCCCCACCAGAGCCACCTTTCCTCCATGCTCTTTAACATATTTTCTTTTCAAGTATCCATCTAATTCCTTCTTAAGTATCATGATTGGTACGTGGAATTCTGTTGTAGGAAGGAAGAAAGAAGACATACTCTGAGAATTTCCTCGGGGATTGCCCCGATCAGCTACCGTAACCTGATCTGGAGATCAGTGTAAACCCCCAGATAGATGCGTACACGGGGTTTCCATCGGTCTTCCATTGAAGTTACGATGGTTGAGCGCCAAGGAGATTCCAAGCGTAAGATTTTAGTAGATTCAAAGTTGGTCACTCCATCGTTGTTACTAATTTACATAATGACCTGGATATGCTTTCGCCTTGCACCATCATCTCCTTTTGTCATTCAACCTCTCCTGCCTTCCACCCTATCACAGACCTTCCCTTTTGTTCTCTCTCTCTCTCTCTCTCTGCTGCTGCTGCTGATTTTGCATCCAGGTCCACTCACAACAAAAGCCAGGCAATCTCTGAGACCAGGCAGCCTGCAATGATGACATCATCAGAGGCGACTTTCCCACTGAAACCACTAATTGGTTCATGGGTTCCCACATGCTGGAACTCAATTGCCCAATTAAGTGAAAATTGCATCATTCATCCACATTAATCTGAAGTCGGGGGGGACAACACGAAATGCGGATAACACGACCCCAACCCGACCCCAAGACAAAATCCAGCCCGTTAACTCTGTTTCTCTCCCCACAGATGCTGCCTGACCTGCTGAGTATTTCCAGCATTTTCTGTTGTTGTTTCAGATTTCCAGCACCCGCAGTATTTTTGCTTTTGGACATGCTTATACGTGGCAACAAATCTATAGAAATCAGTGGAAATAGAAATCGTGTATAGAAAGAGGTAAACCCAGATTATTACTTCAAACTAAAACAGAAGATTATGACCAAAGGACATAAATTTATATTATTGAAAAGTAAATGTGAAATAGATATTTGGAAGAATTCCTTCACTCGCATTGTTTTAAATAATCTGTGTATTGGGGTAGTGGAGTTAAAAACATTAGGGATGTTCAAAATGCAGCTGAACGCTATAATGGGAGTTTTAGGGTACAATAGGGATGGGATTCAGTGGGCCAAATGGTCCTTTTCTCACCCTTGACTTTACTTATATTCTTACTACTTCATTTTAAACAAGTTAATGACTGATTTAAAATCGCACATAAAGGAATCGTACCTGAATGCATTAGCCAGTCTACTACCAGAGAAATGATGCCCTTGGGAGTAATTAATTTTTATATCCACCCATTTCCTTTCCATGGTTCTTTAAGAGTACAATTTAAACCTCTTTCTCATAGCTTTCCTAATGTAGAAGGTTTTGCATCAGTGCTCCTGTTTAATATGTATTTCAAACAATTTTTGTTTTTTTGTCAAAAGTGTTATGCATTGAATGAAAACCTATCTGCCTCTTAAAAGGAATACGTAGTTTGATATTTTTAAATGGTACTTTAATCTGTAGAGATTTGACAAATTGAGATCCAGAAATCATGCATTGCTCTTTGCAATGGTTGAAAACTTACTTGAATGAATTGTTGAAATTCTTATATCACGTTCTGTTCATCCTTAAACCTACAAGGTTAATTTCCAGGACTGATTTGTGAAATGACAATCGGCAAGACAAGGGGACCTCAGCAAAGAAGGGAGAAATATTCTGCTTAGCGCATGTCAACACTAATGCAATTATTCACAAAATGGCTGCTTCAGACACTAGAGATAGATTAACTGCAGAGATTTATTGAACATTCGGAGATTATTACAAGCGAGCAATACGTCTATATACTCATAAGTGGGATACCCATCGGGGGCTAAGAGCTACTCCACTCCAAGGTAGTTCTCAGCCTTAAGTAATAAATTAGATGTGCATGACTCTGTCCATATTTATAGCTTTTACTAAAACACACCCACTTTGGTCACAGGACATGGTGTAACCCTAACACCATGTCTCTAACACTGACTTAAACCAGTTCTGTCTATTTCTGCAGTATGTCACATCACCTATTTTGACACGAAACTGCTAACTGCTGCGCCATTCTCCAGTTCTTCCAAGCCTATCTAGTCTCAGTACTTTTCCATGACACATCTTTTATAATCCTAACACTGCCAAACTACTCTAATACCTACAACTTCTCTTCTTGGCATTTTGCAAGCTTTACAGTTGGTCACGTATGCCAACTATCCCATGATACGCTTTACCTATGTCAAGTTGGCAATTTATAATATTTTACATTTCCATACAATGGACACAGCTCTGTTTTGTATTTTAGAGCATTGTTGGTCTTTTATTTAGCATTCAGGAATACACAAGTTTCAGTAATGAGCTTCCACAGTTGTGTTAGTATCATTTATTAAGTTCAACTAGGTAATCTTTTCTGCTCTTGTGTCTGGGTCCGTTGAACCACGTGGGCACAGCAAATACAGGAAAATCAGGTAGGAGGAGCACAAAACACGAACAAATTCCACCTGACTGCATTTATTGCCTATGCTTCATTACCCTAAAAATGGTGAGCCTTCTCCTTGAACTGCTGCGGACCTAGTGATGATGCTGCTCCAACAATGATATTAGATAGGGTATTCCAGGATACTGACCCAGCCGCAATGAAGGAATGGCAAGATATGGACAAGTCAGGATGGTGCGTGACTTGGAAGGAAACTTGGAAGTGATCATGTTCGCACAACGTTTCTGCTCTTGTCCTTATTGGTGGTAGAGATTGCAGGGAAGGGAGGTGCTGTCAAAGTAGCAAGCACAGGTAGGTAGCTCCTTCATTTTGGTTCCCTCATCACCTGGCAGTGAAGCCCTTCAGGGCTTGGCTAGCTCAGTCAGTGGTGGTAGTACACTGGTGGTAGTGGTGGACATTGAAGTCCCCCAACCCATAATACTTTTCATCCCACCAGGCTTCCTCCAAGTGATGTTCAACATGGAAGAGTACTGATTCATCAGTTGAGGATGGTGATCAGCTGGAGGTTTCTTTGGCCTTGTTTAACCTGAAGCCATGAGACTTTGTGGGGTCCAGACTCAATGTTGAGGACTCCCAGGGCCAACTGTATACCTCTGGTGGGACTGTCCTGGGATGTGGTGGAGGAGGGTTGGCTATTGACTGTTAGATTTGATTTGTGAGTATTACCATCTAGTCTCTGGGACAGCTCATCCCTACTTGGGCATCAGTCCCCAGATGTTGGTGAGGAGGACTTTACTGATACTAGGCTGAGATTTCCATCTGATTTTTTCCTTATCATTGAATGTTTACAACAGAATGGTTTGCTAGGCTACTTCGGAGGGCATTAAGAGTCAACAACATATTGTGGGACTGGACTGATGTAGGCCAGACTGGGGACAGACTCCCTTTTTTCAAGGACACTAGTGAATCAGTTGGGTTTTTATGGCAATCTGGCAACTTTCTTGGTCATGTTTTTGTCCTGGTGCCAGATTAATTGGATTCACTTTCACAATTTGCCGTGGTGGGACTTGAACTCATGACCACTATAGTACCATGATTTTAAAGGATTTTCTATCCATTAATTTACATTTCTGGAAAATTGGACAGGTTAAATTATAGGTTCCTCCACGCCTCCACCCCCCCCGCCCCCCACCCCCAATTTTCCTGTACCCAGGTGATCCAAAAGACCCAGGCGAAAGATCAAAAGATCTGCCCCAATATTCTAAAGTGTTGTTATATTTTCACAGGTCCCAAGTTGAGAAGATACAGCAAACTGCAACGCCTCAATATGCAGTCAGCCCTGTCTTAGCTTGACTGAATAGTCACAAACAGTAACAGATTATAAAATATTTTGGTTCTCGTTTGTGTGATTTAATTTTTCTTTAAATCTTACGTCTTACAGTTAATTTGATTCATCCTTCACTGTATAGCACAATAATTCTCAATACAAATGGTCAATCGCTTTACTCGTGAGAAGGTAAGTTAGATTTTTGCATGTACAATAGATGCTAATAATGGAGAAGCATTTACCCATTATTCTCTGGGGTTTTGAAGAATGAGAGGTCATCTCATTCAAACGTATAAAATTCTTAGAGGGTTTGATAGGGTAGATGATGAGAGGCTGTTTCCTCTGGCTGGAGAGTCTAGAACCAGGGGTCACAGTCTCAGGATAAGGGGTCAGCCATTTAGGACTGAGATGAGGAAATTTCTTCACTGAGAGGGTTGTGAATCTTTGGAATTCCCTACCCCAGAGGGCTGTGGATGCTCAGTTGTTGAGTATATTCAAGACTGAGATCGATAGATCAAGGATATGGGTATAGGGCGGGAAAGTGGAGTTGAGGTAGAAGATCAGTCATGATCTTATTGAATGGCTGAGCAGGCTCGAGGGGCCGTATGGCCTACTCCTGCTCCTATTTCTTATGTTCTTATGTCTGATGCATCAAAGATAGAGTGTAAATCCTGTGCAGATTCAGTAAAGGCAATACACTGCATTGTCTGTTCAAACCATGATGTTACTCAACCATGATCTATTTTTATTGAGCATTGCCGCAAGGAAGATCGACAAGAGCGTAGGTGCGATGACACAGCCTTGCTTGACCCCGGTCTGTACATGAATTGGGTCTGTGGTGGAACCGTTGGTCAGGATCACGGCTTGCATGTCACCATGAAGCAGGCGGAGGATGGTGACAAACTTTTGAGGGCAGCCGAATTTGAGGAGGACACTCCATAATCCCTCACGGTTGACATTGTCAAAGGCCTTTGTGAGGTCAAAGAAGGCCATGTACAGCGGTTGGTACTGTTCCCTGCATTTCTCTTGTAATTGGTGCGCGGTGAAGATCATGTCCATTGTGCCCCTTAGTGGGCGGAATCCGCATTGCGACTCTGGGAGGAGCTCTTCAGCCACTGGGAGAAGGCGATTGAGTCCAACACCGCCTTCAGTGTGCCAGTGCAGCTTTCGGTCGCCTGAGGAAGAGAGTGTTTGAAGACCAGGACCTCAAACCCGGCACCAAGCTCATGGTCTACAGAGAAGTAGTAATACACGCCCTCCTGTATGCCTCAGAGACATGAACCATGTACAGCAGGCACCTCAAAGCACTGGAGAGGTACCACCAATGCTGCCTCCACAAGATCCTGCAAATCCATTGGCAGGATAGGCGCACCAACATCAGTGTTCTCGCTCAGGCCAACATCCCCAGCATCGAAGCTTTGACCACACTCGATCAGCTCTGATGGACGGGTCACATCGTCCGCATGCCCGATACGAGACTCCCAAAACAAGCGCTCTACTCGGAGCTCCGACATGGCAAGAGAGCCCCAGGTGGGCAGAGGAAACGCTTCAAGGACACCCTCAAAGCCTCCTTGAAAAAGCGCAACATCCCCACCGACACCTGGGAATCCCTGGCCCAAGACCGCACAAAGTGGAGGAGAAGCATCCGGGAAGGCGCCGAACACCTCGAGTCTCTTCGCCGGGAGCAAGCGCAAGCCAAGCGCAAACAGCGGAAGGAGCGCATGTCAACCCAAGCGCCCCACCCACCCGCCCCTTCAACTACCGTCTGCCCCACCTGTGACAGAGACTGTAGGTCCCGCATTGAGTCAGTCACCTGAGAACTCATTTTTAATGTGGAAGCAAGTCATCCTCGGTTCCGAGGGACTGCCTAAGAAGAGAAGAAGATTTTTATTGAGTCTATTGCATTTTCTCTCTTTTTCTCATTATTCCCCATCTCTCCTGAAAGCATTGGCTTCTGCTGGGCTATAGTTCCATGGGTGCTAGTACCTCACCCAAGTGATTGGTATAACCACCTTGCACAAATTCCTTCGTAGGAATTATTACGGCCTTGGAAGCTACCTTAACAGTTGGTACAAACCATGAACTCTGGTCTTGATTAGATAGTATCATCTCTGATTTCCGAGACTCAGTCTGTTAACAAGAGATGAGGAGTAGAAATCTGTCGTGGATGGTAGCGTAAAACGGGCGGTATCGAATCTGCCGCCCCATACACATCCCGCCCGATATTCAGTTCCATTGACTCCAACAGAACGGAATATCGGTCGAGGCGTAAAAACAGGCGGTCGATGCAATGCCGCCTGTTTTTTTGCGCTACCGGCCAAGGCGAAGTTCTACCCCGCTGAATCCGCAGAGGACAGAGCTCCGTGGTCTGGAGGGACTTGGGTCAGTTTGGAAATGGAGCATGAGCGGCCTTTTGAGTAACGCTCTTCTGCTGTAAGACCAGCCCCGCAATACGAACGAACACTCGGCAGACTTTACTCCTGATATTTACAAAAACAAAAGTCACACGATTAGAGAAATCACATACTATTCCTTTGTTCAAAGACAGGTCCTGCCTCGTGGTGTGATATAAGACAGTGTGCCTGAGCAATCTTTGGCATATTTAACAGAATCACATGATGTTACTTTTGAAATATTTGACCCTCAGCAAGATAACTATTTCCACAAATAACACAGAGAAAATCTTTAACTAACAAATCTCTTAAAAAAAAATGGCTCTGCCTTTTCCTATTTAGTTTTGCCTTTGGGGTTTTATGGAGAACTGTATTGTGCTGCCTTAATTATATGTGTCAGATTATTCATTTCATCAGCCCTTGGTTCTTTCCTCGTGTAATGTGATAGCCAGCTACCCCTTATTAGCATATGCAATTATCAAATTATAGATAAATTCCAATGATGTTTTATCCAAATATTTTGAAGTGTTGGGGCAAAGAATGAGTTTAGCAGTCAAACGTTTTGCAGCTTTATCATATCCCGACACCTGGGCTGAGGGTACACGTCAACACCAACACTATCCGTACCACAGGCACAAAGACAACCATCGTAATCGTGACATAGTCAAAACCCTTGCATTCCGGTACCTAAAAACAAAGTATAAGAAAGAAAGCAAATGCTGGAAATCTGAAATAAAAACAGAAAATGCTGGAAATCTGAAATAAAAACAGAAAATGCTGGAAATCTGAAATAAAAACAGAAAATGCTGGAAATCCGCAGCAGCTCCATGAGCACCTATCGAAAGAAAAGACGAGGTAACGTTTCAGCTCCAACCTTTTGTCAGGGTGGGAGTTACTGTGTCTTTCCAGCATTTTCGGCTTTTGACTGTGAGACTAAGGGCAGACCCGATGCCCTCAGCTGTAAAACTTGCAAAAGCCTAACATGAATGAGAAAAACACTCGCTTCCTTACCAGATGCTGCATCATCAAAGCAGGAATAATCCGGGATATCTGATTGAAACTTTGAGATGTCATTGGCTTATTGTTTTAACACCTGGAATATTTAAAACCTGTATTCTCTTGAATTCAGAAGAATGAGAGGAGATCTCATTGAAGCATACAAAATTATTACAGGGCTTGAAAGGGTGGATGCTGGGAGAATGTTTCCCTTGGCTGGGGAGTCTAGAACCAGGGGCCACAGCCTCAGGATAAAGGGTAGGCCATTCAGGACTGAGATGAGAAGAAATTTCTTCACACAGAGTGTGGTGAATCTTTCGAATTCTCTACCCCAGAGGGCTGTGGAGGCTCAGTCATTGGGTATATTCAAAATAGAAGTCGATAGATTTCTGACTAGTAAGGGCATCAAGGGATATGGCGATAAGGCCGGTGAATGAAGTTGAGGCAGAAGATCAGCCATGATCTCATTGAATGGCGGAGCAGGCTCGAAGGGCCGAATGGCCTACTCCTGCTCCTATTTCTTATGTTCTTATGTTCTTAATACCCGCTAAACGCTTGGAAAAACTAATGACTTTTGTATAGTGTGTTTAATCTTTCCAGGGTGTTAGTTGACACAAGCCTGGCTTATAAACATTTGGTTACGTGGACCTTTTATCTTTTTAAAAAATGTATTTATTCACGGGATGTGGACATCGCTCGCAAGGCCAGCATTTATTGCCCATCCATAATTGCCCTTTATGTGGCTGGCCCAGTTAAGTTTCTGGTCAATGGTGACCCCCCCAGGTTGTTGATGATGGGGGATTCGACGATGGTAATGTCGTTGAATGTCAAGGGGAGGTGGTTAGACACTCTCTTGTTGGAGGTAGTCATTGTCTGGCACTTGTGTGGTGCGAATGTTACTTTCCACTTATCAGCCCAAGCCTGCATGTTGTCCAGATCTTGCTGCATGCAGGAACGGACGGCTTCATTTTCTGAGGAATTGCAAATGGAACTGAACACTGTGCAGTCATCAGTGAACAACCCCACTTCAGACCTTATGTTGGAGGAAGATCATTGATGAAGCAGCTGAAGATTGTTGGACCTTGGACACTGCTCTGATGAACTCCTGCAGCGATGTCCTGGGGCTGTGATGATAGACCTCCAACCACCACAACCATCTTCCTTTGTGCTAGGTATGACTCCAGCCAGTGGAGAGTCTTTCCCCTGATTTCCATTAACTTCAATTTTACTGTGCTCCTTGATGCCACACTCAGTCAAATGCTGCCTTAAGAACATAAGAACTTAAGAGATAGGAGCAGGAGTAGGCCATTCGGCCCTTCGAGCCTGCTCCACCATTCAATGAGATCATGGCTGATCTTCTGCCTCAATTCCATTCACCGGCCCTATCGCCATATCCCTTGATGCCCTTTCTAGTCAGAAATCTATCGACTTCTGTTTTGAATATACCCAATGACTGAGCCTCCACAGCCCTCTGGGGTAGAGAATTCCAAAGATTCACCACCCTCTGTGTGAATAAATGTCTTCTCATCTCAGTCCTGAATGGCCTACCCTTTATCCTGAGGCTGTGGCCCCTGGTTCTAGACTCCCCAGCCAAGGGACACATTCTCCCAGCATCCATCCTATCAAGCCCTGTAATAATTTTGTATGCTTCAATGAGATCCCCTCTCATTCTTCTGAATTCAAGAGAATACAGGCCTAGTTTACTCAATCTCTTCTCATACGACAGTCCCGCCATCCCTGGAATCAATCTCGTGAACCTTCGTTGCACTCCCTCTATGGTAAGTATATCCTTCCTTAGGTAGATTGTCTCACAGTAACTCTACCTGAGGAAGGGGCGACAGCTCCGAAAGCTTGTAATTTTAAATAAATCTGTTGGACTATAACCTGGTGTTGTGCGACTTCTCATTTTCTTCCTTAGGTAAGGAGACCAAAATTGTACACAGTACTCCAGGTGTGGTCTCACCAAGGCCCTATATAATTGGAGTAAGACTTCTTTACTCCTGTACTTAAATCCTCTTGTAATGAAGGCCAAGGGCAGTCACTCTCACCTCACCTCTGGAATTCAGCTCTTTTGTCCATGTTTGGACCAAGGCTATAATGAGGTCTGGAGCCGAGTGTTCCTGGTTGAACCCAACTGATCATCAGTGAGCAGGCTATTGGTGAGTAAGTGCCACTTGATAGCACTGTCGATGACATCTTCCATCACTTTGCTGATGATTGAGAGTAGACTGATGGGGTGGTAATTGGCCGGGTTGGATTTGTCCTGCTTTTTGTGGACAGGACATACCTGGGCAGTTTTACGCATTGTCATTTGATGCCAGTGTTATAGCTGTACTGGAACAGCTTAGCTAGAGGTGCGGCTAGTTCTGGAGCACAAGTCTTCAGCACGATAGCTGGGATGTTTTCGGGGCCCATAGCCTTTGCTGTATCCAGTGCGCTCAGCCGTTTCTTGATATTATGTGGAGTGAATCGAATTGGATGAAGACTGGCTTCTGTGATGATGGGGACCTCAGGGGGAGGCCGAGATGGATCATCCACTCGGCACTTCTGGCTGAAGATGGTGCCAAACGCTTCAGCCTTGTCTTTTGCATTCGTGTGCTGGGCTCCGCCATCATTGAGGATGGGGATATTCATGGAGCTTCCTCCTCCTGTTAGTTGTTTAATAGTCCACCACCATTCATGACTGGATGTGGCAGGACTGCAGAGCTTTGATCTGATCTGTTGGTTGTGGGATCGCTTAGCTCTGTCTCTCGCATGCTTCTTCCGTTGTTTAGCATGCATGTAGTCCTATGTTGTAGCTTCCCCAAGTTGGCACCTTATTTTTAGGTACGCCTGATGCTGCTCCTGTGCACTCCTTATTGAACCAGGATTGGTCCCCTGGCTTGATGGTAATGGTAGAGTGAGGGATATGCTGGGCCATTAGGTTACAGATTGTGGTGGAGTACAATTCTGCTGCTGCTGATGGCCCACAGCACCCCATGGATGCCCAGTTTTGAGCTGCTAGATCTGTTCTGAATCTATCCCATTTAGCACGGTGGTAGTGCCACACAACACGATGGAGGGTGTCCTCAGTGTGAAGACGAGACTTCGTCTCCACAAGGACTGTGCGGTGGTCACTGCTGCCAATGCTGTCATGGACAGATGCATCTGCGACAGGTTGATTGGTGAGGACAAGTTCAAGTAGGTTTTGCCCTCATGTTGGTTCTCTCACCACCTGCTGCAGGCCCAGTCTGGCAGCTACGTCCTTCAGGACTCAGGCCAGCAGTGGTACTACCGAGCCACTCTTGGTGATGGACATTGAAGTCCCCCACCCAGAGTATATTCCGTACCCTTAGTGCTTCTTCCAAGTGGTATTCAACATGAAGGAGTACTGATTCATCATCTGAGGGAGGGCGGTAGGTGGTAATCAGCAGGAGATTTCCTTGCCCATGCCATGAGACTTTATGGGGTCCGGAATCAATGTTGAGGACTCCCAGGGCCACTCCCTCCCGACTGAATATCATTGTGTCGCCCCCTCTGGTGGGTCTGTCCTGCCTGGTGGGACAGGACATACTCAGGGATGGTGCTGGAGGAGTCTGGGACATTGGCAGAAATTCTGTGAGTATGATTATGTCAGGCTGTTGCTTGACTAGTCTGTGGGCCAGCTCTCCCAATTTTGGCACAACTCCCCAGATGTTAGTGCGGAGGACTTTGCAGGGTTGACTGGGCTGGGTGTGCCGTTGACGTGTCTGAAGCCGGTGCCGAGTGGTCCATCCGGTTTTATTCTTATTATGGTTTCTTGTAGCGGTTTGGTACAGCTGAGGGTAGATGCATTTCAGAGGGCAGTTAATAGTTAACCACATTGCTGTGGGTCTGGACTCACATATAGGCCAGGCCGGGTAAGGACGGCAGATTTCCTTCCCTAAAGAACATTAGTGAACCAGATGGGTTTTTACGACAATCTGTGAAGTTTCCAAAATTTGCAGATCCCCAAAACCTAAGGAAAAAGGACTTTGGAACTACCCCAGTGTGATAAAAATGCATTTGGGCCTAACATAAGGAATTTAAGACCAAAACCAAGCTTTGGCATTTTAAAAGGACATGTCTGGACATGTAAGGGAGAAAAGGCTGCACAGGACGTGGGATCAACCTCTGTAAATAGCAGTTTTGGGTATTGCATTGTCTGGGAATCGGGATGACCTCACTCAAGCCCCAGCAAACATTAACATTTGGACAATAGGCCCTGGGAGAAGGCAGCCCCACCCAAAACACAGGCCTCATTAAAACCTATCGCAGACCCATCAAAACCAGGCATAATTCAAATAATTCAAGACACCTTTTGAATATCCCCAGGCCCAAACAGGATGCCAGAAGCCTGTAAACAATAAAACATCTAGTACAGCCATTGGGAGACATCGGAAGCCATCAGGACAATTTAACACCAAGTTAAACCCATCAAAACTCAACAAGCTCGCAAAACCAAGACAATGGAATGAACAGGCCTCAACTGAAACCTAAATCACTTCAACACGAAACCGATTTAGTAAGGGGTTTTGATGCGAAAAAGACAAAGGGTCCCAACAGTATAATTGAGGGCCCAATCCCCCAAGAAGCTCTCTCTCAGCTTTGTTCCAGGGGCAGCAAGTTCCAGCAAGACACAGACGGGTCTACCAGCCACACGACACGAGCAGGAGGAGGAGAGAAGCAGCAAGTTCCAGCAAGACACTCGACGACCAGACCACCATCGCAGATTTCACAGACCGGTACCACGTGGGGACGGCAGGCCCCAAAGGACAAAAGGAGAGTACCTCAAAATTGCAATCAACTTACCTGGCTGGATTTCGCACTGTCAAAACCCCTGTTTGGTGAGCATTATCCCTGATCTCCTGAAATGGAAACCTAGCTAGATAGTGGCATTTTTGGGAGGATAAGGGTTTTTGTATATTGTCATTCTCCCTCACCTGTACCGTGTGTTCCCCAACCTGTTTAAGTGTTAAGTGTGTTTTAAGTTTGTTACCTTTTTCTTTTAATAAAAGTCAAAATTCTTTCATCGGAACCTGTTGTCTACTGCATCTTTGTTCACAACCCCTAAATAAGTCCAAGGTCTGAACCAGGGGCGTGGGAGCGATTCGAACCGCTCACTGAGTCAGAGGTGAGGCTGACCCCTACCACACCACCCCCTACAAATCCGATAGTTTCATGGTCACCATTACCTATACTAGATTTTTATTCCAGATTTATTTAATTAACTGAATTTAAATTCCACAACTGCCCTGGTGGGATTTAGAACTCACATCTCTGGCTTATTAGTCAAGGCCTCTGGATTATTAGCCCAGTAACATTACCACTATGCTACCGTTCCCGATGGGACATTCACTACAGGCCTGGATGAACACTGCTGCAGCAACACTCAAGAAGCTCGATACCATCCAGGATGGAGCAGTTCGCTTGATTGACACCTCTGTCACTAGACACAATGCACGCCCTCCATCACCAGCACACGGTGGCTGCAGTGTATACAATCTATCAGATGCACTACAGCTAACTCACCAAGGCTGCTTTGACAGCACCTCCCCTCTGACCTGTACCACTGAACAGGACAAGAGCAGCAATGTTGTGGGGACGTCATCACCTCCCAGTTCCTCCTCAAGTCACACACCATCCTGACTTGGACATGTATCGCTGTTCCTTCATCCTCACTGGATCACGATCCTGGAATTCTCTACCTAATACCATTGTGGGAACACCATCACCACAAGGACAGCAGCGGTTTGAGCAAAAGGCCCACCACCACCTTCTCAAGGCAGCTAGGGATGGGCAATAAACGTGACCTTGCCAATGTTGCCCACAGCCTGAGATCAAATTAAATAAAAGTTGTCTTACATGATTTTTTATATATCAGTTTTTGATTGAAGATGTACTTTAACATCATCACCAGATTTACATTTGAAAAAAAAGGTCATAAAATGATGGAAATATGAGATAAGAAAAAAACATGCACAACAGTTGGGCCAGCAACTGAAAAATGATGACAGGCTAATGTTCCGGGTGTGGACTGACAAAATTTATCATTTCCCCTTGTGACATCATAATAACAAATGGCTCAATTTAATTTTAACTTGCTCATTCTTTCAAACTTCACAAAGTAAAATCTTTCATTTTTAAAATATAGCATATTCGTGATAATCTTTTTTGATCAGGAGTTGCAGGGTTGTTCGGGACTCAGCATAAAGCAACGTTTGGCAAATTTCTTGCTGAAGTACAGAACTACTCCGAACACTACAACTGGACATACCCCAGCAGAACTCTTGATGAAAAGGAGATTGAGAACACGATTGAGTCTTGTTCAACCGAATTTAGCCTCAAGAGTTGAACAAAAACAGTTGCGTCAGAAACGTTATTATAACAGCAATCAGAAAGAACGCAGTTTCAGACAAAACGAGTGTGTTCGTGTTCTCAGTCCCCCTGGCAATTCGAGTTCACACAAGTGGGATGTAGGAAACCACAGTAGAGGTTGGTGGAACGAAGAGATATGTGGTTGAAATTGGTGACAACATCCGAAGTGTTCATTTAGATCAAATGATCTCTGCTAGAAATGAACCAAGATGTGATCTTGAACATAAGAACATAAGAAACAGGAGCAGGTGTCGGCCGATCGGCCCCTCGAGCCTGCTCCACCATTCAATAAGATCATGGCTGATCCAATCTTGGCCTCAACACCACTTTCCCGCTCTCTCCCCATACCCCTTGACTCCCTTGTAGTTCAAATGTCTGTCAATCTCCGCCTTGAATATATTCAGTGACTCCACCTCCACAGCTCTCCGGGGTAGAGAATTCCAAAGATTCACGACCCTCTGAGAGAAGAAATTACTCCTTATCTCCGTCTTAAATGGGCGACCCCTTATTCTGAGTCTATGCCCCCTCGTTCTAGATTCCCCCACTCGGGGAAACATCCTCTCAGCATCCACCCTGTCAATCCCCCTCAGAATCTTATATGTTTCAATAAGATCACTTCTCATTCTTCTAAACTCCAATGAGTATAGGCCCAACCTGCTCAAACTTTCATCCTACGGCAACCCCTTCATCCCAGGAATCAACCTAGTGAACCTTCTCTGCACTGCCTCCAATGCAAGTATATCCTTCCTTAAATATGGAGACCAAAACTGTACGCAGTACACCAGGTGCGGTCTCACCAGCGCCCTGTAAAGTTGCATCAAAACTTCCCTACTTTTATACTCCATACCCCTTGCAATAAAGGCCAACATTCCATTAGCCTTCCTAATTACTTGCTGTACCTGCATGCTAACTTTTTGTGTTTCATGTACTAGGACCCCCCCAGATCCCTTTGTACCGCAGCATTTTGTAGTCTCACTCCATTTAAATAATAATTTGCTTTTTCATTCTTCCTTCCAAAGTGGCTAACCTCACATTTTCCCACATTATACTCCATCTGCCAAATGTTTGCCCACTCACTTAACTTATCTATATCACTTTGCAGACTCTTTGTGTCCTCCTCACAACTTGCTAACCCATCTATCTTTGTATCATCAGCAAACTTGGCTACAGTACACTTGGTCCCTTCATCCAAGTCATTAATAAAGATTGTAAATAGTTGAGGCCCCAGCACTGATCCCTGTGGCACCCCACTAGTTACTGATTCCCAACTCTCTGTTTTCTGTTAGTTAGCCAATCCCCTATCCATGCCAATATATTACCCCCAACCCCATGCACTCTTATCTTGTGCAGTAACCTTTTATGTGGCACCTTATCGAATGCCTTCTGGAAATCCAAATACACTACATCTACTGGTTCCCCTTTATCCACCCTGTTTGTTACATCCTCAAAGAACTCTAGCAAATTTGTCAAACACGATTTCCCCTTCATAAAACCATGTTGACTCTGCTTGATTGTCTTATGATTTTCTAAACGTTCTGCTATTACCTCCTTAATAATGGATTCCAGCATTTTCCCAATGACAGATGTTAGGCTAACTGGCCTATAGTTTCCTGTTTTCTGTCTCCCTCCTTTCTTGAATAGTGCCGTTACATTTGCGGTTTTCCAATCTGCTGGGACCTCTCCAGAATCCAGGGAATTTTGATAGATTACAACCAACGCATCCACTATCTCTGCAGCCACTTCTTTTAAGACCCTAGGATGCAGGCCAACAGGTCCAGAGGCCTTGTCGGCCTTTAGCCCCATTAGTTTGCCCAGTACTTTTTCTCTAGTGATAGAGGTTGTTTTAAGTTCCTCCCTCCCATAGCCCCTTGATTATCTATTATTATTGGGATGTTTTTAGTGTCTTCTACCGTGAAGACTGATCCAAAATAATTGTTTAGAGTCTCTGCCATTTCCCTATTTCCCATTATTAATTCCCCAGTCTCATCCTCTAAGGGACCAACGTTTACTTTAGCTACTCTCTTCCTTTTTATATACCTGTAGAAGCTCTTACTGTCTGTTTTTATATTATTTGCTAGTTTACTCTCATACTCTATCTTCTCCCTCTTTATAATTTTTTTTGTCATCCTTTGCTGGTTTCTAAAAATTTCCCAATCCTCTGGCCTACCACTAATCTTCACAACATTGTATGCCTTTTCTTTCAATTTGATACCATCCTTAACTTCTTAGTTAGCTATGGATGGTGCATCCTTCTCACTGGAATATACCTTTGCTGAGATTTATGAAATAACTCCTTAAATGTCTGCCACTGCTGATCTACCGTCTTACCCTTCAATCTATTTTCCCAGTCCACTTTAGCCAACTCTGTCCTCATACCCTTGTAATTGCCTTTATTTAAGTTTAGGACACTAGTTTCAGACCCAAGTTTCTCACCCTCAAACTGAATTTGAAATTCTACCATGCTATGATCACTCTTTCCTAGGGGATCCTTTACTATGAGATCATTAATTAATCCTGTCTCATTACACATTACCAGATGTAAAATAGCCTGCTCCCTGGTTGGTTTCTCAACGTATTGCTCTAAGAAACCATCCCGAATACACTCTATGAACTCGTCCTCAAGGCTACCCTTGCCAATTTGATTTGTCCAATCTATATGATGATTGAAATCGCCCATGATTATTGCAGTACCTTTCTTACAAGCCCCTATTATTTCTTGATTTATACTCTGTCCTATAGTATAGCTACTGTTAGGGCGCCTATAGACTACTCCCACCAGTGACTTCTTACCCTTACTATTTCTTACCTCCACCCAAACTGATTCTACATCTTGAGCTTCTGAGCCAATATCATTCCTCACCACTGCAGTGATCTCATCTTTATTAACAGAGCTACCCCACCTCCTTTTCCTTTCTGCCTATCCTTCCAAAATGTCAAATACCCCTGAATATTCAGTTCCCAGCCTTGGTCTCCTTGCACGTCTCTGTAATGGCTATCAGATCATACCCATTTATTTCTATTGGTGCCGTCACTTGAACCACTTGATCATGAACACATACATGAGTTTGACTCTGTTCAGACTTCAGAAACTGAAGTACCAGGTTCAAACAAGTCTGAGATAGAAACAGGATCATCTTTGAGTTCAGAACCAGAACAAAAGCCCGGAAATTGGTTCAACACCAAAACCTTATGTAAGGAGATCAGGAAGGCTCCGCAAACCTGTTATTAAACTGGATTTGTAGTTCATTTGGAGCATTTGTAGTTGATTTAAAAGAAAAAAAGCCAGGAGTTTTTGTTATGTGGTACATGTCACTGAGCGGCTGCAGACACTCTGAGGGGGGTGGGTGAACAGCCAAAGGTTGTTGTCCATATCAGTACCAACGACATAGGCAGAAAGAGGGATGAGGTCCTGCAGGCAGAGTTTAGGGAGCTAGGAGAGAGATTAAAAAGCAGGACCTCAAAGGTAGTAATCTCCGGATTACTCTCGGTGCCACGTGCTAGTGAGTTCAGGAATAGGAGGATAGAACAGATGAATGCGTGGCTGGAGAGATGGTGCAGGAGGGAGGGCTTTAGATTCCTGAGGCATTGGACCGTTTCTGGGGAAGGTGGGACCTGTACAAGCCAGATGGGTTACACCTCAACAGAGCCAGGACCAATATTTTCACGGGGAGTTTTGTTAGTGCTGTTGGGGAGGGTTTAAACTAGTTTGGCAGGGGGATGGGCACCAGCATATAGGAGTAGAAAAGAGGAATAAGGTGCATAAAAGAGTGAGTGTGTTGGATAGTACTAGAGGCGGTAGTAGTACCATATTAGATAGGAGCAGACTAAGAAAGACTACGAAAAGTAGAATGCATGTACGTAAACGCACAAAGTGTGGTGAATAAGGTTGGTGAGCTACAAGCACAATTAGCTGTGTGGCAATATGATGTTGTGGCAATAACGGAAACGTGGCTTAAAAACGGTGAGGACTGGGCTCTTAATATTCAAGGGTACAAGGTGTTCAGAAAAGATAGGGAAGGAAAAAAGGGAGGTGGGGTGGCAGTGCTGATTAAGGAAGACATTGTAGTGTTGGAAAGGGAGGATGTTCTTGAGGGGACAAGGACAGAATCCATTCGGTTAGAGTTGAGGAGCAAAAAGGGTATGATCACGCTATCAAGGGTATTCTATAGGCCTCCAAATAGTGAGAGGGAGGTAGAGGAGCAAATCTGCAGCGAAATCGCAGAGACATGCAAGAGCTATAGAGTGGTGATATTGGGGGACTTTAATTACCCAAATATCGATTGGGATAATGCTAGGGTAAAGGGAAAGAAGGGGGAGGAATTTCTGAAATGCGTTCAGGAGAATTTCCTTGACCAATATGTTCTTGGCCCAACTAGGAAGGAGGCATTTCTGGATCTGGTGCTGGGGAATGAGTTGGGCCAGGTCGACCAAGTGTCTGTGGGAGAACACTTGGGTATGAGTGATCATCGTATCATAAGATTTAGATTAGCAATGGAGAGGAGCAAGGAACAATCTAGAATGGAACTTCTAAACTGGAATAGGGCTAACTTCAATGGGATGCGAAAGGATCTAGCCAGGGTAAAATGGAACCAAAGACTGACAGGAAAAACTGTAACGGAACAAGGGGTGATCTTTAAGGAGGAGATGTTCCAAGTACAGGCTAGGTGTATTCCAACAAGAGGGAAGGGTAAGGAACCAAAGCAAGGGCTCCTTGGATGACGAGGAAGATAGAGAAGATGATGAAATAGAAAAAGAGGGTGTATGATGCATGTCAGGTGAATGCTTCAAGGGAGAACCAGACCAAATACAATAAGTTGAGAGAGGAAGTGAAGATGAAAATAAGATTGGCAAAGAGAGAATATGAGAGTAGAATGGCGGTTAACATAAAAGGGAACCCAAAATCTTCTACCGGCATGTAAACAGTAAGCGGGTAGTAAGAGGTGGGGTGGGGCCTATTAGGGACAAAGAAGGTGATATATGCTTAGAGGCGCAAGGCAAGGCTAGAATACTCAATGAGTACTTTGTATCAGTGTTTACTAAGAGGGTGGATGCTGACAAAATATCGGTGGAAGTGGAAAAGGTAGAAGCAATGGAAGGGGTGAAAATTGATAGACAGGATGTACTAGAAAGGCTGGTATGCTTAGAGTGGACAAGTCACCTGGTCTAGATGGCTTGCATCCCAGGTTGCTAATGGAATTGGGGGAGGAGATAGCGGAAGGGCTTGCCATAATTTTCCAATCTTCCCTATATGCGGGGGAGGTGCCTGAGGATTGGAAAGTAGCAAATGTGACACCATTGTTCAAGAAAGGGTGTAAGGGCAATCCTAGTAACTACAGGCCGGTCAGTTTAACATCAGTGGTGGGTAAAGTTTTAGAAACAATAATCAAGGAAAAAATTAACGGGCATTTGAAGAGGTTTAAGTTAATTAAGGAGAGCCAACTCGGATTTGTAAAAGGCAGATCGTGTTTGACTAATCTAATTGAATTTTTTGATGAAGTAACAGGGAGGATTGATGAAGGGAATGCAGTGGATGTTGTCTACATGGATTTTAGGAAGGCGTTTGACAAAGTACCACATAGGAGGGTTTAAACTAGCTTGGCAGGGGAATGGGAACCTAAGTATAGAGTCAATAGGGAGGGAAGAAAAACTGGAATTAGGAAACAAAAATGTAGAAAGTAAATTGGAAGGACAGAGGAATAAAGGGCTCGATCGTAGTCAACAAGGAGGTTTGCCTGTACTAAATGGTATATACTTCAATGCAAGGAGTATAGCGAACAAGGCAGATGAGTTGAGGGCACAGGTAGATACTTGGGACTATGATATTGTAGCTATTACAGAGACGTGGCTGAAAGAGGGGCAGGTATGGCAGCTCAACATTCCTGGTTACAGGATTTTCAGACGGGATAGAGAGGGAGGTAAAAAGGGAGGGGGGCCGCGGTATTGATTAAAGAAGCTATTACAGTTGTGAGGAGGGATGATATGTTGGAGGGATCAACAAACAAGGCCATATGATTCGAATTGAAAAACAAAAAAGGGGCAATCACACTGCTGGGAGTGTACTACAGACCCCCAAACAGTGAGAGGGAGATAGAAGAACAAATATGTCGCCAAATTTCTGAGAAGTGCAAGAACTATAGGGCAGTAATAGTAGGGGATTTCAACTACCCCAATATTAACTGGGATAAAATTAGTGTGAAGGGTATAGAAAGTGCGGAATTTCTAAAATGCATCCAGGAGAACTTTTTAGCCAGTATGTAGCAAGGCCAACAAGGGAGGGGGCGGTTCTGGACTTAATTTTAGGGAATGAAGCTGGGCAGGTAGAAGGGCGTATCAGTGGGGGAGCATTTTGGTGCTAGTGACCATAATTCTGTTAGATTTAAGGTAGTTATGGAAAAGGACAAGGATAGACCAGGAATAAAAATTCTAAATAGGGAAAAGCAAATTTTGCTAAGCTCAGAGGGGATTTAGCCATAGTGGACTGGAAACAGCTACTTGAAGGTAAATCAGTGTCAGAGCAGTGGGAGGCATTCAAGGAGGAGATCCGGAGGGTTCAGACCAAACATGGGCCCTTAAAGAAAAAAGGTGGGACTAACAAATCTAGAGCCCCCTGGATGTCTAGAGACATACAGGGTAGGATAAAGAAAAAAAGGGAGGCGTATGACAGATACCGAGGGCTAAATACTCCAGAATCTTTAGAGGAGTACAGAAAGTGCAGGGGTGCAATTAAAAATTATATTAGGAAAGCAAAGAGAGAGCATGAAAAATTCTTGGCAAGTAAAATCAAGGAAAACCCAAAGATGTTTTATAAATATATTAAGAGTAAGAGGATAACTAAAGAAAGGGTAGGGCCTATTAGAGATTATGAGGGTAATCTGTGTATGGAGCCGGGAGACGTCGGTAGGGTTCTTAATGAATACTTTGCGTCTGTTTTCATAAAGGAGGGGCGAAGCACACATTGCTATCGGGGGGAGAAGTGTGAAATATTAGATGAAATAAACATAGTGAGAGAGGAAGTATTAAGGGGTTTAGCAGCTTTAAAAGTGGATAAATCCCCAGGCCCGGATGAAATGTATCCCAGGCTGTTAAGCGAAGCAAAAGAGGAAATAGCAGAGGCCCTGACCATCATTTTCCAATCCTCTCTGGCTTCAGGTGTGGTGCCGGAGGACTGGAGGACTGCTAATGTGGTACCCTTGTTTAAAAAGGGAGAAAAGGATAGGCCGAGTAATTACAGGCCAGTCAGCCTAACCTCGGTGGTGGGAAAATTATTGGAAAGAATTCTGAAGGACAGGATAAATCTTCATTTAGAAAGACACGGATTAATCAAGGATAGTCAGCACGGATTTGTTAAGCGAAGGTCGTGTCTGACAAACTTGATTGAATTTTTTGAGGAGGTAACAAGGAGGGTAGATGAGGGTAGTGTGTTTGATGTAGTGTGACATGAATCTTGTCATTCATGTGGAAATGACTTATGAAATAATACTGGGCGGCCTGCTAGTGGCGCTGTCCAGGGAGAGTATAAATACTCGGGCATGGGCCCAGCTTGCTCAGGACATTCTTTAACAGGAACAAGTGAAGGACACAACTAGATCTCCATGTTGAAAAACAGTTGATTAAAGCTTTGTTTAACGCTTAGACCAAGTGCCTAGTAGTTTTCTTACATCATAGTGTATATGGACTTTAGCAAGGCTTTTGATAAGGTTCCACATGGCAGACTGGTCAGGAAGTTAAAAGCCCATGGGAACCAGGGCAAAGTGTCAAATTGGATTCAAAACTGGCTCGGAGACAGGAAGCAGAGGGTAATGGTTGATGGGTGTTTTTGTGACTGGAAGGCTGTTTCCAGTGGGGTTCCGCAGGGCCCAGTACTAGGTCCCTTGCTTTTTGTGGTATATATCAATGATCTTGACTTGACTATATGGGGTATGATTAAGAAGTTTGCAGATGATACTAAAATCGGCTGTGTGGTTGATACTGAAGAAGGAAGCTGTAGACTGCAGGAAGATATCAATAAATTGGTCAGGTGGGCAGAACAGTGGCAAATGGAATTCAATCTGGAGAAGTGTGAGGTAATGCATTTGGGGAGGGCTAACAAGGAAAGGGAATACACATTAAATGGTAGGACACTGAGTAGTGTAGAGGAACAAAGGGACCTTGGAGTGCATGTCCACAGATCCCTGAAGGTAGCAGGCCAGGTAGATAAGGTGGTTAAGAAGGCATACGGAATGCTTGCCTTTATTAGCCGTGGCATAGAATACAAGAGCAGGGGGTTATGCTTCAACTGTATAAAACACTAGTTAGGCCTCAGCTAGACACTGCATGCAGTTCTGGTCACCACATTACAGGAAAGATGTGATTGCACTAGAGAGGGTACAGAGGAGATTTACAAGGATGTTGCTGGGAGTAGAGAATCTTAGCTATGAGGAAAGACTGGATAGGCTGCGTCTGTTTTCCTTGGAACAGAGGAGGCTGAGGGGAGACCTTATTGAGGTGTATAAAATTATGAGGGGCATAGATAAAGTGGATAGAAAGGACCTATTTCCCTTAGCAGAGGGGTCAAAACCAGGGAGCACAGATTTAAAGTAATGGGGGAAGGTTTAGAGGGGATTTGAGGGGAAATTTCTTCACCCAGAGGGTTGTGGGGGTCTGGAACTCACTGCCTGAAAGGGTGGTAGAGGCAGGAACCCTAACCACATTTAAAAAGTACTTGGATGTGCACTTGGGATGCTCTAACCTGCAGGGCTACGGACCAAGAGCTGGGAAGTGGGATTAGGCTGGATAGCTCTTTGTTGGCCGGTGCGGACACGATGGGCCGAAATGGCCTCCTTCTGTGCTGTAACTTTCTGTAATTCTATGATTTTAGAAGGCTGGTTAACAAAATTGAGGCTCATGGAATAGGTGGGTCAGTGGCAGCTTGGATAAGGAATTGGCTTAAGGACAGAAAACAGCAGGTTGTGGTAAATGGCTGTTTTTCAGACTGGAGGATGGTATAGATGGGTCAGTGCTGGGGCCACTGCTTTTTTTTGATATATATAAATGACTTGGATATTGGAATACAGAGTAGAATTTCTAAATTTGCCGATGACACCAAATTTGTGGGTGTGGCAAATAGTGATGATGATATCAATCGACTGCAACAGGACATAGAAAGGCTAGCAGAATGGGCAGACAAGTGGCAGATGGAATTTAATACAGAGAAGTGTGAGGTGATGCATTTTGGCAGAAGGAACAGGGAGAGGCAATATACACTTAATGGCGCAGTTTTAAAGAGTGTGCAGGGGCAGAGGGACCTGGGAGTTAATGTGCATAGGTCCCTGCAGGTGGCAGGACATATTGAGAGAGTGGTTAGCAAAGCATATGGGATCTTGGGCTTCATAAATAGAGGTGGTGGCCCAGAAATTTGACTCGGAGGTTTGCCGCGGGGATAAGGATCCCCCGCGATATCACACTCCGCGCCGGCATTTGTGTTTCGGGCCCACACGAACTTCAGCTCCTGGGCCTCTCCCTGGTGCCGGCGCACAGTGTGTGCGTGTCCCAGAGGCGCAGTTAGTTCGATGCGACCTCTGGGATCACGTGGGACATGGAGAGCCAATGGCAGCACACCATCGTTCATTCATAGCTTTGACAGGAGACCTGTCAAAACTATGAATACAAATTGCCCCCAAAAGAACAGCTAAACCTCAAATAATTTTTTTTTAAAAACCATCACATTAATAAAATAACTATAGTTAAAAAAATTAACCACTTTAAACAAAAATTTAAATTTTTGAAAAAATTTAAATTCTTTTTAAAAGTTATAAAAATAAACTTACCTTTCTTTAAAGTCTCTAAAAAAGATAAACCTGTTGAAAAAAATTTAAAATAATACTTAATTAACTACTTACCTTGTTAAAAGGGGGTCTTACGCCTCCTTTCTTCATGTGTAAAATCTTCCATACTTACCTTCGCGTTGAAACCTGAAAAAAAACCTAAGTGCGCTGCGTGCGCACAGCCTGTAGTGCGCACGCGGTTCACTTAGGAACCGCCCCCTTCGCCATACCGGAAGTGCCGGTTTCCCGCGCATGCGCAGTGCATGCAGGAAACCGACACTTCGGGACTGAATACGCGAGAGTACACAGTTCGTACTCTCCCGTATTCAGCCGAATTTTTGGGCCATTGAGTACAAAAGTAGAGAAGTTATACTGAACCTTTATAAAGCGCTGGTTAGGCCACAACTGAAGTATTGCGTCCAGTTCTGGTCACCGCACTTTAGGAAGGATGTGAAGGCCCTTGAGAGGGTGCAGAGGAGATTTACCAGAATGGTTCCGGGGATGGGGGATCTTAGCTACAAGGACAGGTTGGAGAAGCTGGATTTGTTTTCATTAGAGCAAAGGAGGTTAAGGGGTGATTTGATAGCGGTGTAGAAGATTATGACGGGTTTGGATAGGCTAGACGGGGAAAGGCTGTTCCCACTAGTTGATGGTACAAGGACTAGGGGACACAGATTAAAGGTTTTGGGCAAGAGATACAGGGGGAACGTGAGGGAAAACTTTTTTACACAGCTAGTGGTGAGGACCTGGAATTCGCTGCCGACGGAAGAGGAGACCTTCAATGTTTTCAAGGGGAGACTGGATAGGCACTTGAGGGAAATAAACTTGCAGGGCTACGGGGATAGAGCAGGGGAATGGGACTGACTGGATTGCTCTACAGAGAGCCGGCACGGACTCGCTGGGCTGAATGGCCTCCTTCTGTGCCGTTATGACTCTATGACTGACTCTATGGGCTGGATTTTGATTCAGGGGCGGGCTGGGGTCGTGTAATCCGCATTTCGTGTTAGCCACCCGAATCTAAATCGATGTGGGAGATTGATGCGATTTTAACATAATTGGCCAATTGAGTTCCAACGTGTGGGAACCCAAGGCCAGTGAGTTTTTCCAGTCTGAAAGTCGCTTCCGATGACATCATCATTGCTGCAGCATTTAAGGTCTGCAACAAGCCTTGCTTCCTCTGCAGACTGCCAAGCTTCTGCCTTTGCATGTTAGAGGCACCTGCAGGAAGAATGGCCAGCCAGAGACCTAGGACTGCACCTCGATTTGATGACGTCGCCCTGCAAGCTTTAATTGAGGGAGCCAGAGCTAATAAGAAGGTGCTCTTCCCTTCTTCAGAGAGGAAGAAGCCTTCCCATCAAACCAAGGCTGTGTGGATCCAGGTGGCAGAGGAGGCCAACTCGTTGTCCATAACCCGCAGAACCTGGCTTCAGTGCAGGAAGAGGTTTCATGACCTGCTGCGCACTGGAAAAGTGAGTATGAATTTCCCATCACCCTCATTCTGATCCCCATTGCCTCTCCTCACCAGCACTCAGCTTTGACAACCTCTTCCTCCACATCCCACTTGACACTGACATCCCTGCACCCTTACCCATTCCCTCTCTCTCTATGGTCACATTCACCTAACTATTCGACTATGCAGCCCTCACACTTCCTATCGCTGTGATGCTATGAAAATAACTGACAACACACAGTGAGGGCCCATGGTCTTGCCACCTCACTCCGAATTTGTCTCCTTCTAACCATCAATGATATAGATTCTCTACACTCACTCCTTCATTCCCACTCAAACTCCACTTGTCTCCCTCATTGCAGGAAAAGAGAGCTCACAATAAGAGGGAAAGAGCGAGGACAGGAGGAGGGCCACCCTCAGTAGCCCAGCTCACCACCTGGGAGGAGGCGGTCCTGGAGATCATGGGAGTGGAGGAGGATGCGCAAGTGGGGGACGGACAGACGGGTGCATCACAGCAAGCTGGTGACAGACTAGTTTATCATCTCTCTCATTGACATTGCATGAGTCGCTGATAATGAATCTGAAGCTCTAACAGATGGATTTATGATCATCTGCAATATGCAATGTGCATGTAACCTTGGCATCACATCTCTGACTCTTTCCTTTTCTCCCCCACAGGACCATCGCAAGCACCTGTCCCACTAGCCAGGAGGACCAGCCTGAGCATCCAGACTCCTCAGAGGAAGCTGCAACCTCTGAGGGTGCAGCGTCAGCAGAATTCAGCGCACCCAGTACCAGCGCAGAGACTCACACCTCGGTGGGACCCTCGGGACATAGAGTAGTGTTGTCACCTGGTGTATCACAGCTCACAAGTGAGCATCAGCAGATGGTGGAGACAGGGACAGCAGTGGAGAGTCCTAGTCGGAGGGCGCAGGACTCTCCTAGCTCGGCTCAGCTGCATGTCGACCCTCTGCCTCTTGGGCCATCCATAAGATCAGCGGTGCTGGGACTCCAGGAACAGATGCAGGAGTCTCTGACAGGTTTTGTCTCCAGGATCGCTGCGCGTGTGGAGCGAATAGAGTCCATAGCGAACATGAGCAGAGCCTTTGTGGAGTCATTGGCGCATGAACGCATCACCATGGAAAGGATGGCAACCTCCATGGAGGTGATAAGTCGCCAGAGTGCAGAAAACATGGTGAGTGTTCTGAATAGAATGACATCTCTGGAGGAGCGATGGTCATCTATTGAACAGAGAAACCAGACCTTCATGGAAGTCCTTCTGAGTAGGACTGCCAGTGCAGATACGGGTCCCCATGGCCCCCCTGATGTGCAGCAAGGTGCTCTCAATCCACTTGCAAGCGTTGAGGTGGACCTGACCCATGAGAGGGATGTTGGTGGCAGACAAGGAGGTGGGGGCTCCTCTCCAAGCGCTCACACTTCCATGCCACTGACAGGTCCTCGGTCAGAGCCCCACCAGAGTCCGCACCCAACTGAGATCGGCGTCTCAACCCTTGCCCAGCCGCAGGAGCAGCAGACTGTTGCCGAGCCCTCGCAGGTTCGCAACCCCAGAGGACGCCCGCCAAAGGTGTCGAGACAGGAGCAGCAACAAACTGAGCAGGGGGCCTCCACCTCTGCTGAAGCCACTGGGGAAGCAGCACGTAGGAGCACGCGTAAGAGAAAGATACTGCACAAATAGTCACAAGGGTAGTCACTTGGGTGAAATTTGATGTTTAATGTAAAAAAGCCATCAGATGTTAAGTGTAAATAAAAACTCTGATGACTACAGCTGCAGTTGTGGCATCTGTCATTTCGCTAATGGGACTTCCACGATGAGGCCTTAGGATAACTTACAATTGTCAGTATGGTGGTCAAATTGTTAGGGATCCGCTGGGTCTGGGCCATTGTCGTAGCTCTGGTAAGAAGCTGTGAGGCAAAAGTGCTTGATTGTCTAGGCTAAGCAAATCTGGCCAAGATGAGTGCGTCCTTGCATTCCGGGCAGCTATGGTCTCGCGTAATGCTGCCGCTGGTTGATGGGCCTCTGCAAGATGTTCATTCTCTCTCTCCTCCTCCTCCTCCACCTCCTCCTCCTCCTCATCTGAGGAGGCTATGTGAGGAGCCACTTGGTCCTCCAGCATCTGCAAGCCATGACGCTGTGCCATGTTGTGAAGTGCACAGCAAACCACGACGATTCTGGAGACCCTGGCTGCTGAGTATTGCAGGGCTCCACCTGATCTATCCAGGCATCTGAAGCGTATCTTCAGCATACCGATAGTTTGCTCAATTATAGCTCTGGTGGAAATGTGGCTGGAGTTGTAGCTCTCCTCAGCTGCGTTGGATGGGCTCCTCAACGGCGTCATTAGCCACATCTTCAGGGGATAGCCCTTTGTCTCCAAGTAGCCATCCGTTAAGTTGGTCTGGCAGACTGAATAGCGGAGGCACACTAGACTGGCGCAGTATGAAGGAGTCATGGCAACTGCCAGGGTACTTGCCACAAACATGCAAAACTTACTTCTTGTGGTCACACACCAGCTGAACGCTGAGGGAGTGGAAGCCCTTGCGGTTGACAAAAATACCTGGATTGCGATGGGGTGCCTTAAGGGCCACATGTCTGCAGTCAACGACGCCCTGCACCCTTGGAAAGCCTGCCAGATTAGCTAATCCAACTGCACGTGCCGTGACACTTGCTCGATCCTTGGTGAAATGGATGTGGTTGTGCGCGATGGCAAAGAGGGCATCGGTTACCTGCATGATGCAGGTGTGTGCGGCCGCCTGGGAGATGCCGCTGATGTCTGCTGCTGATCCCTGGAATGAGCCTGAGGCAAAAAAGTTGAGTGCGGTGGTGACTTTGACGGCCACTGGTAAGGGGTGTCCACCTGGTCCTCTGGACTCCAGGTCTTATTGCAGCATTGCGCAGATGTCACCCACTACCTCTCGCGAAAGTCGGAGCTGCCTTTGGCACTGCTGCTCAGACATGTTGAGGTAGCTGACCCTGTGTCTGTAGACCCTGTTTGGGGGGTATCTCCTGCGCCGACGGCCTTCCATGCGCTGGCCCCTTCTGGCCTGTGCAGCTTCAGGCGGGTGAGCAGCAGCTTGGCGCTCCTGTTGTTGCTGCTGCTGTTGGTGCTGCTGTTGTTCATGGTTCTGCTGGTGCTGCGGCTCGTGTTCGTCCTCATCTGATGCCCAGGAGGGAAGGAAATAAATGGCTCCCATGCTTCTGGTATATGCCTCAGTTGAGGAAGCGCTCAATGAGGGTGGCGAGAGGGGTTTCCCAGGAGGTCACACTGGAGACGGGTGTCAGGCTCCAAACTTCCAGAGCTGTGGTTATGCCTTCTAAAAGCTCCCCCAGACCTGTGACAACAAAGTCCTGCCACCTGCAAAAGATGGCTGATCAAATCTCCTATTTAATGGTTGAGCTGCAGCTGAGAGTCAGCAATCCACTTGTGCTCCCGCCAGGTTTCACTGGCGTGTTTCAGATCAGGCATGCTTCACGTGGGAAAAGGGTTAAACTAGCAAAAAACTATCAAAATGGCATTACAGAGCCAATTTAGGGCTTGTTAAGGGCATTAATGGCCTCTCCCGCCTCTTGGAGGCGGGACGGAGATGGGACCAATAGACACGATTTCATCAAAATTGCGTGGAGGCGGGATCGGGCCTGCCCGCCAGTTTCTGCAATTTTAACCCCCCACACGCCTCCAATCCCGCCTCAACGGCCCTATGAAAATCGAGCCCTCTGACTCTATGTATTGCTGGGAAAAGCGGAACCATGGTTTTGTTGTATCTGAGAGGGGAATACGTACATTTTTTTTAAGGGGAAAACAGTGTAATGTATAATCACATGGTTTGTCACATGGTCTGTCACATGGTTTAGTATGAGCATGCTCAGTTCGCTCTGGCCTAGTAAACAAGCACATGGACTAGCAACTCATCGTGTCTCTGTCCTTCATTTGTTCTACCCACATATATTACAGTAGGTAAAACAGTAAATGAGCAATGGGAGGCCTTCAAAGAGGAGATGGTTCAGATACAGACGAGACACATTTCCATGAGGGGGAAAGGAAGGGCATCCAAAGGCCCCCCGCCCTGATCTTCCTCCGACCCCAGCCCTGACCTTGTAGCTTCCCCCGACAGCAGTGCCAACTCCCCAACAATAGTGCAGGCCCCCCACCAACCCCCGGATCTTCTTACCTGCCCCCCCAACAGCCCTCCGATCATGGACTCTGAGGACCACCCGTTCCTCGTCCAGACCCACGCTATGCAACCAAATCACTTACCTGGAATTTGGAGCTTCAACCTGCGCGGGCTCCTATCACAGCGCCATCTACATGACAATGAGGCCCGAGGACCAAAATCCTACGCTCCTCTGTCCTCCACATTTGAGCGCGGGCTGTTAGCACTCTGCGGGTAAGGCGACCAAAAATAGACGCTACCGAATTTCTAGGCCATAGAGATTAAAATGAAACAGAAATGGGAAGCTTGTGATAAATGTCGGGTTCATAATTCAGTCGATAACCAAGCTGAACACAAAAAGTACAGGGGAGAACTGAGAAAGGAAAGGTGCAAAGAGAGTGTATGAGAATAGATTAGCAGGTAATATAAAAGGGAACCCAAAAGTTTTTTTATAAACATATAAAGAGTAAAAGAGTAGTCAAATGAAGGGTGGGGCCGAATAATGACCAAAAATGGAGGCTGAGGTATTAAAGGAGTACTTTGCATCTGTCTTCACTAAAGAGGATGCTGCCAATGTCACAGTGAAGGAGGAGGCAGTAGAGAAATTGGTTAGGATAAAAATAAAATAACGAGGAGGTACTTAAAAGGTTGGCAGCACTCATAGTAGAAAAGTCATCTGGTCCGGATGGGATGCATTCTGGGTTGCTGAGGGAAGTAAGGGTGGAAATTGTGGAGGCTGTGACCACAATCTTCCAATCCTCCTTAGATATGGGAGGGGTGCCAGAGGACTGGAGGATTGCAAATGTTACACCCCTGTTCAAAAAAGGGGAGAGAGATAAGCCCGGCAATTACAGGCCAATCAGCCTACGGTCGGTCATGGGGAAACTTTTAGAGACACGTAAAAAGGCCCATTTCCCACACCAGCTGTCTTTGCGCCGTCTCTAAGTGAGATAGCCAGTTAGTGCTCAACATCAGTCATTTTTTCAGCTGTTGACTTGCACACCCACCAATCCCTCGGTCAAGAGTGGCTAAACTCTGCCAAAGCAACTCTCATCCTATTACTCTGCTCTGGGTTCAAAGCCATTGAAGATCAGAGAGAGAAAGATAAGTCAGATGCTGACTGAACCGCTATCTTTTTCCGGCACTTTCTGGTTTCATTTAAGATTTCCAGTATTCAGAATTTTTCACATTAATATTTAAACTATTAAAAATATGTTTGCATGTCACGTTTAGCATCACCAATCAGGACCAAGAGAGGAGTTTGGTTTAGATTTGATGATTTAGTATTTAAGTACGTTTAGTCTCTGCTGTTGACTCATTCAACGCTCAGTTTGCTTGGTATTGGCAGCTGAAAATCAATGGCAGAAGGTTGAAGTGATAGTTTTTTAGAAAGTGGTTGTAGGCCAATCGATTGTCAAAATGAAAATTCGCTTTTTAATTCAACCACTGCTCAAAATTTTTCTACTCTCCTTAAAGAGCTGACACTGGCACAGGTCCAGTTCCGTGGGTGCTGACAGCCTTCTGAGGCTTTTGCCCAAATTAGCATTCTTCATGTGAGCCTAGGAGTGTCAGTGCGTGGAGAGACTAGAGAAACCAGGGTGGTTCTCTTTAGAGCAGAGAAGGTTAGGGGGAGATTTAATAGAGGTGTTCAAAATCACAAAGGGTTTTGATCGAGTAAGTAAGGAGAAACTGTTTCCAGTGGCTGAAGGGTTGGTAACCAGAGGACACAGATTTAAGGTGATTGGCAAAAGAACCAGAGGCAACAGGAGGAAACATTTTTTTTTTATGCAGCGAGTTGTTATGACCTGGAATGCACCGCCTGAAAGGGTGGTGGATGCAGATTCAATAAGGGGAAAAGGATAAATCTGGAAATTTTAACCCCCCAAAACAGGTGGGTTTGAGTCGGGTGGTCTGTGAAAATTTTAAAAATCACAAACCCGAACCCAACCCGCCTCGAACCCGTCCACTTCCGGTTTTAGCAGATGGGGGCGGGCAACCCACCCACTCCCAGGAGGCGGGTTGGTCATTTAAATATTATAATGAGGCTGCGTGCCTCACATTTTATCTGTCTTCCAGGTTTAATCCTCACTGGCCGGGTTTCCCGGGCCTCGGGAAACTCGAGAGCTAAATAGAGGCGAGGACTGCTGTGTGGAAAAGGCAAGTGCCTTTCCAGCACTGTGTGTGGGCCAGGAGGAGCAGGAGTACTTCCTCCCAGCCCACAGCTCAAACCTGAGCGGCAGCGGCGGCAGAAAGGGAGCACTGGAGAAGGCCCAGGACACAGTGCGGGCCCGAGTGGGAGCGGCGGCAGAAAGGGAGCACCGGAGAAGGCCCAGGACACAGTGCGGGCCCGAGTGGGAGCGGCGGCAGAAAGGGAGCACCGGAGAAGGCCCAGGACACAGCGCGGGCCTGAGTGGGAGCGGTGGCAGAAAGGGAGCACCGGAGAAGGCCCAGGACACAGCGCGGGCCTGAGTGGGAGCGGTGGCAGAAAGGGAGCACCGGAGAAGGCCCAGGACACAGCGCGGGCCTGAGTGGGAGCGGTGGCAGAAAGGGAGCACCGGAGAAGGCCCAGGACACAGCGCGGGCCTGAGTGGGAGCGGTGGCAGAAAGGGAGCACCGGAGAAGGCCCAGGACACAGTGGGGCCCGAGTGGGAGCGGCGGCAGAAAGGGAGCACCGGAGAAGGCCCAGGACACAGCGCGGGCCTGAGTGGGAGCGGTGGCAGAAAGGGAGCACCGGAGAAGGCCCAGGACACAGCGCGGGCCTGAGTGGGAGCGGTGGCAGAAAGGGAGCACCGGAGAAGGCCCAGGACACAGCGCGGGCCTGAGTGGGAGCGGTGGCAGAAAGGGAGCACCGGAGAAGGCCCAGGACACAGTGGGGCCCGAGTGGGAGCGGTGGCAGAAAGGGAGCACCGGAGAAGGCCCAGGACACAGTGGGGCCCGAGTGGGAGCGGCGGCAGAAAGGGAGCACCGGAGAAGGCCCAGGACACAGCGCGGGCCTGAGTGGGAGCGGCGGCAGAAAGGGAGCACCGGAGAAGGCCCAGGACACAGCGCGGGCCTGAGTGGGAGCGGTGGCAGAAAGGGAGCACCGGAGAAGGCCCAGGACACAGCGCGGGCCCGAGTGGGAGCGGCGGCAGAAAGGGAGCACCGGAGAAGGCCCAGGACACAGCGCGGGCCTGAGTGGGAGCGGTGGCAGAAAGGGAGCACCGGAGAAGGCCCAGGACACAGTGGGGCCCGAGTGGGAGCGGTGGCAGAAAGGGAGCACCGGAGAAGGCCCAGGACACAGTGGGGCCCGAGTGGGAGCGGCGGCAGAAAGGGAGCACCGGAGAAGGCCCAGGACACAGCGCGGGCCTGAGTGGGAGCGGCAGCAGCAGAGATGACGGCTTAAAAATAAAAAATAGACAAGGAGTGACATCACAGGACAGCAGGTAGGTGATTGGTTGGTGAGTATTACAGCTCTTTTGCTCTCCAGGTTAGGTAAGTGGATTAAATTCAGAACTGGGAGACTATTAACAACTATAACTTTATTGAATTAATAACTTAAACTAAATTAACTAGTTAAAACTAAAAATTAAAACTAAAAATAACCATTTGAGTAAAAACATGTAACTAATTATATAAATGAAATAAGGTTAGATAGAGATGGCAGTGCAGGTGGTGTGTTGTAACTGCTGCGTGTGGGAGTTGATGGAGACCAACGAGATCCTGAGCAACCACATCTGCGGTAAGTGCCTGCAGCTCGAGGAACTTTGGCTCAGAGTTGTTGAGCTGGAGTCCGAGCTGCAGAAACTGCGATGCATCAGGGAAGGGAAGAGTTACCTGGACACTTTGGGCTGGATTTTCAATGACCCGTGGAGTCGGGTTTGGAGGCGTGTGGGGGGTTAAAGTTGCAGATTCGGGGGTCCCAACCCCATCTCGCCTCCAACCCGCCTCCACGCAATTTTGATAAAATCAGTCGCGGTGTTACCGACTCCGTCCCGCCTCCAAGAGGCGGGAGAGGCCATTAAAGCCCTTAACAAGCCCTAAATTGGCTCTGTAATGCCATTTTGAAACATTTTAGCTAGTTTAACCCTTTTCTGACGTGAAGCACGCCTGATGTGAAACACGCCAGTGAAACCTGGCGGGAGCACAAGTGGATAGCTGACTATCAGCTGCAGGTCCACTATTACAACGGAGATGTGATGAAGGTAGTAGTAGTATTGTGATGAAGGTAGTAGTAGTATTGTGATGAAGGTAGTAGTAGTATTGTGATGAAGGTAGCAGTAGTATTAGGTCTGAAAGTCGCCTCTGATGCTGCTGCATTGAATGTCTTCAGAGACTGCCTGGGAGGACTTGGTTGCAAAAAAAATTCTCTCTCTCTCTCTCTCTCTGAGATGCTGCTCATTTTGCATCCAGGTCCTCTCACAGCAAAGGCCAGGCAATCTCTGAGACCAGGCAGTCAGTCTCTGACCTGCAATGATGACATCATCAGAGGTGACTTTCAGACTGAAACCACTAATTGGGTCATGGGTTCCCACATGCTGGAACTCAATTACCCAATTAAGTGAAAATTGCATCATTCATCCACATTAATCTGGAGTCGGGGTGGTCAACACGAAATGCGGGTAACACGACCCCAACCCGACCCCAAGACAAAATCCAGCCCATAGTTCCAGGAGGCAGTCACACCCCTTAGGTTAAGCATTAATTTAGAGTTAGTCATTGGTCAGGGACAGGAGGGTGTGACTGCGAGTCAGGAAGGTATGGGGACCCAGGATATAGTACTGGAGGAGCCTCAGCCCTTGACCTTGTCCAGCAGGTACGAGGTACTTGCTGCCTGTCTGGGTGAGAACAAGGACTGCAGGGAGGATGGGCAAACTGGCCACGGCACCGTGGTACAGGAGGCATTTCAAGTGGGGGGAGTGAAGGGGAATGTAGTTGTGGTAGGCGACAGTATATTCAGGGGGATAGACACTGTTCTCCGCAGCCATGACAGGGAGTACTGAAGGCTGTGTTGCCTGGGTTAAAGACATCTCCTGGAGAAGACCTTGGAGTGGGAAGGGGAGGATCCAGTTGTCGTGGTCCACGTAGGAACCAACGACATAGGTAGAACTAGGAATGAGGTTCTGCTGAGAGAGTTTGAGGAGTTGGGGTCCAAATTAAAAAGCAGAATCTCAAAGGTAATAATCGCTGGATTGTTACCTGAGCCAAGCGCCAATTGGCATAGGGATAAGCAGATTAGAGGTTTAAAGGCGTGGCTGAAAGAATGGTGTGGGAGGAAGGGGTTTCAATTCATGGGCCACTGGCAGCAGTACTGGGGAAAGAGGGAGCTGTTCCGTTGGGACGGGCTCCACTTAAACCGGGCTGGAACCAGTGTCCTGGCGAATCGAATAACTATGGCAGTAGACAGGGCTTTAAACTAATGAAGGGGGGGTGGGAGGATTCAGGAAAGAGTAAATTTAAAAGCAGTGAAAGAAATGTCAAGGCTCTAGAGCAGAGCAGAGCTTTTGGTACAAATAAACAGAGTGGGTCAGGAAGGGACAGAGAGAGTAACATAAGAACATAAGAAATAAGAGCAGGAGTAGGCCATATGGCCCCTCGAACCTGCTCCGCCATTCAATAAGATCATGGCTGATAATCGACCTCAACTCCACTTTCCTGCCCGATCTCCATATCCCTTGATTCCCCTAGAGTCCAAAAATCTATCTACCTCAGCCTTGAAAATACTCAAAGACTCTGGGACAGAGAATTCCAAAGATTCACAACCCTCTGAATGAAGAAATTCCTCCTCATCTTAAATGGCCTACCCCTTATCCTGAGACTATGCCCCCTAGTTCTGGACACTCCAGCCAGGGGAAACAACCTCTCAGCATCTACCCTGTCAATCTGCTTCAGAATCTTGTATGTTTCAATGAGATCACCTCTCATTCTTCTAAACTCCAGAGAGCAGAGGCCCATTCTACACAATCTCTCATCATAGGACAGCCCTCTCATCTCAGGAATCAATCTAGTGAACCTTTGTTGCACTGCCTCCAAGGCAAGTATATCCTTCCTTAGATAAGGAGACCAAAACTATGCACAGTACTCCAGGTGTGGTCTCACCAAGGCCCTGTACAATTGTAGCAAAACTTCCTTACTCTTATACTCCAACCCCCTTGCAATAAAGGCCAACATGCCATTTGCCTTCCTGATTGCTTGCTGTACCTGCGTGCTAGCTTTCTGTGTTTCTTGCAAGAGGAGACCCAAATCACTCTGAATACCAACATTTGAAAGTTTCTCACCATTTAAAAAATATTGGGGGAGAAATTCAGTATCGCCCCATTTGGGGCGCAATTATCGGCCGGCGCAAAGATTAGCGCCTGGCGCTAATTATCGCCACCGACTGCAAACTTGACTTTTATCGCCCCTGGAGGTGATTGCAGCGCTAAATCAGGCGCTTCACACCTGTCTTAAGGCGCAAAGGCCGAGGAGCGAGGCGCTACCTCAGAGCGCTGGCGAAGCTCATGTAATGTCAGTCAGCAATGGAACACACACACAATGGCACGGGCCAGTTCTTAAAGGGGATGGTTAATCTTGCTTTCCATCCACATCCTGCTCATTGCAGCCTTGAATCTCGGCCTGGAGAGACTTGCACATCAAATGTGCTGGAAAGAACAATGGAGAGTACCAGGCAAAGAGCTCAGAGTGCAGCCCCCACAGTCTCTGCTAAATCGATACAAGGAATGGCAAATCAAAATGAACCTGCAAAGTGCTGCTCAGTACCCAAAACTCCTTCACACAACGTTGAATCTCTCCAGAAGTCTCTCCCTCTCTCTCTCAGAATGCGTAGTTCAAAAATGGCACCAACAATAAAAGGCAGGAAGCGGTCACCTTTAAATAGCGCTCCCCCTTTCCCTTCATGACTGCAGAACGCTCCCCTCAACCTGTCGTTGCTAGCGTCAGGCGGTAAGGCAGGGGGCGCCACTCAATATCCGCTCCGGGGCGATACCGGGGCGTTGCGCACTCGAGTGATGTCATGATCTGCCGGCGCAGAAGATCGTGGCGGTAGTGTTTAGCGCCGCCGCAAAATGTCTAGTTAATTTCGTGAGCGGCGCAAACTTCGCCGCGCCTGGGCGCTAGATGCTTTGCGCCCCATTAGCGCCCTCTTAAGGCGCTAACGGGAGGCGCAACCAACTGAATTTTTCCCCCATTCTGTTTTTCTATTCTTCCTACCAAAATGAATAACCTCATATTTCCCTACATTATACTCCATCTGCCACCTTACTGCCCACTCACTTAGTCTATCTATATCCCTTTGCAGACTCTTTGTGTTCTCCTCACAGCTTACAGTCCCACCTAGCTTTGTATCATCAGCAAACTTGGATACATTATACTCGGTCCCTTCATCTAGGTCATTAATATAGATTGTAAATAGCTGAGGCCTCAACACTGATCCTTGCGGCACCCCACTAGTTACAGCCTGCCAAGCTGAAAAAGATCCGTTTAGCCCTACTCTCTGTTTTCTGTCCATTAACCAATCCTCTATCCATGCTATTATATTACCCCCAACCCCATGAGCCCTTATCTTGTGTAACAACCTTTTATGTGGCACCTTATCAAATGCCTTTTGGAAATCCAAATATACTACATCCACTGGTTCCCCTTTACCTACCCTGCTCGTTACATCCTCAAAAAAACTGTAACAAATTTGTCAAACACGATTTCCCTTTCATAAAATCATGTTGACTCTGCCTAATCATGATATGATTTTTTAAGTGCCCTGATACCGCTTCCTTAACAATGGATTCCAGCATTTTCCCGACGACTGATGTCAGGCTAACTGGCCTGTAGTTCCCTGTTTACGCTCTCCCTCCTTTCTTGAATAGCAGTGTTACATTTACTACCTTCCAAGCCGCTGGGACCATTCTAGAATCGAGGGAATTTTGGAAGATCAAAACCAATGCATCCACTATCTCTGCAGCCATCTCTTTTAGAACCCTAGGATGTAGGCCGTCAGGTCCAGAGGATTTGTCGGCTTTTAGTCCATTAGTTTCTCTAGTACTTTTTCTCTACTTATATTAATTACGTTAAGTTCCCCACCCTCATTCGGTAATAGGGCGTCAGTGACTAAGGTGAATCAAGATGACTCCTGGGCTGGCTGCTCCTTACTGAGCTGCTCTTCCCTTCAACTGTATCCGTGGTCATCCATTGCCATCCTTTGCCCTTTCTTCCCCCAATCGCCTTTCTTCCATTGCTTAAGATACCCTGCCTCTGATAGTGAAGGCATTTTCAGCCCAAACTACAAGTTCAAACTGCAAGTTCAAACCTACCCCCTGCAGAGTCCACTGCCCATCCCCCGACCCGGCGTGTCTTTGTTCTCACTGAGCTCTTTCAACTGCCGGAACTCTGCTGAAACTTGACTTCCATCACTGGATTCCTCGCGAACAGGACTTTGCTGCTTTACTGACTACACTGTTTGACTCGGCGGCTGTGGCGCTACTCTGCTTTTCAGTCGACTCAAGTCTTATGCTGCTGAATTCTTTTGTCAAATTGGTTTCCGATCTCCTGGACATCTCTGGACATCTAGACTACGGGCTGGATTTTCAATGACCCGTGGAGTCGGGTTTGGAGGCGTGTGGGGGGTTAAAGTTGCAGATTCGGGGGTCCCGACCCCATCCCGCCTCCAACCCGCCCCCATGCCAGTTTCGCTGGTGGCGGGTACCCGACCTGTGCTGAGACCCGACTCCCCGAGGCGGGAAGGGGATTAGTGACAATTAACTGCCTGTTAACAGGTAGTTAACAGGCAGTTTTTTGCCTAATCCCTATTTTAAAAGGTGAAATGTGGGCTTCCCGACAGGTGGCAACCACGCCAAGTTATCGGGGCGGACCGTGGGTCTGCAGGGGTTGGAGGGGTCGATATGTCCGGTGGGCAGGTGAGTGATGGGTGCATGTGTGCAGAGGTAAGTGTGTAAGGTAAGTGCTAAGTGTGGGAAAAAGTTTTACTTACCTTAACTTCCTCCTGCAGGTGTCAACCCTTCAGTTCTTCGGAGTCAGAAATCTCATCGGCACAGAAAGCAGAAAAGCCGTGGTCCTGTCAAAAACTGCAGCCTTCTGTTTTCTGTGGTGGAATGATTTCTAACTCAGCCTGAGAGGAAGGACTCAAGTTAGAAATCATATTGTCAGTGTTTGACAGCTTCACAGAGCTGTCAAATGCTGATATTTCATCTGTCAAAAGCTCTTGACAGATGAAATGTCAATCTGTGATGTCACCTGTTGCCGGGTGGCCCTTAATTGGCCTGCTGAGCCCACTGGGCGGGCTCAACAAGGTCAATCAAGGGAAAATACAGTGGGTTGGCAACATCTCGATGGAGGCGGGTTTACAAGCCAAAATGTGTGATTCACGACACCAACCCGACCCCAGTATCAAAATTCAGCCCTATGTTTCTGCTTTGAACTGCACCGGATTACACCACTATGTTTCTGCACTGGATTACACTGGATTACACTGTAAGACTTACCTGCTGTGTCTCTATCTCTGCTGCTAAAAGATTTTTTGCCTTTTAAACTGCGCTGTCTATCTGCTGAACTGGTTCTACTGGTTTTTCAGCTCTGCTGGCTTCTCGCTAGCAGCTGCTGCTTGGCTTGCTGTCCGGTGACTCGCTCTACTGGTTTTCAGCTTTGCTGCTCGCTGGCTTGTGGTTTTACTTTTTCTCCGCCGCTTTGATCTACAGTGACCTCCAACTTGTGTCACTTTCGCCATCATCTTTCTGCACCGCTACTGACTCTCATTCCTACGGCAACAACCTCCATCCTCGAACTCTCTACCCTTCAAATAGCTTCTGGACTTCACTCACCTGCTTTGGACAGCGGTTCGTCGATGCTCCGTGCCGGCCCCATCCTGCTTACGTCGGCTTTGTCCTTCCATGGGACCTCTGACTTTGACCCTGGTCTCCCTACTATTGTCCCCAATGTATTCCCTGCTACCAGGAAATATGTATCTCATTAATTATTACATTTAAACAGGCCTATGTAACCTGAGCTGTTCCCCTGTGTCCATTCGCATGCGCACTTTGGCTGCCGCTCTGGACCCGAGCCATTCAATACTTTCGCACTTTTTCCCCCTCTTTTCCTTTTCTCTCTATCCCTCCCTGACTACTCTCTCCTGTCGTCATGCCTCCTATCATCTCTCCTCTCTCGGATACTCTGCCCTCCCAAATCCCGACCCCAATCCTTCATTACTCTCCGACCTTCCTACTCTCCTGCCGCCGTCCCAGGCTTGACTCCCTCTTCGATAAGCCCACAGCTTCCCTCTGGGCCTCTCTTGGCATCCTACGAAGGGCCCATCGAGGCACTCGTCGCTGCCTCCTTACGAGCAGCAACCCCAAATGTACTATCCTACTCTCTCGCCAACCGTCCCGCCCAGCGAGCCCACTGGGGGCAAATCTTCTCTTCAACTGTATCCGTGGTCATCCTTTGCCCTTTCTTCCCCCAATCTCCTTTCTTCCATTGCTTAAGAAACCCTGCCTCTGATCGTAAGGCATTTCAGCCCAAACTACAAGTTCAAACTACAAGTTTAACTTTACCCCTGCAGAGTCCACTGCCCATCCCCCAACCCGGCGTGTCTTTGTTCTCACTGAGCTCTTTCAACTGCCGGAACTCTGCTGAAACTTCACTTCCATCACTGGATTCCTCGCGAACAGGACTTCGTTGCTCTACTGACTACGAAGCTCTGCTCTGCTTTTCAGTCGCTTCAAGTCTTATGCTGCTGAATTCTTTTGTCCATGATGCGGAGATGCCGGTGTTGGACTGGGGTGGACAAAAATGAGAAATCGCACAACACCAGGTTATAGTCCAACAGTTTTATTTGAAATTACGAGCTTTCGGAGCGCTGCTCCTTCATCAGGTAAAGTGAGGGAATACAAATCAGTTACAAACCATATATAGACTGTCTATATATGCTTTGTAACCGATTCGTATTCCCTCACTTTACCTGACGAAGGAGCAGCGCTCCGAAAGCTCGTAATTTCAAATAAAACTGTTGGACTATAACCTGGTGTTGTGCGGCTTCTCGAATTCTTTTGTCAAATTGGTTTCCAATCTCCTGGACGTCTCTGGACATCTAGACTACGTTTCTGCTTTGAACTGCACCGGATTACACCACTACATTTCTGCACTGGATTACACTGTAAGACTTACCTGCTGTGTCTCTATCTCTGCTGCTAAAAGATTTTTTACCTTTTAAACTGCGGCTGTGTCTCCGCTGAACTGGTTTTTCAGCTCTGCTGGCTTCTCGCTAGCAGCTGCTGCTTCACTTGCTGTCCGGTGACTCGTTCTACCGGTTTTCAGCTTTGCTGGTCGCTGGCTTGTGGTTTTACTTTTTCTCCGCCGCTTTGATCTACGGGGACCTCCTTACGAGCAGCAACCCAGCTGTCCTATCCTACTCTCTCGCCAACCTTCACGCCCAGCGAGCCCACTGGGGGCAAATCTTGCCAATCTCCACCCCATCCAACTCTCACCTCTCATTTAAAATTCTCATTCTCTACCGCCCACCCAAGTACCATAAATATGTTATTACCAAGAAAACTTCATTGCTTTCCTCACTCAGCCTCTGCACCGAACGACTTCTCATCCTCGGTGACTTCAACCTCCATCTCAATTCATCATGCTCTCTCTCCTCTGAGTTCACTAGCCTCCTATCCTCCCTTAATCTCTTCCTCCATGTAAACTCCCCAACCCATATTCACGACCACCCCTTCGACCTTGCCATCTCTCGTGGCCTCGCTACTCCCATCGCGCCAATCGCAGTTAAGGCCATCTCTGACCACTTCCTCATATCGCTCTCCACCCACATCCCCCTTCCACCCACCCCCCAACCCTACTTCCTTCTGTGTCCACCCCTGGAAAAAACTCTCTCCCAACTCTCTTACAACTGCACTTAAGAAATCCCAACTGTCCAGCCTTTGGCCCTCCATTCACCTCGATATTTCTGCAGTTACCGATCTGCTCAACAACACCCTCACCACCACCTTTGATGCCCTAGTCCCGATTAAAACAATTACTCTCTCTCACCCTGGCCGTTCTCCTTGGTAAGGCCCTCAACTTCACTACCACTTCTCTCGACCCCTCCACGGTCTCTAAATTGTCAGACTGCTTGTCCGACATCCAGTTTTGGATGAGCAGAAATTTTTTCCAATTAAATATTGGGAAGACCGAAGCCATTGTTTTCGGTCCCCTCCACAAACTCCGTTCCCTAACTACTGACTCCATCCCTCTCCCTAACATCTGTCTGAGGCTGAACCACACTGTTCACAACCTTGGTGTCATATCTGACCCGGAAATTAGTTTTCGACCACATATCCGCAGCATAACTAAGACCGCCTATTTCCACCTCGGTATCATTGCCCGTCTCCACCCTTGCCTCAGCTCGTCCGCTGCTGAAACCCTCATCCATGCCTTTGTTACCTCTAGGCTTGACTATTCCAATGCACTCCTGGTTGGCCTCCCACATTCTACTCTACGTAAACTTGAGGTGATCCAAAGCTCTGCTGCTCGTGTCCTAACTCGCACCAAGTCCGTTCGCCCATCACCCCTGTGCTCCATGTCCTACATTGGCTCCCGGTTAAGCAGCGCCTCAATTTCAAAATTCTCATCCTTGTTTTCAAATCCCTCCATGGCCTCGCCCCTCCCTATCTCTGTAAGCTCCTTCAGCCCCACAGCCCCCCGCGATATCTGCGCTCCTCTAATTTTGAGCATCCCTGATTATAATCGCTCAACCATTGGTGGCCGTGCCTTCTGTTGCCTAGGCCCTAAGCTCTGGAATTCCCTGCCTAAACCTTTCCGCCTCACTACCTCTCTTTCTACTTTTAAGATGCTCCTTAAAACCTACCTCTTTGACCAAGCTTTTGGTCACCTGCCCTAATTTCTCCTTATGTGGCTCGGTGTCAAATGTTTTGTCTTATAATACTCCTGTGAAGCGCCTTGGAATGTTTTACTACGTTAAAGGTGCTATATAAATACAAGTTGTTGTTGTTGTGATATCAGGGAAAAATAGAATAAAGTCAAAGCTAAAGGCACTGTATCTGAATGCGCAAATCTTTCGCAACAAAATAGATGAATAGCGCAGATAGAAATTAATAGGTTTGATCTAATAGCCATTACGAGACATGGTTGCAAAATGACCAAGGTTGGGAACTAAATATTCCAGTATACTCAACTTTTAGAAGAGATAGGCAAAATGGAAAAGGAGGAGGGGTAGCCCTGATAATAAAGGATGTGATAAAGACAGTAGAGAGAAAGGATCTTAGCTCGGAAAATCAATTTGCAGTAATAGTCATGATGCGGAGATGCCGATGTTGGACTGGGGTGGACAAAAATGAGAAGTCGCACAACACCAGGTTATAGTCCAACAGTTTTATTTGAAATCACAAGCTTTCGGAGCTGTTGCTCCTTCGTCGGGTGACGAAGGAGCAACAGCTCCGAAAGCTTGTGATTTCAAATAAAACTGTTGGACTATAACCTGGTGTTGTGCGACTTCTCATTTTTGCAGTAATAGTGTGGAGGACGAATTCATGGAATGTATACAAGATAGTTTTCTAGATCAGTATGTTGAGCAACCAATTAGGGAACAAGCTATTTTAGATCTAGTATTGTGCAATGAGAAAGGGTTAATTAATAACCTTGTAGTAAAGGGGCCTTTAGGGAAGAGTGACCATAATATGATAGAATTTTATATTGAGTTTGAAAGTGATTTAGTCAAGTCCGAAACTAGAGTCTTAAATCTAAATAAAGCAAACTACGTAGGTATGAGGGGCAAGATGGCTAAGGTAGTTTGGGAAACTACATTAAAAGGTATAATGGTAGACAAGCAATGGCTAGCATTTAAAGATTTAATACATAATTTACAACAAATATACATTCCTTTAAGGCACAAAAATCCCACAGGAAAGGTGGTCCAACCGTGGCTAACAAGAGAAGTTAAAGATAGTATTAGATCAAAGGAAGAGGCTTATAATGTTGCCAAAAAGAGCAGTAAGCCTGAGGATTGGGAGGATTTTAGAATTCAGCAAAGGCGGACCAAAAAATTGATAAGGAAAGAAAAAAGAATATGAGAGTAAACTAGCAAGAGACATAAAAACAGATTGTAAATGTTTCTATAGGTATATAAACAGGAAGAGATTAGTGAAAGTAAACGTGGGCCCATTAGAGGCAGAAAGAGGAGCAATTATAATGGGCAATAAGGAAATAGCAGAGAAATTAAACAAATACTTTGTATCTGTCTTCACGGTAGAAGACACAAAAAACATTCTGGAAATAATGGGGAACCAAGGGTCTAGAGAGAATGAGTAACTTAAAGAAATCAGTATAAATAAAGACATAGTACTGGAGAAATTAATGGGACTAAGTGGCGACAAATCCCCTGGACCCGACTACCTGCATCCTAGGGTTTTAAAAGAGGTAGCTGCAGAGATAGTGGATGCACTGGTACTAATCTTCCTGAATTCCTTAGATTCTAGAGCAGTCCCCAAGGATTTGAAGGTGGCGAAATAACCCCGCTATTTAAGGAAGGAGGAAGAGAAAAAACAGGGAACTATAGGCCAGTTAGCCTGACATCAGTAGTAGACAAAATGCTAGAATCTATTATTAGGGACATGGTAACAGGGCACTTAGAAAATCGTAATATGATTAGGCAGAGTCAACATGGTTTTATGAAAGGGAAATCATGTTTGGTAAATCTGTTAGAGTTTTTTGAAGATGTAACTAGTAGGATGGATATGGGGGAACCAGTGGATGTAGTGTATTTGGATATTCAAAAAGCATTCGATAAGGTGCCACATAAGAGGTTATTATACAAAATTAGGACTCATGGGATTGGGAGTAATATATTAGCATAGATTGAGGATTGGTTAATGGACAGAAAACAGAGAGTAGGAATAAACGGGACTTTTTCGGGTTGGCAATCTGTAACTAGTGGGGTACCGCAAGGATCAGTGCTTGGGCCTCAGCTATTTACAATCTATATTAATGGCTTAGGTGAAGGGACTGAGTGTAACGTATCCAAGTTTGCTGATGATACAGAGCTAGGTGGGAAAGTAAGCTGTGAGGAGGATGCAAAGAGGCTGCAGAGAGATATAGACAGATTGACTGAGTGGGCAAGAACATGGCAAATGGAATACCATGTAGGGAAGTGTGAAGTTATCCATTTTGGTAGGAAAAACAAAAAAGCAGAATATTTTTTGAATGGTGAGAGACTGGGAAATGTTGGTGTTCAGAGGGACCTGGGTGTCCTTGTACATGAATCACAGAAAGTTAACATGCAGGTACAGCAAGGAATTAGGAAAGCAAATGGTATGTTAGCTTTTGTTACAAAGGGATTAGAGTATAAGAGTAAAGAAAAGTCTTACTACAATTATACAGGCCATTGGTGAGGCCACACCTTTAGTACTGTGTACAGTTCTGGTCTCCTTACCTAAGGAAAGACATACTTGCTGATATCTCCACGAGATATCAAGAAACGGCTGAGCGCACTGGATACAGCAAAGGCTATGGGCCCCGACAACATCACGGTTGTCGTGCTGAAGACTTGTACTCCAGAACTAGCTGCGCCTCCAGCCAAGCTGTTCCAGTGCAGCTACAATACTGGCATCTATCTGACAATGTGAAAAACTGCCCATGTATATACTGTCCACAAAAAGCAGGACAAATCCAATCCGGCCAATTACCGCCCCATCAGTCTACTCTCAATCATCAGCAAAGAGGGAATGCAATAAAGGTTCACTAGACTGTTTCCTGGGATGAGGGGATTGAGAGAGATTGAGTAGACTAAGCCCATATTCCCTAAAATTTAGAAGAATGGAAATGATCTCATTGAAACATATAAAATTCTTAAGGGGCTTGACAGGGTTAATGCTGAGAAAATGTTTCCCCTGGCTGGGGAATCTAGAACATGGGGTCACAGTCTCAGAATAAGGGGTCGGCCATTTAGGACTGAGATGAGGAGAAATTTCTTCACTCAAAGGGTTGTGAATCTTTGGAATTCTCTACCCCAGAGTATGTTCAAGAAAGAGGTCGATAAATTTTTGGGAACTAAGGGAATTAAGGGATATGGGGATAGTGCAGGAAGGTGGGGTTGAGGTAGAAGATCAGCCGTGATCTTATTGAATGGCAGAGCAGGCTCGAAGGGCCAAATGGCCTACTCCTGCTCCTATTTCTTATGTTCTTATGTTATGTTCTTAAGATTACCTGCTTCTCCAGCAGCCCCCCCCCACCCCCCACCCCCCACGCCACTCCTGCCCAGCATCGTACAATTTCGAAATTTGCAGATGACACAAAACTTGGAAGTGTAGTAAACAGTGAGGAAGATAGTAATAGACTTCAGGAGGACATAGACAGGCTGGTGGAATGGGCGGACGCATGGCAGATAAAAATCAACGCAGAAAAGTGTGAGGTGATACATTTTGGTAGGAAGAATGAGGAGAGACAATACACATTCAATGGTACAATTTTAAAGGGGGTGCAAGAACAGGGAGACCTGGGGGAGTTTGTGCACAAATCTCTGAAGGTGGCAGAGCAGGTTAACAAAGCAGTTAATAAAGCATATGGAATCCTGGGCTTTATAAATAGAGGCCTAGAGCACAAAGGCTAGGAAGTTATGCGAATCCTATATAAAATACTAGTTCGGCCCCAGTTGGAGTATTGTGTCCAATTCTGGGCACCACACTTTAGGAAAGACGTGAAGGCTTTGGAGAGGGTACAGAAGAGATTTACTAGAATGGTTCCAGGGATGAGGGATTACAGTTACATAGATAGGCTGTGTTCGTGGGTCAGTGGGTGAACTCCACTGCAACGATTGAAGATGATCGCTGATAAGATCTCTTTTATCTGCATTCATGTCATAAACAAACAAAAAAAAATCGATAAAGATCGGGTGGCAGCTAATATTTTTGGAGCAAGTACAGCAACTGTTCGGGGTCGCTCCTTTCTTCCCCGCTCCCCTACACTGCGAGCGGGAGACAGAGGCGACCTTTGGCCTCCTTCTGAGATTAGCGCTGCACAGAGCGCGTTGCACGAGCAAATCACCGCCACGCTGATGATAATGAGCAGGCAGCACCAAAATACCGGTACCACCTGCACTCCCTCGGCTGGCGGCCGCTATCCTTGGCCGCCAATGTTACCGGCAGGTTTCCAGAGTTCCCCAATTTCTAGGCCTTTGCGTTTCTATTTCATTTTCTTGCAGGACTTTTCGTTTATTAGTCAGAAAAATATTGGAGATAAGAGAAAGGGTTGTTAGATTTTGAGGGCCAAGAGTCATCCAATCGGGGAATGAAGCGTCTGTCGGTTTTCCGGTTGGCGTGGAAGGATGTTGAGGCTCGAGGATGGATGTGTTGGGCGACCAGTGGCGGGAGCGTGGCGGCGGAGCGACTGGAGGCTGACGTCATCCAATGAAACCTCCAGGAACACATCGAATGGGAGTTTGCAACCCGAGGCAGTAGCCCTCAAGCGATCAGGGGAAATTGAAGAAGTTTTCTTTCAATATATGAACGTTTTTGAGGAATCTGAGGAAATTTGAGTGAGAGAGAGAGATCTGTTTCTGGACAAAATAAGTCACATGTTCCAGTGCAATCTTGATCCCAACTGATTAGCAGAATTCCTCTGGGAACCGTAACAGTGGGGTTCCAGGGCCAGCTGGGTGAGGGTTGCAATTTGCACAAAGTTCAAACAACCTCATAGAATCATAGAACGATACAGCACAGAAGGAGGCCATTCGGCCCATCGTGCTAATGCTGACTCTTTGAAAGTGCAGTCTAGCTAGTCCCACTCCCCGGCTCTTCTGGCCCTGTCCCAGGAGACTGTGCACCTCAAGGTATACGGTCTTTGACAAGTACCGATGCCATGTGCCGCGTTCAGCATTGCATTTATTTATTTGATAAAGGTTCAAGTATCTACTTTTATGTTGAATTTTAAAAGTGAATGAAACAATGTGAGCAATAATACCTCATGAAACGATTTCATCAGGTATAGCAACTCGCGTCTTTAGCAGCTGCAGCCTTGTTTAGTCCTCACATCGGTGACTATGTTCTGTGCACTGGTGCACAGTTAGTTAAAAAACAAAGCAATGGACCCCGGGGAGTCTGGAAGAGTGGTACAACTTCTTCGCTGAAAAAACCCCAAATATACAGAGAAGTGTTAAGTTATCGTAACTGATAAATTGCCGAGGTTGTTAATAAAAACTGGATTTATTTTCCTGCACCGTTATTTACCGCCGCTCCCCCCCTCCCCCCGCACCCACCCCCCACACCCACCCGGCTAAAACGGAGGGTTCAAATGTAGATCACCAAACTACTGCAAAGCTTTATAGGACAGTCACAATTGAATAAAAAAAATTACCCATTGACTAAGTCAAGCTGCATATTAGTTGGGATTTAGCAAAAAAAAAAGCAGAATTCTGGACACGAAGATAGGACAATGTTTTAGGCTCTTTTTCACCCCAAATACATTTTAACAACACGCCAAATTTAAACATACAGGGGATAACAAGACAAGTGCAAATACTGCGTGTCTGAAATGCAAACAGATAATTCTGGAAAAGCAAAGCAAGGAGATTAGCTTCTGAAGGTGAAAGATGGGTCCATGTTCTGGGTGCGACCCTTCATCTGAACTCATCTGAAATGAAAACAGAAAATTCTGGCAAGGCACGGTGTGTCTGTCAGCATGAAGAGTTACACCCAAAATAAACAGTGTTAGCCTTAATAAACCATTAAGATGGTGCCGAGTTAGCTGGGACGGTGGGAGGGATGCTACACCTTGCTTCAGCTACCCTGTTCCTAGGTCTGGAGGAAAGTGGGCCTCGGTGAATATCCTGTTCAGCTGTGATCCTCGTCCGTGATAAAGAGCCTGTCAGCACTCACCATTAAGACTTGCAAATTCTGAATGGCCAATAGCGTGAAGTTCTGGGGAGCTGCCGCCAACTATGTCAGCCGTGGCTCAGCTGGTAGCACTCTCGCCTCTGGGTCAGAAGGTTGCTGGTTCAAGTCCCGCTCCAGAGACTTGAGCACAAGAATTTAGGCTGTCACTCCAGTGCAGTACTGAGGGAGTGCTGCACTGTCGGAGGTGCTGTCTTTTGGATGAGACGTTAAACCAAGGCCTTGTCAGCTCTGTCAGGTGGACGTAAAAGATCCCACGGCACTATTTCGAAGAAGAGCAGGGGAGGTATCATAGAAACATAGAAACATAGAAGATAAGAGCAGGAGTAGGCTATTCGGCCCTTCAAGACTGCTCCGCCATTCAATGAGATCATGGCTGATCATCCAAATTCAGTACCCTGTCCCTGCTTTCTCCCCATATCCCTTGATCCCTTTAGCCTTAAGAACTATATCTAACTCCTTCTTGAATATATTTAATGATTTGGCCTCAACTGCCTTCTGTGGTAGAGAATTCCATAGGTTCACCACTCTCTGGGTGAAGAAATTCCTCCTCATCTCAGTCCTAAATGGCTTACCCCTTATCCTTAGACTGTGACCCCTGGTTCTGGACTCACCCGCCATCGGGAACATCCTTCCTGCATCTAGTCTGTCTAGTCCTGTTAGAATTTTATAAGTTTCAATGAGATCCCCTCTCATTCTTCGAAACTCTAGCGAGTATAAGCCTCATCGACCCAATCTCTCTTCATACATCATTCCTGCCATCCCAGGTATCAGTCTGGTGATTCTTCGCTGCACTCCCTCCATGGCAAGAACATCCTTCCTCAGATAAGGCGACCAAAACTGCACACAATACTCAAGGTGTGGTCTCACCAAGGCCCTGTACAACTGCAGCAAGACATCCTTGCTCCTGTACTCAAATCCTCTCACTATGAAGGCCAACATACCATTTGCCTTCTTAACTGCCTGCTGCACCTGCATGCTTACCTTCAGCGACTGGTGCACAAGGACACCCAGGTCTCGTTGCACTTCCCCTTTTCCCAATCTATTGCCGTTCAGATAATAATCTGCCTTCCTGTTTTTGCCACCGAAGTGGATAACTTCACATTTATCCACATTATACTGCATCTGCCATGCATTTGCCCACTCACCCAACCTGTCCAAATCATGCTGGAGTTTCTCTGCATCCTCCTCACAACACACACGCCCACCCAGCTTTGTGTCATCTGCAAACTTGGAGATATTACATCTAGTTCCCTCGTCTAAATCATCAATATATATTGTGAATAGCTGGGGTCCTAGCACCGATCCCTGCGGTACCCCACTAGTCACTGCCTGCCACTCGGAAAAGACCCGTTTATTCCAACTCTTTGCTTCCTGTCTGCCAACCAGTTCTCTATCCAAGTCAGTACCTTACCCCCAATCCCATGTGCTTTAACTTTACACGCTAATCTCTTATGCGGGACCTTGTCGAAAGCCTTCTGAAAGTCCAAATACACCACATCTGGTTCTCCCTTATCTATTCTACCAGTCTCATCCTCAAAAAATTCCAATAGATTTGTCAAGCATGATTTACCTTTTGTAAATCCATGTTGACTTTGTCTGATCCTATCACTGTTTTCCAAGTGCTCTACTATTACATCTTTTATAATGGACTCTAGCATTTTCCCCACAACCGATGTCAGGCTATAATTCCCCGTTTTCTCTCTACCACCCTTTTATAGTGGGGTTACATTAGCTACCCTCCAATCCATGGGAACTGTTCTAGAGTCTATAGAATTTTGGAAGATGACCAGCAATGCATCTACTATTTCTAGGGCCACTTCCTTAAGTACCCTGGGATGTAGATTATCAGGCCCTGGGGATTTATCGGCCTTCAATCCCATCAATTTCCCTAACACCATTTCCCTACAAATACTGATTTCATTCAGTTCCTCCCTCTCATTAGACCCTATTTTCCCCGACCTCTCTGGGAGGTTATTTGTGTCCTCCTTTGTGAAGACAGAACCAAAGTATGTATTTAATTGGTCCGCCATTTCTTTGTTCCCCATTATAAATTCCCCTGATTCTGACTGCAAGGGACCTACGCTTGACTTCACTAATCTTTTTCTCTTCACATATCTATAGAAGCTTTTAAGTCCATTTTTATGTTCCCTGCAAGCTTATTCTCATATTTTATTTTCCCCCTCTTAATTAATCCCTTTGTCCTCCTTTGCTGAATCCTAAACTACTCCCAATCCTCAAGTTTGCTGCTTTTTCTGGCCAATTTATATGTCTCCTCCTTGGATCTTATGCTATCCCTAATTTCCCTTGTTAGCCACGGTTGAGCCACCTTTCCTGTTTTATTTTTATGCCAGACAGGGATGAACAAATTCTATAGTTCATCCATGTGATCTTTAAATGTTTGCCATTGCCTATCCACCGTCAACCCTTTAAGTAACGTTCCCCAATCCATCCTAGCCAACTCGCGCCTCATACCATCGTAGTTTCCTTTATTTAAATTCAGGACCCTAGTCTCTGAGTCAACTACGTCACTCTCCATCTTAATGAAGAATTCTATCATATTATGATCGCTCTTCCCCAAGGGACCTTGCACAACAAGATTGCTAATTAATCCTTCTTAATTACATTATACCCAGTCTAAGATGGCCTGATCTCCAGTTGGTTCCTCGACATATTGGTCCAGGAAACCATCCCGTAAACACTCCAGGAATTCCTCCTCCACAGTATTGTTACTAATTTGGTTAGCCCAATCTATATGTAGATTAAAGTCACCCATGATAACTGCTGTGCCCTTATTGCACGCATCTCTAATTTCCTGTTAAATGCCATCCCCAACCTCACCACGACTGTTTGGGGGTCTGTATACAACTCCCACTAACGTTTTCTGCCCCTTGGTATTTTGCAGCTCTACGCATACAGATTCCACATCATCCGAGCTAATATCCTTCCTTACTATTGTGTTAATCTCGTCTTTAACCAGCAACGCTACCCCACCTCCTTTTCCTTTTTGCCTGTCCTTCCTGAATATTCAATACCCCTGGATGTTGAGTTCCCAGCCTTGGTCACCCTGGAGCCATGTCTCCATAATCCCAATTATATCTTATCCGTTTACATCTATTTGCGCAGCTAATTCATCCACCTTATTATGAATGCTCCTCGCATTATGACACAAAGCCTTCAGGCTTGTTTTTTTAACACTTTTAGTCCTTTTAGAATTATTTTTAACTGTGGCCCTGTTTGATTTACACCCTTGATTTCTCTGCCTTCCACTTTTGCTTTTCTCCTTCCTATCTTTTGCTTCTATCCTTGTTTCCCTTTTCTCTGTCTCCCTGCACAGGTTTCCAACCCCCTGCCATTTTAGTTTAAACTCTCCCCAACAGCACTAGCAAACACTCCCCCTTGGACATCGGTCCCGGTCCTGCCCAGGTGCAAAACGTCCAGTTTGTACTGGTCCCACCTCCCCCAGAACCGGTTCCAATGTGCCAGGAATTTGAATCCCTCCCCCTTGCACCATTCCTCTAGCCACGTATTCATCTGAAATATCCTGCTATTTCTACACTGACGAGCACGTGGCACCGGTAACAATCCTGAGATTACTACCTTTGAGGTCCTATTTTTTAATTTACCTCCTAACTCCCTATATTCAGCTTTTAGGACCTCATCCCATTTTTTACCTATATCGTTGGTACCTATATGCACCATGACAACTGGCTGTTCACCCTCCCCTCCAGAATGCCCTGCAGCCGCTCCGAGACATCCTTGACCCTTGCACCAGGGAGGCAACATACCATCCTGGAGTCTCGTTTGCGGCCTCAGAAACGCCTGTCTATTCCCCTTACAATAGAGTCCCCTATCACTATAGCTCTCCCGCTCTTTTTCCTCCTGTCCTGTGCAGCAGAGCCACCCACAGTGCCATGAACTTGGCTGCTGCTGCCTTCCCCCAATAAGCCATCCCCCCGAACAATATCCATAGTGGTATATCTGTTTGAGAGGGGGATGTCCACAAGGGACTCCTGCACTACCTGCCTGCGCCTACTAATCTGCCTGACGGTCACCCATTCCCTTCCTGCCTATGCAACCTTTAGCTGCGGTGTGACCAACTCACTAAACGTGCTATCCACGACGTCCTCAGCTTCGCGGATGCTCCAGTGTATATCCATTCGCAGCTCCAGCGCTACCATGTGGTCTGCCAGTAGCTGCATCTGGATACACTTCCCGCACACATGGTCGTCAGGGACACAGGAAGTGTCCCTGATTTCCCACATAGCGCAGGAGGAGCATGCCACGGGGCCGAGCTGTGCTGCCATGACTTACCCTTTAATTAACTTAAATTAAATTACATCAAATCAAAGACCACTAATTACACTACAATTAAATGATATTAATTACTCAAGGGCCCTTGTTTACTAGCACTCCCCACTACACAACAGAGACCTTAGAAACTATAAACCACAAAATTATGACCTTCTAAACCTTATACACTATTAACCTTAACTGTCAAACTATAGAGTAGTATAAATACTCACCTGGCCGTACTCACCCAATCAGCTGCTTCCTCTTGCCCGCATCACTTTTTGAATCGTGATGTGGCTTTGGAACGCCGCCGCCGATCTGTGAGATTGGTAAGCCTCTGAAAAAACCAGCGAAACTGAGTATAAATACTCACCGGCTGCTCCCGACACTGGTCCTCTGAAAAATCCTCGGTGTCTTGGCCAATATTTATCCCTGCCCAACATCACTAAATCTGATTACCTGGTCATTCTCACATTGCTGTTTGTGGGAGCTTGCTGTGTGCAATTTTGGCTGCTGTGTTTCCTACATTACAACAGTGACTACACTTCAAAAACTATTTCATTGGCTGTATGAGAAGAGATTGAGTAAACTAGGCCTGTATACATAAAAATGAGAGGGGATCTCATTGAAGCATACAAAATTATTACAGGGCTTGATGGGGTGGATGCTGGGAGAATGTTTCCCTTGGCTGGGGAGTCTAGAACCAGAGGCCACAGCCTCAGGATAAAGGGTAGGCCATTCAGGACTCAGATGAGAAGAAATTTCTTCACACAGAGGGTGATGAATCTTTGGAATTCTCTACCCCAGAGGGCTGTGGAGGCTCAGTCATTGGGTATATTCAAAACAGAAGTCGATAGATTTCTGACGAGTAAGGGCATCAAGGGATATGGCGATAGGGCTGGTGAATGGAATTGAGGCAGAAGATCAGCCATGATCTCATTGAATGGCGGAGCAGGCTCGAAGGGCCGAATGGCCTACTCCTGCTCCTATTTCTTATGTTCTTATGTTAAAGCGCTTTGGGACATCCAGTGGTCGTGAAAGGTGCTATATAAATGCAAGTCTTTCTTTTAGCAGAGCTCCGAACATTCCTTTTTGTGATATGCTACTGATATCTTACAGCGCCACCTTTAATTTTTTTTAATTCCTTAATTTAGGTAGACAGGCAATATGTAAATCTTACCTCCTCCCATTTGGTCATTGGAAAATGAAATTTGAGTGAGTATCATAGGCACAACTTAATCACGTACCCTGATGGTTAAAATGCTCTGCAGTGCTGATTGTAAAATATTTGACATGAAATGTTAAATTCAACTCATTTATAATGTTATAGTTAAATCAAATATGATCCAGAGTGTCAAAGGGATCAGCAATGAGGAAGCAGTGCATCCATGAATTATAGAATAGTTACAGCACAGAAGGAGGCCATTCGGCCCATCGAGCCCGTGCCGGCTCTCTGCAAGAGCACTTCAGCTAGTCCCACTCCCCCGTCCTTTCCCCGTAGTCCTGCTCATTTTTATCCTACAGGTACTTATCCAATTCCCTTTTGAAAATCACGATTGAATCTGCCTCCACCACCCTTTCAGGCAGTGCATTCCAGATCCTAACCACTCGCTGCGTAAAAATGTTTTTCCTCATGTCACCTTTGGTTCTTCTGCCAATCACCTTGAATCTGTGTCCTCTGGTTCTCGATCCTTCCACTAATGGGAACAGTTTCTCTCTATCTACTCTGTCTAGACCCCTCATAATTTTGAACACCTCTATCAAATCTCCTCTCAACCTTCTCTGCTCTAAGGCGAACAACCCCAGCTTCTCCAGTCTATCCACTAACTGAAGTCCCTCATCCCTGGAACCATTCTTGTAAATCTTTTCTGCACCCTCTCTAAGGCCTTCACATCCTTCCTAAAGTGCGGTGCCCAGAATTGGACGCAATACTCCAGTTGAGGCTGAACCAGTGTTTAATAAAAGTTCATAACGTTCTTGCTTTTGTACTTTATACCTCTATTTATGAAGCCCAGGATCCCATATACTTTTTTAACTGCTTTCTCAACCTGCCCTGTCACCTTCAACGATTTGGGTACATATACCTCCAGGTCTCTCTGTTCATGCAGCCACTTTGGAATTGTACCCTTTAGTTTATATTGCCTCTCCTCGTTCTTCCTACCAAAATGTATCACTTCGCACTTTTCTGCGTTAAATTTCATCTGCTACGTGTCCGCCCATTCCACCAGCATGTCTATGTCCTCTTGAAGTCTATCACTATCCTCCTCACTGTTCACTATACTTCCAAGTTTTGTGTCATTTTGAAATTGTGCCCTGTACACCCAAGTCTAAGTCATTAATATATATCAAGAAAAGCAGTGGCCCTAGTACTGACCCCTGTGGAACCCCACTGTGTACCTTCTTCCAGTCCGATAAACAACCGTTCACCACTACTCTCTGTTTCCTGTCACTTAGCCAATTTCATATCCATGCTGCCACTGTCCCTTTTATGTGAAGAGAAAAAGTAGATATGTGAAGAGAAAAAGATTAGTGAAATCAAGTGTAGGTCCCTTGCAGTCAGAAGCGGGGGAATTTATAATGGGGAACAAAGAAATGGTTGACCAATTAAATGCATATTTTGGTTCTGTCTTCACAAAGGAGAACACAAATAACCTCCCAGAGATGTTGGAGAACATAGGGTCTGATGAAAGGGAGGAACTGGTGTTAGGGAAATTGACGGGATTGAAAGCCGATAAATCCCCAGGGCCTGATAATCTACATCCTAGGGTACTTAAGGAAGTGGCCCTAGAAATAGTAGATGCGTTGCTGATCATCTTCCAACATTCGATGGAATCTGGAACTGTACCCATGGATTGGAGGGTAGCTAATGTTACCCCACTATTCAAAAAGGGTGGTAGAGAGAAAGCGGGGAATTACAGACCGGTAAGCCTGACATCGGTAGTGGGGAAAATGCTAGAGTCCATTATAAAGGATGTAATAGCTGAGCACTTGAAAAATAGTGACAGGATCGGACAAAGTCAACATGGATTTACAAAAGGTAAATCATGCTTGACTAATCTACTGGAATTTTTTGAGGATGTAACTGGGAAAATAGATAAGGGAGAACCAGTAGATGTGGTGTATTTGGACTTTCAAAAGGCTTTCAATAAGGTCCCGCATAAGAGATTAGCGTGTAAAGTTAAGGCACATGGGATTGGGTGCAAGGTATTGACTTAGATAGAGAACTGGTTGGCGGACAGATAGCAGAGAGTGGGAATTAATGGGTCTTTTTCCGAGTGGCAAGCAGTGACTAGTGGGGTACCGCAGGGTTCGGTCCTTGGACCCCAGCTATTCACAATATACATTAATGATCTAGATAAGGGAACTAAATGTAATATCTCCAAGTTTGCAGATGACACAAAGCTGGGTGGGCGTGTGTGCTCCGAGGAGGATACTGAGAAACTCCAGGATGATTTGGACAGGTTGGGTGAGTGGGCAGAAGCGTGGCAGATGCAATATAACGTGGATAAATGCGAGGTTATCCACTTTGGTGTCAAGAACAGAAAGGCAGACTATTATCTGAATGGCAATAGATTGGGAGAAGGGGATGTGCAATGAGACCTGGGTGTCCTTGTGCACCAGTCGCTGAAGGTAAGCATGCAGGTGCAGCAGGCGGTGAAGAAGGCAAATGGTATGTTGGCCTTCATAGCGAAAGGGTTTGAGTATAGGAACAGGGATGTTCTGCTGCAGTTGTACAGGGCCTTGGTGAGACCACACCTTGAGTACTGTGTGCAGTTTTGGTCGCCTTATCTGAGGAAGGATGTTCTTGCCATGGAAGTAGTTCAGCGAAGATTCACAAGGCTGATACCTGGGATGGCAGGAATGACATATGAGGAGAAATTGGGTCGATTGGGCTTATACTCGCTGGAGTATAGAAGAATGAGAGGGGATCTCATCGAAACTTATAAAATTCTGACAGGTCTGGACAAACTAGATGCAGGAAGAATGTTTCCGATGGTCGGAGAGTCCAGAACCAGGGGTAAGGATAAGGGGTAAGCCATTTCGGACAGAAATGAGGAAGAATTTCTTCACCCAGAGAGTGGTGAACTTGTGGAATTCTCTACCACAGAAGGTAGTTGAGGCCAAGTCATTAAATATATTCAAGAATGAGTTAGATATATTTCTTAAAGCTAAAGGTATCAAGGGATATGGGGAGAAGGCAGGTACAGGGTACTGAGTTTGGATGATCAGCCATGATCTCATCGAATGGCGGAGCAGGTTCGAGGGGCCGAATGGCCTACTCCTGCTCCTATCTTCTATGTTTATGTTTCCATGGGCTTCAACTTTGCTGACAAGCCTATTATGTGGCACTTCATCAAACTCCTTTTGGAAGTCCATGTACACCACGTCAACCGCATTGCTCTCATCGACCCTCTCTGTTACCTCATCAAAAAACTCAATCAAGTTAGTTAAACACGATTTGCCTTTAACAAATCCGTGCTGGCTTTCCTTAATTATAAAGTTACATAGCAAAGAAACAGCACAGAAACAGGCAACTCGGCCCAACCAGTGTTTATGCTCCACACGAACCTCCTCCCACTCTACTTAATTCATCTCCCCCTATCAACACGTTCTTCTATTCCTTTCTCCCTCATGTATGTATTTAGCTTCCCCTTAAGTGCATCTATGCTATTCGCCTCAACCACTCCATAAGGTAGAGTTCCATATTCCAACCACTCTCTGGGTAAAGAAGTTTCTCCTGAATTCGTTATTGGATTTATTCGTGACTAACTTATATGAAGTCATTGGAAATAAACAATTGGGAGACTTAAATGAAATTTAAAAAATGAACCTGCAACAATACTTTCAGATACGCCAAGGTAACAGGACAAGAAGCCTGGGGTTCAGGTTGTGAATGACAGTGGCCAGAAGGTACCTCATTATACATAGAGTAGCCAACAGTTGGAATGGGTTGCCAGGAAGAATATTGAACATTTAAGAACGACCTCGATGCTGTAATGTTTAGATGGAATGGTTAATATTCTGGAGGGACGAGAACTGAAAAAACTTAGGGATAAGCAATCATAACATAATTAGCTTTATCATTTATTAAATAGAGAATGTAAACAGTAGTCAAAAATAAAGTTGAGTGATTGCAAAATATGGAAGAATAAAAGAGGACTTAGTCTAGATAAGCTGGAGAGAAAGGTTAGCTGGTAATACAATGGAGGAAGAATGGGAAAAATGTCTTTTTATTCCTGGGATGTGGGCGTCGCTGGCAAAGCCAGCATTTATTGCCCACATTTAAGTGTGAGATTGGTGCCACACAGAAACATTCAAACAAAGAAAAAAGATCTGCATCTGGGATTGTGGTTTCATGGATGAATAATCAAATTAATCTAAAAATAAACACTAAAAAAGAAGCATTTGAAAAGCTAAATCTATAAGTGACACAAGAACTGTGAGAAGTACCATTATCAGCATATAATAATAAAGAGAGAGAAGGAGAGCTGAAGGGAGTATTAAAAAAAATCTTGCAGTCAACATAAAGGGAAATATCGAAGTCACTAAAAATGAATATGGTGAGACTATTATGGCAGATAGGGAAATGACGGTTGTTTAATGAATACTTTGCTCAGTATTTACAAAGGGTGTGAAGGAAATATCAAAAGGTTTGTAAATGAGGAAGTAGAAGAGCAAAAAATAGATGTGTGCGTAAATTATGAAATGGCTCTTCAGGGGCTGAAGATGCTAGAAATAGATGGGTCCAATACTAGATGGTATGCAGCCCAGAATACTGAAAGATGTTCAGTCAGGAAGTAGTGGAGAAATTAACAATGATTTTTCAAAATTCGTTGGAGATGGGAACTGTGCCAAATGACTGGAGAGTCACAAATGTTACAGCCCTGTTAAAGAGGAAGGATAAGCCAGGAAACTAGTTAGCCTTACATCAGGGGTAGGAAAAATTATTAAATAATATCATTAAATAATGAACACATAGAAGGGAATAGATGGATCAGAAAGTCAAAATTAATTTGTGAAGAGTAGGTTATGTTTTATTAACTTGATGGAATGTTTTAACATAGGCACATTAGGAACAGGCATAGGACATTCAGTTAGATCATGGATGATCTGTACCTTAGCTCCATTTGCCCGCATTTGATCCATATCCCTTGAAACCCTTACCAAATATCTATCTCAGTCATGAAACCTCCAATTGTCATAGCATCCACAGCTTTTGGGGGAGAGAATTCCAGATTTCCACTACCCTTTGTGTGAAAAAGTGCTTCCTGATTTCCCTCCTAAACGGCCTGGCTCTAATTTTAAGATTGTGCCCCCTTGTTCTTGATTCCTCCGCCGGAGGAAATAGTTTCTCCGTATCTACCCTATCGAATCCTTTTAACATTTTAAACACCTCGATCAGATTCCCCCCTCAATCTTCCATGCTCAAGGGACCACAAGCCAAGTTTATGCAACCTGCCCTCATAATTTCACCCTCTAAGCCCCAATATCATTCTAGTGAATCTGTGCTGCACCCCTTCCAAGGCCAATATATCCTTCCTGAGGTGCAGTACTCCAGATGGGGTCTGACCAAGTCTCTAAACAACTGAAACATAACTTCCTCCTCTTTATATTTCAGCCCGATTGAGATAAAGGCCAACATTCCATTAACTTTTTTGATTGCTTTTTGTACCTATCCACTAGCTTATAATGAATGATTTGTGTACTTGGACTCCCAAACCTCTTTGCTCCTCTACAGTCCCTAATTTCTCACCATTTAGAAAATACTCCGATTTATCTTTTATAATAACAACAGAAAATGCTGGAAATACTCAGCAGGCCAGGCAGCATCCATGGAGACAGAAACAGAGTTAACGTTTCAGGTCTGGGACCCTTCATCAGAACTGGAGAAGGCTGGAGATGTAACAGATTTTAAGCAGGTGCAGAGGCAGGGAAAGGGGGGTGGGTGGGGGGAGGGGAGGAAGGAACATTCTGTGCTAGGGTAGGAGGCAGGAGAGATAAAATGTTGCAAATGGGGATGGCTAAAACATAAACAGCCAGAAAAATGGAGGCGGGGTTATAGTCTGAAATTGTTGAACTCAATGTTGAGTCTAGAAGGCTGTAAAGTGCCGAATCGAAAGATGAGGTGCTGTTCCTCGAGCTTACGTTGAGCTTCATTGGAACAGTGTAAGAGGCCGAGGACAGAGAGATCAGAGTGGGAGTGGAGCGGAGAATTAAAGTGACAGGCGACCGGAAGCTCAGGGGTCACCTTTACGGACTGAACGGAGGTGTTCCGCAAAGCGATCACCCAATCTGCGTTTGGCCTCCCCAATGTAGAGGAGACCGCATCGTGAGCAGCGAATACAGTATACTAAATTGCAAGAAGTACAAGTAAATCGCTGTTTCACCTGGAAGGGGTGTTTGGGGCCCTGGACAGTGGGAAGGGAGGAGATAAAAGGGCAGGTATTGTATCTCCTGCGCTTGCACGGGAAGGTACCGGGGGAAGGGGAAGGGCTGTTGGGGGTGATTGAGGAGTGGACCAGGGTGTCGCGGAGGGACAAAGTGGATGACCTCACGCTTGCCCACACTGAACTCTATTTTCCATAGTTTTGCCCACTCACTTAATCTATGTCCTTTTGCAACTTCCTGCTTCCATCTGCACTACTTACCGTCTCTCCAAACTTATTGTCATCTGCAAACTTGGATATACAACTCTCTATTCCTTCATCAAAGTCATGAATAAATATGATGAAAAACTGAGGCCACAGAACAGATCCCACGGGAACACCACTTGTCACACCCTGCCAATCTGAGTACATACCTTTATCCCCACGCTCCGTCTCCTACCTCCCAACCAATTTACAACACAAGCCAAAAGGCTACCTTCAATTCCGTGCACTCTAGTTTTTGCTAAATAGAAAGTATAGACAGGGAAATGTGGTAGATATATGTGGATTTCATGGAAGCATTGGCTAGAGGTGGTTGAAAGTTAGACAGCAAAGGGATGGAGTAAATGGACGTTTCTCAAGACTGGCAGCTGGTGAAGTAGCCTGGGGTTGGTACTGTGATCACACTTGTTTTCTATATTTATAAATAATGTAAAATTGTGCATAAAGGGTACACATATTAAAGTTCCCTGATGCTACCAAATTGTGGGGAGTAGCAAAATACCAGAAAGAATGGGAAAGGGAAAAAATAGATGAGGAAGCAGTAATGAGAGCAAAATAGACAAGGAGTGTAGGAAAGATTTTAACAAATCAGAAAAAGAACAGAGTAAAGTGAGCAAAGTTTCCAAACAGACAGAGGGATGTTTGAGTTTTATGTATGTAAATGCACAAAGTATTGTCAATGAAACTGGTGAGCCAGTGGCACAAATTGCAATGGGGAGTATGATATGATATTTATAGAGAGGTGGCTTTGGCTGGGGCAGAGCTGGGAGCTGAATCACATAGAATTTACAGCAGAGAAACGGCCCAACAGGTCCATGCCGGTGTTTATGCTCCACACGAGCTTCCTCCCACCCTACTTCATCTCACCCCATCAACATATCCTTGCATTCCTTTCTCCCTCGTGTTTTTATCTAGCTTCTCCTTAAAATGCATCGACGTTACGCGCCTCAACTATTCCTTGTAGTAGCGAGTTCCACATTCTAACCGCTATCTGAGTAAAGGAGTTTCTCCTGAATTTCTTCGTGGATTTATCTTATATTTATGGCCCCTAGTTCCCCCATAAGTGCAAACATCTTCTCTATGTCTACCCCATCGAAACCCTTTCATAATGTTGAAGACCTCTATCAGGTCACCCCCCAGCCTTCTCTTTTCTAGAGAAAGGAGCTCCAGCCCTGTTCAATCTTTCCTGATAGGTATAACCTCTCAGGTTACAAAGTATTCAAGTGGGATAGAGTAGGAAAAGAGGGAGTACTAGACCATAGAGATGATATTGGGGATAGTGCAGAAGCTGAACCTATTTGGTTAGGGTTAAGGTACAAGAAAGGAACTGTTACTCTATTGGTCACATATTATGGAGCACTGAACAGTGGGAAGGAGATGTAGGGAGCGACGCGAAATGAAACCTGATACTATCAAACTTCAAATTGTGTGGTTAAAAATAGCACTTTAGGGTCTACAATCTCACAATGAGTAAACAAACAGGATGATGCAAACGAGGAAGGTACAAGATGCTAACCCTGGTCTGGTTTGAGTTAACTGATCTCAGAGCCGTGATCAGGACTTTGCAGATGGCTTTGGTATCCCAGACTAGCAAAGGGAAAAGTCAGCCAAGATTGCTCATGGCTATTCAGTGACTCATGTTTGAAAATGCTCATGTCTGGGCAAGAGGCGACGTCCTCCAAGGTAGAATATTACGTCGCTACCTGTTCTCTAGACTCATGTAGGCTCACCAAGTAGGTGAGGTAATGGAGAACCATCTTACCGCATTGCCTTCAGGAAAGGAGGTGAGAAATTAAAAGAAAAGCATTAAAATAGGAGGACTGTCACAATTCAGTCATGAGAATTTGCTATCTGCCACTGTCCATCTAATTGAAAATGCAATGAAACCAGCCCCGCAATGTTCCATCTGTACACATTATAAATATAAGGAGCAGCCTGGCGTGAGATTGAAGGAAGTAAGCCTTGGTTTGTGATCCTCTCCAGCTATTGCCCATTACCCAATGCTAACATCCCTTATCTTGACAAGCACAAGCTTTCCTAAAAAAAAGACATTTAATGAAGTACTAACTGGTCAATGTATAAACAAGGAACCTTAGAATTCAGAGGAAGGAGAAGTGAGGTATCCATGACAACAGAAATAATGCTATGTGTACAATAATATACTTTATGCTGCAGTTAGCTTGGATATCTTGAGACAGTATGAAGCGGTTTTCACATTGCACCATTGTAAGACACACAGTGTAACTGCAGTAGAACTCTTCCACTGGTTTAGCACTTTTCACGTGGTGGAAGACCCCTTGGAGGGGGTGGCCTTGTCATGACTCATGCTACACACTATCTTCAGTATAACAAACTAATGCAACGCCAAATTTGGCCTTTAATGCCAGATAAAAGGTTTGAATTAGTCAGTAAATCTAGCCACATGACACAATGATATTGTTGACATAGCAATCAATCTCTATCAATGAGTCTACAACAGACCCAGAAATGAAAGAAAGACTTGCATTTATATAGCTCCTTTCACGATCACTGGACCTCTCAAAGCATTTTACAGCCAATGAAGTACTTTTGGAGTGTTGTAATGTGGGAAACACAGCAGTCAATTTGCACACAGCAAGGTACCACAAACAGCAATGTGATAATGACCAGATAATCTGTTTTTATTATGTTGGTTGAGGGATAAATATTGGCAGAGGACAACTCCCCTGCTCTTCTTCGAAATAGTGCCAAGGGATCTTTTACACCCACCGAAGAGAGCAGACAGGGCCTCAGTATAACGTCTCATCCGAAAGACGGCATCTCCAACAGTGCAGCGCTCTCTCAGTACTGCACTGGAGTGTCAACCTAGCTTTATGTGCTCAAGTCCCTGGAGTGGGACTTGAACCCACAACCTTCTGACTCAGAGGCAAGTGTGCTACCAAGTGAGCCACAGCTGATGCTGATGATACTAATGATACGAGGAATAGCCCAGGGTGGAGAGCTTTGGGAACCATAGCTCCAAAGTCACCTTTTCCACCCAAGTCTGCTACACTTACCACATGTCATGTCTCAAATGACCCATATACTCGGAGCGAGCTGTTGGCTCAGTGGTAGCATTCCCATCTCTGGGTCAGAAGGTACAGGATTCAAACACCGACGCCAGACAGGAGTGGAGAGTGGGAGTTCTGGGTTGACATCCAGCTGGATACTCATGTACGGTGGGTGGGTGTGGGTGGCTTCCCGCCCTCGTTGTATGGGTTATGGGAGCCCATAAAACCCTCCCGCCGTGTAGGACTAACCACCCTATTGGCTGATACAAAGGTGGTTGCGGCCATGGAAGCAGCATTCACATCACAGACTGTTAATCAGCCTGCGAATCCTCCCACTACTTCACACTGATCCCTCCAAGAACAAGAAGATACGGAATGATGATGTCCCATATGCTGTATCCCAAAATGTTATTTTCTGAAAGATCTGTGAACACCCTTTTCAAAGCAGTGAAAGCAAAGCACTATGTACCCTCATTTAGGAACACGCACACAGACGAGATGTATCCCAGGCTGCTGTGTGAGGCAAGGGAGGAGATTGCAGGGGCTCTGACACAAATTTTCAGAACCTCTCTGGCCACAGGGGAGGTGCCAGAGGACTGGAGGACAGCTAACGTCGTACCATTATTCAAGAAGGGTAGTAGGGATAAACCAAGGAATTACAGACCAGTGAGCCTAACATCAGTGGTAGGGAATTATTGGAAAAAATTCTGAGGGACAGAATTAGTCTCCACTTGGAGAGGCAAGGATCAATCAAGGATAGTCAGCATGGCTTTGTCAGGGGGAGATCATGTCAAACCAATTTGATTGAATTTTTCGAGGGGTTGACTAGGTGCGTGGATGAGGGTAGTGCAGTTGATGTGGTCTACATGGACTTCAGTAAGGCTTTTGACAAAGTCCCGCATGGGAGACTGGTCAAGAAGGTAAGAGCCCATGGGATCCAGGGCAATTTGGCACATTGGATCCAAAATTGGCTTAGTGGCAGGAGGCAGAGGGTAATGGTCGAAGGTTGTTTTTGTGACTGGAAGCCTGTGTCCAGTGGTATACCGCAGGGATCGGTGCTGGGTCCTTTGCTGTTTGTAGTGTACATTAATGATTTAGATATGAATATAGGAGTTATGATCAGTAAGTTCGCAGATGACACGAAAATTGGTGGAGTGGTAAATAGCGAGGAGGGAAGCCTCAGGCTACAGGACGATATAGACGGGTTGGTCAGATGGGCAGAACAGTGGCAAATGGAATTTAACCCTGAAAAGTGTGAGGTGATGCATTTTGGGAGGACTAACAAGGCAAGGGAATACACAATGAATGGTAGGACCCTAGGAAGGACAGAGGATCAGAGGGACCTTGGTGTGCATGTACATAGATCCCTGAAGGCAGCAGGACAGGTAGATAAGGTGGTTAAAAAGGCATATGGGATACTTGCCTTCATTAGCCGAGGCATAGAATATAAGAGCAGGGAGGTTATGATGGAGCTGTACAAAATGCTAGTTAGGCCGCAGCTGGAATACTGTGTGCAGTTCTGGTCGCCACACTATAAGAAGGATGTGATTGCATTGGAGAGCGTGCAGAGGAGATTCACCAGGATGTTACCTGGGCTGGAGCACTTCAGCTATGAAGAGAGACTGGACAGGCTGGGGTTGTTTTCCTTAGAGCAGAGAAGGCTGAGGGGGGACCTGATTGAGGTGTACAAAATTATGAGGGGCATAGATAGGGTAGATAGAAAGGAACTTTTCCCCTTAGTAGAGGGGTCAATAACCAGGGGGCATAGTTTCAAGGTAAGGGGCAGGAGGTTTAGAGGGGATTTGAGGAAAAACTTTTTCACCCAGAGGATGGTTGGAATCTGGAACTCACTGCCTGAAAGGGTGGTAGAGGCAGGAACCCTCACAACATTCAAGAAGCATTTAGATGAGCAGTTGAAACACCATAGCATACAAGGCTATGGACCAAGTGCTGGAAAATGGGATTAGAATAGATAGGGCTTGATGGCCGGCGCAGACATGATGGGCTGAAGGGCCTCTTTCTGTGCTGTATAACTCTATGGGGGAAAAATTCAGTTGGTTGCGCCTCCCGTTAGCGCCTTAAGAGGGCGCTAATGGGGCGCAAAGCATCTGGCGCCCAGGCGCGGCGAAGTTTGCGCCACTCGCGAAATTAACTGGACATTTTGCGGCGGCGCTAAACACTACCGCCATGATCTCCTGCGCCGGCAGATCGTGACGTCAGTCGAGTGCGCAACGCCCCGGTATCGCCCCGGAGCGGATATTGAGTGGCGCCCCCTGCCTTACCGCCTGACGCTAGCAACGACAGGTTGAGGGGAGCGTTCTGCAGTCATGAAGGGAAAGGGGGAGCGCTATTTAAAGGTGACCGCTTCCTGCCTTTTATTGTTGGTGCCATTTTTGAACTACGCATTCTGAGAGAGAGAGAGAGAGACTTCTGGAGAGATTCAACGTTGTGTGAAGGAGTTTTGGGTACTGAGTAGCACTTTGCAGGTTCATTTTGATCTGCCATTCCTTGTATCGATTTAGAAGAGTCTGTGGGGTCTGCACTCTGAGCTCTTTGCCTGGTACTCTCCATTGTTCTTTCCAGCAGATTTGATATGCAGGTCTTTCCAGGCCGAGATTCAAGGCTGCAATGAGCAGGATGTGGATGGAAAGCAAGATTAACCATCCCCTTTAAGAACTGGCCCGTGCCATTGTGTGTGTGTGGGCAACACGGTGGCATAGTGGTTAGCACTGGTGCCTCACAGCGCCAGGGACCCGGGTTCGAATCTGACCTCGGGTGACTGTCTGTGTGGAGTTTGCACATTCTCCCCGTGTCTGCGTGGGTTTTCTCCGGGTGCTCCGGTTTCCTCCCACAGTCCAAAAATGTGCGGGTTAGGTTGATTTGGCTATGATAAATTGACCCTTAGTGTTAGGGGGGGATTAAATATGTGGGGTTATGGGGATAGGATAGGATATGTTAGGGGGAATTAAATACTTGGGGTTACGGGGGTAGGGTGGGATATGTGTACTGTGGGGATTAAAGCAGGGACAGGGTACTGGACTTGGATGATCAGCCATGATTGTATTGAATGGTGGAGCAGGCTCGACGGGCCGAATGGCCTACTCCTGCTCCTAGATTCTATGTTTCTATTGCTGACTGACATTACATGAGCTTCGCCAGCGCTCTGAGGTAGCGCCTCGCTCCTCGGCCTTTGCGCCTTAAGACAGGTGTGAAGCGCCTGATTTAGCGCTCCAATCACCTCCAGGGGCGATAAAAGTCAAGTTTGCAGTTGGTGGCGATAATTAGCGCCAGGCGCTAATCTTTGCGCCCGGCCGATAATTGCGCCCCAAATGCGGCGATACTGAATTTCTCCCCCTATGACTCTATGACTCTATGAGATCTGTTTATCCAACACCAACTGTTGACGACATTTTTAATATTGGAAAAGAAATAGCAGGATTGTGAAGAAATAAATTGCATTTGTAAAGTGGCTTAGTGTCCTCAGGACATCCCAAAATGCTTCACAGCCAATGAATTACTTTTTGACGTGCTGGCCAAAATTTCTCTTTCAACCAACAGATTAACTGGTCATTCATTAATTTGCCGTTGGCGGGATCTTAATGCGTTTAAATTGGCTGCCATACTAGCTAACATAACAACAGTGACTGTACTTCACATAATACCTAGTCATAGTTCTGCAAACAACACATAACTATAGATATGGAACAAGTAAATGCTGAAAATAATCAGCAGAAGCTTGAATTGATGACGTTATTTATTTCAATTACAGACCAATATCTTGTCAAATACTAACAAAAATAATGAGATGCATTGACATAAACTATGAATTATATTGGCCCAGATTTTCCTGTCAAAATAACGGTGAGGCTAATGGTGCTCGTATTTATTGATGCGCCAATGATACAGCAAATTCAGGCGAGGGGCAGACACGCGGTTAAATGCCAATATCCAAAAGTTGCTGTCCGCGTTGCGCCGATCCACTGTTAGCTTTGCAAAAACGGCATCTCGCTGTCTGCCTCACCATTGAAATGCATTGAATGGTGTGAAGTTGCTGTATTTGTGCGTTAGATACGAACTAAACTTGCCACAGAAAGTTAATCTTGTCATTACAAGCACAAGTATCCTTTTAACTATTAATTACTGCCAATCAACCTCTCTGTCACTGAATATTAACTATTACAAGTGTGGAATCTCATTCCTTCAGGTATTAATTGTTGTTGGAGATGTAAAGAAATGTCAAATTAATTTTTTTTAACTTTGCTTTTCTCTCTCTTTTTCTCTCTCTCTTAATCCATTCTTTCTTTCCCTCTCTTTATTTTTCTTTCTGTACCTGATTTGGCATTGAATTCACCCGCTCTAATTTACATTTCCTTCTTTTTCTCATTCCTTCAACCTGATTGGTTAAGGATATACGCAGTTGCTTGACCTGTTCACTCAGGCCCCAGATGCCCTGTTTCCCTCGCTGCGATGCTATCAGCTCACACTTTCAGCAACTTGAAAATCTAAACGTGCAAGCACCAAGATGCCGTTAGATGCCCTGCTATAGCAAAATCTGAGCCATTATACATTGTACTGTCAAGCCAATTGCAATGAAGAGACAGGTCACAATAGTGAGATAGAATGTCACAGGACTATACTTTGTCACACAACAAGAACATTGCAACATGGCCTTGTAATAAAAGGAAGCAACATCGTTTCAACCCCTAACAGGAAATGAGCACCTCACAGTAGGTTTCCATGGAAACATGGGCTAGGTGATGAGAGAACGTCCATGATGGTGATAGTGGTGCTTTAGAATCTTCTCTGGGACTGAATGCCGATAATTTTAACCATTGGCAACAGTGTAAAACTGGCGATATTGGTACGGCCACCTGTTATTGACCTCACCCGATCTATAGAAGTCAATGGAAAGGAAAATCGGGAGAGGTGTATAATGGGCAGTTGATCCAATATCGCCCATTTTACACTGTCGCTTAAGGTTAAAATTACCCCCAATATCTTTTCTCCTTATTGAGTTGAAAATATTTCTTCGACAGCACCTCCCAAACCCGCAACCTCTACTACCGAGAAGGACAAGGGCAGCAGGCGCATGGGAACACCACCACCTCCAAGTTCCACTCCAAGTCACACAACATCCCGACTTGGACATATATCGCTGTTCCTTCATCGTTGCTGGGTCAAAATCCTGGAACTCCCTCCCTAACAGCACTGTGGGAGTTCCTTCACCACACGGACTGCAGCGGTTCAAGAAGGCGGCTCACCACCACCTTCTCAAGGGCAGCTAGGGATGGGCAATAAATGCTGGTCTTGCCAGCGACACCCACATCCCAGGAACGAATAAAAAAAGTATTCTAACCTGCTCCCAAGTAGAGTAAACATATTATATTCAATGGACTAACTTACAGACTATAACTTGAAAGCCTCCTATTAAAACAACTGGGAATCTTATACATCTACATGAGTTTGAATGGATACCTGAATTGCAAGAAAGAATTGAGAAAAGACAGCGTAGTCTGAAGCATGAAATGACGGGTCAAGTTCTTCAATTAGCTTGCTGTCTGATACTCCCCATACAAGTGAAAATTATTACAATTAATTTTCAGATTCAAATACTAGTTAAATCCTTGTCTTTCTGCTCATTTCAAGTTAAAAAAAAATGTTTATCCTGGGATTTAAACAGGAAATCTCTGCTTTAATGCCAGTTTTCTGAAGTTGCCACTCCCTCACACCTTAGAACTGGCGTGGCTTTGGGTAACTAAAATGAGGAGGAAAACAGTTGTTGACTGAAGTTGTTTGAGGTAATTGTAACCAAACGGGCTGGCAGATAACTGATGGGATCGGCTGGAATGCTGGTTTTACACTCCGCCCGATTTTACTCTCTATTGAAGTCAGCAGAGAGTAAATTCGGGGTGGGAGGGGTGTGTAAACTGGGCGTCCGAGCCCATCCCGTCTATTTCCCACCGGGTCGCTTATCTTAAAATTACCCCCATTGCATTTTCATCAACTATACTGAAGCGACAAGTAAATGTCTTATGAAGACTAAAAATCATAGAATCATAGAATGGTTACAGCACAGAAGGAGGCCATTCGGCCCATCGAGCCCGTGCCAGCTCTCTGCAAGTCCCACTCCCCCACCCTTTTCCCCATAGCCCTGCAAATTCTTTTCCTTCAGGTCCTTATCCAATTCCCTTTTGAAAGCCGTGATTGAATCTGCCTCCACCACCCTCTCAGGCAGTGCATTCCAGATCCTAACCACTCGCTGCGTAAAAAAGTTTTTCCTCATGTCGTCTTTGGTTCTTCTGCCAATCACCTTGAATCTGTGTCCTCTGGTTCTTGAGCTTTTGAACAGTTTTTCTCTGTCTACTCTGTCTAGACCCCTCATAATTTTGAACATCTCTATCAAATCTCCTCTCAACCTTCTCTGCTCTAAGGAGGACAACCCCAGCTTCTCCAGTCTATCCACTAACTGAAGCATAGAAGCATAGAAGATAGGAGCAGGAGTAGGCCATTCAGCCCCTCGAGCCTGCTCCGCCATTTAATGAGTCCCTCATCCCTGGAACCAGTCTTGTAAAACTTTTTTTAATTCGTTTTTTTTATGGGATGTGGGCGTCACTGGCAAGACCAGCATTTATTGCCATCCCTAATTGCCCTTGAGAAGGTGGTGGTGAGCCGCCTTCTTCAACTGCTGCAGTCCGTGTGGTGAAGGAACTCCCACAGTGCTGTTAGGTAGGGAGTTTTAGGATTTTGACCCAGCGACGATGAAGGATCGGCGATATACTTTTAAGTCAGGATGGTGTGTGACTTGGAGGGGAACTTGGAGGTGGTGGTGTTCCCACGCGCTTGCTGCCCTTGTCCTTCTAGGTGGAAAAGGTCGTGGGTTTGGGAAGTGCTGCCGAAGAAGCCTTGGCAAGTTGCTGCAGTGCATCTTGTAGATGGTACACACTGCAGCCATGGTACGCCGATGGTGGCTGAACCAGTGTTTTATAAAGGTTCATCATAACTTCCTTAAGATAAGAGAAAATTGACAGCTGGAGATGACATCGGATGATGAGATTAGTAATGAGTTAACTGCATTTAAAATAAAATGAGGAGATAAACTAAATAGATTAATGAAACTCAAAGAGGATAAAACCCCTGGTCCGGACGGATTACATCCACGCATTTTAACAGAATCTAGGGAAGAAATAGCAGAGGCATTACTACACATATTTAGTAATTCGTTAGAAAAAGGTGTAGTGCCAGAGGACTGGCGGATAGCTAACATAATACCGATATTTAAGAAGGGAGACAGAACATGTCCAGGGAACTATAGGCCAGCCAGCTTAACATTGGTGGTAGAAAAAATAATGGAATCCCTATTAAAGGAGAAAATAGAAGAACATCTAGAAACAAAAAACATAATAATAAATAGTCAGCATGGATTTCAAAAGGGAAAGTCTTGCTTGACCAACCTCATTGAATTTTTTGAAGAGGTAACAGAGAGAGTAGACAAGGGTAATGTAGTAGATGTAATTTATCTAGATTTTCAAAAGGCCTTCGATAAGGAAACACATAATAGACTAATGAATAAGGTCAGGGAATGTGGAGTCAGGGGACAAGTAGCATGGATAGCTAGCTGGCTTTAAGACAGAAAGCGGGGATTAGGGGTAAAGGGTAGCTATTCAGAGTGGCAGAAGGTGGGAAGTGGTGCTCCACAAGGATCAGTGCTGAGACCACTGTTGTTCACAATTTATATTAACGATTTAGACTTTGGAATCAAAAACACAATTTCTAAATTTGCGGATGACACCAAATTGGGGGGGAAGCCAACACTGAGGAGGACTGCAATAAGTTACAAGAAGACATTAATAAACTTGCAGAATGGGGATATAATTGCAAATGAAATTCAACACAGATAAATGTGAGGTATTACATTTTGGTAAGAAAAATAGGGAGGTCACATATTACTTGGAAAATAAGAATCTAAATGGGGTAGAGGAACAAAGGGATCTAGGAGTACAAATACACAAATCACTAAAAGTATCAGCACAGGTTAGCAAGGCTATAAAAAAAGCAAACCAAGCACTAGGGTTTATTTCTAGAGGGTTAGAATTGAAAAGTAGTGAAGTTATGCTATACTTGTATTGAACTTGGTTAGACCACACTTGGAGTACTGTGTGTAATTCTGGTCGCCATATTATGAAAAGGATATAGAGGTACTGGAGAGGGTGCAGAGAAGATTTACAAGGATGATACCAGAAATGCGAGGGTATACATATCAGGAAAGGATGAACAGGCTGGGTCTCTTTTCTCTTGAAAAGAGAAGGCTGAGGGGTGACCTAATAGAGGTCTTTAAAATTATGAAAGGTTTTGATAAGAGTGGATACAGAGAGAGTGCTTCCACTTGTGGGGAAGAGCAAAACTAGAGGCCATCAATATAAGATAGTCACCAAGAAATCAAATAGGGAATTCAGAAAAAACTTCTTTACCCAGAGAGTGGTGAGAATGTGGAACCCGCTACCACAGTTGAAGTGAATAGTATAGATGCATTTAAGGGGCAATTAGATAAGCATATGAGGGAGAAGGGAACAGAGGGTTATGCTGATAGGGTTAGATGAGGAAAGACGGGAGGAGGCTCGAGTGGAGCATAAACACCGGCATGGACTGGTTGGACCAAATGGCTTGTTTCTGTGCTGTATATTGTATGTAATCCTATGTAATGTAAAAATTTGAGATAAAGTGGCGAGACTAATAAAATTGCGAGTGTGTAGCCTCAGTAGATGCGAGTGCTGGTAAGAGACAGGGTTACCATATTATAACCGCAATCCCTTGCCTTGCTGTGTAGTCACGGGTCAGTTATCCTGAACTATTCCGACAGAAGTTTGAAATTGAAGCAGGTGAATGAAGTATCAGTTGTCATCTAAGCCCCCAGTTTATTTCTCCGTAACAGTTCTTGTGCCTTCATGAGTTGGGTGAGAAGTGATATCACAATTAGAACAATTTTTGAAACATCAACTTTGAAAAAAAATTCCTGAAGACTCCAATAATAAAAATACATAAAGCCAAAACATTGACTGAAGTTTTCTTCCTCAAGACTGAAGTAAAATTTCTTCCAAAGACAGCAAATAAAACTTGAGGTTCAGAGTTGAGATGACCTCCCTACCTTTGCAATTTCCTTTATACCTATGTCTTTGCCGGCACCCTTCACTCATCAATGCTAGTCTACTACACAGTGTCTCTTCCCCCCCTCTCTGCTCTACCATCAGTGGCATAGCCTTCAGCCATTGTCCTCAGCGTGCACCAATCATCTTCAAAAGTGAGATGTGTCCAGCTCTATTTGTGGATGTGGGTGGGTGGGTGGGTGGACACAGAACACTTTTCGTACAACCTGACCTTGCCTGGCATCCCTGAAGTGGTCTTCATCTTCCAAGCACTTCGGATATGGGGATTTCCCTTGAGAAATCCATTGCTCCCTCTAACGATGGTGGGCCAAAAAAAAATTAAAACAATTGCCGCAAAATATCATGAAGACCAGCTGAAAAAGCACAAGAGGAATAGGCTAAAATGGCTTTAATACTATTGTATGAATTTTCTTATCGGCCCTTTGAAGTTACTTCTGTTTACAACTCAGCACCTAGCAACCCCAAATGCCCAGTTATATGGGCGGTAATTAGCAGTGGTATGAACATGGCGTAAACACAGGAAAAGGACACGGGGGGATGTCATTTGCATCACTTTCACATCATTACCATGTCAATTGCAATTGCCCTGTTTCAGTCGGGAACTTCTTGCGCCCACCTGTTCACCCACCAGCAATGTGCATCAGGAATGGAGACACAGAATTCTGTGTCTCCACTCCTTTTTCCGTGCCATTACGCTCCATAAATTGGTACATACGAGACAATAGAGAACAAGGGCAGCGGGCGCACGGTAAAACCACCACCTCCAAGCTCCCCCTCAAATTCGCACACCATACCCAACTTGGACATATATAACTGCCGTTCCTTAAATCGCCGCTGGGTCAAAATCCTGGAACTCCCGACCTAACAGCACTGTGGGAGTACCTTCACCACAAGGGACTGCAGCGGTTCAAGGAGGCGGCTCACCACCTACCTCCTCAAGGGAAACTGAGGTTGTACAATAAATTCTGGCCTTGCTCGCAACACCCACATCCTGAGAATGAAAAAAAAAGAGAATAGCTGGAAAATATATTGGCTCAATTTAATCAGTTAAATACTGATCAACGGCCATTTAAAATCCTGATTAATTCTGGTAACTCATACAGTTCTCACGACAATTCAGTGACTATCTGTTTTCATTGTGCATTTATTTAAATCCAACTGCCTGTAAAGAAGCACACAGGTGTTGGAAGCCTGTGTTACCTTCATGTCAGAAACTCTATAAGCCTGTTATCAGGCAACTGTCAACTGGTATTCCTATTTTAATGTTTTAAGACGAGATGGCATCAGATATAGACAGTAGTTTCTATGATATATATGTGATCTGAGATTCAGAGGGTTATTTTTAAGCTGGATCATTTCTGCCACTACTACGTCAAGGAGGATTTTTCTTCTGTCAGAATGTTTGGTATAAATTGTAATTACTGAGCTGCTAGGATAGGTTACAGATAATAATCTGCTAAATCCAATGTATTCATAGCAATGGAAAGGAGGCAGCATACCAGAGTTCCATGCCTGTGGGTTATATCTTATGGTTTTGAGAGAGTAAATAAAGGGAAACAGTTTCCAGTGGCAGGAAGGTCAGTAACCAGAGGGCACAGATAGATTTAAGGTGATTGGCAAAAGGACCAGAGGTCGGGCGACACGAGGAAACAATTTTATTGCACAGCGAGTTGTTGTAATCTGAAATGCCCTGCCTGAAAGGGTGGTGGAAGCAGATTCAAAAAAGAGAATTGGATAAATATTTGAAGGTGAAAAGAATTACAGAGCTATGGGGAAAGAGCGGGGTATTGGGACTGATTGGATAGCACTACCAAAGAGCTAGCGCAGGCACGATGGGCCGAATGGCCTCCTTCCGTGCTGTAACATTCTGTGATTCTATGCTCCTGACATCACTTAGTGGATAACTTCCAGAAACCAACCATCTTCACCAGCAGGTTTACACATAACGATATTGGGAATATCCTTGTTGTTTTTGGTAATGCTTCTGAGGAGCTAATGACATCTACCAACTGCAGTGGCATCAAAACAGTCGGCTACTGTACTTGGAAATGTCCAGTTTCCAAGAAAGGTGTACAGTGTCAGAAAAGGGTTTTGGAAGCTGCCGGGAAAACAACTATCTGCACAGCCAAAGAATTGGAGCCGTTTTGCAATTTCTGACTACTTAAAACGGACTGCACACATGTCGGTTAGAAGTCAAGCTCAGAATTAGCCCTGCTTTGGGAGCAGCAGCGAGAGCGGACCGACCTGTGAGGGAACAGGCGAAGGAGGAGCGAGGAAATAAAGCCCGAGGCATGAGGCCCAGACCGAGCTATTGGGAGCAACAGCGAGAGCGGACCAAAACAGGCAACATTCGAAAGTGACGTCAGAGCTGATCGGTAAGTAGGACCTGGTGAGTATTTCTACAGTCCAGTCGTTAAAGTAAAAGTAAGGTCTCTAGTTCAGAGTAAGTAGTGTTTAAAGTGAAGTAAGGTCCCTAGTGTATTTAATATTCTTTAATTTAAAGGAAGTAAAGGGAGTAAATTAAGGGTAGGACATGGCAGGGCAGCTCGGCAGCGTGGAGTGCTCCTCCTGTGCTATGTGGGAAGTCAGGGACACTTTCAGTGTCCAGGGCGAACACGTGTGCAGGAAGTGTCTCCAGCTGCAGCTGCTCGAAATCCGTGTTTCGGAGCTGGAGCTGCGGCTGGAGTCACTGTGGAGCATCCGCGAGGCTGAGATCTTCGTGGATAGCATGTTTAACGAAGTGGTCACACCGCAGGTAAAGAGTGCACAGGCAGATAGGGAATGGGTGACCGCCAGACAGAGTAAAAGAACTAGGAAGGTAGTGCAGGAGTCCCTCTCCAACAGATTTTCCATTTTGGATACTGCTGGGGGAGATGGTTTCTCAGGGGAATGCAGCAAGAGCTAAGTCCGTGGCACTATGAGTGGCTCAGCTGCACAGGAGGGGAGGAAAAAAAGTGAGAGAGCAATAGTGATAGGGGATTCTATCATTAAGGGGAACAGATAGACGTTTCTGTGGCCGCAGACGTGAATCCAGGATGGTATGTTGCCTCCCTGGTGCCAGGGTCAAGGATGTCACTGAGCAGCTGCAGGTCATTCTGAAGGAGGAGGGTGAACAGCCAGAGGTCGTGGTCCATATCGGTACCAACGACATAGGTAGAAAGAGGGACGAGGTCCTGCAAGCAGAATATAGGGAGCTAGGAAATAAATTAAAAAGCAGGACCTCAAAGGTTGTAATCTCAGGATTACTCCCAGTGCCACGTGGTAGTGAGAGCAGAAATAGGAGAATAGACCAGATGAACACGTGGCTGGAGAGATGGTGTAGGAGGGAGGGATTTAAATTCCTGAGGAATTGGGACCAATTCTGGGGAAGGTGGGATCTGTACAAGCTGGACGAATTACACCTCGGCAGAAACGGGACCAACATCCTCGCAGGGGGGTTTGCTAGTGCTGTTGGGAAGGATTTAAACTAGTTTATCAGGGGGCTGGGAACCTAAGTGTGGGCCCAGAACAGAGAGAAACAAAGCTGGAAGTGCAAGTTAGAAAAGTAGTCAGCAAAACTAGTAGGGAGCAGAAACAAAGGCTAACAGTAAAGAGGATCAAAGTGCAGAAAAATATTGAACAGGCAAAGTTGAAGGCACTTTATCGAAATGCACGTAGCATTCGCAACAAGGTGGATGAATTAATGGCACTAATAGAAGTAAATGGGTATGATGTAATTGCCATTACAGAGACATGGGGCTGGATTTTGTCAGAGTGGGCGGGCTAGGGCTTATCAGATGGAAATCGTGTCAGGACCCGACTCCTAAGTGAAGTGCTGAAAAATTGGGATTTTCCCCTAATTGGGCAATTGATTTCCTGCGTGTGGGAACACCTGGCCCAATGAGTCTTTTCATACAGAAAGTCGCCTCTGATGATGTCATCAATGCTGCTGGATTTAAGACCTGCAAGCAGCCTTGCTTCCTCTGGAGACTGCAAAGGCTCTGCAAATTGTATGAAGGTGTTGATTTCCCGACAATGTCCACGATCAAGCAAAAGTGTGCACCTCGGTTTGATGAGCCCTCCTTCCAAGCTCTGGTGCACGGAGCCAGATGTAATAAGGAGGTGTTGTTCCCTTCCTCAGGGAGATAAAAGCCACCCCAGCAGACAAAAGCTGTGTGGCTGCAAATGGCCCAGGAGGTCAACTCCATTTCGCTGAGCCGCAGAACCTGGCTGCAATGCAGGAAGAGGTTTCATGATCTTCTCCGCACAGGAAAAGTGAGTATAACTTTCCCATCACCCTCAATCTGATCCCCATCGCCTCTCCTCACCAGCACTCTGCTTTGCCAACCTCTTCCTCCACATGCCACTTGACACTTACATCCCTGCACCCTTACCCATTCCCTCTCTCTCGAAGGTCACATTCACTTAACTATTCGACCATGCAGCCCTCACACTCCCTATCACTGTGATGCCATGACAACAACAACTTTCAACACACAGGGATGGTCCTTTGTATCCTTCTAAGCATCTATGCTATGGATTATCTACACTCAGTCCTTCATTCTCACTCAAACTCCACTTGTGTCCCTCATTGCAGGAAAAGAGAGCCCACAATAAGAGGGAAAGAGCCACGACAGGAGGAAGGCCACCCTCAGTAGCCCAGCTCACCACCTGGGAGGAGGCGGCCCTGGAAATCGCCGGGATCGAGGAGGATTCCCAAATGGGTGACGGACAGATGGGCGTATCGCAGCAAGCTGGTGACAGAATAGTTTGGCATCTCTCTCATTGACATTGCATGAGTCACTGATAATGAATCTGATGCTCTAACAGATTGACTTATGATCATCTGCACTATTCAATGTTCATGTAACCTTGACCTCACATCTCTAACTCTTTCCTTTACTTCCCCACAGGACCATCGAAAGCCCTCGTCCCCACTGTCCGGGAGGAAGAGCCTGAGCTTCCAGACTCCTCAGAGGAAGCTGCAACCTCTGAGGGCGCAGCCTCAGCAGAATTCAGCACACCCAGCACCAGCGCAGACACTCACACCTCGGTGGGACCTTCGCGAGATAGAGTAGTGTTGGCACCTTGTGTATCACAGCTCACAAGTGAGCATCAGCAGATGGTGGAGACATGGACAGCAGTGGAGAGTCCTCGTCGGAGGGCGCAGGACTCTACCAGCTCGGCTCAGCTGCATGTCGACCCTGTGCCTCCGGGTCCATCCAGAACGAGAGCGGTGCTGGAACTCCAGGAAGAGGTGCAGGAGTCTCTGGCAGGTTTTGTCTCCAGGGTCGCTGCGAATGTGGAGCGAATGGAGGAGTCCATCGCGAACATGAGCAGAGCCTTTGTGGAGGCATTGGCGCATGAACGCATCACCACGGAAAGGATGGCAACCTCCGTGGAAAGGAAGGCTACAGTAGAGAAGAGGATGGCTACAGCCATGGAGGAGCTAAGTCGCCAGAGTGTAGAAAACATGGTCATTGTTTAGAATAGACTGGCATCTCTTGAGGAGCGATGGTCAGCTACTGAGCATAGAAACCAGACCTTCATGGAAGTCCTCTGGAGTAGGACTTCCAGTGCAGAAACGGGTCCTCATGGCCCCCCTGAAGTGCAGCAAGGTGCTGTCAAGCCACTTGCTAGCTCTGAAGTGGGGCTGACCCATGAGAGGGATGTTGGTGGCAGACAACAAGGAAGTGGGGACTCCTCTCCAAGCACTCAAATGACTAAGCCACTGCAAAGCCCTCGGTCAGAGCCCCACCAGAGTCCTCACCCAACTGAGATGGGCATCTCATCCCCTGCACAGCCGCAGGAACAGTAGGATGTTGCCGAGGCCTCACAGGTTCGCAACCCTAGAGGACGGCCACCTGAGGTGTTGAGACAGGAGCAGCATGAAAGTGAGCAAGTGGCCTCCACATCTGCTGAAGCCACAGGGGAAGCACCATGTAGGAGCACGCGTAAGAGGAAGATAATGCACAAGTAGTCACAAGGGTAGTCACTTGGGTGTTATGTTGTGTTTATTTTTGAAATGCCACCAATTGCTTGTGGTGATAAAAAATTCTGATGGCAAACTGTTGAAGTTGTGGCCTGTGTCATTTCGCAAATGGGACTTCCACATTGAGGGCTTAGAGCGACTTGCAATTGTCAGTATGGTGGTCAGAGTGATAGGAATCCACAGGTTCTTGTCCATTGTCAATGCTCTGGTAAAAAGGTGCGAGTCAAAAGTGTTTGATTGTACAGGCGAAGCAAATGTGACCAACATGAGTGCGTCCCTTGCATCCCGGGCAGCAATATGGTCACGCTCTGGCGACTTCTGGCCTGTGCATCTTCAGGTGGGTGACTAGCAGCTTGGCGCTCCTGTTGAGCAACCTGGCCACAGCACCGTGGAACGGGGGGCCATTCAAGAGGGGGGAGTAAATAGAAATGTTGTAGTGGTAGGGGATAGTATTATTAGGGGGCTAGATAGAGTTCTCTGCAGCCGAGAGCGAGAGTCCCGTAGGCTGTGTTGCCTGTCCGGTGCCAGGGTTAAGGACATCTCCTCTGGGCTGGAAAGAAACTTGCAGTGGGAGGGGGTGGATCCAGTTGTCGTGGTCCATGTTGGTACAAACGACATAGATAGGACAAGGAAGCCGGTTCTGTTAAAGGAGTATGAGCAGCTAGGGGTCAAATTAAAAAACAGAACCTCAAGGGTAATAGATGTTACTAGCCTGGAGCCACGAGCGAATTTGGCTAGGACAAATAAAATTAGAGAGTTAAATGAGTGGCTCAAAGACTGGTGTGGGAGAAATGGGTTTTGCTTCCTGGGACACTGGCACCAGTACTGGGGCAGGAGGGAGCTGTTCCGTTGGGATGGGCTTCACTTGGCCAGTGCTGGGACTAGAGTCCTGGCGGATCATATAACTAGGGCTGTAGAGAGGGCTTTAAACTAACTAGTGGGGAGGAGGTTCCTAGAGAGCAAATAATAAAAATAACAACAGAGAAGGTCATAGACTTAGGTAGCAGTGGGGAAATTAAAAACCAGAGTGTGTCAGGAAGGGGCAGAAGGTATGGAGTAAAAGGTAAAGTAATAAAAAGGGCAAAAGCAGGAACTAAGTGTCACAAAACATATTTGAAAGTTCTCTATCTGAATGCACGTAGCATTTGTAACAAAATAGACGAGTTAATGGCACAAATAACTACATATGGGTATGATCTGGTGGCCATTACAGAAACATGGCTGCAGGGTGACATAGCCTGGGAATTAAACATACCAGGTTATTTAACGATCAGGAAGGACAGGCAGGAAGGAAGGGGAGGTGGGGTGGCTATGTTAATAAAGGAAGGAATCACTGTAATACAGAGAAATGATATTGGGTCAAAAGATCAGGATAATGAAACAGTTTGGGTGGAGATAAGGAATAATAAGGGGGAAAAAACACTAGTGGGCGTAGTCTATAGGCCTCCGAACAGTTGCAACTCTGTTGGACGGAGTATCAATCAGCAAATAGTTGAGGCTTGTAATAAGGGAACATCTATAATTATGGGGGATTTTAACTATCATATTAATTGGACAAATCAAATTGGGCAGGGCTGCCTTGAGGATGAGTTCATTGAGTGTATTAGGGATGGGTTTCTTGAGCAGTATGTAACTGAACCGACCAGGGGGCAAGCAACTTATATCTGGTCCTGTGTAACGAGACAGGATTAATTAAAAATGTCCTAGTAAAGGATCCACTTGGAATGAGTGACCATAACATGGTTGAATTCCATATTCAATTGGAGGGTGAGAAGGTTGGATCTCAAACAAGCGTGCTAAGCTTGAATAAAGGAGACTATGAAGGTATGTGAGCGGAATTGAGTAGAGTGGATTGGGAAAATAGATTAAAGGGTAAGATGATGCATGATCAGTGGTGTACATTTAAGGAGTTATTTTACAACTTCCAAAAAATATATATTCCACTGAGAAGAAAAGGGTGTAAAAGAAAAGACAGTCATCCGTGGCTAAGTAAAGAAATTAAGGATAGTATTCGACTAAAAACAAGGTCTTATAAGGTAGCCAAATCTAGTGGGAGGATAGAAGATTGGGAAAACTTTAAAAGACAGCAAAAAATAACAAAAAGATTGATTAAGAAAGGGAAGATAGATTATGAAAGTAAATTAGCAAAAAATATAAAAACAGATAGTAAGAGTTTTTATAGTTATATAAAAAGAAAAAGGGTGGCTAAAGTTGGTCCCTTAGAGGATGAGACCGGGAAATTAATGGTGGGAAATATGGAGATGGCAAATACAATGAATGAATATTTTGTATCAGTCTTTACAGTAGAGGACACTAAGAATATCCCAACACTGGACAAACAGGGGGCTATAGGGGGGGAGGAGCTAAACACGATCAAAATCACTAAGGAAGTGGTACTCGGTAAAATAATGGGACTCAAGGCGGATAAATCACCTGGACCTGATGGCTTACATCCTAGGATCTTGAGGGAAGTGGCGGTCGGGATTGTGGATGCATTGGTAATAATTTTCCAAAACTCCCTGGACTCAGCAAAGATCCCGGCAGACTGGAAAACTGCTAATGTAACACCCTTATTTAAAAAGGGCAGTAGACAGAAGGCTGGTAACTATAGACCGGTTAGCCTAACATCTGTGGTAGGTAAAATTTTGGAGTCCATTATTAAGGAGACAGTAACGGGACATTTGGATAATCATAATTTAATAGGACAAAGTCAGCATGGGTTTATGAAGGGGAAGTCATGTTTGACAAATTTGCTGGAGTTCTTTGAGGAAGTAACATACAGGGTGGATAAAGGAGAACCAGTTGACAAGGTGTCACACAAAAGATTATTGCTTAAGATAAAAAATCATGTGATTGGGGGCAATATTCTGGCATAGATAGAGGATTGGCTATCTAACAGAAGGCAGAGAGTTGGGATAAATGGTTCATTCTCAGACTGGCAATCAGTAACTAGTGGTGTTCCGCAGGGGTCAGTGCTGGGTCCCCAACTCTTTACAATCTATATTAATGATTTGGAGGAGGGGACCGAGTGTAACATATCAAAGTTTGCAGATGATACTAAGATGGGAGGGAAAGTAGTGAGTGAGGAGGACATGAAAAATCTGCAAGGGGACATAGACAGGCTAAGTAAGTGGGCAGAGATTTGGCAGATGGAATACAATACTGGAAAGTGTGAGGTTATGCACTTTGGCAGGAAAAATAGCAGAGCAAGTTATTATCTTAATGGCAAGAAATTGGAAAGTACTGAAGTACAAAGGGATCTGGGGGTCCTGGTGCACGAAACTCAAAAGGTTAGTATGCAGGTGCAGCAAGTGATTAAGAAGGCCAATGGAATGTTGGCTTTCATTGCTAGGGGGATAGAATATAAGAATAGGGAGGTATTGCTTCAGTTGTACAAGGTATTGGTGAGACCGCACCTGGAATACTGCATACAGTTTTGGTGTCCATACTTAAGAAAAGACATACTTGCTCTCGAGTCAGTACAAAGAAGGTTCACTCGGTTAATCCCAGGGATGAGGGGATGGACATATGAGGAGAGGTTGGGTAGATTGGGACTCTACTCATTGAAGTTCAGAAGAATGAGAGGCGATCTTATTGAAACATATAAGATTGTGAAGGGGTTGGATCGGGTGGATGCGGGGAGGATGTTCCCGATGATGGGTGAAACTAGAACTAGGGGACATAGTCTTAGAATAAGGGGCTGCCCTTTCAAAACTGAGATGAGAAGGAACTACTTCACTCAGAGGGTGGTAGGTCCATGGAATATGCTGCCTCAAAAAGCTGTAGAAGCTACATCATTACATAAATTTAAAACAGAAATAGACAGTTTCCTAGAAGTAAAGGGAATTAAGGGTTACGGGGAGCAGGCAGGAATTTGGACATGAGTCTAGGTTCGGATTGGTCATGGCCCTGTGGGTAGCGCAGCGGGCCCAGGGGCCATGTAGCCTGATCCTGCTCCTATTTCGTGTGTCCAATTCTGTTAGGTTCAGGAGATGGTTCTGTGATAGTAGATTGGTGGTTAGGATCAGATCAGCCATGATCTTATTGAATGGCGGAGCAGGCTCGAGGGGCCAATTGGCCTACTCCTGCTCCTATTTCTTATGTTCTTATGTTCTTTTGTTGATGCTCCTGCTGTTGGTGCTGCTGTTGCTCATGGTTCTGCTGCTGCCGCGGCTGGTCTTCATCCGAATCTGATGTCCAGGAGGAAAGGAATTAAATGGTCGCCATGCTTCTGGTATATGCCTCAGTTGAGGAAGCGCTTAGTCAAGGTGGGGAGAGGGGTTTCCCAGGAGGTCACACTGGAGATGGGTGTCAGGCTCCAAACTTCCACAACACTGAGTATGCCTGCTAAAAGTTCCCCCAGACCTGAAACAACAAAGTTCTGCCACCTGCAAATGATCATTGGTGAAAACTCCTTTGTAATGGTGGAGCTGCAGCTGTTTGTAAGCAATCCACTTGTTAGGCTGCCGACATTACTTGGCGTGTTCCAGAGGAGGCGTGAGGGATAGGGGGAATGACTAAAAATTGGAAAGGCCTCTCAAAATGGGATTATAGAGGCTATTAAGTGGTTGTTAAGAGCCTTAAGGGCCTATCCCGCCTCTTGGAGGCGGGATGGAAAGGGGGTCAGAAAACACGCTTTTGGGAAAATTGCTCGGAGGCAGGATGGAGGCGGGATCGGGCCCGCCCACCATTTTTGATGATTTTAACAATTCACACGCCTCCAATCCCGCCTCCTCGGGCCTGGCAAAATTGAGCCCATGGTTGCAGGGTAACCAAAGTAGGAACTGAATGTTTCAGGGTACTCAACATTTAGGAAGGACAGACAAAAAGGAAGGTGGCGCAATGCTGTTAATAAGGGATGAAATCGGTACGGTTGAGATAAAAGATCTTGGCAGATCGTGATGTAGAACTGGAATCAGTTTGGGTGTAGCTAAGAAACAGCAAAGGGTGGAAAACATTGGTGGGAGTTGTGTATAGGCCACCAAACAGTAATGGCAATGTAGGGCACAGTATCAATCAAGAGATTAGAAGTGCATGTAACAAGGGCAATACGGTAATCATGGGGGACTTTAATCTACATATTGACTGGGCAAATCAAATTACCATTAATGGTGTGGAGGACAAATTCTTGGAATGCATGCGAGATGGTTTCCTGGATCAGTATGTGAAGGAACCAACCAGGGAACAGGCTATTCTGGATCTGGTACTGTGTAATGAGAAAGGGCTAATCAATAATCTTGTGGTAAAGGTGCCTTTAGGGACAAGTGACCATAATATGATTGAATTTTACATTAAGTTTGAGAGTGATGTAGTCCAATCTGAAACTAAGGTCGTCAATCTAAACAGAGGAAACTACAAGGGTATGAGGGACAAGTTGGCCATGGTAGATTGGGAGACTACACTAAAAGGTATGAAGGTGGACATACAATGGCTAACATTCAAGGAAATAATGCATAATTTGCAACAAACATATATTCCTCTAGGGCATAAAAACCCAAAAGGAAAAGTGATCCAACCATGGATAACAAAAGAAATTAAAGCTAGTATTAAGTCAAAGGAGGAAGCTTATAAAGGTGCCAGAAAAAGCGGTCAGCCTGAGGATTGGGATCTTTTTAGAAATCAGCAAAGGGGAACCAAGAAATTGATAAATAAAGGGAAAATGGAATATGAGCACAAACTAGCGAAAAATATAAAAACGGATTGTAAAAGCTTCTATAGGTATGTGAAAAGGAAAAGACTAGCGAAGGTAAATGTAGGTCCTTTAGTCAGAGACGGGAGAATTTATAATGGGGAATGAGGAAATGGCTGAGAAATTAAATAAATACTTTGTTTCTGTCTTCATGGAGGAAGACACAAAAAACCTCCCAGAAATATGAGAAAACCAAAGGTGTGGCAAGAATGAGGAACTTAAAGAAGTTATTATTAGTAAAAAAACAGTACTAGCAAAATTATTGGGACTAAAAGTCGATAAATCCCAAGGACTGGATGACCTACATCCTAAGGCTTTGAAAGAGGTGGCCATTGGAATAGTGGACGCATTGGTTGTCATCTTCCAAAATTCTATAGATTCTGGAACGGTTCCTGCAGATTGGAGGATAGCAAATGTAACCCCGCTATTTAAGAAAGGAGGGAGAGAGAAAATGGGGAACTACAGACCTGTTAGCCTCACATCAGTAGTTGGGAAAATGCTGGAGTCTATTATAAAGGATGCAATAACTGGGCACTTAGAAACTAATAGTAAGATTGGGCAGAGTCAACATGGATTTATGAAAGGGAAATCTTGTTTGACAAACCTATTGGAGTTCTTTGAGGATGTAACTAGTGGAGTAGACAAAGGGGAACCGGTAGATGTGGTGTATCTGGATTTTTAGAAGGCCTTCGATAAGGTCCCACACAAGAGGTTGGTGAACAAAATTAGGGCACATGGAATTGGGGGTAATATACTAGCATGGATTGAGAATTGGTTAACAGACAGAAAACTAAGAGTAGGGATAAACAGGTCTTTTTCAGGATGGCAGGCTGTGACTAGTGGGGTACCGCAAGGATTGGTGCTTGGGCCCCAGCTATTCACAATCTATATCAATGATTTGGATGAGGGGACCAAATGTAACATTTCCAGATTTGCTGATGGCAGTGTCAGTTGCGAAGAGGATGTGAAGAGGCTTCAAGGGGATCTCGACAGTCTCAATGAGTGGGCGAGAACATGGCAGATGGAATATAATGTGGATAAATGTGAAGTTATCCACTTTGGTAGAAAAAACAGAAAGGCAGAGTATTTCCTAAATGGTGAAAGATTGGGGAATGCAGATGCTCAAAGGGACCTGGGTGTCCTTGTACATGAGTCACTGAAAGTGAATGTGCAGGTGCAGCAAGCCGTTAGGAAGGCAAATGGTATGCTGGCCTTCATTACAAGAGAATTTGAGTACAGCAGTAAAGAAGTCTTACTCCAATTATATAGGGCCTTGGTGAGACCACACCTGGAGTACTGTGTACAATTTTGGTCACCTTACCTAAGGAAGGATATGCTTGCCATAGAGGGAGTGCAACGAAGGTTCACGAGATTGATTCCTGGGATGGCGGGACTGTCGTATGAGAAGAGATTGAGTAAACTAGGCCTGTATTCTCTTGAATTCAGAAGAATGAGAGGGGATCTCATTGAAGCATACAAAATTATTTCAGGACTTGATAGGGTGGATGCTGGGAGAATGTTGCCCTTGGCTGGGGAGTCTAGAACCAGGGCCCACAGCCTCAGGATAAAGGGTAGGCCATTCAGGACTGAGATAAGAAGAAATTTCTTCATACAGAGGGTGGTGAATCTTTGGAATTCTCTACCTCAGAGGGCTGTGGAGGCTCAGTCATTGGGGATATTCAAAACAGAAGTCGATAGATTTCTGACTAGTAAGGGCATCAAGGGATATGGCGATAGGGCCGGTGAATGGAATTGAGGCAGAAGATCAGCCATGATCTCATTGAATGGCGGAGCAGGCTCGAAGGGCCGAATGGCCTACTCCTGCTCCTATTTTCTATGTTCTATGTTCTATGCTTTGACGAACCCAGCAAAGATGGCAGCAAATGACATTTGCTGTTGTGTATGTTATGATCATTACTGAGGAGCAGCAGGCCAATTGGAAGATTAGGACACACAGGTGCAGGACTCTCAGGAGATGACCGTATTCGGGAAGGATGGACTCAAGCACCAGGGTTCCATTCCTGAGAAATATTGGAGAAGCAGTGTCTAAGGAGCTAAAGGTTCTCCAGGGGAGGAATTACTGAATTTTGGCCGATGATAGGTGGCTGTAGAATGTCCTTTCTAACTGGACCCGTTCTGCCTGTAATTGTTCATATATTCATGCTTCTCACTCATTCTAATTACTGGGGATTGAGGGGTAAAGGGAATATATTGGGCAAAATCAAAGAACTAAGTCCACGAGTGTTCCACTGAACTGGTGGAATGGATTTGCAGCTTCTCATGGCTTACACGTTGGCTAGAAGGTAAGGTCAGAGCTGGCATGAATGGAACAAACACTTCGCCAAAGCCTCCAACAGGGCAGCAAAGTGACATTTGGAAGATAAGAACTCCAACAACCTGATCAGCAGAAGAGGAGATAGAATTGGCAAAGGGAGATTAGACGTAATCCTGATTAGCATCCACTTCAGTTAAGGACCGCGCTAATACCATGTCGCACATATTGGTCCATCATACCAACTTCCCCATCCAGATGAAAGATTATACATAGACATTTGGGCATCAGTCATGGCCAGATAATGTGAGTTTGCATAATTTACTGGTGCTCTGGCTGTTACTCCAATGTTAGCAGCCTCCCCTTTCGCACCATTGCCAAATGGGCACTGCCTGTTTAGATTGTTGCTCAGGTGCACTCCTCAGAGCTCCCCGCTATTTTCCTGGCCTGGGGATCCCCACCGCTGGGGACCACATGCTGCCTTGTGAAAGCTTCCACCGACCTGGGGTACCGGCATCCACTGACGCACCAGGTTCTGGATCAGGCCAAGGAGCGGATGATCCCAGTTTAGGGGGGGGATCACGGCCCCCTGGTTCCACCTCCGGCTCTCATTCACCTTTGTGAGGGGCCAAGGGAAATTCATCCCTTTTCACAGCAACCAGGAAACAGTGGAGATCCCGTACAAGTGAGGTCTGGACTGGTCTCCCGGCAGAGTTACAGCGGGAAACTGGCCGAACTCCCACCAGGAGAAATTTGGGGGCATTCAGCTCTCTAAATTTTAGATTACTGTCATAGGTGAATTCTTTGCTCCTCACGACCTTCACTGGCCCTGACATCTCGGTAAGTTTTGATTATATGTCCAGGATAACGAACAGAAAACCTTTCTCTCTCAAATGTTCTTTGACATCTGGATCTGTCTTGTACTTTCATCTTTCGCATACCTTTGAAAAGCGGCAGAGCATCACAACATCAGACCTCATTTCAGACTGTCAATGTTATTGAATAATAGATGAAGGAGAGGATGAAGAACGGCAAAACATACATATTTACAGTGGATATAATAAACTAGCTCCTTGAAAGGAAAATAATAAATGTTTGCACTCTCTATGGTAAGCTATTATTTTACCGCTAACCTTTATATATGCAGTTATTCTTTTCTAAATGGTCGGAAATATCTCTTCGAAACTTCCAAACCGACTCAATATTTCAACAGTCCCTGCTCACTAAATATTCCTCCAATAGTTATGGATTTGAATAACTACCCGCTATAATTTACAAGTGACTGCCAATCATACACATTACTGAGCAAATCGCATTGTATTTTTTTGTTTAATTTGAAAGTGCTTTGTCTCCTCCCCCAACCATCTGCTGGGAGACCGAACCGAACTGATCTTTCGTAACATTCATATTGAGTTAGGTCGAGGATATGATTCTGAATGCAGCTGGTTTTTAAGCTCCTTTAGTATTTTGACGGAATTAAAGGGCGCTCTTCCAAAAGTGCTAGCTACTGATGATTGACAAGGCTCTGATCGTGCAGATGTCTTGGTATCGATATTAGTGTCACTTCCAATCGTGGTGCTTGTGTCAGTGGCTTGCAGCATGGTGTGTGGCACTTTGTAGTCCAGATGGCCCAGATTCGCCTGTGAAGAGCGAAAAGAGGCAGATCGTAGTACAGTACCGCAAAAGTGGCATGCCACAGTTACAAGTATTACTTGTGTAAGGCACTGAATGTTGGGCCAAAAATTGCGCTTGGAGGCGTGGCTCCGGAGTTGTGTTGTCTCTGTGAATGATCTCCTCACAGGCCTAGTTTTTTCAATTTGTAGATTCGAGTTGGGGATGTGCGTCTGAGCTGAATACTACCACCTTAGTGGCCAGTTAGAACATAAGAAAGAGGAGCAGGAGTAGACCATTCGGCCCTTCGAGCCTGCTCCGCCTTTCAATGAGATCATGGCTGATCTTCTGCCTCAACTCCATTCACCGGCCCTATCGCCATATCCCTTGATGCCCTTACTAGTCAGAAATCTATCGACTTCTGTTTTGAATATACCCAATGACTGAGCCTCCACAGCCCTCTGGGGTAGAGAATTCCAAAGATTCACCATTCTCTGTGTGAAGAAATTTCTTCTCACCTCAGTCCTGAATGGCCTACCCTTTATCTTGAGGCTGTGGCCCCTGGTTCTAGACTCCCCAGCCAAGGGAAACATTCTCCCAGCATCCACCCTATCAAGCCCTGTAATGATTTTGTATGCTTCAATGAGATCCCCTCTCATTCTTCTGAATTCAAGAGAATACATGCCTAGTTTACTCAATCTCTTCTCATACGACAGTCCCGCCATCCCAGGAATCAAACTCGTGAACCTTCGTTGCACTCCCTGTATGGCAAGTATATCCTTCCTTAGGTAAGGAGACCAAAATTGTACACAGTACTCCAGGTGTGGTCTCACCAAGGCCCTATATAATTGGAGTAAGACTTCTTTACTCCTGTACTCAAATCCTCTTGTAATGAAGGCCAGCATATCATTTGCCTTCCTAATGGCTTGCTGCACCTGCACATTCACTTTCAGTGCCTCATGTACAAGGACACCCAGGTCCCTTTGAGCATCTGCATTCCCCAATCTTTCACCATTTAGGAAATACTCTGCCTTTCTGTTTTTTTCTACCAAAGTGGATAACTTCACATTTATCCACATTATATTCCATCTGCCATGTTCTCGCCCACTCACTGAGCCTGTTGAGATCCCCTTGAAGCATCTTCACATCCTCTTCATAACTGACACTGCCACCTAGCTTTGTATCATCAGCAAATTTGGAAATGTTACATTTAGTCTCCTCATCCAAATCATTGATATAGATTGTGAATAGCTGGGGCCGAAGCACCGATCCTTGCGGTACCCCACTAGTCACAGCCTGCCATCCTGAAAAAGACCCGTTTATCCCTAGACTTTGTTTTCTGTCTGTTAACCAATTCTCAATCCATGCTAGTATATTACCCCCAATTCCATGTGCCCTAATTTTGTTCACCAACCTCTTGTGTGGGACCTTATCGAAGGCCTTCTGAAAATCCAGATACGCCACATCTACCGGTTCCCCTTTGTCTACTCCACTAGTTACATCCTCAAAGAACTCCAATAGGTTTGTCAAACAAGATTTCCCTTTCATAAATCCATGTTGACTCTGCCCAATCTTACTATTAGTTTCTAAGTGCCCAGTTATTGCATCCTTTATAATAGATTCCAGCATTTTCCCAACTACTGATGTGAGGCTAACAGGTCTGTAGTTCCCCGTTTTCTCTCTCCCTCCTTTCTTAAATAGCGGGGTTACATTTGCTATCCTCCAATCTGCAGGAACCGTTCCAGAATCTATCGAATCTGTAGTTCATTTTTTCACAATGACCAACGCTTTATTATCAACCTTGAGCCAGTGCTCTGAAATTGATTCGCGGGCAAGGGATCGCGACTCGCTGTGGCAGACTTGGCAATCGAGCACTTGAGCCAGGTCGGCCCCTCAACACAGTAGCACACTGCTGATGACCGATTAACAAGCCCAGCTTATGAAATGGGACCTGGAAGGGTGGACTAGTCACTGGAGCCTGGTTTCCAGCCAGTTCCAAGTAACTCAAGCCAATCCACTTAAAAGTAGGGTGGTCCTAGTTAAACAGCAGCTGGACACTTACCAGAGTTTTACACTTTGCACTTTTCTCATTGGTTAATCTTCAGCAACACCTCTACACACACTTGGCACTGCCTAAACTGTGGCTCTTGCCCATCTGTGATTAAATCCTCTGGGCTTAGGATTTGGTGGAGTGTGTCTCTATGCGGAGAGTATGTGCACTCCAATCAGACAAACAGAAACTCTGGCCGCAATTTTGTCAGCGGTGTCGGGATGGGTGCGGGACAGCTGGTTTCCGGCTTCCAGTCCCGCCCCCAGCTGCCTCCGCTCCACAGACGTGATTTTCCCTTGATTGACCTTACCAGCCAATTAACAAGAAGCGGGTCTGATGATGTCATTTGATGACGCGTCACCTGCCGGTTTCCTTAAAGGGACCACGCACAATTTTATTTTGACAGTTGATTTTTTCAGTGTTTGACAGCATTGAGGTGCTGAAAACACTGACAATCACTGCACAAAGGTGAACTCTTGCACCCAGGCTCTCCAATGACTCCCTCCATATGCTGGAATAGATGGCAGCTGCAGGTGAGATGGCAGAAGCGATCTGTCACTGACAGAGAGATGTTCTCCCAATGAGGTGGCACTGGACATATAGTTTGATTTAAAAACTTGTAAGCTAAAAAAATCTGTAAATGTTTTAAAAATGCAGTACCCAACCATTTTCTTTCCTCTGAAACTCACCATGTGCAACATTGGATCCTTCACACCACTTGTGCAGCTGTCATCATTCCACAAACATTACACCAGACTCACAACACGCCACACTTACCTGGCGTGTTGTCCGGATGTCAGGAAACCCGAGCCAGAAGCGGGAAAATCCAAAAATAGGCTGGCAACTACTGACAAGTACCTGTTAATAGGCAAGTAATTGCCTTTAATCCGCTTCCCACCACTAGGTGTCGGGTCCATTCGCAAATCGGGGACCCGACACTTGGGAAAGCTGTTTGGAGGCAGGTTGACGGCGGGTTCGGGACCCGCCGTCAATCATGTGGCACTTTAACCTTTGACCCACCTCTCTGAGCGCCGGCAAAATCGCGGCCATCTGTTTATGTGGATTTCTCAGTAGTTTGGTTTGGAGACCTTCGAACATGGTGATGAGTTTTCACCCAACTGTCTAAAAATAAAAATAGGGTCAAGGGCTCATTGCTTGTTTGCTGAGGTGCTAACCTGCGATAGCAGCACAGATATTATTGGGTGGCTTAATTTCATAAATAAAGGGCATCAGGCTGCTTCTACAAGGATTCTGTTACAATCTCACATCTTCATCCATGGTTCACCTCACACAAACAATTCCTCTATTAAATGCCCAAACAGACAGCATTGAGAAACTCCCACCCATCGTTGACAGTCATACGAAAACACAAAGCAAAATTGCAATATCTGAGTTTGATACAATGCGCCACGTTGCTGTAGATCATACATCATTATTTTTTAAGGAATCAACAACAGCAACAACTTGTATTTATATAGCCCCTTTAATGTAGTAAAACGTCCCAAGGCACGTTACAGGAGCGTTATCAAAGAAAATTTGAAAGCAAGCCACATAAGGAGATATTGGGCTGGATGTTGCCAGGCCCGAGGAGGCGGGATTGGAGGCATGTGAGGTGTTAAAATGGCCAAAAATGGTGGGCGGCTCCGATCCCACCTCCAGCCCGCCTCTGAGCAATTTTCCCAGAATCGGGGTTTCAGACCCCGTTTCCATCCCGTCTTAAGGCCCTTAACAACCAGTTAAGTGCCTCTCTAATCCCATTTTGAGAGGCCTTTCTGATTTTAACACATTTTCCCCGTCCTGCACGTTCCTCTGGAACATGCCAGTTAATCCTGGCGGCCTCACAAGTGGATTGCTTACTAACAGCTGCAGCTCCACCATTAAAAAGGAGTTTTCACCAATGATCATTTGCAGGTGGCAGAACTTTGTTGTCTCAGGTCTGGGGGAACTTTTAGCAGGCATACTCATTGTGGTGGAAATTTGGAGCCTGACACCCATCTCCAGTGTGACCTCCTGGGAAACCCCTCTCCCCACCTTGACTGAGCGCGTCCTCAACTGAGGCATATACCAGAAACATGGGATCCATTTATTTCCTTTCCTCCTGGACAACAGATTTGGATGAAGACCAGCTGCGGCAACAGTAGAACCATGAACAACAGCAGCACCAACAGCAGCAGCAACAAAAGGAGCGCCAAACTGCTGCTCACCTACCTGAAGCTGCACAGGCCAGAAGGCGCTAGAATCATAGAATCATAGAAGATAGGAGCAGGAGTAAGCCATTCGGCCCCCCTAGCCTGCTCTGCCATTCAATGCGATCATGGCTGATCATCCAAATTCAGTACCCTGTCCCTGCTTTCTCCCCATATCCCTTGATCCCTTTAGCCTTAAGAAATATATCCAACTCCTTCTTGAATCTATTTAATGAATTGGCCTCTACTGCCTTCTGTGGCAGAGAATTCCACAGGTTCACCACTCTCTGGGTGAAGAAATTCCTCCTCATTTCTGTCCTAAATGGCTTACCCCTTATCCTTAGACTGTGACCACTGGTTCTGGACTCCCCGACCATCGGGAACATCCTTCCTGCATCTAATTTGTCCTGTCCTGCCAGAATTTTATAAGTTTCAATGAGATCCCCACTCATTCTTCTAAACTCCAGCGAGTATAAGCCCAATCGACCCAATCTCTCTTCATACGTCATTCCTGCCATCCCAGGTATCAGCCTTGTGAATCTTCGTTGAACTCCTTCCATGGCAAGAACATCCTTCCTCAGATAAGACGACCAAAACTGCACACAGTACTCAAGGTGTGGTCTCACCAAGGCCCTGTACAACTGCAGCAAGACATCCTTGTTCCTGTACTCAAACCCTCTCGCTATGAAGGCCAAGATACCATTTGCCTTCTTAACCGCCTGCTGCACCTGCATGCTTACCTTCAGCGACTGGTGCACAAGGACACCCAGGTCTCGTTGCACTTCCCCTTCTCCCAATCTATTGCCATTCAGATAATAATCTGCCTTTCTGTTTTTGACACCAAAGTGGATAACCTCGCATTTATCCATGTTATATTGCATCTGCCACGCTTCTGCCCAGTCACCCAACCTGTCCAAATCATCCTGGAGTTTCTCGGCATCCTCCTCGCAGCACACACGCCCACCCAGTTTTGTGTCGTCTGCAAACTTGGAGATATTACATCTAGTTCCCTTGTCTAGATCATTAATATATATTGTGAATAGCTGGGGTCCAAGGACCGATCCCTGCGGTACCCAACTAGTCACTGCCTGCTACTCGGAAAAAGACCCGTTTATTGCAACTCTTTGCTTTCTGTCTGCCAACCAGTTCTCTATTCAAGTCAATACCTTGCCCCCAATCCCATGTGCCTTGACTTTACACGCTAATCTCTTATGCGGGACCTTATCAAAAGCCTTTTGGAATTCCAAATACACCACATCCACTGGTTCTCCCTTATCTATTTTACCAGTTACATCCTCAAAAAATTCCAGTAGATTAGTCAAGCATGATTTACCTTTTGTAAATCCATGTTGACTTTGTCCGATCCTGTCACTGTTTTCCAAGTGCTCAGCTATTACATCTTTTATAATGGACTCTAGCATTTTCCCCACTACCGATGTCAGGCTTACCAGTCTGTAATTCCCCGTTTTCTCTCTACCACCCTTTTTGAATAGTGGGGTAACATTAGCTACCCTCCAATCCATGGGTACTGTTCCAGATTCCATTGAATGTTGGAAGATGATCAGCAATGCATCTACTATTTCTAGGGCCACTTCCTTAAGTACCCTAGGATGTAGATTATCAGGCCCTGGGGATTTATCGGCCTTCAATCCTTTCAATTTCCCTAACACCATTTCCCTACAAATACTGATTTCTTTCAGTTCCTCCTTTTCATCAGAGCCTATGTTCCCCAACATCTCTGGGAGGTTATTTGTGTCCTCCTTTGTGAAGACAGAACCAAAATATGTATTTAATTGTGTGACATTTCTTTGTTCCCCATTATAAGTTCCCCTGATTCTGACTGCAAGGGACCTATGCTTGATTTCACTAATCTTTTTCTCTTCACATATCTATAAAAGCTTTTACAGTCAGTTTTTATGTTCCCTGCAAGCTTACTCTCGTATTCTATTTCCCCCTTCTTAATTAATCCCTTTGTCCTCCTTTGTTGAATCATAAACTGCTCCCAATCCTCAGGGTTACTGCTTTTTCTGGCCAATTTATATGCCCTCTCCTTGGATCTTATGCTGTCCCTAATTTCCCTTGTTAGCCACGGTTGAGTCACCCTTTTTGTTCTATTCTTATGCCAAACTGGGATGAACAAATTCTGTAGTTCGTCCATGCGGTCTTTGAATGTTTGCCATTGCCTATCCACCGTCAACCCTTTGAGTGACATTCCCCAATCAATCCTATCCAACTCGCACCTCATACCATCGTAGTTTCCTTTATTTAAATTCAGGACCCTAGTCTCTGAGTCAACTACTTCACTCTCCATCCTAATGAAGAATTCTATCATATTATGATCGCTCCGACCCAAGGGGCCTCGCAGAACAAGATTGCTAATTAATCCTTTCTCATTGCATAATACCCAGTCTAAGATGGCCTGATCTCTGGTTGGTTCCTCGACATATTGGTCCAGGAAACCATCCCGTAAACACTCCAGGAATTCCTCCTCCATAGTATTGTTACTAATTTGGTTAGCCCAATCTATATGTCGATTAAAGTCACCCATGATGACTGCTGTGCCCTTATTGCACGCTTCTCTAATTTCCCTTTTAATGCCATCCCCAACCTCCGCATTATTGTTTGGAGGTCTATATATCACTCCCACTAACATTTTCTGCCCCTTGTTATTTCTCAGTTCAACCCATACAGATTCCACATCATCAGAGCTAATATCCTTCCTTTCAATTGTGTTAATCCCCTCTTTAACCAGCAATGCTACCCCACCTCCCTTTCCTTTTTGCCTATCTTTCCTGAATATTGAGTACCCCTGGATGTTGAGTTCCCAGCCTTGGCCACCCTGGAGCCATGTTTCTGTAATCCCAATCAAATCATATTCGTTTACCTCTATTTGCGCAGCTAAATCATCCACCTTGTTCCGAATGCTCCTTGCATTAAGACACAAAGCCTTCAGGTTTGTTTTTTTAACGCTCTTAGACCTATTAGAATTAGTATTTACTGTGGCCATGTTTGATTTAAACCGTTGTTTTCTCTGACTGCCACTTTTGTTTTTTTCCTTCCTATCTTTTGCTTTTATCCTTGTTTCCCTTTCCTCTGTCTCCCTGCTCAGGTTCCCAACCCCCTGCCATTTTAGTTTAAACCCTCCCCCAGAGCACTAGCAAACACTCCCCCTAGGACATCGGTCCCGGCCCTGCCCAGATGTAGACCGTCCGGTTTGTACTGGTCCCACCTCCCCCAGAACCGGTTCCAATGCCCCAGGAATTTGAATCCCTCCCCCTTGCACCATTCCTCTAGCCACATATTCATTTGAAATATCCTTCTATTTCTACTCTGACTAGCACGTGGCACTGGTAGCAATCCTGAGATTACTACCTTTGAGGTCCTATTTTTTAATTTACCTCCTAACTCCCTATATTCTGCTTTTAGGACATCATCCTGTTTTTTACCTATATCGTTGGTAACTATATGCACCAAGACAACTGGCTGTTCACCCTCCCCTTCCAAAATGCTCTGTAGCCGCTCTGAGACATCCTTGACCCTTGCACCAGGGAGGCAACATCCCATCCTGGAGTCTCGTTTGCGGCCGCAGAAACGCTTATCTATTCCCCTTACAATAGAATCCCCTATCACTATAGCTCTCCCACTCTTTTTCCTCCCATCCTGCGCAGCAGAACCACCTAAGGTGCTAGGAAGTTGGCTGCTGCTGTCTTCCCCTGATAAGCCATCTCCCTCAACAATATCCAAAGCGGTATATCTGTTTGAAAGGGGAATGGCCACAGGGGACCCCTGCACTACCTGCCTGCACCTGTTACTCTGCCTGGTGGTCACCCATTCCCTTCCTGCCTGTACACCCTTTACCTGCGGTGTGACCAACTCCCTAAACGTGCTATCCACGATGTCCTCAGCATCGCGAATGCTCCAGTATGCATCCATCCACAGCTCCAGCGCCGCAATGCGGTCTGTCATTAGCTGCAGCTGGATACACCTCCCGCACACATGGTTGTCAGGGACACAGGAAGTGTCCCTGATTTCCCACATAGTGCAGGAAGAGCATGTCACAGCACCGAGCTGTCCTGCCATGACTTACCCTTTAATTAATTCATTATTTAAAATTAAATTAAAATTAAATGGATCCCACCAATTACACTGGAATTAAGTGATATACTCAAGGGCCCTTGCTTAACAGCAGTCCCCGCTACACAAAGAGACCGCAGAAACCACAAAATTTAAGTTTTGAAAAATTGAGAAGGAAAACACTCACCAACCAATCACTTACCTGCTTTTTGGTGACGTCACGCTACGAATACTTTTTGCTTCCCTCTCCCGGAACCTGGATTTGTAAGCCGCCTCGGGGCTCACCTTAAGTACCGTCGCTCGCCGCCTCTGTTCCCTCGCAGGTCCGCTGCCTCTGCCGCCTCGCCGCTCTAGGCCTCGCTGCCGCCTCGGGGCTCACCTTAAGTACCGCCGCTCGCCTCCTCTGTTCCCTCGCACGTCCACCACCTCTGCTACCTCGCCGCTCTAGCGCGCGACCACATTGCTGCCCGGGATGCAAGGGACGCACTCATGTTGGTCAGATTTGCTTAGCCTATACAATCAAACACTTTTGCCTCGCACCTTCTTACCAGAGCATCGACAATGGACAAGAAGCTACGGATTCCTATCACTCTGACCACCATACTGACAATTGCAAGTCGCCCTAAGCCCTCAATGTGGAAGTCTCATTTGCGAGATGACACAGGCCACAACTTCAACAGTTTGCCATCAAATCTGTTTATCATAACATTACAAGGATGGCTTGTCAAAAATCAATACAACAGAACACCCAAGTGATCACCCTTGTGACTACTTGTGCTTTATCTTCCTCTTACGTGGTGCTTCCCCTGTGGCTTCAGCAGATGTGGAGGCCCCTTGCTCACTTTCTTGCTGCTCCTGTCTCGACACCTTTGGCGGACGTCCTCTGGGGTTGCGAGCCTGTGAGGGCTCGGCATCAGTCTGCTGCTCCTACGGCTGTGCAGGGGCTGAGACGCCCATCTCAGTTGGGTGAGGACTCTGGTGGGGCTGTGACCGAGGGCTTTGCAGTGGCATGGTCGTTTGAGTGCTTGGAGAGGAGGCCCCACTTCCTTGTTGTCTGCCACCAACATCCCTCTCGTGGGTCAGCCCCACTTCAGAGCTAGCAATTGGCTTGACAGCACCTTGCTGCACTTCAGGGGGGCCATGAGGACCCGTTTCTGCACTGGAAGTCCTACTCCAGAGGACTTCCATGAAGTTCTGGTTTCTATGCTCAATAGCTGACCATCGCTCCTCAAGAGATGTCAGTCTATTCTGAACAATGACCATGTTTTCAACACTCTGGCGACTTAGCTCCTCCATGGCCATAGCCATCCTCTCCTCTACCGTAGCCATCCTTTCCATGGAGGTTGCCATCCATTCCATGGTGATGCGTTCATGCGCCAATGCCTCCACAAAGGCTCTGCTCATGTTCACGATGGACTCCTCCATTCACTCCACACTCGCAGCGACCCTGGAGACAAAACCTGCCAGAGAATCCTGCACCTGTTCCTGGAGTTCCAGCACCGCTCTCGTTCTGGATGGACCCGGAGGCACAGGGTCGACATGCAGCTGAGCCGAGCTGGAAGCGCCCCGCGGCCTCAGACGAGGACTCTCCACTGCTGTCCCTGTCTCCACCATCTGCTGATGCTCACTTGTGAGCTGTGATACATCAGGTGACAACACTACTCTATCTCGCGAAGGTCCCACCGAGATGTGAGTGTCTGCGCTGGTGCTGGGTGTGCTGAATTCTGCTGATGCTGCGCCCTCAGAGGTTGCAGCTTCCTCTGAGGAGTCTTGTGGCTGAGGCTGTTCCTCCTGGACAGTGGTGACGGGGGCTGTCGATGGTCCTGTGGGGGAGTAAAGGAAAGAGTTAGAGATGTGAGGTAAAGGTTGCATGCACATTGAATTGTGCAGATGATCATAAGTCAATCTGTTAGAGCATCAGAATCATTATCAGTCACTCATGCAATGTCAATGAGAGAGATGCCAAACTATTCTGTCACCAGCTTGCTGTGATGCGCCCGTCTGTCCGTCCCCCACTTGCGAATCATCCTCAACACTGGCGATTTCCAGGGCCGCCTCCTCCAAGGTGGTGAGCTGGGCTTCTGATGGTGGCTCTCCTCCTGTCCTTGCTCGTTCCCTCTTATTGTGGGCTCTCTTTTCCTGCAATGAGGGACACAAGTGGAGTTTGAGTGAGAATGAAGGAGTGAGTGTAGAGAATCCATAGCTGGTGAGGAGAGGCGATGGGGATCAGATTGAGGGTGATGGGAAAGTCAAACTCACTTTGTCTGTGCGGAGAAGGTCATGAAACCTCTTCCTGCACTGCAGCCAGGTTCTGCGGCACTGTAGGGGGTGGTGGTGTGTGTCAGCTTCACCTCTAACTTCTGAGCGGTTCGAATCACACCCACTCCCTTGGTTCTAGACCTTGGACTTATTTGGGGGTTGTGACAAAAGTGCAGCAGACAACTGGTTTGGTGCAAGAACTTTTGATCTTTATTCAAGAGAGTAAATATAACACAACAATCTTAACACTCTAATAAAATGGGGAACACATACGAGGGAAATCACATTAGAAGAATACCTCACCCCTCTCAATCCCACTTTACTAGCTAAGTTGGGCTGTAGAGGACCAGGGATAATGCTCACCAAACGAATCCTTGACAGTTGAGCTGGTTCGCGGTTTCGGGGTTCGCTGGATTAGATTTATCGGGTGAGTACCCACTTTTCCTCTGTTAGAGATAGGGTTTAGAGTCTTTTAAGTGAAAAGTTTCGTAAGGCCCTTGTTGCCGCGAGGTGTCTGATGGTCACTGGAACTGTGGCTCTGGTTTCTTCTTGCGTGTCAGCCTGCTTCTGGAGCTGCTGGCCTTCTTTGTTGAACTTCTTTCTGTTGCCCCCTCGCCTTGTTGAACTGTCTTCTTCAGAGCTGTGGAACTGCCTTCTTGCAGAACTGTGGAACTGCCTTCTGCCGGACTGCTTGCTGATGAACTGTCACTGCTGACCTCCTGCTTGTTGTAACTGTGTAACTGCTCCACCCTTGAACTTGTAGAGAACTTGTTGTAACTGCTGAACTTACTTCTTGAGAAAACAGGCTTTCAATTATACTAATCAGTCCCGGTTTATTGTAAGATTTTGGCGGGCTCGTTAACAGTAACCTGTTTGTAAATGTGTGAAGTGGTTTCGGGATGGCTCCATCCTGTCGATCTGCTTGCTTGATTGTAGCTGATTGTTCTCACGTTGTGAGTTTCTTGACTGGGCCTGGGATTTCTATAGAGTGGGTCGAAATGATCTGTTTTATGCATGCCTTGATGGGTTCTGTAATTTGGGTGGAGACTGTTCTTCCTCGGGTTTATTGTTAGGATGTTAATGTCTGATAGGGGCCGATTTAACTCCAAGCGAGGTCATGCGGTTCCCCAGACAGTTTCCATTAACTCCAATACCCAAACTGTCTTCTACAGAGGTTGACCCCACCTTCCTTCACAGCCTTTTCCCCCTGACAAGCCCAGACATGTCTTTTCAAATACCAAATCTTGGTTTTTGCTCAAAAAATGTCCTTCGGTTAGGCCCAATGTATTTCACCACCCTGAAATAGTTAGAAAAGAGTCCAAAGTCTTTTTCCTTAGGGTTTGTCTTCGAGATTTGGGGGATCTGTGAATTTTGAGATTCTTACAGCACATAGAGATTGAGTTGACCTCCTGGGCCACTTGCAGCCACACAGCTTTAGTCTGCTGGGGAGGCTTTTTCCTCCCTGAGGAAAGGAAGAGCACCTCCTTATTTGATCTTGCTCCCTCCACCAGAGCTCGGAGGGAGGCCTCATCGAACCTTGGAGCACACTTTGGCCTACTGGTGGACATAGTTGCTGAATGAAGCGATCACAACAATGGGCATAAAGTTTAAAGTCTCCAAAAGAAGCAAGGCTGCTTGCAGGCCTTAAATCCAGCAGCATTGATGATGTCATCGGAGGCGACTTCCTGTATGAAAAGACTCATTGGGCCAGGGGTTTCCACACGCTGGAAATCAAGCGCCCAATTAGGGCAAAATCGCACTCTTTACCCACTTCACATCGGAGTCGGGGTCCTGACACGAAAACCACCTGACACGCCACAGCCCGCCCCCAATGGCAAAATCGAGCCCATTAGGTCAGAGGTGGGTTTTAAGGAGCATCTTAAAGGAGAAGAGATAAGTAGAGAGGCGGAGGGGTTTAGGGAGGGAATTCCAGAGCTTAGGGCCTTGGCAACTGAAGGCACGGCCACCAATGGTGGAGCGATGAAAATTGAGGATGTGCAAGAGGCCAGAATTGGAGGAGCGCAGAGATCTCGGAAGGGTTGTGGGGGTGGAGGAGACTACAGAGATAGGAAGGGGCGAGGCCATAGATGGATTTGAAAACAAGGATGAGAATTTTTAAATCGCGGCGTTGCCAGACCGGGAGCCAACATAGATCAGCGAGCACAGGGGGTGATGGGGGAATGGGACTTGGTGCGAGTTAAGACATGGGGCAGCAGAGTTTTGGATGAGCTCAAGTTTACATTTCATTATACTCGAGAGATTCACTTTTGCAGTGACTTCACTCTTATCAAACGAGATAACTGACTGTGAGCTTGCAGATGTAGAATGACATGTATAATTATTTTCCATTTGCGCTGCCTGGATATATATTTGGAAAAGAAAACAACACTGTACCTTTTTCGAACAGGAAATAGAAGTTTACTATCAACCAGAAGAGTTAGGTGTTCATTCTACTTGTGTGAAACCACATTGAACCCACAACGCAAAAGGCGAGTGTTTACATTCCTATTGTTGGTCGCTAACGGTTGCAAATTGTAACTGTCTGGGTAATGGAAAAATACTGAGCAAAAACTACTTTTACTAAAGTCTTTCGCCTGATGGTTTATTATGAGTTGATTAAATTGACCTGAAATTGACACATCAGTCACTGGAAAATAAAGACATCGCATCTTTAAGAAACTGTGTCTCTTGTTATTTCCTTTCTGCAGTCCTACTTTTAGTCCTATGGTTTCTTGACATAAATTAACCTGACATGACACCGAGGGAAATAGGTTGACGTCTGTTACATAGATTTCTGTTTGGGTCTGCGCGGTGTCTACGCAACAGCTAATTGTTTAATGCAGTAATCTGTATTGTGCAGTGGTCTCTGAAAACAGGTATAATCAACTGAAATAAATACGGGTCTGCACCGCAATACATTGGACTTATAATTTTGAGGGTCTCCACACAGTTTCAGGTGCTGGATTGTATTATGCGTGTACAGCACTCAATGCACTACGACTTCATTTTCTGAAGTAGGTCAAGAGATGCTTTGCACATGTTTGGGAATGTTCTGTTATTAAGGCTTGTACACCGTTTACAATGTTAGTGCAAAGCTGGATGCGAATAAGTCCTGTGTCACTTTCATACGTGATTGCCAACCCAGTTTATTTGATCGACGCTCCTTAAAACCTACCTCTTTGACCAATCTTTTGGTCATCTAACTTCTCCTTATGTGGCTCGGTGTCAACATTTTTTTGTCTTATAATACTCCTGTGAAGCGCCTTGGGATGTTTTACTACGTTAAAGGTACTATATAAATACAAGTTGTTGTTGTATCAGTATATCATTCCTTTAACCACCATTTATTTTGTTTCTTTACTAACAATTCTATCTATCTTAAAAGCTTTCATTTCTTGCCATACCTCTCTGATATTGTTTACAATGCCATCCGTTTTTCAGTCTCCATTTTATCATAGAATTTTACAGCATAGAAGTAGACCATGCAGCCTGTTGTGCCTGTGCCAGCACTCATTAGGTGAATGAAAGAAAGACTTGTATTTATTATGAGCGCAGGATGCCCCAAAGCACTTTACAGCCAATGAGGACGACTCACCACCACCATCTCAAGGGCAATTAGGGATGGACAATAAATGCTGGTCTTGCCAGCGACGCCCACATCCCATGAATGAACATTTAAAAAATGTAGCACTTTTGAAGTGTAGTCACTATTGTAGTGTAGGAAACTTTGTCACATTCCCCTGCCCTTTCCCCAAATCCCTCAAAAATTTTCCTTTTACATAAGAAATAGGAGCAGGAGTAGGCTATTCGGCCCTTCGAGCCTGCTCCACCATTCAATAAGATCATGGCTGATCTTCTACCTCAACTCCACCTCCTCGCACTATCCCCATATCCCTTGGTTCCCTTAGTATCAAAAATCTATCGATCTCTGTCTTGAATATACTCAACGACTGAGCCTCCACAGCCCTCTTGGATAAAGAATTCCAAAGATTCACAACCCTTTCAGTGAAGAAAATTCTCCTCATCTCAGTCCTAAATGGCCGACTCCTTATTTTGAGACAAAAAGGGGATAAAAAATCTTACATCTGAGGGCAGCCTTGTATTAGAAAAATGGTGCAGCCCACGCTACTCCCGCCTCTGCCAGGATTGCAAAACTGGGTCTCATAGTTACAGTAACAATGGGCATTTATATAGCGTCTTTAATGTAATAAAACGTGCTTAAATTTGCATGTTGGAAATGGAGTCCCAACTGAAACATGGTAAGAAAATCCTTTGCGACAAGCTTGTGCAGTTTACAATTCAATTTCAAATTTGCATTCCAACAGAAGTATTGCTCTGGGAAAAACCTTGGCTAACACAGTTGAAAGACCACAGGTAGCTCGTTTCCAAGGAGTCCACACATGTAGAAGGTCAAATCTGCACAATGTTACAAATGTACGTCTCAGCTTCAAACATTCATCTCATATGGGTTGTCAATTGTGATTTAAACTGCAGCATTTTTTTGTCTCACGGCAGTACATGGTATTTTGCCTTGACCCTATCAACAGGCTCAAAAGATTGTATTGATGGTTTAAGTAAGGGCTTGGCACCCATATACAGCACAGAATTTTGGGAAATCTACAATTACTCAACTTTTGACAGAGTCTTCAAGTTTTACATAGGATTACATAGGATATACGGCACTGAAACAGGCCATTCGGCCCAACCAGTCCATGCCGGCATTTATGCTCCACTTGAGCCTCCTCCCGTCTTTCCTCATCTAACTCTGTCAGCATAAACCTCTGTTCCCTTCTCCCTCATATGCTTATCTAGCCGCCCCCCCCCTTAAATGCATCTATACTATTCGCTGCAACCACTTCCCTATGGTAAACTTGGGCTACGCTAAGGTGTTTAAGACAATGTTCACCCTCCACCCATCTTACCAGGTTTTGGTGAGATTTCGGGCGGGGGGGAGTGGGGGGGAACCCATGGAGCATTGAATGTGAACTGATCCCCAACTCATGCTTTCGCAGCTTTCTTGCACCTAGCAGCGAGCTCTCTGCAAGGAATGCTCAGTATGCGTGGGCTGCCTCTTTATCCCAATATTTGCCCGGAAGGGTTGCCAACTCTGGTGGGACATATTCCTGGAGGTGTCACACATGACCCCGCCCCCACATCCCTGCTATTGGTCACCCGATACGTCCATCCTCATGGCACGCCACCTTCCCACACCAATCGGAATGCGAATAGACTCTTTGTTACCTGATTGGATGATGCTCGACTGTCAGTCAAATCGCCCTTTTTCCCCGTGTCCAATATTTTTCGAACGAGCAAACAAAAGAATTCAAAGATTTTTGATTTTTAAACTCAATTTTTTAATGCCCCTATGACTTTTCTCACAGGTTGCTCACAGCAGTGTCCTGGAAATTAATCTTTAATTCCTGTAAAACACTAGTTAGACCACAGCTAGAGTACTACGTGCAGTTCTAGTCACCACATTACAGGAAGGATGTGATTGCACTAGAGAGGGTGCAGAGGAGATTTACGAGGATGTTGCCTGGTGGTGGGGGTTCCGGAACTCACTGCCTGAGAGGGTGGTAGAGGCAAAAACCCTCATCACATTTATAAAGTGCTTGGATATGCATTTGAAGTGCCGTAACCTATAAGGCTACGGACCAAGAGCTGGAAAGTGGGATTAGGCTGGATAGCTCTTTTTCAGCCGGTACGACACGATGGGTCGAATGGCCTCCTTCTGTGCCATAAATGTCTTTGATTTCTAACAGTACTGTGGGAGTACCTTCACCACATGGACTGCAGTGGGTCAAGAAGGCGGCTCACCACCACCTTCTCAAGGACTATTAGGGATGGGCAGTAAATGCTTGTCTTGCCAGCGACGCCCACATCCCATGAACGAATTAAAAAAAAAAAAATTCTTTGATTCCTGCAGACTCCAGGGCAATCCTGGAGGGTTGGCAACCCTACTGACCGGCCACCACACTAATTGGAACATGTTGAACAACCGGGAAGTGGACAGGCTAACCATTGGCTCAGTGCTGGCTGCTAAGAATGCCATTTCCAAGTTTTGAGTGCCATTCATAAGACGACAAGTAGCGAAATGCCCTCCTGATCTTCAACCAGTTCAACTGCTGACTGTGAAAAGTGCTATAAATAACCACATCATTTTGCTAGAATGGTGCCAGGAATGAGGGAATTCAGTTACGTGGAGAGACTGGAGAAGCTGCGGTTGTTCTCCTTAGAGCAGAGAAGGTTAAGAGGAGATTTGAGAGAGGTGTTCAAAATCATGAATGGTTTCGACAGTATAATTAAGGAGAAACCGCTTCCAGTGGCAGAAGGGTCGGTAACCAGAGGACACAGATTTAAGGTGATTGGCAAAAGAACCAGAGGTGACATGCGGAAACATTTTTTTACACAGCGAGTTTTTGTGATCTGGAATGCACTGCCTGAAAGGGAAGCAGACTCAATAGTAACGTTCAAAAGAGAGTTGGATAAATACTTGAAGGGAAAAAAAATCACAGGGCTATGGGGAAAGAGCAGGGGAGTGGGACTAATTGGATCGCTCTACCAAAGAACCGGCACAGGCACGATGGGCCAAATGATCTCCTTCTGTGCTGTATCATTCCATGAATCTATGAATCCTGATGTCAATAAGAGCTAATAGCAGAAAATCAAAAAGTTAGTATGCAGGTGCAGCAGGTGATCAAGAAGGCCAACGGAATGTTGGCTTTTATTGCTAGGGGGATAGATTATAAAAACAGGGAGGTATTGCTGCAGTTATATAAGGTATTGGTGAGACCGCACCTGGAATACTGCGTACAGTTTTGGTGTCCATACTTAAGAAAAGACATACTTGCTCTCGAGGCAGTACAAAGAAGGTTCACTCGGTTAATCCCGGGGATGACGGGGTGGACATATGAGGAGAGGTTGAGTAGCTTGGGACTCTACTCATTGGAGTTCAGAAGAATGAGAGGCGATCTTATTGAAACATATAAGATTGTGAACGGGCTTGATCGGGTGGATGCGGTAAGGATGTTCCCAAGGATGGGTGAAACTAGAACTAGGGGGCATAATCTTAGAATAAGGGGCTGCTCTTTCAAAACTGAGATGAGGAGAAACTTCTTCACTCAGAGGGTAGTGGGTCTGTGGAATTTGCTGCCCCAGGAAGCTGTGGAAGCTACATCATTAAATAAATTTCAAACAGAAATAGATAGTTTCCTAGAGGTAAAGGGAATTAGGGGTTACGGTGAGCGGGCAGGAAATTGGACATGAGGCTGAGTTCGGATCGGTCAAGGCCCTGTGGGTGGCGGAGCGGGCCCAGGGGCTGAGTGGTCGGGTCCTGCTCCTACTTCTTGTGTTCTTTAGATTTGAGGTTAGGATCAGATCAGCCATGATCTTATTGAATGGCGGAGCAGGCTCAAGGGGCCGATTGGCCTACTCCTGCTCCTATTTCTTATGTTCTTATGTTCTTATTATGAATATGACACATACTTTGCGCCTATCGATAAACTTCGATGACCTTTCGTCAGAACCCTCTGCTCAAACAGTGGCCTAAACCACCATCCACCACCACCCTCCTCCGCCTAGCTGAACTTGTTCTCACATTGAACAATGTTTCCTCTAACTCCACTCCCTTCCTCCCAATAAAGCATGTCGCTATGGGAACCTGCATGAGTCTTAGCTGTGCCTGCCTTTTTGTAGAATATGTAGAATCGTAGAATGGTTACAGCACAAAAGGAGGCCATTCGGCCCATCGAGCCCATGCCGGCTCTCTACAAGAGCACTTCAGCTAGTCCCACTCCCCCGCCCTTTCCCCGTAGCCCTGCAAATCTTTTTCCTTCAGGTACTTATCCAATTCCCTTTTAAAAGCCACGATTGAGTCTGCCTCCACCACCCTTTCAGGCAGTGCATTCCAGATCCTAACCACTCGCTGCGTAAAAAAGTTTTCCTCATGTCGCCTTTGGTTCTTTTGCCAATCACCTTAAATCTGTGTCCTCTGGTTCTCGACCCTTCCGCCAATGGGAACAGTTTCTCTCGATCTACTCTGTCTAGACTCCTCCTGATTTTGAACACCTCTAGACGTGGAGAAGATGTTTCCACTCGACAGTGAGCTGTGCAAGATGGTTGCCAGGGAGCAGAGAAAGGGACAATTGGCGTTGCTGCTGTGGAAGAGCCCACACCAGAGGATAGAGTAGGCACGGTGACGCAAACCAAGGGAGGCACTCAGGGACACCGAACTCATTCAAGAACTATTTGAGTCTGGCAGAGAGGCAGGAGAGAAGATAAACTGAAGAGTAGTGTTGAGTGGGATGAAGGATCGTCGCAGATATGGTGCTGGAAGAGTAGGAGGTTCGACTTGGACTTGGAGCCAACGACAGCAAAGACCATAATTCACGCAATTGTACTGTCCCCCACTGCAATAGTCAATTCAGTCAAATTAATTGAGAACAGCAGTGGCATTCAAATGAAAAAGTAGAATTTAAATGTTCGCGCACCAAAATTTGCACTGCTTAATTCCAAGGTCTTAGTGTTAAATTTACCATTTGCATGTAGCTCATATGGATGCAAATCCCACCCCTGTACACAAACAATTCCTCCTCGGATGTGAGTGCAGTCGGGATTTTCACCCATGTGAGCTGCATGCAAATGGTAACCTTAGTTTTCTGGGCTATGTACAGGAGTTGGTTCACGGCAATAGCTTGCTATACAAATAGAATTTGCACATGGGCTGAGTCACAGACAAGTGAGTTTGATTGCATCTATATGCATCAAGAAATCTGATGGATAAAGAGATCTCTCTCCTCACCTTGTGCGGTGTGTTAGTTAGTATGCTGGTGGTGCTTCCCCCTTCTCTTTAGCATACATGGAATCACTCCACCATTGTGTGCAGCTCCTCCACTTATCTCATGCAGATTGAGTGAACATCATCAAACTTCTTCCTCCCAGATTTTCTCTTCCAGCTCTTCTTTGGTTGCCTCTCTCATGTCGTCTGATTCCTGGTGAAGAAAGATACCAGGGTGCTCAGTGTCACCCGCGGTCCTTAACATCGCTAAATCTGTTCTACAATTTCATGGGGTGGTTTTGGCTATATTATTACAAAATAGGATCAGATGAAGAAGCGCCTTGATTTGACCTCACCTCACCCTTCCAGAATACTCACACTACCACCTGCTTGTCCTTAAGCAGGTCCAGTGTTCTGGCATTAATCACCCTTCCTGCAACCCGTTCTAGCTGTTGAGCATCCTCTGTGCATGGAATTACATCCTGCGCATGGACATGGCCAAACAGCCATCCAATTTATTTTTGTTTTTTGACAGATGTTATAAACTCGTTTGAATGTACAGACTGAGATTGTAGTGAGACATACAGACCGGGAAGGACCTTGGTTTGATTCCTCTCAGAGCTGAATTATACCAATTCAGTTGGAGATACACTAGTGTTTGCTGTGGCTCAGTGGGTGGTTGTGGGTTCAAGTCCCACTCCAAAGACTTGAGCACAAAAATCTAGGCTGACACTCCAGTGCAGTGCTGAGGGAATGCTGCACTGTCAGAGATACCGACTTTCGGATCAGATGTTAAACCAAGGCTCCGTTTGCCCTCCAGGTGGACGTAAAAGATCCCATGGCACTATTTCGAAGAAGAGCTTGGGAGCTATCCCCGGTGTCCTGGACAATATTTTTCCCTCAATCACTGAACCTGATGGTTATCACATTGCTGTTTGTGGGAGCTTGCTGCGTGCAAATTGGCTGCTGCGTTTCCTACATTACAACAGTGACTGCACGTCATTGGCTGTAAAGCGCTTTGGGACGTTCGGTGGTCGTGGACAAAGGGGAGGGGGGAATTCAATCAGGGTTCCTGCTTCTGATCATTATCCGGTGATCTTTGCTGGCAATACCTGAGTGCTCCACAAGAATAATATGGTTCGCTGTCCCCCACCGCCCCCAGACCTTGCTTACTGAGGGCCAGGCTGCCCAATATTGGGGTGGCCCGGAGTCTGCGAGCTATAGTGGGGCAACCGCTTGGCACCAGCAGTATGGCAATGAGGCCTGGTCCTCATGGACCGGGTCTTCAGCCACTACTATCGGGAGGGTGACCAGTGTGCTCCAATGGTTGGTCGTCCAATGGTTAAAATCTACCCCTTATCTGTAAAGATGGCAGCTCCAACAATGCAGCACTCTCTAATGTACTGCTCTTAAATGACAATCTAGATTATTTGCAAGTCTGAGGTGGGGCTTGAACCCACAACCAGACCTAGAGCTGGGAAGGCTACCAACTGAGCCTAGCTGACACTCAAGGGACTCTCTGAGTTTTTACAAAGTGTTCTGTTACAACCTTGTTATAAGTGTGCAATAAAATATAAGAGGACGAGAGAAGATTTTCTGATGAGTTCTGATGAAAGGTCTCAACCTGAAACGTTGACTCTGTTTCTCTCTCCACGGATGCTGCCTCGCCTGCTGAGTTTTTCCAGCGTTTTCTGTTGTTATTTCGGATTTCCAGCATCTGCAGTATTTTGCTATCGCATCAGAGAAGATTTTCCTTGGTTTCAGTCCTGAGTTCTGGAATTCCCTCCCTAAACCTCTCCACCTCTCTACTTCTCTCTCCTCCTTTAAGATGCTCCTTAAAATCTACCTCTTTGACCAAGCTTTTGGTCACCTGTCCTGATATCTCCTTCTGCGGCTCGCTGTCAAGAAATGTTTTTACTGATATCGCTCTTGTTAAGCGCCTTGGGACGTTTTGCTCGGTAAAATGCGCTATATAAATGTAAGTTGTTGTTGTTTGCTATTAGTTGGTGACATTGTAACCAAGGTGGGAAGATTTGCTATGTTCACTATTTCTTGTGAAAAAACACATTTACAATCTCACTGAAAAATAGCAATCAGACGAAATCTTCCTGTTATCCTTTACAATATTTAACTTTTAACTTATGGCGATAGCGTAAAACTGGCGATATTGAATCAGCCGCCCGTTATATACCCCGTTTGATTTACCCTCCCATTGAAGTCATAACCGATGGCCGATCCAATATTGCCTGTTTTGCACTATCGGCAAAAGTAAAAATTATCCCCAGAGTGACCAGAGGAATATTTCCCCAGGTTTAGTCGCAAGTAATTTTCCAGGAATGCAAGTCAGCGTGATACTGCTTACTACAAACCCCATATAACGTCTATGGCTCTTATCATGAATACTTATGCATGGAAAGGAAAATTCTGAGGGGATTGACAGGGTAGATGCTGAGAGGCTGTTTCCCCCTGGCTGGAGAGTCTAGAACTAGGGGGCATAGTCTCAGGATAAGGGGTCGGCCATTTAAGACTGAGATGAGGAGGAATTTCTTCACTCAGAGAGTTGTGAATCTTTGGAATTCTCTACCCCAAAGGGCTGTGGATGCTGAGTCTTTGAGTATATTCAAGACTGGGATCGATAGATTTTTGGACTCTAGGGGAATCAAGGGATATGTAGATCGGGCGGGAAAGTGGAGTTGAGCTCGAAGATCAGCCACGATCTTATTGAATGGCGGAGCAGGCTCGAGGGGCCGTATGGCCTACTCCTGCTCCTATTTCTTATGATCTTATGAAGCTCTTTTTCCGACTAATTCTCTTAACCCAGCCAGTTAACTAGTTTTATCGTGACTTGTGTCGACTAGCATTGTGGTTTTCTTAACTTAAGTCATCAAACAAATGTTGTCGTGCGAAATTCAACCATTTAAACATTGAAGCAGAAAAGTCCAGTTGACAAACTCGGTCATAACAGAATAATCAAGGTGGCACCTTTATACAAACGGGGCCATTCACAATGAAAACGACGATGAGCTAATTTTGACGAGGGTAAAAATGAAAGCGCAACTTTTTAAAAAGTTTGTGGAGTTTTTTTTGTGTTGTCTAACACCGTTTACAGCATGTTTTTGCACTGGGGGGCAGGGACAGGTCTGTAAGTTCAGTTTGTTTTGAACTTTGCCGGACAGCAGCAACAATTTAAACTTTGCAGCGAGACAAACAGAAGGGGGCATAATATCACAAACACTTACAGCGCAGTTTGTAGGGATTTCATTTTTAGTCAGTAAATGACGATGCTAATATAATCCAGTAACATTTATTACTGTCAATCAGCATTTCTCAGGGTGTTCTAACTCAATCTTTTTCAACCTGATTTTTTTTTAGCCAACTTTTTTGTCGTGAATTTTCTGCCGCCATTTAAAAGCTTAGATACAGATTTCACCCCAAATGTTGAGCTTTACTACGAGTGGAGTGCATAATATTTGGCTAAACTGTGGCAGATGGGAGGGTCACGCCCATAAAGTTGCTTGAAACTGGAATTTGGGCATCACGCTATAAAAAAAATGAGAAGGTAAAGCACAGAATCAATTTCCAGTGTAAATTGCAGCAAAATGGTGCTAATTCTCCCCGCCACACCCACCCCCCCCCACCCCTTCCAAGTTTCTCCCCTCTGTCTGAAGGTACTAATGCATGCTCTGATATGACTCTACAGGCAGTGATCACTGTTAGAAACTAGGGGTGCCGAAAAATGTATATGGCTACACGAATAATACTGTGTTTAAATGATTATATGTTTCGGATCGAGACAAGTAAGGGGATTGCATAAGTTTCGTTTTCTGGAAAACTTGCGTTAGAATTTGAAGCAGTCTTTTTAATCAGTTAGATTAGGTGAGGCATAAACATTCCACACAGGGACCCATAGGGTTGCCCTGCCAGGCTAGCTGGCTGTTGTTTGTAAGTTAGGGTTTTGACTTTGTTAATGTATCCTTAATTTGGCCAGTGAAGGCCCAACCTATGTTTCTTCCATTATTACTCTATTATAATCTCTACAGATAGAATTTGGAGTTTGTTTAGCAGAACTGCTTGCGAAGAATATTAAAAGTTAATTAGGAAAAGACATAGAATGAAAGGAATTTGAGGAGGCTAAGGTATCCATCTTAGAATGGGCCATTTGCTAGATGAAGGTGAGACAGCGACTGGCTAAAGTGCGACAGCTCTGGCTGGGGCCATGATTAAGAGGGACAGGGTCGGGCCTTGTACTTGCTGGGTCAAGGAGGATAGAGACAAGAGCGATAAGACACAAATTCCAAATGAAGAACCTTCAGAAAGATCAAACAATCAGACAAATTGGATGAAGTAATGAGACCCCTTTTGGGGGGGGGCTTTCATCCAAGAATCGAGACAAAGAACTTGATGTGTTATTGGGTGATGAGGTTTTAGAGGAGCCTCTATAGGTTAAATGGTCCTGTCAATAACTTGGCCTCAGGCACACCCTTAAAAAGAGAATAAAAGTGACACCCCGAGTGCTTGCCCACACAGACGGTGGAGGAGAGAGCTGAGCAGAAGTTGGGCTGGTCGAAACGCTCTTTTGAGAGTGATCCCATGCTCACCTTCATAAGCAAAGGAAGAGAGGCCGCAAGTCAGAGAACTGTTCACGCACGCCAGCCGTCTGTCCGATCAGGTCCGGTATCAGCTGCTTGTCACAGTCGTATGTTTTTGCTGTATAACTAGTGTGTTATATTCCATCCTAAACTCCGATTAAACACAATATACCCACCATATTGGTTTGCACTCGATCCTGTTTACCAGAGATACGTGAATCTGTACATCACCCACTGAGTACTTTGGCCATGTGGCCATTGTTTATGTATGATCCTGGGCAGTAACCAATGGGAGGTTATTCATTCATGGGAGGCAGCGGGTAAAAGCTCAATCATGTCTTTACTCAACATCTGTACAGATGCACTCTCTAACAACTGTCACTGGATAATAATCACAACATTACCTTACAAGAGTGACTGCATTTCAAAAGTACGTCATTGGCTGTAAAGCGCTTTGGGATGTTCTGAGGACGTGAAAGGCGCTATAGAAATGCAAGTCTTACTTTTTATTCAGAAACAGGAACCCTGATTTTTTTTTTCCACCTCCCTATCCCAGGAATGCAGAAACATTTCCCTCCTCCGATCCCAGGAATGCAGAAGCATTTCCCTCCTCCCTATCCCAGGAATGCAGAAGCATTTCCCTCCTCCCTATCCCAGGAATGCAGAAGCATTTCCCTCCTCCCTATCCCAGGAATGCAGAAGCATTTCCCTCCTCCCTATCCCAGGAATGCAGAAGCATTTCCCTCCTCCCTATCCCAGGAATCGCAGGCCAATTGTAGAATCCCTGCTGATTCCTTAGTTGAGATCAGCCATGAGAAGTCGCACAACACCAGGTTATAGTCCAACAGTTTTATTTGAAATCACGAGCTTTCGGAGCGCTGCTCCTTCGTCAGGTACAGAAAGCTCGTGATTTCAAATAAAACTGTTGGACTATAACCTGGTGTTGTGCGACTTCTCATTTTTGTCCACCCCAGTCCAACACCGGCATCTCCGCATCGAGATCAGCCATCTCAGCACAGACCAGACACTAATCTAGGGCTATTCTAGATATATGCCTTGTTCGACAGTACCTTTACAAGACAGACATCAAGGGAACCCAAAAATGGTGCTAATCTTCCTTAGGACTGCTTTTTGGTAAGTTATTGCGTTTGGTGAAGGCAGCGTTAACTCTAGACAATATTTTCCTATTTTGTAGCAATAGGGGATGAATTCCATTTCACTTTGTTATTTATAATCTGCAGAAATGGATGGCTTTGAAGCATGTGAGTGTAAGGGCTGGATTTTCTCCATGGAGACGTGCTGGAGGCGGGACTTCTGGTTTCCAGGTTTCAGTCCCGCCCCCAGCGTTTCTGACTAACCCATGCTATTTTGCCTTGATTGGCCTTGTTAAGCCCGCCTTACCGGCCAATTAAGGGAAAGCCGGTGACAGATGACGTCAGCGTATGATGCTTCATCTGTCGAAAAATTTTGACCGATGAATTTGAGAAGCTGTCAAACACTGACAATCTCTGTTCTAAGGTGAGCCCTTGCACACAGGCTCACCAAGACCTCTCTCTTCAGCAGAAAGCAGATGGCTGCTGCATCTGAGAATTCTGTCATCTCTGCCGTTGAGCTGTTGAGATGAGGCACCTCTGGATCCTCAAAGGTTGAAGCCTGCAGAAAGAAGCAAAGGTAAGGAAACTTTTTCCAACACTTTACTCTCACCTCTCATACTTACCTGTCCACACTTGCACCCATCACTCACCTCTACAGCTGACATTTCGACCCTTCTCACCCCTGCAGACCCACTGCTCGCCTCGCTGGCCCTGGCGGGGTTTCCCGATGTCAGGGACCCGCCTCCTGGGAAGATGGTTCGGAGGCGGGTTGGGAGCGGGGTTGGGACCCGCTCCCAATTTTTCCCATTTTCCCAGCAGTCCCACCTCCAAACCCGCCTCCTCAGGGCTGGTAAAATCCAGCCCCTGGGCTGGATTTTGTGAATGGAGACGTGCTGGAGGCGGGACTGCTGCTTGTCGGGTCTCAGTCCCGCCTCCATCATGTTCTGACCAACCAGAGGGATTTCCCCCTGATTGACCTTGTTAAGCCCGCTCTGCGGGCTCAGCAGGCCAATTAGGGGGAAGTCGCTGACAGAGCACATCAACGTCTGACGTGCCACCTGTCAAGACTTCTTGAAAGAAGAAGCTGTCAAACATTGACATTCTGTGTAGTTTGATGAGACCTTGTGTTCAGGACTCATCATACCTTTCAACTTTGTAGCAAGCAGATGACTGTTGGTTCGGAGGATCCAACAGCCAGTCTGTGAAATCTACAACTAAGATGTCGGGACTCCGGAACCACGGTGGTTGAAGGCTGTAGGCAGAAACAAAGGTAAGTGAACATTTTCTAACACTTAACACTCACCTCACATACTTACCACTCCACACTTGCACCCATCACTCACCTCTACATCTCACTTTCAGGCCCCTCTGACCCCCGCAGACCTCCTATTCGACTCCTCCAACCCGGCGGGGTTTTCTGAGATCTGGAAGCCGTCACCTGAAAAGGTAAAATGGGACAAATCCTTTTTTCTGCCTGTTAACTACCTGTTAACAGGCAATTAAAAGGATGTAATCCCTTTTCCGCCTCGAGGAGATGGGACCCGAAGCAGGACATCGTCCCGCCTCCTGGCAAAAGGGCATGGAGGCGGGCTGCGGGCCAGTTTGCCATCCGCCCCCACTTTCTGCAACTTTACCGGTAGTCCCGCCTCCATACCCGCCTCCTCGGGGCTGAGAAAATCCAGCCCAAGGACCCTGGAGATGCCCCCTGTGGGTAGCTGGGAGACGCCGTAGTGTAGCAGTTGTGGGAGTGGTTACCTTCACTGCAGTGCAGATGGTAGACTGTCATTGCAGATCTTCTTTGATCAGATGGCACACCTGTGGAGCCTAGACCTAGCCATTCATTGCTCCTCCATATTCTCAAGTAGCTGACCATGTTACGGTGGACCCACTGCCTGGGGTCCACCATAACAGGGATAGTGCCTGTTGTGGGTCATGTTCTTTGCACTGATGGCCTGCCCTCTCTTCTTTCTGCTGCTGTAAGACAAGATACCTGGCAGTGGCCTTTGTTGCGATCATTAATTCTAAGTCTAACTTGGAGTAAAAGACTTTGCCATCCCATGTAACATTGCAAGAGTTTTTTCAAGATTGGCCATTAACAAGGCCTTGACAAGTAAAATCTCTTTCTTCTCTCACTTTTATTTAATTTTTGTGAACCCATTTTTGAATAGGAGCAATCCTCTGAGTGGCGCAATTGATAGGTGAACAGTCCATCAGAGCTCTCAACCAGTATTGTACCTCTATTTATACATGTCAAGTATTTCACTGAAAAGAAAGAGAACAAAAGATAATATGGCCCTTTAGGTGCTAGCTTGCCAATCCCCAATTGGGGCTCCATCAAACCGCAGAACTCCCATTACCAAAAGCGTACGTCGGCTGCTCCCAGTGACTCTTTGAAACCAGCTTCTCGGAGCTCTGTAAGAGTGGCCGTCCCTCAGATTTTCCTTCCACCATAAAGCTAGAATCTCGCCCACATTCCACCTTTCTGTGATACTGTGTGTGGCTGTTCTTGAGCACAAAAATCTCGGCTGACACTCCAGTGCAGTGCTGAGGGAGTGCTGCACTGTCGGAGGTGCCGTCTTTCGGATGAGACATTAAACCGAGGCCCCGTTTGCTCTCTCCGGTGGACGTAAAAGATCCCATGGTGCTATTTCGAAGAAGAGCAGGGGAGTCCTCCCCGGTGTCCTGGCCGATATTTATCCCTCAATCAACATCACTAAAACAGATTATTTGCTCATTATCACATTGCTGTTTGTGGGAACTTGCTGTGTGCAAATTGAATGCTACGTTTCCTACATTACAACAGTAACTACACTTCTGTGAAGGAATAAGCCATATTCAGAAAAATACACCATTCTATAAAAGACTTCTGACTTTATTAAAACATGACATACTAGGTTTGAAAATCTAAAAGCCTCAACAATGGAGAAGCTGTAAACAGCATTATTGAAACAGGAGGTTGGAGGTTACTGAAAGTCTGAAACTTCGGAAAGAACACAATGGTATACCCTGTTAAGGTGTTTTAAAGTACACTTTGTAAACAAACACAGAAAATTAAGAAACATATGCCTTCGTGGGAATGGCATCAAGTGGGGGAGGCACCAGCCATCACATTGTTTTTGTGTTGAACTTGGAACACCTAGGGGACACGATTCTGTGTTGCAACCAGCTGATGTGACTTAAGAATTGCATAGAAGACCTTGGTAAGAATGACATCAAATAGATGCACCTGCTGGTCACATCGTTTTTATGATAAGCTTGGAACACCTAAAGGAGAGACACAAGTCTGCAATGCTACCAGCAGAACTGACTGTAAGAATAGAAGGGGTCAACAGAAAAATTACTAGAGATAATTAGCTTACATCAGCAGAAAACTTCAAAGGAAATATCACAGAGAAAGGGTATAAAAATTGAACTTTCAAATGGGATGATAGATTTGCTGTAAAGGGGCAAAGCGATTCTTGGCTTCAGAGGCTCTGTAAGTCTACAACTCTTTGTACCTCGGGGATCAAAGGTATTTGATTTTGGTGGATATCCTGGAATAAACTAAGAACTGTAAAACTAGCGAAGTTAAGATTTGAGAATAAGGATCTCTGATAATAGAATTGTAAGATTTTTGTATTTGGAACTGTTAATGTTGCGATTGAAACACCTACTTTAATTACATGTCGGTTCTTTAATAAATATATATTTTTAGAATTGTCTCACATTGTACTTCTGTATCAAACTCGCGAACTCAATCTCTGTATGCTCTTTGGTGAGGAGTTGCAGAATTCTGAGGGAGTTTTCCGGACCCTCATAATATCAGGAACGTTACAGTCTAGCTAAACTTATTAAAAGTGCTATCTGGAGGACGGTAACATCTTCAGGTTGTTCCTTTCCTTTAGGGGGAGATAGTCTGGACCTTTAGACCCAATTAAGCATCTTTAGGATTCGGCTACCTCAAACTTTAGTTGAAAGTGAACGTCTGGGGAATACGCCTGATCCAGGGTAGCCCTAAAAGGGCTAGGACTAGTAATAATCCCTTCACTTCAAAAGTACTTCATTGGCTGTAAAGCGCTTTGGGATGTCCAGTGGTCATGAACGGTGCCATATGAATGCAAGTCTTTCTTTCTTTTCCATGATACCCTACCCCTCACCATGAGGTAGACATTTCTGAGACTTATAAAATGTTGTCAATGACCTGTTCTGCTTTTGGTAATCCTAGCTTTAGTTGTATCAGGTAAGCCCAATGAGAAACGAAACAGTTCAGTTGCCGCTTTTACCTCAGTGGCCACGGATATTCGGCCAAAATTTGCGGACAGAGGCGTACCTCCGGAGTACGCCTCCGACACGGAAAAATAACCAAAAGTACCTGCTGGCTCCCGCGGGGGCTTCGGAGTCTTCGGGTCCTGTGTCTCCAGGCGTCCGCCTGCGTAAAGGCCCACAGATCCCAGGGACGCAGATAGTTCGGAAACGTCCCTGGGATCACGTGGGCCAGGCCAACCAATTAGAAAGGGGGATCCCTCATAAGCTTATAGGCATTCCATTTACAATAACAACAACAACAATGTGTATTTATATAGCGCCTTTAACGTAGTAAAACGTCCCAAGGCGCTTCACAGGAGTATTAAAAGACAAAACATTTGACACCGAGCCACATAAGGAGAAATTAGGGCAGGTGACCAAAAGCTTGGTCAAAGAGGTAGGTTTTAAGGAGCGTCTTAAAGGAGGAAAGAGAGGCGGAGAGGTTTAGGCAGGGAATTCCAGAGCTTAGGCCCTCGGCAGATGAATGCACGGCCTTCTGAACGGAATCCCCATAAGCTTATGAGAAATCCCCAAATAAATAAATAATTAACACAATTCTAATAAAAATAAACCGGTCCCCCCAAAATCCAGGCCAATATTCTACCATATCCTTCATCCGTCAGTTGTAATGTCACTACTGCTTTTACCAGGTAAACCTCCTCTACCAATGGCCCCTGTTGGAAACTCCCTCCACTACTAGCCCCAGTATGGCACACACTACTTCTATCTTTCTCAACTTATTACTGTCGTTCAACACTGTGCACTGACACTATTACTCATACCAGTACCATTTTGGTCTCTCATTGTAAATTATTTGCCTTGCCAGTTTATTTTTAGTTGCTTTGAATGGTTTCACTGTGTGAGCAAAAACAACATGATAATGGCTTTAATGGATTTTGATAATGGCATTGATTTTGAAATGTGACAGCCATTGTTACTTAGCCATGTCTTAGGATTTGGAGAGAAAAGGGAAGGATGCAAAATGTCCATGGTGTACTGTTGTGGTATCTTGGAACACTTCTGGCTGTTCAGTAATGGAAACACTGCACCTCAACAGAATGGGTAAATAATGAGCAGTCCTGCAACAATAATTCTAAAAGTGGTTGACAGAAGACAACAAAAAAAAGATCATGTCCACCTTTCAGCCATGTACGTCATCTGGTGCTAGCCACTGTGACATACTTCTGGAGAAGGGGAGAGAGCGAGGGGGTGGAGTGAGAGGATGGAGTGAGAAGGTGGAGAGAGGAGGTAGAGAGAGGGGGAGAGAGGGGTAGCGAGAGGGGGGAGAGAGAGGGGGAGAGAGATGGGGAGAGAGAGGGGTTAGAGAGAGAAGGAGAGGGAGAGAGAGAGCGAGGAGGTGGAGAGAGGGGGTAGAGAGAGGGGGTAGAGAGAGGGGGAGAGAGAGGGGGAGAGAGGAGGGTAGAGAGAAAGGGAGAGAGAGGGAGAGAGGAGGCGAAGAGAGGGTTAGAGAGGGGGTAGAGAGGGGGTAGAGAGAGAGTGAGGAGGTAGAGAGAGGGGGCAGAGAGGAGGTAGAAAGAGGGAGAGCGAGACAGGGCGGAGAGAGGGGTAGAGAAAGGGGGTAGAGAGATAGGGAGAGGGAGAGAGAGAGGAGAGAGTGAGGGGGTAGAGAGAGGGGGCAGAGAGGAGGCAGAGAGAGGGAGAACAAGAGACTGCGAAGAGAGGGATAGAGAGAGGAAGTAGAGAAAGGGGGGGTCGAGAGAGGGGTAGAGATGGTGAGAGAGGGGAAAGGGAAGAGGGGGAGAGAGAGAGAGAGAATGAATGGACGGGGGTCAGTCTCATTTACCCACATTTGCTCTGTTGGGGGTGCAGGGCCGGTGCGTTTTTCAATTGCTAATAACTAGAAGTGTCCAAAGATACTTACCACAACAGTGCGGTATGGACATAGTGCCTCCTTCTGCTTTCTCCCCAAATCCCAAGATATGGGACTCATTTTAACCACCTCATGAGGATGAACCATGCTGGTGTGCTCAACCTTTCTGAAGAGAAAAGTGTCTGGGGCCCCATGGCAGAATTCTTCATTTTAGAGGGAAAATAAGAATGCTTGACTTTCAATGGGGATCTGGGCTGCTGAAGCTTCTTAACCTTTTGCAATCCAGATACAGTATGTGGTTCCTATCAGACAGGCATCCAAGTTAATTATCAATCTGTGAAGGAGAGTTGATAAGTTGTTAAAAAGACATGTGAAATGCTGTCCGCTTTGAAGAGGGAATGCTCTTGCAAAGCAATTTACAAGGTATGGCAGTTGAAGAATGATGTTGTCATATCACCAATCGCTCATTTTACTAACGTTATTGCCACTAAAACCACAAGAGGAAAGTTTGTGCTGAAGCACGCAGACCGATTCCAGATACCAGGCTCTATCCACTACTGTGTGATCGAAGGTCACTGTGGTTTTACAGCACAGGTCAATCTAGGGACCTACACTTACTCACGAAACCTCAGCCCCGCCGCAACAGTGAGGGTAGTTGAACCAATTCTACAATTCATATCTGTGCATTCCTGAACACAGATTATTTATCTTCTGCCCATATTCCACCAGGGGAAAAGTAGATTGAGTAGAATGGGCCTATACTCTCTGGAGTTTAGAAGAACGAGAGGTGATCTCATTGAAACATATGGATTCTGGGGGGATTGACAGGAAAGATGCTGCGAGATTGTTTCCCCTGGCTGGAGAGTCTAGAACTAGTGGGCTCAGGATAAGGGGTCGGCCTTATAAGACTGTGATGAGGAGGAATTTCTTCACTCAGAGGGTTGTGAATCTTTGGAATTCTCTGTCCCAAAGGGCTGTGGATGCTGAGTCGTTGAGTATATTCAAGGCTGAGAGCGATAGATTTTTTGACTCTAGGGGAAATCAAGGGATATGGGGATAGGGCAGGAAAGTGGAGTTGAGGTCGAAGATCAGCCATGGTCTTACTGAATGGCGGAGCAGGCTCGACGGGCTGTATGGCCTACTCCTGCTCCTAATTCTTATCTTCTTATGTAAAACCAAACATGTCAACATTCTTTAGTGTGTCGGGTACAAACTGCATTAATTCAAATAATTTGCCATTTGATGAGTTGACTTTTGTCGCACAGGGTTTAGAAGCTATGGGTCCAGTTTTTGGGATTCCAGTTACATGATGTGTTAAAACATTATGCCCATTGAATAAATTGTCTTGTAAGACAAAACAGTCAGGTTAGTAAACGGAAAGAGTGAGATGACGTGGCCATCAACGCTAATGGCATTACCTCACTGATTGCTTCTGGTGATATGTTTGTTAAAACTGAGATAGAAATGAACAAAAGCCATGACTTGATGTCTTCGTACACACCACTAACTGCCAATATTAGACCTTGATGGACTTCTGATGGTTCTTTCTGGGTTATACCTTGTCAAGTCTCTCACTGCACTAGCTCTTGTCTTTTATTCTTTTTGCTGAATTTCTAACTTGCTTAGTTCCTTTATTTTGGGGCTTTTGTTCCTTATGCGTGCATTTTTTATCCTTATTTTTCCTTCCTTTCCTGTGGATTTCATTCCTTAATTTCTTAATTCATGAAGATTAATGAGCAGAATTATCTTTTACTTCTGTGCCACTTCCTGATCCTCATGATACTTCTGTCTAAGATGTACTTTAAAAAGACTTATTCAGCCTAATATGTTGTCAGTTTTGTATACAAGAGTCAGTAAGAACTTGCATTTATATGGCGCATTATCATGTCCTTAGGGACACCCCAAAGTGCTTCACAGCCAATGAATTATTTTGAAGTGCAGTCACTTTTGTTATGTTGGCAAATACAGCAGCCAATTTTCACACAGCATGATCCCACAAAATGCAAATGAGATGAATGACAGTTCACCTGTTGTTAGTCGTGCTGGTTGAGGAAGCAATGTTGGCCAGCACACTGGGAGAGTACCCTGCTCTTCTGTGAATAGTGCCATGGGATCTCTTATGCCCGTCTGAACAGGCAAATGGGAATTAAAACCCTGTCCAACCTTGAGCATTGTAGATCAGATACAACACACGCTGGATGGGATTCGGGGGTGGTGGGGGTGGTGTAAAGGTATCTCAACAATATGCCTTAATCCCAACCTCAGAAGGAGACTCCCCAATGCACAAATGTAGCAGTGTGATAATTGTCCACTTATCACTCCTGCTGCCATCTTGAATACGTCCTTCAATGAGATTAGAAAAATGCATCAAATTAAGACTGCTCAAGTTAATTTCACATAGAGCTCTTTTAAAGACATATTCGACCTGGTCAACATTTCAAGTTATTTAAAATCTTCTTCACAGTTCTCCCTGCAGTATGAACACAATCAATGATCTTCATTTTCTGTATTAGAAATGGAGAACAAGGAGATGGCACACAAACTCATATCCAATTCTGCAGCTTTCTTAGTTTACTCCTCATTGCCTATTACTCTGTGTCATACATAACTCCCACTATGTCTTTGCGGCAAGTAGAAAATCTTGTGTTAGGAAGGTTTACAGCATAGGTGAGGAGTCAAATGCTGATGAAGAGGCATGAATTTGTGATGTTAGGGAAGCATACCTTCTCAGTGACACCTGGTGTGAGATATGATGTATGGGAGATATAGCCGCTTGCTTAACGTATCCTCGTCTATACCATGGATTATTCTCTTCCAAGTCTTGATGAGGCTATAAGTCAATGAGTCCCTGTTCCCCTGGTCTTTGACACTGTACAAGTCCATTTGTGCACTATGATTCATATCATCCATTGACATTCAAATAGGATATGACACTAAACTTGGAAGTATAGTGAACAGTGAGGAGGATAGAGATAGACTTCAAGAGGACATAGACAGGCTGGTGGAATGGGCGGACACATGGCAGATGAAATTGAACGCAGAAAAGTGCAAAGTGATGCATTTTGGTAGAAAGAATGAAGAGAGGAATTATAAACCAAAGGGTACAATCCTAAAGGGGGTGCATGAACAGAGAGACCTGGGGGTATATGTGCACAAATCATTGAAGGTGGCAGGGCAGGTTTAGAAAGCAGTTAAAAAAGCTGACGGGATCCTGAGCTTCATGAATAGAGGTATAGAGTGCAAAAGCGTGGAAATTATGATGAACCTTTATAAAACACTAGTTCAGCCTCAACTGGAGTGTTGTGTCCAATTCTGGGCACCGCACTTTAGGAAGGATGTGAAGGCCTTAGAGAGGGTGCAGAAAAGATTTACGAGAATGATTCCAGGGATGAGGGATTTCAGTTACGTGGAGAGACTGAAGAAGCTGGGGTTGTTCTCCTTAGAGCAGAGAAGATTGAGAGGAGATTTGATAGAGGTGTTCAAAATCATGAGGGGTCTGGACAGAGTAGATAGAGAGAAACCGTTCCCATTGGCAGAAGGGTCGAGAACCAGAGGACACAGATTTACAGTGATTGGCAGAAGAACCAAAGGCGACATGAGGAAAAACTTTTTTACGCAGCGAGTGGTTAGGATCTGGAATGCACTGCCTGAAAGGGTGGTGGAGGCAGACTCAAGCGTGGCTTTCAATAGGGAACTGGATAAGTATCTGAATGAAAAAAATTTGCAGGGCTCCGGGGAAAGGGCGGGGGGAGTGGGACTAGCTGAAGTGCTCTTGCAAATGGCCTTCTTCCGTGCTGTAACCATTCTATGATTCTATGATATGTTGCCGACTTGAAAGGACAAATCATGCCATTGGATCATGTGAATCAAGCGAGTGAAGAGACAAAAATATATTTTTGTCTGAATGGGTATCCCTTGTGATTTGCATTAATAGGCAGATGGTACACCGGGGCAAACACCCAGAACTAAGCATAGATTGTTTCTTCTGATCAAACCATCTCAGTAATTGAGGCATTCAGCATGTCTTCTCTGTGAATGACTCTGATGGGTGTCAAGGACCCAGAATAGCAACAAGATATTTTTCCTTTTGTTGTGTCCTCTCTAATCTTCTGCATCTTTGTGGTGATTCTTTTCCCTGCATTCCTGACTTGCTCGGTATATTTATTTGTTTCATTTATTTTTTCACCACTTAAAGCTTGTTCCTTACAGATATTGTTTCCCCCTTACCCTTCGATCCTTTCTTGTGGCTCTCTTTCACAAATTTAGATTGGCGTGTAGAATTAATTTTGCCTGCATGCCACTTCCTGATCCTCATGCTATCTCTGCCCAATGCATCCGTTAAAGGATCTATTTGGTCTAACACATTGTCAACTCAGTCTATGAAGGAAAAGTAAAGGGAAATTATATACAAATGACCTGGACTTGGGTATAGGGAGCACAGTTTCAAAGTTTGTGGATGATACAAAACTTGGCAATGAAGTAAATAGTGAGGAGGATAGCGGCAGACTTCAGGAGGATGTAGACAGACTGATGAACTGGGCAGACACATGGCAGATGCAATTTAACGCGGATAAGTGTGAAGTAATGCACTTTGGGAGGAACAACGTGGAGCGGCAGTATAATCTAAATGGTACTATTTTGAAGGGGGTGCAAGAGCAGAGGGACCTGGGGGTGCATATTCACAAATCTTTGAAGGTGGCAGGGCAAGTTGATAAGGCAGTTAAGAAAGCATATGGGCTACTTGGTACTGTAAATAAGGGCTTTGAATACAAAAACATGGGAGTCGTGCTGAACCTTTACAAATCACTGGTTAGGCCTCAGCTGGAGTATTGTGTACAATTCTGAGCACCACACTTTAAGGAAGGATGGCAAGGCCTTGGAGAGGCAACAGAGCAGGTTTACCAGGATGTTACCAGGGATGAGGGACTTCAGTTAGGTGAAGAGGTTGGAGAAGCTGGGATTGTTCTCCTTAGAGCAGAGAAGGTTAAGGGGAGACCTAATAGACGTATTCAAAATTATGAGGGATTTTGAGTAGGAAAAACTGTTTCCTCTAGCAAGTAGGTTGGTAACCAGTGGTCTTAGATTTAAAATAATTGGCAAAAGAACTAGAGGGGAAATGAGGAGAAACTTTTTCACACAGCTCTGCAACGCACTACCTGAAAGGGCGGTGGAAGCAGATTCCATAGGAATTTTCAAAAGGCAATTGGACATATACTTGAAGAGGACTAATTTGCAGGGTTATGGGGAAAAAGCTGGAGTGTGGGACTAAATTGGACAGCTGTTCCAAAGAGCCGGCACAGGCATGAGGGGCTGAATGGCTTCCTTCTGTGCTGTAAGATTCTATGTTTCCATAGCAACTTGAGTTTCGGGACAGAGTCCACCCACCTGCTTAATAGCTTGGACTCTGACCACGGTCTGCAATGGGTGTCAGGCAGTTGAGACTCTTAGTAGAGCCTTTTTTTATATTCCAAAGATAAACTGGCTTCAATGGAATTAGCCCGCAAATCCAACATGTATTTGGCTTCCTAAATATGCTAACAGGTTCTGAAGCAGAGGATAGTAAATTGAAATTGCCTACCTTGGAAACATAAGGGCTCATAGTTTGAAAATAGAGATTAGAGGTACATAATAGGCATTCAGTAATCAACTGGGTCAAACTCCTGGAACTCTTTACGTAACAGCACTGTGGGAGGACCTTCAGCACACATGGACTGCAGCAGCTCAAGGAGACGGCTCAACACCACCTTCTCAAGGGCAATTAGGGATGGGTAATGAATGCTGGTTTTGCTAGCGACGCCCACATGCCCGTGAATGATTTTTTAAATTATATCTGGAGGACATCGTCACACCAATGTATGCAGCAACCTGGCAGACAGTATCTGCCACAATCAATGGCTCTGACTGGGAAATAAATGGGCTAAACACACATGAATACTCCTACATGAGCTCCAAAGGTACATGAATTAGGAAATGATGGAAGAAGAAAATACTAAGATTACTAAGGAAATAAGTCAATCTCAGGGTTCAGATGGGAACAAATTACTCAAGGCTTTCTTTTCTTTATTCATTCAGAGGATGTGGGCGTCGTTGGCAAGGCCAGCATTTATTGCTCATCCCTAATTGCCCTTGAGAAGGTGGTGGTGAGCCGCCTTCTTGAACCGCTACAGTCTGTGAGGTGAAGGTACTCCCACAGTCCTGTTAGGGAGGGAGTTCCAGGATTTTGACCCAGTGACGATGAAGGAACGGCCGATCTATCTCCAAGTCAGGATGGTGTGTGACTTGGAGGGGAACTTGGAGGTGGTGGTGTTCCCATGTGCCTGCTGCCGCTGTCCTTCTAGGTGGAAGAGGTCGCGTGTTTGGGAGGAGCTGTCTTACTTTCGCGTCACCTGAATCACTTGATTATTTCCTTGTAATCTCTATTATTCTCTACGTAATGATAAATTCCAAATCTATTCCAAATATTTAAAAAGAAATTGGACAAATAAGTTAACTAAAGCTATTACTTGCTTACTGTGTCTTTCTGAAAAAATAAAGGAAAGAAAGACTTACATTTAGATAGCGCCTTCCACGACCTCAGGACGTCCCAAAGCGCTTCACAGCCAATGAATCACTGTTGAAATGCAGCAATGGGTGAGCTACAAATTTTTAATTGCTTTGTTTCTATTTTTATTTAAAGAGTAAACACCATCTTTTAACTCAAAGATCAGCGTGATTCATTTCAGTGTTTGATTTCAATGTTTGATTAGTTACTAGTGATTTATTAAATGGCACAAATATATTTCCTGCTGTATATGGCCTGAATCCAGGCTAGCCCCACGCTTATGTAATATATTTTAAACCATAGCGGTTTACAGCACAGAAGGTTATTCAGTCTGTGCCAGCTCCTTGCTCGAGCAATCAAAAATTAAACCCACTGCCCGACTCTCTCCCCACAACGTTGTATCCTCCTCTAGTATAAGGAGAGATATTTATTTTCCATCTGAAAATGTTCTTGTGTATGATAATTAACCATTTTTCTTGTTGTATTTATGTTTATATATTGAAATTCTAGTATTTTGAAAAAAAAATTGAACTTGATGTCTCTATTTTGTTTATAAATAAATATATTAGATGAGGCAATCTCTAAAGGTGGTCCCCTCCCATTCTGAAGTGAGATTAGTAGTGATAGGCGAGATTGCGCTGAATTCAGTCACCAGGTTACTGCAAGCAGAATAATTATTGTTTCCCATTTTAATAGCAACCAATAGAAATGGTATTTACTTCAGTTCCCTGCTGAGTGGGATCATTCCGTGGGCTTATGTTTGCCTTACTGACAGAGACCTCACCAACCAGAACTGCCCTGCAGTAACGCTCATTTTCCGTCTCTCAAGTGGCTACACAATCATGAACTAATCACATAACTGCCAAGGACATTAATCCAGCTCTGGAAAGCAGGAAACTGAAGGTAAGTTAAGCAAAGCGGCAAATTTGTGTAGTCCCGTTCATTGACGTGGCTATTTCTAAATTTTGAAGGATTGATTTATAGATCGATGGCGTTACTCTTAAGTTTGTAATTTCTTGGTGAGCTCTGGCCTCTTCTGTACTTGTAATTATTTATTTCAAGATCCAAATCTTGAAGGGGATTGAAATATATAGCTAAGCAGCACATAACAGTTTACTACTGTAAGGGGTTTTCTCCGATACTGGTCCCCCGTTACACACAGTTCTTGGACGTCAGGATTTATAAGAACAAAATACACACGGCGCAAGGTTTTGGCTCAACCTTTGATTTGTTTGTTTATTGAACACACACACACAATTACTTCCCCAGTATAAATCCCTACGATTTATATCAGGCTAACAACCCCAACCTACACAAGGGGCATTTGCATCGACACAATATGACACAGTTAAATCCGTCCGCGATTTGACTGTTACATATAAAGTTATCCAGACTCAATCACAAAGCTCTTATTGTGATCTGACTGAAACTCACAAACTTACTCAGACTCAATCATAAAAGCCCCTCTATGATTTGACTGAAACATACAAACACCACTCCCGATCGGCTGTCTCTTGGAGTTGATTGTAGGCCCGAATCTTTCTGTTCGCTGTTCTGCCGTTGGCTTCCCACACCACTGTCTTCGAAGTGATCTTTTACTTAAACCGAAACCAACTTGCAAACTTGAAACATATTTCCTGGCCTCCTCCTGAGCATATGATGGTCGTTTCAAAATGTGTGAATTGTCCCTCGTATTGTCCATTGATTAGAGATACCTTTCTGACAATGCAACCTTCCAAGGTGACTGCATATGCGAAGTTGTTGGTTTTTGTTAGCATTCGTATTCAAATGGTTCAAGGCCCGGCCCATAGTCTAGGCCTACACTGATACTAGTTATTTCGGGGGCTATGGTTTTCTTTAACAATGTAACTCCTGAAGGTAAATGAATATGCAAATGTTGTTGTTCAGAAGCATTCGTATTTTAAATTGTCTGTGATCCAGTCGTAGTTTTGGCTGCAATGTTTGAATTAACCCTTTATTGCCGAGCCCACTACTTACCTGTTGAAAGTGTCCCCATGCCGAGTGTTGCTCACCTGAGTAAAGTGGTGGTGAGCGCAGTGCAGTAAAATGGTGGTTGACGTGGTGGTTGCTTTATCTCCAGTGAAACCTGAGCTCCCTGACACCCCTCTCCCATCACCATAATGCTCAAACACTTAATGAAACAACTGTGGCAAAATTCATGTTGAATAAAATTCAGCACCTCCCAAACCAGCGTCCTCCACCACCGAGGTGGAGGGCAAGGGCAGTAGGGGCAATGGAACACCATCACCTCCAAGTCAAAACCCATCCCAACTCGGACATATATCGGCCGATCCTTCATCATCGCTGGGTCAAAATCCTGGAAATCCCTACCTAACCGCACTGTGGGAGTACCTTCATCACACAGACTGCAGCGGTTCAAAAAGAAGGCTCACCACCACCTTCTCAAGGGCAACTAGGGATGAAAATTAAATGGCCTTACCATGCTTATCTAGCCTCCCCTTAAATGCGTCTATACTATTCGCCTCAACCACTTCCTGTGGTAGCGAGTTCCACATTCTCACCACTCTCTGGATAAAGAAGTTATTTCTGAATTCCCTGTTTGACTTCTTGGTAACTCTCTTATATGGATGGCCTCTAGTTTTGCTGAGAGAGGCAACATAATATTGGTGAGATAGGCAACATAAATCATTTTACAGGTTTTCTAAACACAGAAGCTCCCATGATTATAATAATATTTAGCTTAATTATCTGTTATTTCATTGGGGAAGTATAGCTGTCTTACACTGAATACTTGATGATTTTGTCACAGCAGTCACATCTAAAACCTGAAACATTTACTCCTAATAGTCATTATGTGAAGACTGGCAGAAGAAATTGCAAATAAAAGCAAAAATAGAAAGTTAAAAAGTAGAATTACTGCACAGGTGTAAGCTCAAACTGTCAGCCGTGGCTCAGTGGGTAACACTCTCGCCTCTGAGTCAGAAGGTTGTGGGTTCAAGTCTCCATTCCAGAGACTTAAACACAAAAATCAATGCTGACACTCCAGTGCAGTACTGAGGGAGTGCTGCACTGCCGGTGGTGCTGTCTTTCGGATGAGGCGTTAAACCGAGGCTCCGTCTGCTCTTTCAAGTGGACGTAAAAGATCCCATGGCACTATTTCGAACAACAGCAGGGGAGTTCTCCCCGGTGTCCTGGCCAATATTTATCCCCTCAATCAATATAACAAAAACAGATTATCTGGTCATTATCACGTTGCTCTTTGTGGGAGCTTGCTGTGCGCAATTGGCTGCCGCGTTTCCTACATTGCATCAGTGACTACACTTCAAAAAGTACTTCATCGGTTGTAAAGCACTTTGGGACATCCTGAGATCATGAAAGGCGCTATATAAATGCAAGTCTTTCTTTTTTTTTCAATGTGCAACAACCAAGGTCGGTAAAAGGAAAAGTACTACAGTGGACAGGAAGCTAAGTGCAACGGAAACCATTCCTTCCTACCTGCAGACTCAGGTCAGCAGGAGCACAGACAACAGACTCATCCAACGAGTGCAGAATCCAATCCAGGAACAAGTGTGGCAAGAGAAAACCAAGTAGTCAAATATTGGGTCAGGGTTAACTCAGTGAGATGGCGAAGGCATACTAAATTTTTAATACCCAAGATCATTTTGCCCAGTCAATTGAAGTTTGAAGTAAACACTCTTACTATCTGTAGGTAAAGGTATCAGATACCGGGAACGGTAGCATAGTGGTTATGGTACTAGACTAGTAATCCAGAAGCTTGGACTAATGATTCAGAATATGCGAGTTCAAATCCCACCACAAACATTTAAATTCACTCAATTTAAAAAATCTGGACTAAAAAGCTAGTATCAGTAATGGTGACCATGAAACTACCTGATTGTTATATAAAACCCATCTGGCTCACTAATGTCCTTTAGGGAAGGAAATCTGCTGGTCTGGCCTATATGTGACTCTTAACTGCCCTCTGAAATGGCCTAGCAAGCCACTCAATTGTACCAAACCGCTACATAAAGCAATAATAAGAATTAAACCGGACAGACCACTTGGCACTGGCTTCGGACACGACAACGGCACATCCAGCCCAGTTGACCCTGCAAAGTCCTCCTCACTGACTGACATCGGGGGACTTGTGCCAAAATCAGGAGAGCTGTCCCACAGCCTAGTCAAGCAAAAGCCTGACAGAATCATGCATTTCAGCCAAGGTGCCAGACTCCTCCACTACCGTCCCTGGGTATGTTCTGTCCCACCGGAGGGGACGACATAGTGGTATACAGTTGGGAGAGAGTGGTCCTTGGAGTCCTCAACATTGACTCCGGACCCCATGATGTCTCATGGCTTCAGGTCAAGCATGGGCAAGGAAACCTCCTACTGATTACTACCTACCACCCTCCCTCAGCTGATGAATCAGTGCTCCTCCATGTTGAAGAAGCACTGAGGGTAGCAAGCACACAGAATGCAAACTGGGTGGGGGACTTCAATGTCCATCACCAAAAGTGGCTCGGTAGCACCACTACTGGCCGAGCCCTGAAGGACATAGCTGCCAGACTGGGCCTGCGGCAGGTGGTGAGAGAAAAACCTACTTGACCTCGTCCTCACCAATCAACCTGTCGCAGATGCATCTGTCCATGACAGCAGTGAGCACCTCACAGTCCTTGTGGAGACAAAGTTGTGTGGCACTACCACCGTGCGAAATGGGATTATTCAGAACAGATAAAACTGGGCATCCATGAGGCGCTGTGGGGCGGCAGCAGCAGAATTGTATTCGCCTACAATCTGCTACCTCATGACCTGGCACATCCCTCACTCTACCATTACCATCAAGCCAGGGGACCAACCCTGGTTCAATGAGGAGTGTACAGGAGCAGCATCAGGCGTACCTAAAAATGAGGTGCCAAACCGGGGAAGCTGCAATACAGGACTACATGCATGCTAAACAGCAGAAGCACCATGCTATAGACAGAGCTAAGCAATCCCACAATCAACAGATCAGATCAAAGTCCTGCCACGTATGGTGGTGAACAATTAAACAACTAACAGGAGGAGGAGGCTCCATGAATATCCCCATCCTCAATGATGGTGGAGCCCAGCACGTGAGTGCAAAAGACAAGGCTGAAGCGTTTGCAACCATCTTCAGCCAGAAGGGCCGAGTGGATGATCCATATCGGCCTCCTTCTTAGGTCCCCACCATCACAGAAGCTAGTCTTCAGCCAATTCGATTCACTCCACGTGATATCAAGAAGCGGCTGAGTGCACTGGATACAGCAAAGGCTATGGGCCCCAACAACATCCCAGCTGTCGTGCTGGAGACTTGTGCTCCAGAACTAGCCGCACCTCTAGCCAAGCTGTTCCAGTACAGCTACAACACTGGCATGTACCCGACAATGTGGAAAACTGCCCAGGTATGCCCTGTCCACAAAAAGCAGGACAAATCCAATCCAGCCAATTACCGCCCCATCAGTCTACTCTCAATCATCAGCAAATTGATGGAAGGTGTTGTCAACAGTGCTATCAAGCAGCACTTACTCACCAATAACCTGCTCAGTTTGGGTTCTGACAGGACCACTCGGCTCCAGACTTCGTTACAGCCTTGATCCAAACATGGACAAAGGAGCTGAATTCCAGCGGTGAGGTAAGAGTGACTGCCCTTGACATCAAGGCAGCTTTTGACCGAGTGCGGCATCAAGGAGCCCTAGTAAAACTGAAGTCAATGGGAATCAGGGGCAAAATGCTCCACTGGCTGGAGTCATACCTAGCACAAAGGAAGATGGTTGTGGTCATTGAAGGTCAATCATCTCAGCCCCAGGACATCGCTGCAGGAGTTCCTCAGGGCAGTGGCCTAGGCCCGACCATCTTCAGCTGCTTCATCAATGACCTTCTTTCCATCATAATGTCAGAAGTGAGGATGTTCGCTGATGATTTCACAGTGTTCAGTGCCATTTGCAACTCCTCAGATAATGAAGCAGTCCATGCCCGCATGCAGCAAGACCTGGACGGCATTCGGTTCAAGAAGGCGGCACACGGACTGCAGCAGTTCAAGAAGGCGGCTCACCACCAGCTTCTCGAGGGAAATTAGTGATGGCCAATAATTGCTGGCCTTGCCAGCGACGCCCACATACAGGATTAAATTTAAAAAATGATACGATCAAATGGTCAAAGGAAACCACCTCTGTTGGCAAACTGATTGAGAGAGCACAGATTTGACTGAAAGATATTCTTCTTTTCTTGAATTCGGTCTGATTCAGTAACACATCATTTACAACAATAGAGTTAGCAAACCTTGAACATCACTCTGAGCTTGCATCAAAAACACATACCGTATCAATGCTCACAAATGGGCAGCCTACCCACCTTGAAACAGCAGAAATGATGCTAATTGCTGTCACTAATAGCTCAACTGCAGTAAGTAAGAGGATTAACAAAATGTAACATCTCTGCTGAGCTCTCCCATACGATTTAGAGAGAGAGAAAGACAAGTTCTGATATAGGAAAGACAATTTGGACTTACTTGCCCGAAGCTAATGTATCTATGGAAGTGGGTAGAAATACGCCCTCCTTACTGTGACAGACTTTCTCCAGGGAGCCATTGGCAGGCAGCCACATCCTTCGGAAAAGTCAATGCTGTCTAATGCTTTGAGATATCAATACGACTCTGCTCCTCCTAGCTGAACGTCTACGTAGAATCGGTGGAAATATCTTTTCCAATAACGGGCCAATATTAACTGGTGAGTTAAAAAAAGAAAGGCTTGCATTTCTATAGCGCCGTTCATATCCTCAGGACGTCCCAAAGCGCTTCACAGCCAATGAGGTACTTTTTGAAGTGTAGTCAATGTAGGAAACGCGGCAGCCAATTTGCGCACAGCAAGCTCCCACAGACAGCTAGCTCTACAGTTGGCACACAGTGGGTAATACTACAATTTCTGGGCAATATCAAAATCAGCGTCATATTCATGATCTCTCGCTGTCCAATCAAGAATTAAAAGCACAATGATAAAAAAAAAAGCACACCAGCAGACATCCGCTGCAGTTTTTAAAATGAGTCTTATTTCTTAATTCTGCCTGTGACAAAAAAAAACCTTACTGGCGGAAGACAACCTACTCCAAATACTAATTAGATTGGATTCAATCCTTCGCAACTGACTAAACTGGCAGTATGTGGAAACAATTTTCTACCCAGCCAAACACGCAATTTGAAAACTCTGTTTTCTGCCAACTTTCAGTCTTCCACCAGGTGTAAAGAAAGAAAGACTTGCATTTCTACAGCACCTATCATGACCTCAGGACGTCCCAAAGCGCTTTACAGCCAATGAAGTACTTTTGGAGTGTAGTCACTGTTGTAATGTGGGAAATGCTGCAGCCAATATGCGCACAGCAAGCTCCCACAAACAGCAATGTGATAATGACCAGATAATCTGTTTTTGTGGTGTTTATTGAGGGATAAATGTTGGCCAGGACACCGGGGATAACTCCCCTGCTCTTCTTCAAAATAGTGCCACGGGATCTTTCACGTCCACCTGAGAGAGCAGACGGGGCCTCGGTTTAAAGTCTCATCCGAAAGACGGCACCTCCGACAATGCAGCACTCCCTCAGCACTGCACTGGAGTGCCAGCCTAGATCTTTGTGCTCAAGCCTCTGGAGTGAGCCTTGAACCCACAACCTTCTGACTCAGAGGCGAGAGCGCTACCCACTGAGCTACAGCTGACACTCAAGGGGGTAAAGATTTTTGGCAACATTTGGAAAATCTCTCCATTTTCATTTGAATCTTGGTGTTTTTTATCGTTCTCACTAAGGCCATTAACCATATTTGCATTGGCATGAAAACCTTCAGCGATTGCAACAACAACGTGTATTTATATAGCGCCGTTAAGGTAGTAAGACGTCCCAAGGCGCTTCGACAGGAGTGTTATCAACAAAATTTGAAATTAACAATAAGGAAGCAAAAATGGAAATCATTCCTCATGGGGGGGTTTGCATTTTTCACTGGAGTTCCTTCGGAAATTATTTAAATGATTGCAATTAACTTTCAGATTATTTAGCAAACCAATATTTCATAGCACCTTTAAAGTAGTAAAACGTCCCAAGGCGATTCACAGGAACGTTACCAAGCAAAGATTTGCAGGCAATTTGCTAAGCAAATAAGAATCATTTTCCTCAGTGGCCTTTTCTGTCTTGATATAGAAAATCAAATGACTTAGTTTAGCTGCTTCACATCAAAAGTCATTTGTGACAAATTCATCAATTGTTATTGTGACTTCTAAGGGTTGAGCAGGAAAACTGAGAGGAGAAAAACTAACGACATCAAAAACAGACTCGGATCTACATTGGTCACAAGGCTCCTTGTAATTCTTATGTTAGATTAAATGTAGTCCGTGATATGAGGGCATCATTACATGCAGTTTTGTTCTGAGCCTGGTATAGTACCTTTCCAGACAATTGACCAAACACTCAACGGCCATGTAAAAGTATTCCATGTAACTGCACAAGACTAGTAATCCAGAGGCCTGGACTAATGATCTGGAGACATGAGTTTAAATCCCACCACAAGCAGCTGGGGAATTTAAATTCAGTTAATTAAATAGAAATGGAATAAAAGCTAGTATCAGTGATGGTGACCATGAAACTACCATGATTGTCATAAAAACCCATCTGGTTCATTAATGTCCTTTAGGGAAGGAAATCTGCCGTCCTTACCCGGTCTGGCCTATATGTGACTCTCGACCCCCAGCAATGTGGTTGACTTTTAATTGCCTAGCAAGCTACTCAGTTATATTCAAGAAGGCGGCTCACCAACACTTTCTCGAGGGCAATTAGGGATGGGCAATAAATGCTGGCCTTGCCGGCGACGTCCACATCCCGTGAATGAATTTAAAAAAAACAGCTTTGGGTACTTGGAATGATCGAAGCAAATTTCAAATTCATCTGACATGGCCTTTCCATAGATTTATTTGAAAACAAAAAAAAACTTCAAGGATTAATAATGAAAAAACAGGTTGCTGAGCCGTGGAATGGGAAAGTCAACTTTGTGTTTAAAAATGTCATGCAATGATGTATAAGAAGATATAAATAACGATTGGATGTCCAGAATAGTGTAAACTATTGCAAACTGTGCATTGTTTAAAAATAACCATATTCTACATATGTCAGCATTGCACAGTTTGCTGAATTGAGATTTAATCAGCTGTATTTTTTTTAACTGCTGCCAATATGTATATATTTTATTTTTTAACCTGTTTCTGGTTAGTTGCCTTGCTTGTGTGAACTGGGGATGTGGGCAACTGTTTTTCCCTCAGCTGTTTCATTATAGTTAGGGTGCATTGGTTCACATAGTCTAGGAGATGTATCTAGAATTCTATAAGTTTGTGGAATATTTTTGTGTTGCTACTCATGTGGCCCACCCATGGTTATTGCCTTCGATTCATCCCTTGTATCTCTGGGGTCTGATTGTTTTAGATTCTTGATTTCATTGTGTTCTTACCAGCAATAGAGAATTTTACCCACATCCATATCTCACTTAGTTGTAAATACAATCCCCAAGGCAAACGTTTCAAAATTAGCAAGTTAAGATTAAGAAGGGAAGTCAAGTCGAGTGGAACTTCATCAACTTATTAAAAAATTCATTCTTGGGATGTGGGCATCGCTGGCAAGGCCGGATTTTATTGCCCATCCCGAGCTGCCCAGCTGAAGGGTAATGGAATTATGGAATACATTACCAGGGAAGGATATTGAATTGGAGGATATGGATGGGTTCGAGAGGCAACTAGGTTTTTGTTTGAGCGAAAGGATTGAGAGATATGGGAGGAAGATTTCCTCTGGTCACTATGTGTTAGCAACATTGACAACATAGCAAGATGATTTTCTGCATTTGCTATTTCTAGTGAAAATTGTAATTGCTCTTAAGAGCACAGGTTTAGGATTTTGCAAGAAATATCAATCGGCAAAAACCATCTAGCTCTGTTTATACTGTCACTAAAACATAGCAAACAGAGGAAATCCTACTCCTTGGTGAGAAGCCAGTTAGGTGGGGTTGATATATGAAAAAGCCATGGACTTCTTGGCCCTAATTACTTTTTCTGCTCCTGAAAAATTCTGATGTTCTAAGCTGTAGCGTTCGATAAAAGACGTAATAGTCAGAGGTACATTTTAACCATTGCTGCTAAATTAAGTCAGCCTTTATACCATTGCCTTTTTGGACATTTGCTCCGCAACAACGTACAAATAAAGGCCTCTTCTCCTTCACCGAGGACATAAGCATTTCATCTCATCTCTGCCAAAACTACCACAACCCTGCGCTAGGCAGGGTATGCCATGTAGCATAAACATGGGGAAAAAAACTGTAGTGGAGCAGGTTGTTATTTCCGCAGTGTTGTTGAACACGTGCCATTTGGCGTTTTGTGATAGACGCAGTCAGGGAATTGGCACAGGAAGTTTTCTGAGTAGAGGGATGAGCTGGAGCAAGGGTCACTTGCCTGAGGAAATTGTGAAGTGAGCAGCACTCACAATAGACTTGTGCTGCTCTAAACAGAAGCATGCGGTATCCAAAATCAGGTCGCGATGCTGAACAGAACGGCCTGATCACATACCAAATGGGTTGATTTGCTTCGACGTAGGTCAGGAATCCTTAAGTTTAGCAATGGTGTCATTAATCATAAGTTCACACCATAACCATTGCTTTTGTAATTTATATTTTTTCATATTTCTATGCCAAATGGATTGGTTCTATCTTACTCTTTAAATTGTACAAATGGAGACCTTTACTCTCATCCCACTGCTGAAGTTTTCTGTAAAGAGTAAACTGAGACCAACGACTATATTTTCTGGGCGCCCATTGCTGTGGCATAAATCGTCAGCCAATAGCAGCAAAGGGGAGGGAGTTAAATTCCATCAGAACTCCACCCACTTTGTGCCCTGATAGACTTTTCAGAGGCAGGACCAGTGGGTGCATTATTTAAATATTAGTTTGGGGGCTCTTTGTGCAAGACATCAAATCTGAATCACACCCTCGTGAAATGGATATTTAGTGGGTTGCTTGGTTGGGGTAACTGAATGGAAAGCCTTAAAAAGGACAAGGTAAGGTAAGTGTATTTCAGCCTTTTCTTATATTGTTTCCTACTGGATCTTGTGTTAATTGTTGCAAATAATTGTTTTTTTTAAAGATTGTTGGATAAACAGATATCATGATGATCCATTCTCTTGACCTGTGCAGGTTTCTTAGACCTGTGAGCTATACCTGGACTGAGCCAGTGATTGATGTCCACAACGTCCTCCGCAGGAGACTAAGATGAACCAATAGCTTGGAAGTAAAGCACAGCCATCACGCTAACTGTGAAAGAAAAGAAAGACTCACATTTATATAGCGCCTTTCACGGCCTCAGGATGTGTCAAAACGCTTTACAGCCAATGAAGCTCTTTTGGAGTGTAGTCACTGTTGTAATGTAGGAAATGCAGCAGCCAAATTGCGCGCAGCAAGCTCCCACAAACAGCAATGTGATAATGAGCAGATAATCTGTTTTTGCTATGTTGATTGAGGGATAATTATTGGCCGTGACACCGGGGAGAACTCTCCTGCTTTTCTTTAAAATAGTGCCACGGGATCTTTTACATCCACCTGAAAGAGCAGAAGGGGCCCTCGGTTTAACATCTCATCCGAAAGACGGCACCGCCGACAGTGCAGCACTCCCTCAGTACTGCACTGGAGTATCAGCCTTGAATTTTGTGCTCAAGTCTTTAGAGTGGGACTTGAATCCACAGCTTTCATGACTCAGAGGCGAGAGGGCTACCAACTGAGCCAGTGCTGACACTTAGCAAATAAGGATGGCTGAAAGCAACTTGATATTTTAAGCTTCCTTTCACTCATAGCAGAGATGGAAAGTTGTTTGCTTATCAAAAGAATACCAATTGTCTGGTAGTCTGTTATATTTGACAGAATGCGGAGATGCCGGTGTTGGACTGGGGTGGACAAAATTGAGAGGTCGCACAACACCAGGTTATAGTCCAACAGTTTTATTTGAAATCACAAGCTTTCGGAGCTTACTACTCCTTCGTCGGGTGAAGTAAAAAGATACAGAATCGCCAAAGCATATATAGATAGAGAACAATGCATGTGTACCTTACAATTGCAGACAACTAAATTAAATCATCCTGACTATCTGCCGAGGTGTGATAAAGTTAATCAGGTCAGCCAGGAAGGTACCCCATCAAAGACATAGCAAGATACAACTGAGACAATGAGGTGGCGTCGCAGGGGGTCTAACGTGTCAAAAGCTGCCATCTGTATGTAAAACGATAAGCTTTAAAATTTTTACTTTTTTACTGGGAAAATTTTTACTTTTTTACTGGGAATCACATCTGTGAACAAGCCAACGACGACTCGAGTCCGGATCACGTCATGTATCGTGACATAAACCCAAGATCCCGGTTTTGACAGACCCAGAGACAAGTGCAAGGCAACTCGCCAAGGCTTCTTCAGCAGCACCTCCCAAACCTCATCATTGCTGGGTCAAAATCCTGGAACTCCCTCCCTAACAGCACTGTGGGAGTACCTTCACCACACGGACTGCAGCGGTTCAAGAAGGCGGCTCACCACCACCTTCTCAAGGGCAATTAGGGATGGGTAATAAATACTGGCCTTGTCAGCGACGCCCACATCCCATGAACAAATAATAAAAAAAGATAGACCTCGAGCTAAGTATATCTCCTTCCCTTGTTCCCCTTCAACTTGTTCAAGAGCAGCCTTCAGCTATCAACTCCATGTGAAGCCTGTGCTTAATAATATCAAGGGAATTCATTAATTTGTGCCTGAAAATTCAACACTGAATTATCACCTGAGATGATCATTGTGATAATCCTTCCCAATTAATATATTAGGGTGGGGTGCAAAAACTACCTGGGCTCAAAGGTTTAGTTTTACCACAAGCAATTAGTATTGTAATATAGCACAGGATAAATCAAATTAAATTTTTTAAAAATACAGACCTGTGAGGGCGGGTTTAGCTAGAAAAGACTGATGTTTCGACAACACTTTCCTTCTACTCCATATGTCATTTTATTGCAGTTCTAATTGTAAATTCTTACAAGGCTTCCCTTTGTAAAATGCACTAAGGGCCCCCTGTTAAGGTAACGCTACATAAATTGATGCCCTTCGATGTGTAATTGTCTCTGACCTTGTGCATATTATGGATTGCTGAGCAAATAGAAAGAAACATACAATGGACCAGTAATGTGTTTGGGTATCTTATGCAATGGTTTGACTGTAAAATACCCTAGTTGTGAATACATATATATGTGGGATTAGGATTTGGTTTAATCTCATACGATTAAAGTTTTTGGTTTCTTGTTACTTAATAAAATGGTTTAAAGTTGTTCATTCCCAGGATGCTTTAGGGGTTGATGTGTCAGGGTACTATTTGGCTGACGCTGTGTGGGCGATTTTGCCAGCCCTGGGGAGGTGGGGAAGGAAGCGGGACTGCCGGGAAAATGGCAGAATCTGGGGGCGGGTAACCATCCTGCTCCAAACCCGCCACCGTGCCATCTTCCCAGGAGGCAGGGTACCCGAGGCGGGAAGGGGATTAGTGCCAATTAACTGCCTGTTAACAGGTAGTTAACAGACAGTTTTTTGGAGAATCCCTATTTTCAGCCCTGAAGTGTGGGCTTCCCGATGGCTCCGAACCACACCAGGGTCAGCGAGGCAGGCCGTTGGTCTGCGGGGGTCGGAGGGGTCGAGATGTCCGGTGTGCCGGTGAGTGATGAGTGCAAATGTGCAGAGGTAAGTGTGTGAGGTGAGTGTAAAGTGTTTTAATAAGTTTTACTTACCTTTACTTCTTCCTGCAGGCTTCAACCCTTCAGGTCTCGGGAGTCCCTCATCTCACCGGCACAGAAAGCAGAATGGCCGCTGAACTGTCAAAAGCTGCAGCCTTCTGCTCAGGAGAGATCAAGTGAGCCTGAGTGGAAGGGCTCAACTTAGAGGATAGATTGTCGGTGTTTGACAGCTTCATAGAGCCGTCAAACGCTGACATTTCATCTGTCAAAAGCTCTTGACAGATGAAACGTCACTCGCTGACGTCACCTGTAACCGGCGTTCCCTTAATTGGCCTGCTGAGTCCACTGGGCGGGCTTAACAAGGTCAATCAAGGGAAAATAGCGTGGGTTGGCCACAAGTCGATGGAGGCGGGACTAAAACCCGACAAGTGGGAGTCCCGCCTCCAAAAGCTCCCCATTGAGAAAATCCAGCCCACAGTGTGTTTAATTGTTTGCTGAAATGCAGGATGTGTAAGGTTCGACTTGCTTTCAGGGCCACGTTCGGAAACAGTTAGCCAAGGCAGTTCTGAGATAAGGAGATAGGGTCATAGAGTCATTACGGCACAGAAGGAGGCCACTCAGCCCATCGAGTCCGTGCCGGCTCTCTGTAGAGCAATCCAGTCAGTCCCATTCCCCCGCTCTATCCCCGTAGCCCTGCAAGTTTATTTCCCTCAAGTGCCTATCCAATTTCCTTTTGAAATCATTGATCGTCTCCGCTTCCACCACTCTGGTCAGCAGCGGGTTCCAGGTCATCCTGGCACTGACCCTTGGGGAACACCACTGTCTACCATCCTCCAGTCTGAAAAACAACCATTTACCACGACTCGCTGTTTTCTGTCCTTAAGCCAATTTCTTATCGAAGCTGACACTGACCCTCCTATTCCATGAGCCTCAATTTTGTTAACCAGCCTTTTATGTGGTACTTTGTCAAACACTTTCTTAAAATCCTTATAGACAACATGCACTGCATTCCCTTCATCAACCTTCTCTGTTACTTCATCAAAAAATTCAATTAGATTAGTCAAACACGATCTGCCTTATACAAATCTGTGCTGGCTCTCCTTAATTAACTTAAACCTCTCCAAGTGCCAGTTAATTTTTTCCCTGGTTATTGTTTCTAAAACCTTACCCATCACTGATGTTAAACTGACCAGCCTGTAGTTACAAGGATTGTCCTTACACCCTTTCTTGAACAAGGGTGTCACATTTGCCACTTTCCAATCCTCTGGCACTTCCCCCGTATCTAGGGAAGATTGGAAGATTATGGCAAGCCCTTCTGCTATCTCCACCCCCACTTCCCTCAGCAACCTGGAATGCAAGCCAGGCGACTTATCCACTCTAAGCATATCCAACCTCTCCAGTACATTCTGCCTATCAATTTTCACCCCATCCATTACCTCTACCATCTCAGCTTCTACCGATATTTTGTCAGCATCCTCTTCCTTAGTAAACACGAATAAAAAGTACTAATTAAATATTCTAGCCTTGCCCTGCACCTCTAAGCATATAAGAACATAAGAAATAGGAGCAGGAATAGGCCACTTGGCCCCTCGATCCTGCTCCGCCATTCATAGAAACATAGAAACATAGAAAATAGGTACAGGAGTAGACCATTCGGTCCTTCGAGCCTGCACCGCCATTCAATGCGTTCATGGCTGAACATGCTACCTCAGTACCCCATTCCTGCTTTCTCGCCATACCCCTTGATCCCCCTAGTTGTGAGTGTTATATCTAACTCCCTTTTGAATATATTTAGCGAACTGGCCTCAACAACCTTCTGTGGAAGAGAATTCCATAGATTCACCACTCTCTGGGTGAAGAAGTTCCTCCTCAGCTCAGTCCTAAATGGCTTCCCCTTAATCCTTAGACTGTGACCCCTGGTTCTAGTTTTCCCTACCATTGGGAACATTCTGCACGCATCTAATTTGTCTAAACCAGTCAGGATTTTAAATGTCTCTATAAGATCCCCCCTCATTCTTCTGAACTCCAGAGGATACAAGTTCAGTTGACCCAATCTTTCTTGATATGTCAGTCCGGCCATCCCAGGAATCAATCTAGTAAACCTTCGCTGCACTCCCTCAATAGCAAGAATGTCCTTCCTTAAGTTAGGAGACCAAAACTGCGCACAATACTCCAGGTGTGGCCTCACCAAGGCCCTGTACAACTGCAGCATCACCTCCCTACTCCTGTACTCAAATCCCCTTACTATGAAGGCCATCATTCCGTTTGCTTTCTTGACTGCCTGCTGCACTTGCATTCCCACCTTCAATGACTGATGTACCATGATGCCCAGGTCTCGTTGCACCTCCCCTTTCCCTAATCTGCCACCATTCAGGCAATAGTCCGCCTCTCTATTTTTACCACCAAAGTGATAACCTCACATTTATCCACATTGTACTTCATCTGCCATACATTTGCCCATTCACCCAACCTGTCCAAGTCACTCTGTAGCCTCCTAGCATCCTCCTCATTGTTCTGCCACAGTAGTCTGGCGCAGGATAAAAGCATCGTGGCAGCTGCCAGGATAGTGGGCATTGACAGCGAGTATCAGCTGTCTGTGGTCACAGACCAACTGAACATTCAAGGAATGGAACCCCTTTCTGTTCCGGAATTCCTCAGCATTCTCATGCGGAGCACGCAAAGCCACATGCGTGCAGTCAATGGCGCCCTGCACCATGGGGAAGCCCGCTACCCTCGCAAAGCCCAGAGCGCGGTCACGCTGCTTGTCTGGGGTCATGGGGAAAGAGATGAACTCTCGTCTCCTTTTAAAGAGGGCATTTGTGACCTGCCGGATGCAGCAATGCACCGCGAACTGGGAGATATTGGCGAGGTCCCCAGCAGCAGCTTGAAATGAGCCAGTAGCGTAAAAGTTGAGAGCCACTGTGACCTTCACTGCCACCGACAGAGACGTCCTGGACCTCAGTTGAGGCTGCAGATCTGGCTGCAGCAGGTGGCAGAGCTCAGTGACCACCTCCTTGCTGAATCGCAGCCTTCGCAAACACAGCTCCTCAGACATATGAATGTAGGAGAGCTGTTCACGATATACCCTGGGAGGGTAAGCTCTCCTGTACATACGCCTGTTGGCCCTCCTCCGTCTGGCCATCATTGCCACTCTCTCTCTGCGTCTCTGTATCCTCCGATTCAGCTGGAGCAGGACGACGCCCCCAATCAGTGCAGCCCCCATATTCTCTTTGCAAGCAAAGTAATGAAGGACAGCAACTAAAGTACCAGCGAAGTTAGGATCAGTAGGCAAAACTACCTCACAAAGCGTTGACTCAATGCAGAAGTCTCTCTTTCTCTCTCTCCGAATCTCTCTCTCTCTCTCTCAGAACGAGTGGTGCAAAAATGTCGACCACAGAAAAAGACAGGAAGAGGCCCCCTTTAAATAGCGCCCCCCCCCCCCCAGCCCCACAGCGATTGATAGCGTTCCAGTCTTCCGGTCGTTGGATGCGCCAGGCGGTAAGGCAGGGGGCGCCACTCAATTTCCGCTCCGGGGCGCCACAAGGGCGTTGCACCATGGAATGACGTCACAATCTGCGCGCGCAGGTGGTCGCAGCGGTAAGTTTTAGCGCCGCCGCACAATCTCTAGTTAAGTTCCCGAGCGGCGCAAACATCGCTGCGCCCGGGCGTTAGCGGCTTTGCGCCCCATTAGCGCCCTCTTAAGGCGCTAACGGGAGGCGCAACCAACTGAATTTTTACCCCTTTGAGTCCTCTGCACAACTTGCTTTCCCACCCATCTTTGTATCATCCGCAAACTTGGCTACATTACACTCGATCCCTTCATCCAAGTCATTAATGTAGATTGTAAATAGTTGGGGCCCCAGCACCGATCCTTGTGGCACCCCACTAGTTACCGTTTGCCAACCAGAAAATGACCCATTTATCCCGACTCTCTGCTTTCTGTTAGTTAGCCAATTCTCTATCTGTGCTAATATATTACCCCCAACTCCGTGAGCTCTTATCTTATGCAGTAACCTTTTATGTGGCACCTTATCGAATGCCTTCTGGAAATCCAAATCCAAATCCTTGTCCACCCTACTTGTTACATCCTCAAAGAACTCCAGCAAATTTGTTAAACATGATTTCCCTTTCCTAAAACCATGCTGACTCTGTTTGACTGCAGTATGTTTTTCTAAATGCCCTGCTACTGCTTCCTTAATGAAGGACTCCAGCATTTTTCCCAACGACAGATGTTAGGCTAACTGGTCTATAGTTTCCTGCTTTCTGTCTCCCTCCTTTCTTAAATAGGGGTGTTACATTAGCGGTTTTCCAATCCGCTGGGACCTCTCCAGAGTCCAGGGAATTTTGGTATATTGCAACCAATGCATCCACTATCTCTGCAGCCACTTCTTTTAAGACCCTGGGATGCAGGCCATCTGGTCCAGGGGACTTGTCGTCTTTTAGTCCCATTACTTTAGTGAGTACTATTTCCTTAGTGATAGTGATTGTCTTTAGTTCCCCACTCCCTGTGGCCCCTTGATTATCCATTATTGGGATGTTGTTAGTGTCTTCTACAGTGAAGACAGATGCAAAATATTTGTTCAGAGTCCTGCCATTTCCCCATTCCCCATTATTAATTCCCCAGTCTCATCTTCTAAGGGATCAACGTTTACTTTAGCAACCCTCTTCCTTTTTATATACCTGTAGAAGCTCTTACTATCTGTTTTAATGTTTCTTGCCAGCTTATTCTCATAATTCATCTTCTCTCTCTTTATTATTTTTTTAGTCATCCTTTGCTGGTTTTTAAAAATTTCCCAATCCTCTGGTCTCCCACCAATCTTGGCAACATTGTATGCCTTCGTTTTCAATTTGATACCATCCTTTACTTCCTTAGTTAGCCACGGATGGTGCTCCGTTCTCTTCAAATCTTTCTTTCTCACTGGAATATATTTTTGTTGAGAGTTATGAAATATCTCCTTAAATGTCCGCCACTGCATTTCAACTTTCTTACCCTTTAATTTGTTTTTCCAGTCCACTTTAGCCAGTTCTGCCCTCATGCCATTATAATTGCCTTTGTTTAAGATCAGGACACTGGTTTGGGATACAACTTTCTCACCCTCCAACTGAATTTGAAATTCAACCATGCTATGATCACTCTTTCCTAGAGGATCCTTTACTATGAGATCATTTATTAATTCTGTCTCATTACATAGTACCAGATGCAAGATAGCCTGATCTCTGGTTGGTTCCATTGCATACTGTTCTAGGAAAACATACCGGATGCACTCTATGAACTCCTCCTCCAGCCTACCATGACCAATTTGATTTGTCCAATCAATATGGAGATTAAAATCACCCATGATTATCACCGTACCTTTTTTACAGGCCTCCATTATTTGTTGATTTGTACTCTGTCCAACAGCATTGCTACTGTTCAGGGGCCTGTAGACTACTCCCACCAGAGACTTTTCCCCCTTATTATTTTTTAACTCCACCCAAACCGATTCTACATCTTGATCTTCTGAGTCAATATCACTTCTCACCACTGCACTGATCCCATCCTTTACCAACAAAGCCACCCCACCTCCCTTCCCTTTCTTTCTATCCTTCCGAATTATCATATACCCTGGAATATTCAGTTCCCAGCCCTGGTCGCCTTGCAACCACGTCTCTGTAATGGCGATCTGATCATACCCATTTGTATCTATTTGTGCTGTCAACTCATTTATCTTGTTACGACTGCTGCGTGCATTCAGATATAGAGCTTTTAACTTTGTCTTTTTACCATTTTTAATTTAGCCCCCAGCTGCTCATACTCTCTCAGCAGAACCTCTTTCTTTGTCCTACCTATGTCATTGGTACCTACGTGGACCATGACAACTGGATCTTCCCCCTCCCACTCCAAGTTTCTCTCCAGCCCAGAGGAGATGTCCTAACTCTGGCACCGGGCAGGCAACACAGCCTTCGGGACTCACGCTCTCGGCTGCAGAGAACAGTATCTATCCCCCTCACTATACTGTCCCCAATCACTACAACATTTCTTTTTGCTCCCCCCACTTGAATGGCTCCCTGTACCACGGTGCTGTGGTCAATTTGCTCATCCTTCCTGCAGTCCCTGACCTCGTCCACACAGGGAGCAAGAATCTCGTACCTGTTGGATGAGGCCAAGGGCTGAGGCTCCTCCACCACTACCTCCTGGAACCCAATACCTGCCTCGCTTGTAGTCACATCCTCCTGTCCCTGACCATGGACCAAATTTGAAGTAATTATTCCAGTGGGTGTGACTGCCTCCTGGAACATAGTGTCCAGGTAACACTCCCCCTCCCTAATGTGTCGCAGTGTCTGAAGCTCGGACTCCAGCTCATCAACTCTGAGCCAAAGTTCCTCGAGCAGCCAACATTTGCTGCAGATGTGGTCGTCCTGGACCTCAATGGAGTCCACCAGCTCCCACATGCAACAACACATTGCCTGGTCTCCCAGCTCAATTAATTAATTAGTTTTAAAATTTGGAACACTTATATCTTTTAATCTACACCAAGGCACTTAAATTTAGATGCTCAAGTCTGGAAAAAAAAGCGAGCAAGAGAGAAATACTCACCAACCAATCACTTACCTACTTTCTGGTGACGTCACACTTCGATTACTTTTTACTTCTTTACACTCACCAGTCCTTTGCATCTCATCGTGCTCCTGCTGCTTTTGAACTCTCCCGGGTTTTTATCACCTTCTTTGTCCCTAATAGGCCCCACCCCGCCTCTTATTACCCGTTTACTATTTACATGCCGGTAGAAGATTTTTGGGTTCCCTTTTATGTTGACTGCCATTCTATTCTCATATTCTCTCTTTGCCAGTCTTATTTTCCTCTTCACTTCCCCTCTCAACTTACTGTATTTGGCCTGGTTCTCACTTGAAGAATTCACCTGACATGCATCATACACCCTTTTTTTTGTTTCCTCATATTCTCTATCTCCACGTCATCCAAGGAGCCCTGGCTTTGGTTCCCCTACCTTTCACTCTTGTTGGAATGTACCGAGCCTGTACCTGAAACATCTCCTCCTTAAAGATCACCCGTTGTTCCGTTACAGTTTTTCCTGTCAATCTTTGGTTCCATTTTACCCTGGCTAGATCCCCTCTCATCCCATTGAAGTTAGCCCTCTTCCAATTTAGAAGTTCTACTTTAGATTGTTCCTTGCTCTTCTCTATTACTAATCTAAACCTTATGATACGATGATCACTCTTACCCAAGTGTTCTCCCACAGACACTTGGTCCACTTGGCCCACCTCATTCCCCAGCACCAGATCCAGCAATGCCTCCTTCCTAGTTGGGCCAAGAACATACTTGTCGAGGAAGTTCTCCTGAACACATTTGAGAAATTCCTCCCACTCCTTTCCCTTTATTCTAACATTATCCCAGTCAATATTTGGGTAATTAAAGTCCCCCAATATCACCACTATATAGTTCTTGCACATCTCTGTGATTTCCCTGCAGATTTGCTCCTCTATCTCTCTCTCATTAGTTGGAGGCCTATAGAATACCCCCAGTAGCATGCTCATATCCTTTTTGCTTCTCAACTCTAACCAAATGGATTCTGTCCTTGCCCCCTCAAGGACATCCTCTCTTTCCAAAACTACAATGTCTTCCCTAATCAGTACTGCCACCACACCTCCCTTTTTTCCTTCCCTATCTTTTCTGAACACCTTGCATCTGTGAATATTAAGCACCCAGTCCTCACCATTTTTAAGCCACGTTTCCGTTATTGCCACTACATCACATTCCCACACGGCTAATTGTGCTTGTAGCTCACCAACCTTATTCACCACACTTTGTGCGTTTACATACATGCATTCCAAACCTGTCTTTTTTTTCCTCATAGTCCTTCTAAGTCTTCTCCTATCTAATATGGTACTACTTCCTTCTCTAGTACTATCCAACACTCTCCCTCCTTTGTGCACCTTATTCCTCTTTTCTACTTCTATATGCTGGTGCCCACCCACCTGCCAATTTAGTTTAAACCCTCCCCAACCACACAAATGAACCTCCCCGCAAGGACATTGGTCCCAGTCCTGTTGAGGTGCAACCCGTCCCTTTTGAATAGGTGCCTCCTGCCCCAGAACTGGTCTCAATGCCCCAAGAATCTGAAGCCCACCCCCTGCACCATGCCTCAAGCCACACATTGATCCTCCCTAGCTTCCTATTTCTACTCTCGCTGGCGCGTGGCACTGGGAGTAATCCAGAGATTACTACCTTTGAGGTCCTACTTTTGAACAATGAAGACTGGATAAAAACAAGTTGCCATCTGTTGTTGTGTAAGAAATACATCTTTCTGAGGGTCTTGTTCACAATGCCATAATCAATTAGCAATGACAGTATTCCGTGAGAAACAGACTATAAAGATCCTAAGATTTTTCTGATCATGTTGTAGAGAACATAAGAACATAAGAATTAGGAGCAGGAGTAGGCCATACGACCCCTCGAGCCTGCTCAGCCATTCAATAAGATCATGGCTGATCTTCGACCTCAACTCCACTTTCCCACCCGATCCCCATAAATCAGCATTGGAAGGAACAATAACGAAGATTGCATTTCTACCTGGGGAAATTGGGGTAACACCGATTAAAGACAATGGGCTAGAAATTCGTTTCAGGCAGCGGCACAAAGCGGGCGGTATCGGATCAGCCGCCCGTTACACGCAGCGTCTGATATTCGATTCCACTGACTGCAATGGAGCTGAAGATCAGGCGCTACGTATAAGGGGCGGCCGATCCGATCCCATGCCGCCCATTTCGCGCCACCGGCCGATCCAAATCTCTAGCCCATTGTGTGTACATCTGGAGTTGACCAAATACAATAAACGGAGAATAATTGCAAACCACAATCTGGTGTCAGGAATCGAACTTGTTACGGACTGCAATATTGATTTCACATTCCTCCCACGGGGGCTGTTGTTATGAGGTGTTATTTTTGAGTAAATAAGAAGAGCAGGAGGTAAACATTTAATACTTTTTATGTTAAAGTTTTATCTGCTTTGAGAAATGGTTACCTGCTTCAGAGCACCTGACAAATTAGTCTAAATTGCTGGATAGGTTCGGCTACGGCGTCATCATTTTATACAGGTACAAACTTGCAATTCAAATAGACTTTCAGATATATCTGGATGCTCCTTTAACTCAAGAACATATCAGACCAGTTTCTGACTGGAAAATTTGGGATACAAAGACTGTGAGCATAACTGGTGCAGACGAATGTGGCTACTCCCATGACGGAAAACAACCCTCATCTGAGAGAGCCTCCCTCAGGCTGGTACCTCGCCTTACTGGTGAAATTCATTCGCCACTGTGACTATAATAGGAATGATACTGAAGAGCTGCGGTCTAGGAGAGCATGCACATTTCCTGGCAATCTCTTCAACGAGGCACTGTGAAAAAAAAAACTGGCAGTGCGTCATTTCCTGGGTTGTGCTATTAAAGTCTGCCAGCTGTTGACACGGATATTTCCTTTACGAAAATAACACTTTGTGACGAGGGGCCAGATTCTAATAAGCACCGAGCAGTATCGGCATAAGTGTTTACATTTACACCGATGAGCGGAGCAAGCAGTTTACTCAGGCGAACTGAGGGATGTTACATGCTGAAAGGCAGTCTCAAAACGTTCAGTTGTAAAACATATTTACTGGACTCACTCATATCTAGCCAAGAAAAAAAAAATCCAAGTACTTTTCAAATACTTTCTCACTTCAATTTTGAAATATCTTTTAATACAGATCATATTAAGGTGTTAAGGTACATCTCCGTGTTAAGTTAATAGCAAGGAAACTAGTCAACTGGGTTTGATTCCAATCAAGACATACCAGCTTTGCTCATTTACCTTTTGTCTTTTCCAACAATGATTTACATCACATACCAACCACACTTGGTGCATACTTCAATTAGATGTGGCAGGAAAATGATACATACCCTGATAGGAATCTAGCCTAAGGTCTTTGGTAGGCAGTATTGAGTGGTGATTTCAGCTTGCAAACCACTCGTGCCTCTTTCCAACATATAAACACGCCCGCACAAATGACTTGGTGTAACTTTGTACAGGTAGAAATTGGTTCCGGCCCATTTTAGGGCCCAAAAATAGGCAATGCGCGACAAACGTGAGCGCCGGAAGCCAGAGGCTCGCCCGAAATTGGGCCTTGGGCCTCGAGTTTGGCCCAGTTGCCCTCAGGGATGTCCATGAGGGGGCAGAGGAAAAGGCAGGGGAGAGGAGGGATCGTGCGCGACGGCCCGCAGCGATGCTGTGGAGTCGAAAGGAGCACTTTCCTCCCAGCTCCACAGAAGGGGAGCTTAAAAAAAAAAGTACCTAACCCCATCCATTTCGTTGGCGGCCTCCAGCGGCCTCTTTAAGGATACAAAAGCAAAACATTGCGGACACTGGAAATCTGAATTAGAAACAGAAAATGCAGGAAATACTCAACAGGTCAGGCAGCATCTGTGGAGAAAGAAACAGAGTTAACGTTTCAGCTCGATGACCTTTCGTCAGAACTGGAAAAAGTTAGAGATGTAACAGGTTTTAAGCAAGTACAGAGGCAGGGGAAGCAGGGAAGTGGGGAAAGAACAAAAGGGGAAGGTCTGTGATAGGTTGGGAGGCAGGAGAGATTAAATGACAAAAGGGATGATGGTGCAAGGCGAAAGGAGATGATAATGGGACAAGTAAAGGAACAAAAGATGGGTCTGGAGGAGTTGTAAATGGGAATAGCAGAATCATCAGCAACAGCTGCTGTCTGAAAAAATGGGGGCAGAGGTTAGGATCTGAAATTGCTGAACTTGATGTTGAGCCCAGAAGGCTGTAAAGTGCCTAATCGAGAAGATGAGGTGCTGTTCCTCGAGCTTATGTTGAGCTTCATTGGAACAGTGTAAGAGGCCGAGGATGGAGAGGTCAGAGAGATCAATCCCTTTAAGGATTGCTGTTTGGGCGTCTGTAGAACTGGAAAAACTACTTGGGGCATATTCGGCCTAGTTTTTCCACAAACTTCGCAGAAGAGTGGTGAAACAGGTTCAGGACCCAGTTCTGACGAAGGGTCACAGACCTGAAATGTTAACTCTGTTTCTCTCTCCATGGATGCTGCCGGACCTGCTGAGTATTTCCGGCATTTTCTGTTTTTATTTCAGATTTCCAGCATCCGCAGTATTTTGCTTTTGTATCAGGACCCTCCTTTGCATTTTTAAATCGATCCAATGCTGATTTCAGGCGGCCGGCAGCAAGGACCAATATGGTGGCAGCCAGTGTAGATCAGGCACAGGAACTTACGCCCAGAAATTGCTAAACATTGCACCTGTTTTTCAACCTGAAAAATGGATGAAATGCAGACCAAGTTTTACCCCTAATGTGGAATTGGACTGTGTGGCGTCTTTCCCTCTGTTTTTCCAAAACAAGTTTCATCTTGGCTCCGTTCATAGCTGAAGGGCTTGTAGTTACCTGTGAGATAATGGGCTCGGCCTGTTTGCCACCCGCAATTGTATATTTATTGGCTTGCAACACATCTCCAAATGGGGTAAGGTGACTCTGAAGATAGAATCACTTATGGTTTGGAGGAGAGTACATGACAAGAAGCTGATGGAATGGGTTGATGGGGAGAAAGCCTGAAGGAAAAATACCTCATTCTCTTGTTCCAACTGGTAACACACCATCATAAGACAAGAAGTCGTTTTTAAATATGCGTCCCATGCTTGCTCGATTCCAGTTCTGTAGAACCACACCAGACCAGCGCCCAAGGAATTCCTTCATAATGCTGTCCAGTGCCCACACATGTCTACCTTTTTATCCTCGGAAAGATGCTATCTACCCCAGGTGATTTGTTGGCTTCAAGTCCCTTTGGCTTATCAAGTGCCTGTTGCACACTGATTTCAAACTCCCAGGAATATTGAGTGTACTGCAAAATTGGACAGCGCGTTACTATTATATTTTTAACCCCCGCCCGCCAAACGGGACTGGGTTAAAATTGGCCCTTTAGCTGCTAACAACAGACTGTCTTAGGAGAGAAACATTACTTACGATGAAGACCAGAAGGGAAGAGGAATGTTACACCTGCTTGCAATGAAACATTTGCAAGGAGGCATCTCAGAAACAGTGATTGATTAGGAATTCAAACCATTACATTTGTACACATGTTTGGTGGACACATGCCGGGGCTGAACGCTTGATCGGATGCTCCTGGTGAGGAGGGAGGCTTGAATAGAAGGGAAACGACAGGCTGCAGGTCTACGATTTCCTAACCGATGATTCCAGCAAGTGCTGCTCCTTGCTGGGAGCGTCCGATTAGGGAGTCGGTCCTACCACATATATTTTTGATTAAAATAGAACATTATATTCTTACTCCTCTGTTTTAATCAGCTATATATTTTTTTCCCAAAATGTGTTTGGAAGAATGGTCATCGATCTGAAACGTTAACTCTGCTTCTTTCTCCACAGACGCTGCCTGACCCGCTGGTGTCTCCAGCCTTTCCTGTTTTTATTTACTATCATCCTTGTCATTTACTATTATCCATCTTTCGGATGAGACGTTAAACCGAGGCCCCGTCTGCTCTCTCAGGTGGACGTAAAAGATCCCAAGTCACTATTTTGAAGAAGACCAGGGGACTTCTCCCCAGTGTCCTGGGGCCAATATTTATCCCGCAATCAACATCACTAAAACAGATTATCTGGTCATTATCACATTGCTGTTTGTGGGAGCTTGCTGTGTGCAAATAGGCTGCCGCGTTTCCTACATTACAACAGTGACTACACTTCAAAAAGTACTTCATTGGCTGTAAAGCGCTTTGAGACGCCCGGTGGTCGTGAAAGGCGCTATAAAAATGCAAGTCTTTCTTTCTTTCTTAGTGGATACTTCTAGAAACGATTTAATTTTTCAATTATTTTATCTTCTTGAAACTCCCTTGCACTGCTATCTTTTTAGCTCCAACCCCCTTCTTTAACTGTTTCGACTTTTATGCTGTTTTAGCACCTCATGCTACGCGGTGTATTTCATCTCCACGAATATATAAGGGTTGTGCAGAGGTATCATCAGCCACAGTTACACCACGTAGACACAATCTCCAAGGAGCCGGCCTTCCTTCCTTCCTCTTCAAATCAATATGTGCTGAGACCCAGGCCTGCCATGCACCTGGTTCGAATAGCACATTGTTTGGCTGGGAATTGCCTGGGTAAGATATTGAACAGAATACATAACAACCATAATTTGCATTTATATAGCACCTTTAATGTAGTAAAACATCCCGAGGCATTTCACAGGAGTCTATAAGAACAAAGTTTGACACCAAGCCACATAAGGAGATATTAGGGTGTGTGACCAAAAGCTTGGTGAATGAAAGAGGTAGGTTTTAAGGAGCGTCTTAAAGGAAGAGAGAGAGGTGGAGAGACGGAGAGGTTTAGAGAGGGAATTCCAGAGCTTAGGGCCTAGAGAGCTGAAGGCACGGCCGCCAATGGCGGGGTGAAGGGAATCACATATGCACAAGAGGCCAGAATTGGAGGAACGCAGAGTTCTCGGAGGGCTGTAGGGCAGGCGGAGGTTACAGAGATAGGGAGAGGACGAGTCCATGGAGGAATTTGAACACAAGGATGAGAATTGCTGGACTGGGAGGCAATGTAGGTCAGCGAGCACAGCGGTGAAGGGTGAACGGGACTTGGTGCGAGTTAGGATTCGAGCAGCAGAGTTTTAGATGAGTTCAAGTTTACGGAGGGTGGAAGATGGGAGGACAGCCAGGAGAGTATTGGAATAGTCGAGTCTAGAGGTAACAAAAGCACAGATGAGGTTTTCAGCAGCAACTGGGCTGAGGCAAGGGCGGTATTGCGGAGGTGGAAGTAGGCGGTCTTGGTGATGCATAGTACACATTCTTAACACACTAGTGAAAAAAAAAAGGATCCTGCCGTTGCCTTCAGCCTTACGTCAAGACTCATTAGCACCATTGCATTTCTCTACAGCTACCACATAGCGTTTCTCCCCAAATGAACAGATTAGAATATCAAAGGTTGAACCACTTTGGGGCTGAGTCCCTGCACCTCCTGGCAGCTGGTTGAGGGATACGTTGATGGAGATCTTGGAGAGGTTTGCTCAGGTGGTACCCTGGCAACAGGTGGCAAAAAGACTAGGAAACTAGAAGGGGGAGCAACAAGGGGAGGGAGATAAAAATCAGGATAAATTCCCTCAAGAAATAATGAAAACTGTTACACTGGGCTTCTAGAAATAATCAAATATTTAGAATTCATGCCTTTACATTTGCCTTGTCGTGTTGCTTCTGGCATTGATATATTTTCATAGAGCAATAGAAATTAAAATAAATTCAATAGCTTTTAAAACAAAACTAATTATACATTGCATTAATCACCTTTGCCATCTGTCATTTAGTTGCTTTACATAACTCAAGAGGTCCAAAATAATATTTATAGACATCCCAGGAGACATTTAATAACGGTCTCACCAATAGACTACGGTAACTCGTTGATACGAAGCAATTCCTCACAGCAAAGCCTGAGAAAGATAGTCAGTGTGTTTTATAACAAAAGAATCATTTGTGGTGACATTTGAACCATGAAATAGACTGTGTGGGGCGGGGAGGGGGGGAGCGGGGCAGAATATTTTTAGTTTGGGCGCAGAAAGGGTGCAACGTCGGCGATGTGCCCGTGACGCCATGCCAGTTCAGGTCTCCTTACCATTTTGGTGGCGAGCTGCGGGCGCCGAACGGGCGCCCCCCCCCCACCCGGTGCAGCTCGCTGTTTTCCTGTGGCGGTACATCACCCGCTGTAGCACACAGCCAGCCGGTAGGTAAAACCTGGGAGAGTTCAAAAGCAGCGGGAGCAGAGCGAGAGCGCCAAAACCCGGGAGAGTTCAAAAGCAGCGGGAGCAGAGCGAGAGCGCCAAAACCCGGGAGAGTTCAAGAGCAGCGGAAGCAGAGCGAGAGCGCCAAAACCCGGGAGAGTTCAAAAGCAGCGGGAACAGAGCGAGAGCGCCAAAACCCGGGAGAGTTCAAGAGCAGCGGAAGCAGAGCGAGAGCGCCAAAACCCGGGAGAGTTCAAAAGCAGCGGGAACAGAGCGAGAGCGCCAAAACCCGGGAGAGTTCAAGAGCAGCGGAAGCAGAGCGAGAGCGCCAAAACCCGGGAGAGTTCAAAAGCAGCAGGAGACGCTGAGGTACAAAGTGTAAAGAAGTAAAAAGTAATCGAAGCGTGACGTCACCAGAAAGCAGGTAAGTGATTGGTTGGTGAGTATTTCTCGCTTTTTTTCCAAACTTGAGCGTCTAAATTTAAGTGCCTTGGTGTAGATTAAAAGATATAAGCATTCCAAATTTTAAAACTAATTAATTAATTGAGATGGGAGACCAGGCAATGTGTTGTTGTTGTTGCATGTGGGAGCTTGTGGACACCATTGAGGTCCAGGGCGACCACATCTGCAGCAAATGTTGGCTGCTCGAGGAACTTCGGCTCAGAGTTGATGAGCTGGAGTCTGGGATTCAGACACTGCGACACATTAGGGAGGGGGAGCGTTACCTGGACACTAAGTTCCAGGAGGCAGTCACACCCACTGGAATAATTACTTCCAATTTGGCCCATGGTCAGAGACAGGAGGGTGTGACTACAAGCGAGGCAGATATTGGGTTCCAGGAGGTAGTGATGGAGGAGCCTCAGCCCTTGGCCTCGTCCAACAGGTACGAGATTCTTGCTCCCTGTGTGGACGAGGCCAGGGACTGCAGGGAGGATGAGCAAATTGACCACAGCACCGTGGTACAGGGAGCCATTCAAGTGGGGGGAGCAAAAAGAAATGTTGTAGCGATTGGGGACAGTGCAGTGAGGGGAATAGATACTGTTCTCTACAGCCGAGAGCGTGAGTCCCAAAGGCTGTGTTGCCTGCCCGGTGCCAGGGTTAAGGATATCTCCTCTGGGCTGGAGAGAAACTTGGAGTGGGAGGGGGAAGATCCAGTTGTCATGGTCCACGTAGGTACCAATGACATAGGTAGGACAAAGAAAGAGGTTCTGCTGAGAGAGTATGAGCAGCTGGGGGCTAAATTAAAAAGCAGAACCACAAAGGTAATAATCTCTGGATTACTACCTGAGCCACGAGCGAATTTGAATAAGATCAGAGAAATGAACGAGTGGCTCAAAGACTGGTGTGGGAGAAATGGGTTTCGATTTGTGGGGCACTGGCACCAGTACTGGGATAAGAGGGAGCTGTTCCGTTTGGACGGGCTTCACTTGAACCATGCTGGGGCTAGAGTCCTGGCAAATCGAATAACTGGGGCTGTAGAGAGGGCTTTAAACTAAATAGTGGGGGGGAGGATCCAGGTGAGCGGGAAAATAAAAAGTCAATGAGAAATGAGAAAGCAATAGAGCAGACTAGAGATGGGGGAAATAATAACCAGAGTGTGACAGGAAGGGACAGAATGTTTAAAAATAAGAGTGTAATAGAAAAAAAGGCCAAAACAAGGAAAAATGGTAAAAAGACAAAGTTAAAAGCTCTATATCTGAATGCACGCAGCAGTCGTAACAAGATAAATGAGTTGACGGCACAAATAGATACAACTGGGTATGATCTGATCGCTATTACAGAGACATGGTTGCATGGCGACCAGGGCTGGGAACTGAATATTCCAGGGTATATGATAATTCGGAACGATAGAAAGAAAGGAAAGGGAGGTGGGGTGGTTTTCTTAGTAAAAGATGGGATCAGTTGTAGGTGGTTTGCCTTGGTGGTTCGAATCACCCCTCCTACTTAGTTCTATACGACAGGAATTACGGTGAACAGGATTGGGACACAGACAAGCTTATCAGACTCAACCATATGGTGTTTAATAAGGTTAACACACACACCCGCCTCCAGTACGTAAAATGCCTGGTGCCGTAAAACAAACAGTACAACAATACAACTTGGCCCGTCGAACAGGCCCCTGTCTCGTATTAAGACGCCTAAAATCACACTGTGTTGCTATACAGAGTATAACACGGACTTGTCCCACAAACCCCGGAACATACGCTATATAATACACACAGAACCTCCCCACTAAACCCCTCTGGATTGGTTGGGACACACAACACCCCCTCACACAGTACCGGTGGTCTTAAGGATGCGTGGGCTTGGACAATGCTCACCCCGATTGTCCGTTTTCTTGCTCGCTGCTCCCCTGTGTAGAGTGTGTCTCCTGGTTCCGTATCGCCAATGCAGTATCCAAGTCCCAGTTTCGAGGTTCGTTCCTACAGTCGAAGAGCAAGGCGAGGCTCTTGTCGCTCGTGGTGGTTTCGAGCAAGCGAGAGAGAGAGCGAATAGACAGAGCTGCCTTCTCTGTATCCTAAAAGTTCATTCCAGCTCTGTGTAGTTGCAGTGATGTTTTTTTAATCATCATTCTTTGTCTTCTTTGTCTGGTTTCCCGCCTTTCGGGGCTATCCCATCTAGGTGCTGGTGATAATGGCAGATGATGGGCCGCACTTCTCACCTGATCCTGGGTTAAGTGGCTTCCCATTAATTTACAATGGCCCTCTTTTCTCTGGTTCCCACCTTTCGGGGCTATCTCATCTAGGTGCTTGTGACCGTATGAGTCATCTCCCCGGACCCATTGTCTTCCCAGAGAATTCTGTCTGTCCAGACATTCTCCCATAATTAGTTTGTAGGCCTGGCTGGAATCTCCTGTCCATCACGAACACCTGGGCCCCTCCCATCTTATCCAAATAGGCAGTAACAGTCATTCAAAATGTCCGATACAAAAAAAAAGTCCTTGGGGCCTGCGTTGATGCTTACACAGTGCAGTGGTGAGAAGTGATATTGGCTCAGAAGATCAAGATGTAGAATCGGTTTTGGTAGAGATAAAAAATAATAAGGGGAAAAAGTCTCTGGTGGGCGTAGTCGACAGGCCCCCGAACAGTAGCAATGCTGTTGGACACAGTATAAATCAACAAATAATGGAGGCCTGTAAAAAAGGTACGGTAATAATCATGGGTGATTTTAATCTCCATATTGATTGGACAAATCAAAGTGGCCATGGTAGCCTGGAGGAGGCGTTCATAGAGTGCATCCAGGATGTTTTCTTAGAACAGTATGTAATGGAACCAACCAGGGAGCAGGCTATCTTGGATCTGGTACTATGTAATGAGACAGAATTAATAAATGATCTCATAGTAAAGGATCCTCTAGGAAAGAGTGATCATAGCATGGTTGAATTTCAAATTCAGTTGGAGGGTAAGAAAGTTGTATCCCAAACCAGTGTCCTGATCTTAAACAAAGGCAATTATAATGGCATGAGGGCAGAACTGGCTAAAGTGGAGTGGAAAAACAAATTAAAGGGTAAGAAAGTTGAAATGCAGTGGCGGACATTTAAGGAGATATTTCATAACTCTCAACAAAAATATATTCCAGTGAGAAAGATTTTAAGAGAAGGGAGCACCATCCGTGGCTAACTAAGGAAGTAAAGGATGATATCAAATTGAAAACAAAAGGCATACAATGTTGCCAAGATTGGTGGGAGACCAGAGGATTGGGAAATTTTTAAAACCAGCAAAGGATGACTAAAAAAATAATAAAGAGAGAGAAGATGAATTATGAGAGTAAGCTGGCAAGAAACATTAAAACAGATAGTAAGAGCTTCTACAGGTATATAAAAAGGAAGAGGGTTGCTAAAGTAAACGTTGATCCCTTAGAAGATGAGACTGGGGAATTAATGGTGAATGGGGAAATGGCAGAGACTCTGAACAAATATTTTGCATCTGTCTTCACTGTAGAAGACACTAACAACATCCCGATAATGGATAATCAAGGGGCCACAGGGAGTGGGGAACTAAAGATAATCACTATCACTAAGGAAATAGTACTCGGTAAAATAATGAGACTAAAAGACGACAAGTCCCCTGGGCCAGATGGCCTGCATCCCAGGGTCTTAAAAGAAGTGGCTGCAGAGATAGTAGATGCATTGGTTGCAATATGCCAAAATTCCCTGGACTCTGGAAAGGTCCCAGCGGATTGGAAAACCGCTAATGTAACACCCCTATTTAAGAAAGGAGGGAGACAGAAAGCAGGGAAGTATAGACCAGTTAGCCTAACATCTGTCATTGGGAAAATACTGGAGTCCTTCATTAAGGAAGCAGTAGCAGGGCATTTAGAAAAACATACTGCAGTCAAACAGAGTCAGCATGGCTTTAGGAAAGGGAAATCATGTTTAACAAATTTGCTGGAGTTCTTTGAGGATGTAACAAACAGGGTGGACAAGGGTGAGCCAGTAGATGTGGTGTGTTTGGATTTCCAGAAGGCATTCGATAAGGTGCCACATAAAAGGTTACTGCATAAGATAAGAGCTCACGGAGTTGGGGGTAATATATTAGCACGGATAGAGAATTGGCTAACTAACAGAAAGCAGAGAGTCGGGATAAATGGGTCATTTTCTGGTTGGCAAACGGTAACTAGTGGGGTGCCACAAGGATCGGTGCTGGGGCCCCAACTATTTACAATCTACATTAATGACTTGGATGAAGGGATCGAGTGTAATGTAGCCAAGTTTGCGGATGATACAAAGATGGGTGGGAAATCAAGTTGTGCAGAGGACTCAAAGAATCTGCAAAGGGATATAGACAGGCTAGGTGAGTGGGCAAACATTTGGCAGATGGAGTATAATGTGGGAAAGTGTGAGGTTATCCACTTTGGCAAACTATTATTTAAATGGAGAGAGATTACAAAATGCTACAGTTCAGAGGGACCTGGGGGTCCTTGTGCATGAAACACAAAAAGTTAGCATGCAGGTACAGCAAGTAATCAAAAAGGCAAATGGAATGTTGGCCTTTATTTCAAGGGGGTTGGAGTGTAAAAGCAGGGAAGTCCTGCTACAACTGTACAAGGTATTGGTGAGACCACACCTTGAGTACTGCGTACAGTTTTGGTCTCCTTATTTAAGGAAGGATATACTTGCATTGGAGGCAGTTCAGAGATGATTCACTAGGTTAATTCCAGAGATGAGGGGTTTGACTTATGAGGAAAGGTTGAGCAGGCTGGGCCTATACTCACTGGAATTTAGAAGAATGAGAGGTGATCTTATCGAAACATATAAGATACTGAGGGGGCTCAACAAGGTAGATGCAGGGAGGATGTTTCCCCTCATGGGGAAATCTAGAACACGGGGGCACAGTCTCAGAATAAAGGGTCGCCCTTTTAGAACTGAGATGAGGAGGAACTTCTTCTCTCAGAGGGTCGTAAATTTGTGGAATTCTCTGCCCCAGAGAGCCGTGGAGGCTGGGTCATTAAATACATTTAAAGTGGAGATAGACAAATTTTTGCAAGATAAGGGAGTGATGGGTTATGGGGAGCAGGCAGGAAAGTGGAGTTGTGGCCAAGATCAGATCAGCCATGATCTTATTGAATGGCGGAGCAGGCTCGAGGGGCCAAATGGCCTACTCCTGCTCCTATTTCTTAAGTTCTTATTTATTATGGAGACCAGCTCCTCCTGGCCGCAGAAAAATCTTTTAAAAAACCTCAAAAACCTTACCTTTTTGGAGAGGTCTCCAACGGTCCCGTTAACGATGAGTTTTTCATCCTCTCCACACCTGGAGAATTGGGAATGGCGTGCGCTGAGCGTGCAATCAGGAGCCTACAACGGGCATAGGAGTCCAATTTGCATACCTAAACAGCACGTTTTAAAGGCCTACCTAACAGTTGATTCAGGTGGGCGAATGGATGCACAAGGTCCTCTCCATACTTTCAACTGCCAGTCGCCCATTCTTCAGACGAGAATCGGATGGCCAGCAGTTGAAAGTCTCCCCCTGTGTTTCATTCTCTTTCAATGTGAGGCGGTATCCTTTAGAGGACATAATAAGCAAAAGTACTTGAGCACTAATCTTTCACCTTTGGCCTTCAAATCCAACATAGACAAGATGTACAAATAGGTTTCCTGTCTTCTCTTGTCAGCCTTGGTTCAGTGGTAGCGCTCTTGCCTCTGAGTCAGACGGTCATGAGTTCAAGTCCCACTCCAGAGACTTGAGGCCATAAGGCTAGGCTGACACTCCAGTGCAGTGCTGAGGGAGTGCTGCACTGTCGGAGGTGCTGTCTTTCGGATGAGACGTTAAACCGAGGCCCCGTCTGCTCGCTCAGGTGGACGTAAAAGATCGCACAACGCTATTCAAATAAGAGGAGGGGAGTTCTCCCCGGTGCCCTGGGCCAATATTTATCCCTCAACCAGCATCACTAAAATAAAATTATCTGGTCATTGCTGTTTGTGGGACCTTGTGTGTGCAAAACGGCTACCATGTTTACCAACATAATAACAGTGACTACACTTCAAAAGTACTTCATTGGCTGTGGAGCGCTTTGGGACATCCTGAGATCGCTAAAAGTGCTAAATAAATTAACTTCTTTCTTCCTAGCCTATTAAAGGGTCCTCAGTAAAATAAATCCAGTTCCCAGTAGATGTTATTTCACAATTAAAGAAAAGGAAAGGCCTGCTATTATATTTGACACTTTAAGAGACGCAACAAGACACGAAATAAAAATACAAATGGAACTGCATAAAAGTAAATTCCCCAATGTCATGCACCCAGCAGGGTGAAGAGAATGCACGTCATAAAATCACAAAATAGTTAGAGATGATGAAGGTGATTCAGCCCATCTTAGTTCATCTGTTTGCTGTTGTTGGTTCTTAAATGAATCCAGGGTTTTTGCCTCCATTACTCTATCCAGGAGGCTATTCTATGTATTGATCACTCGTTCTGTGAAGAAGAACTTCCTGATATCAGCCCTAAATTTGCCCTTTAATTCATCTAAAAATCCGCTGCCCCGTATCATAACTCGCACCAAGTCCTGTTCACCCATCACCCAGTGGGGTTCCGCAGGGCTCAGTACGAGGTCCGTTGCTTTACGTGGTATATATCAATGATCTAGACTTCAATGTAGGGAGCATGAATGAGAAATTTGCAGATGATACAAAAATTGGCCGTGTGGTTGATAGTGAGGAAGAAAGCTACAGACTGCAGGAAGATATCAAAGGACTGGTCAGGTGGGCAGAAAAGTGGCAAATGAAATTCAATCTGGAGAAGTGCGAGGTAATGCATTTGGGGAGGGCTAAAAGGCAAGGGAATAGACAATAAATGGTAGGATACGGAGAGGTGTAGAGGAACAGAGGGACCTTGGAGTGCATGTCCACAGATCCCTGAAGATAGCAGGACAGGTAGATAAGGTGGTTAAAAAGGCGTACGGGATACTGTCCATTATTAGCCGAGGCATAGAATATAAGAACAGGGAGGTTATGCTTGAACTGTATAAAGTACTAGTTAGGCCACAGCTCGAGTACTGCGTATAGTTCTGGTCACGACACTACTGGAAAGATGTGATTGCACTAGAGAGGGTATAGAGGAGATTTACGAGGATGTTGCAAGGACTGGAGAATTTAGCTATGAGGAAAGATTGGATAGGCTGGGGTTGTTTTCTTTGGAACAAAGGAGGCTGGAGGGAGACCTAATTGAGGTGTATAAAATTATGAGGAGCCTAGAGAGTGAATAGGAAGGACCTATTTTCCTTAGCAGAGGGGTCAATAACCTGGGGGCACAGATTTAAAGTAATCGGTGGAAGGATTAGGAGTGAGTTGAGGAGAACTTTTTTCACCCAGAGGGTGGCGGGGGTCTGGAACTCATTGCCTGAAAGGATGGTAGAAGCAGAAACCCTCATCACGTTTAAAAAGTACTTAGATATGCACTTGAAGTGCTGTAACCTACAGGGCTACGGACCAAGAGCTGGAAAGTGGGATTAGGTTGGCTAGCTCTTTCGGCCAGCACAGACATGATGGGCTGAATGGCCTCCTTCCGTGTCGTAAACTTCTATGATTCTATGCCTGTGCTCACTAACCTACATTGACTCATAAGAACATAAGAAATAGGAGCAGGAGTCGGCCATTTGGCCCCCTCGAGTCTGCTCCGCCATTCAATAAGATCATGGCCGATCTTCTACCTCATCTCCACTTTCCTGCAATATCCCCATATCCCTTGATTCCCTTAATATCCAAAAATCTATCGATCTCTGTCTTGAATATACTCAACGACTGAGCCTTCACAGCCCTCTGGAGTAGAGAATTCCAAAGATTCACCACCCTCTGAGCGAAGAAATTTCTCCTCATCTCAGTCCTAAATGGCCGACACCTTATTCTGAGACTGTGACCCCTGGTTCTCGAATCCCCAGCCAGGGGAAACATCCTCTCTGCATCTACCCTGTCAAGCCCTGTAAGAATTTTGTATGTTTCAATGAGATCACCTCTCATTCTTCTAAACTCTAGAGAATATAGGCCTAGTCTACTCAATCTCTCCTCATGGGACAATCCCCCCATCCCAGGAATCAGTCTGGTGACCCTTCGTTGCACTCCCTCTATAACAAGTATATCCTTCCTTAGGTAAGGAGACCAAAACTGTACACAATACTCCAAGTGTGATCTCACAGGGCCCAATATAATTGCAGAAAGACACCTTGGGGGAGAAATTCAGTATCGCCCCATTTGGGGTGCAATTATCGGCCGGGCGCAAAGATTAGCGGCTGGCGCTAATTATCGCCACCGACTGCAAATTTGACTTTTATCGACCCTGGAGGTGATTGGAGCGCTAAATCAGGCGCTTCACACCTGTCTTAAGGCGCAAAGGCCGAGGAGCGAGGCGCTACCTCAGAGCGCTGGCGAAGCTCATGTAATGTCAGTCAGCAATGGAACACACACACAATGGCATGGGCCAGTTCTTAAAGGGGATGGTTAATCTTGCTTTCCATCCACATCCTGCTCATTGCAGCCTTGAATCTCGGCCTGGAGAGACCTGCACATCAAATCTGCTGGAAAGAACAATGGAGAGTACCAGGCAAAGAGCTCAGAGTGCAGCCCCCACAATCTCTTCTAAATCGATACAAGGAATGGCAAATCAAAATGAACCTGCAAAGTGCTGCTCAGTACCCAAAACTCCTTCACACAACGTTGAATCTCTCCAGAAGTCTCTCTCTCTCTCTCTCTCAGAATGCGTAGTTCAAAAATGGCACCAACAATAAAAGGCAGGAAGCGGTCACCTTTAAATAGCGCTCCCCCTTTCCCTTCATGACTGCAGAACGCTCCCCTCAACCTGTCGTTGCTAGCATCAGGCGGTAAGGTAGGGGGCGCCACTCAATATCCGCTCCGGGGCGATACCGGGGCGTTGCGCACTCGACTGACGTCACGATCTGCCGGCGCAGGAGATCGTGGCGGTAGTGTTTAGCACCGCCGCAAAATGTCTAGTTAATTTCGCGAGCGGCGCAAACTTCGCCGCGCCTGGGCGCTAGATGCTTTGCGCCCCATTAGCGCCCTCTTAAGGCGCTAACGGGAGGCACAACCAACTGAATTTTTCCCCCCTTTACTCTTATACTTAAATCCTCTTGTAATAAAGGCCAACATACCATTTCCTTTCTTAATTGCTTGCTGTACCTGCATGTTAACTTTCAGTGATTCGTGTACAAGGACACCCAGGTCCCTCTGAACACCAACATTTCCCAATCTCTCACCATTTAAAAAATACTCTGCTTTTCTATTTTTCCTACCAAAGTGGATAACTTCACATTTCTCCACATTATATTCCATTTGCCATGTTCTTGCCCACTCACTTAGCCTATCTATATCCCCTTGAAGCCTCTTTGCATCCTTCTCACAACTTACATTCCCACCTGACTTTGTATCGTCAGTCAACTTGGATATATTACATTTGGTCCCCTCATCCAAATCATTTATATAGATTGTGAATAGCTAAGGTCCAAGCACTGATCCTTGCGGTCCCCACTAGTTACAGCCTGCCAAACTGAAAATGACCAGTTTATTCCTACACTCTGTTTTCTGTCCATTAACCAATCCTCAATCCATGCTAGTATATTACCCCCAATCCCATGAGCACTAATTTTGTTTAATAACCTTTGTGTGGCACCTTATCGAATGCCTTCTGAAAATCCAAATACACCACATCCACTGCTTCCCCCTTATCTATTCTGCTAGTTACAACCTCAAAAAACTCTAACAGATTCGTCAAACATGATTTCCCTTTCATTATCCGTGTTGGCTCTGCCCAATCTTATTATTATTTTCTAAGTGCCCTAAGTTACCTCATCCTTAATAATAGATTCTAGCATTTTCCCCACTACTGATGTCAGGCCAACTGGTCTGTAGTTCCCCATTTTCTCTCTCCCTCCTTTCTTAAATAGTGGCGTTACATTTGCTACCTTCCAATCCGCGGGAACCATTCTAAAATCAATGAATTGGAAGATGACAACCAATGCATCCATTATCTCTATAGCCACCTCTTTCAAAACCCTAGGATGTTGGCCACCAGGTCCAGGGATTTATCGGCTTTCAGTTCCATTAATTTCTCCAGTACTATTTTTTTACTAATACTAATTTCTTCAAGTTCCTCATTCTCGCTAGGCCCTTGGTTCTCCACTATTTCCAGGAGATTTTTTGTGTCTTCTTCCGGGAAGACAGACACAAAGTATTTGTTTAATTTCTCTGCCATTTCTTATTCCCCATTATAATTTCTCCTGTCTCAGCCTGTAAGGGACCCACATTTACTTTTGCTAATCTTTTCCTTTTTACATACCTATAGAAGCTTTTACAGTCTGTTTTTATATCTCTCGCTCATATTCTATTTTCCCTTTCTAGATCAATTTCTTGGGCCTCCTTTGCTGAATTCTAAAATCCACCCAATCCTCAGGCTTACTGCTCTTTTTGATCTAAAACTGTCTTTAACTTCTCTTGTTAGCCATGGTTGGACCACATTCCCTGTGGGGTTTTTGTGCCTTAAAGGAATGTATTGCCGGTCCGGCAATGCCTCAATTTTAAAATTCTCTTCCTTGTGTTCAAATCCCTCTATGGCCTCGCCCCCCCACCTATCTCTGTAACCTCCTCCAGCCCTACAACTCTCCAAGAGCTCTGTGTTTCTCCAAGTCTAGCCTGTTGTGCATATCTGATTTCCTTCGCCCCACCATTGGTGGCTGTGCTTTCAGCCCTATAGACCCTAAGCTCTGGAAATTCCCTCCCCCAACCTCTCCGCCTCTCGCTCTTCCTTTATGATGCTCCAGAAAACCTACCTCTTCGACCAAACTTTTGGTCACCTATGCTAATGTTTTCTTATGTGGCTCTGTGTCGAACTTTCGTCTGATAACGCTCCTGTGAAGCGCCTTGGGACGTTTTACTACGTTAGAAGGTGTTATATGAATGCAAGTTGTCGTTGTTATGTATTCTGTTCAAGGTCTTACCTACAGACAATTCCCAGCTACACAATGTGCTATTCGAAACAGGTGCACGGCAGGCATGTGTCTCAGCACATAGTGGTTTGACACCGAACCACAGAAGGAGATACCAGGACAGATGAGAGGTAGGATTTAAGGAGCATCTTAAAGGAGGAGAGAGAGGTGGAGAGGTTTAGGGAGGGAATTCCAGAGCTTGGGGCCGAGGCAGCTGAAAGCACGGCTGCCAACGGTAGAGCGATTAAAATCAGTGATGCGCAAGATGCCAGGTTTGAAGGACATGATGCGGAGATGCCGGTGTTGGACTGGGGTGGACAAAAATGAGAAGTCGCACAACACCAGGTTATAGTCCAACAGTTTTATTTGAAATTACGAGCTTTCGGAGCTCTGCTCCTTCTTCAGGTACAGGTACAGACTGAAGGAGCAGAGCTCCGAAAGCTCGTAATTTCAAATAAAACTGTTGGACTATAACCTGGTGTTGTGCGACTTCTCAGGTTTGAAGGAGCGCAGAGATCTAGGAGGGTTGTCGGGCTGAAGGAGGTTACAGAGATAGGGAGGGGTAAGGTCATGGAGGGATTTGAAATCAAGGATGAGAATTTTCAAATTGAGGCATTGCCGGACTGGAAGCCAATGTAGGTCAGCGAGCACAGACATGCTGGGTTAGCGGGACTTGGTCGAGTTAAGATACGGGCAGCTGAGTTTTGGAGGTAGGGTGGAAGATGGGAGGCCGGCCGGGAGAGCATTGGAATAGGCATGTCTAGAGGTAACAAGGGGATGGATGGGGGTTTCAACTGCAGGTGAGCTGAGGCAGGGTGGGAGTCGGGCGATGTTACGGAGGTGAAAGTAGGCAGCCTTGGTGATAGTGCGGATATGTGGTCGGCGGAAGCTCATCTCAGGGTCAAACACAACACCAAGGTTGCGAACAGTCCGGCTCAGCTTCAGACAGTTGCCAGGGAGCGATATGGAATCAGTGGATTATGAATTAAATACATAACCAGAGAGAAAGGATAAAATTCAGCTGCACAGGTTCGGTACAACAGCAGAGAGTAAAAGATACACCCTCCAGAACTTGCAACCGCTGCATAAATTTCTTCATCAAGGTCTCTATAAAATGATACACACAGACATGACTGAAAGTCTTAATTAAATTAAATCCTGCAGCATTCACAGCAGGATTTATAGAAGCCAATTTATTGTCTGACGGCTGCAAGATTAATTCTACAGTTTTTAACGTACTCTTTGACTCAACGCAAAGAAAAAGCTTTTCTTTGTTTATTCATTGCAAAACAAACCTATATGCGCCGATATAACATTTTTGATTAAGCCAAGAACTATTAACGACAATTCCACTTATTCCTCCTTCTGACATATGCGACAATATTAAATTTATGATGACCCAAGTTCTAAATAAAATGGATTCCCACTCTAAGGTTGAATATTTGACCCTGGTATTCAGCCTTTGCATGAGTTGACAAAAGTCGAAGCTTTTATGCTCGTTTTTCAAAAAGCGTTTGTGTGTAAGAAATAAGGGGGGTAAATTCAAAAACTAATCTGCAGAAACAATGGGGGTAACTTTAACCTAACCTGCCAATCGGGAGACCCACAGGATCAGGTGGAGCGCCAGGTTAACCCCCCGCCCAATATTACTCTCGCTTGACTGCCAGGCAGAGTAAAATCGGGCGGAGTGTAAAACCAGCAATGCACCCGATCCCGTAGGTTTCCCCATGTGCGGGTTCGGTTAAAATTGCCCTCGACTGGTCAATCTATGGAACAGGCTCCCTCAGAAGACGGTGGAAGCAGTTAATGGCCCAAAAATTAGTGCCGCTACGCGAGAGTACGCATTGCGTACTCTCGCGTATTCTGTCTCCAATTGCCGGTTTTTTGCATGCACTGCGCATGCGCTGAAAACCGGCACTTGGTGAATGGAAAAGGGGGCGGTTCCTAGCTGAACCGCGTGCGCGCTACAGGCTGCGCGCATGCAGTGCACTTAGTGGTTTCAACGTGCAGGTAAGTACGGAAGATTTTACAGATAAAAAAAGGAGTAAGACCCACTTTTAACAAGGTAAGTAGTGAATTAAGTATTATTTTGAATTTTTTTTCACAGGTATATCTTTTTTAGAGACTTTAAAGACAGGTAAGTTTATTTTTATAACTTTTTAAAAGATTTTAAATTTTTTCAAAAATTTCATTTTTTATTTAAAATGGTTAATTTATTTAACTATACTTATTTTATTAATGTGATGGTTTTTTTAAAATTTAATTGAGGTTTAGCTGTTCTTTTGGGGGGGTATAGATTCATAGCTTTCACAGCACTTATGTGAAAGTTATGAATGGAAGATGGTGTGCTGCCATTGGCTCTAACTGAGTCACGTGATCCCACAGCTCGCACGAATTCACTACGCCGGTGGGATACGCAAGCCCAGCACAGCAGCTGTCCAGAACATCAAGTGCGTGCGAGCTGGAACTGAAAAAGCCAACGCGCAGTGAGAGATCGCGGGGAAGCCTTACCCTCGCACGAAGGCTTCCTCACGAATTTTTGGGCCAATATTGATTCATTCAAGTGCAAAGTAGATAGATTTATTTCAGAAAATAACATTTTGGGATACATTTTATGAGTAATTTGAGACATGACGTGTATTAAGCGCAGCCCGCTTGGGGGGAACAAGTGACTTTGGACCTACGGTTCCCAAAGCTCTCCACCACTGGGGTTTACCGTGCATCATGTCTGGGTCTGTTGTAGACTAATTGATAGAGATTGATTGCTGTGATTAGTCAACAACTCCATTATCGTTGTATCATGTGGCTACCAGGATGGTAGAGGGTGAACTAGACGGACCGTGATCTTTTTTGTCTCACAATTCCTTTGTTCCTATGAAAGAGAAAACTGAAATAGGCAAAAATTGAGATATCAGAATGCTCTTTTGGAAAAAAATTCACTGATCCCATGCTCCCAATCGGAAGCCATACTTGGAGGAGTGTGCATCAAAGAATCAATGCTACAGTGTTGTAGCCTATAATATATGTGGGTAGAACAAATGAAGGACAGAGACACGTTGAGTTACTAGTCCATGTGCTTGCTTTACTCGGCCAGAGCGAACTGAGCATGCTCATACCAAACCATGTGACAAACCATGTGATAAGACACTACACTGCTTTCCCCTCTCAAATACAACAAAACTATGGTCCCACCTTTCCCAGCATTAAATGTACCACATAACAAAAACTCCTGGCTTTTTTTCTTTTAAATGAACTACAAATCCAGTTTAATAACAGGTTTGCGGAGCCTTCCTGATCTCCTTACAAAAGGTTTTGGTGTTGAACCAGTTTTCGGGCTGTTTTGTTTTGGTTCCGAACTCAAAGATGATCCTGTTTCTATCTCAGACTTGTTTGAACCTGGTACTTCAGTTTATGAAGTCTGAACTGAGTCAAACTCATGTATGAGTTCATGATCAAGTGGTTCAAGATCACGTCTTGGTTCGTCTCTAGCAGAGATCATTTGATCTACACGAACACTTCGGATGTTGTCACCAATTTCAACCAAATATCTCTTTGTTCCACCAACCTCTACTATGGTTCCTACATCCCACTTGTGTGAACTCGACTTGCCAGCGGGACTGAGAACATGAACACACTCGTTTTGTTTGAAACTGCATTCTTTCTGATTGGTGTCATAATGTTTCTGACTCAACTGTTTCTGTTCAACTCTTGAGGCCAAATTTGGTTGAACAAGACTTAATCGTGTTCTCAATCTCCTCTTCATCAAGAGTTCTGCTGGGGTATATCCAGTTGTCGTGTTCGGAGTAGTTCTGTACTTCAGCAAGATATTTGCCAAACATTGCTTCATGCTGAGTCCCGAACAACCCTGCAACACTTGCTTTTTGAGAGCTTCTTTTACTATTCTGACTGACCTTTCGGCTGTTCCGTTTGAAGCTGGATGATATGGTGGAATGAGAGTGTGTTTGATACCGTTCCGTTTCATGAATTCTTGGAATAGAACAGAACAGAACTGAGGGCCATTGTCAGAAACAAGCTCTTCAGGTAAGCCATGACATGTGAAGATGAAGGGATAATTACAAGTCCTAGCCCTTTTCGGGCTACCCCAGATCAGGCGTATTCCCCAGACGTTCACCTTCAACTAAAGTTAGCGGTAGCCGAATCCTAAAGACGCTTAATTGGGTCTAAAGGTCAGACTACCTCTCCCTAAAGGAAAGAAATGGCCTGAAGATGTTACCGTCCTCTGGATAGCACTTTTAACAAGTTTAACTACACTGTAACCTTCCGGATATTATGAGGGTCCGGAAACCCCCCAGAATTCTGCAACTCCTCACTGAAGAGTGTACAGAAATTGAGTTCACGAGATTGATGCAGAAATACTCTTTGAGACAATTTTTAAAATATATAGATTTATTAAAGAACCGACATTTAGTTAACAGCTGGTATGGCAATCGCAACTTTAACCATTCAAAATACAAATAGCTTACATTTCTTATCAGAGATCCTTATTCTCAAATCTTAACTTCGTTACATTTCCACACTTCTATTTATTTCTTAATCCAGAATATCCACCAAAATCAAATACCTTGATTACCCGAGACTCAGAGTTGTAAACTTACAGAGTGTGCCTGTGAAGTTGAGAAATGCTTGCCCTTCCAGCGACTTCTGACTCTATCTGAAAAGCTCTATTTTTATACCTTTTTTTAGTGATATTTTCTTTGAAGTTTCCTTTTGATGTAAGCTAATTGTCTCTAGTGATACTCTATTGAATTCTTTTCTATTCTTACTGTCATTTCAGCTACCAACTTTTAGAATTCTGTCTCTACCTTTAGGTGTTTCAAAAACTTATCATTTTTAGGGTTATTGTCGATTTATCTATTCGATGCTATTCTTAGGAAGTCTTTCTATTGAATTCTTAATATCACTTAACTGCTTGTAAGCCAGACGTCGTGACTCCGTGGTGTTCCAAGTTCAATACAAACACACTGTAATTGCTTGGTGTCATCTATTGATATTATATTTTCAAAGCCTCTCTGTAGGTATCTTTTACAACTTGTAAATTGAAAACACTTCTCTTAGGGTGTTTACTTGTTTTCTTGCTATCTCAATTGGTTGCATATTTAATCGTGTTTCCTGTCTTATTTGATGTTACTTTATGAAGGCATATGGTTGTTTTAATGTTCTGTGTTTCTTGTTCGAAGTGTTAGATTTTAACACTTTACTTGCGTCATTCTTTACGTGTTTCTCCCAAACTCCAGATCTTCTGGAAGCGCCAATGGTTTGCTTCAATAGAGGCATTGTTTTTGTGTTTACAACCATCTCCCATTTCAAAGCTTGTGGTGTTTTACAGCTTTTGTTAACAAACCATCTTATCTCAAAAGCCTGTATTGTGTTTGCAGCCTGTGTCGCCAAGGCTTTCCAGACTTTTAAACTCAGTATGTCTTGTATTAATAATATCAAAATCTGTTCATAGGATGATGTATTTCTTGGAATATGACTATTTCCTTCACAAAGATAGACCTCAACTCATCTATGGTATGTTCAGTTGTAGTATTTGAACTCATGTGTTTCACTTTAATCCACTTTGAGTGACTATCTACAAGTACCAGGAAATAATCATTTGCTTTCTCACAGAAGTCTACATGTACTCTCTGAAAAGGTCTACTTGGCCATGACCAGGGTTGTAGCGAAGTTTTGGGTGGTTTGTTTCTGCAATTTTGGCAAATGCTGCATTTGCTGACAAGTGATTCAAGATCACTGTCCAATCCAGGCCAGTAAACAAAGCTTCTTGCAATTGATTTCATACTGACAATCCCTGTATGTTCAGTATGAAGTCTGGCCAGAATTCTCTCTCTCAAAGAAGTAGGTAGCGCCACTCTGTTTCCCCACTTGATACAACCTTGCTCACAAGACAATTCAGTACGACGGTTATGGAATGGTTTCAACTCTGTGTCCAGACACTGATCAGTCCATCCATTCAAGGTGTTTCATACATTCTTTTCAGTACTGAGTCCTTTTGAGTCTCATCTGCAATCTCAGTTACATTCACAGGGAAGTCTTTGTCAACTGCACCTAGCATGAAAATTGCACCTTCACTCCCTACACACGAGTCCTCATGTGGCAACCTGGACAAGGCATCTGCGACTGCGTTTTGCTTTGAAGTGCGATATTCAATCGTGTAGCCATATTGTGACAACAACACTGCCCAACGTTGCATTCTTGATGCGGCCTTTGCAAGGATGGCAGATTTGGGCCCCAATATTGCTAGGAGCGGTTTGTGATCGGTTATCAGGGTAAACTTTCTGCCGATCAGGAACTGTTGGAATTTCTTGATTCCATACATTATGGCGATGGTTCCTTTTCAATTTGCGCGTAGTTTCTTTCGCTCTTTGTGAGGGTTCGCAATGCAAACGCAATTGGTTTCTCTTGGCCATCATCCATTACATGGCTTATGATAGCTCCCACACCGTAGCTAGAAGCATCACACGCTAACTTAAGGTCACGCTCTGTGTCGTAGTGCACAAGTACAGCATCGCTAGAGACACTTCTCTTACAAGCATCGTAAGCTTCCTGTTGTGCTTTTGTCCACTTCCACTGGACATCCTTCTTGAGGCGCTCGTGCAATGGAACTAACATGGTCGCTAACTCAGGTAAGAAACGTGCGTAGTACTGAACCATTCCAAGGAAAGATCTTAACTCAGACACGTTCTGTGGCTTTGGAGCATTGATGACAGCATCAATCTTTTCCTTCACTGGTTGCAAGTCATTTGCATCAACTTTCTGACCAAGGTACACAACCTCGGGCTGCACAAAAGCACATTTGCTCCTTTTCAATTTGACATTGTGGGCATTCAACCTTTGAAGCACTATATCTAACACTTCTAGATTTTCTTCCTCGCTGCTTGTTGCGATCAGAACATCATCTTGATTGCATAAGCAATTTGGAATTCCTTGCAAAATCTTATCCATCATAGCCTGGAAGATTTTGGGGGAGGACTTTACACCATACAACAGCTTGATGTATGAGTACAGTCCCTTGTGTGTGTTGATGGTGAGATGCTGTTGACTCTCTTTGTCAACATTCAGCTGAGCGTAAGCGTGCGACAGGTCAAGCTTGGAGAAAACCTTTGACCCAGAGAGTGCTGCATACAAATCTTGCGATGTAGGTAACGTGTACTGCTCATCATCAACTGCTTGGTTGATAGTAACTTTGTAGTCACCGCACAAGCGTACAGTTTTGTCTGCTTTGGGCACTACCACAATCGGGGTAGCCCATTCACTTTTTCAGTTTTTACTAGCACTCCGTTCTCTCTGAGCTTCGCTAGCTCTTCCTCCACCTGACTTTTCAACGCATAGGGGACCGCCTTGCCTTACAATAGACAGGCTTCGCGTTGGACTTGATGTGGCTATGCGCGTCATACCCAGTGATACCCTCATAACTGTCTGTGAACATGCTTTCGTACTTGTTCAGCAGTGTGTTGAGTCGCTTCTTTGAAGCATCTACACTGAAGATGTTTTTCCAGTCTAGTTTTAAGTTTCTCAACCAGTCTTTGTCCATGAGGTTTGGCCTGTTGTTGTAGCTCACTACAATAATAGACAGCTTTACTGACTGGCCAATGTGTTGAACTGTACATTCCATTTGTCCACATATCTCTAGGATTTCTCTGGAATAGATTTTTAACTCTACGGTACTCTTTGTAAGTGGTATTTGATTAAACTTACTCTCATATGTGTCCTTACTCATGATAGAGCAGTCCGCCACCGTGCCGATATACCTATCAATATATTGCTCGTTGATCAAAAGTTTTGTACGGAAGTCTTTCTCACGACTGCTAGCGTTGCCGCTAGTGGCATAGATACTGTAGTTGCCTAGTTCTTCAACATCAGGTGTGTTCACTTCAATATTGTGAACTCCTCCCTTTTGTTGTCACTAGAATGGTTTCTACTTCCTACTTTAGATCTAGCTCTGCAAGCTGTTGAAATATGGCCTTGCTTCTGGCAGTGAAAACACTTCGCATTTCTGTATTGGCAGGACTGTGGTGAGTGATTTCCATTGCAGCGATAACAATTCACTGAACTGCTCTCACCGACATGCTTTTGACTCGGTCTCACAGCTTTAGGTTCGGCGGTGGCATTGACTGTAGACCTCAGCTGCACTAGTCACTTGTGTTGGACGGAGCTCCCTAGCATTCTTAGACACCATCTCCATAGATAGGGCAATTTTGCACGCTGTGTCAAACGTTAGGTTCGGAGTGTTCAGTAACTTGGACTGTGTGCGCTCATCCACCAGTCCACACACAAACTTATCTCGCAACGCACGATCCAAAAATGTGCCGAAGTTACAATGCAAAGACAGGTTCTTAAGAGCTACAATGTACTCATGGATGGTTTCACTTTGTTTTTGGTTTCTGGTACCAAACTTACAGCTCTCTGCTATTTCTAATGGCTTTGGGTCGAAATGGTTCTCGAGTTTCTCGACAATGTCTTCAAACGACACATTCTTCACTTTCTCTGGGCCGAGTAGATTTGTCAACATTCCATAGACATCAGGCCCGATCTCCGTTAGAAAAATTGCTTTTTTCCATTCGCAAATTACTTTATTTTGAGCTTGAACATTCTCATCTGCACCTTTGGTCTCAATAATGTTGTTGGCCTTAAAAAACATCTCCATCCGCTCAATGTAAGAACTGAATGGTTCGTGAGCTCGGTCATACATGCCGAGGCTTCCGATGAATCCCGTAGGCGTGGCCATGATCGTCCCGATCCTGTCGAACAATGACTCAGCACGCTACCCATGTACGTGTGAGAATTAACACCACTGTTGCTGTGTGTACATGCACGCGAAGGCGAAGCACAGACGGTTCTGCATGAGCAAAAAATTCAGTTTAGTTCTCACAAATTCACCTTAAACTTTTCCACTTGAAGGTTGAACACTGTGTCCTTCCATGATCCCTAAAAATGGCTTTGGGATCCCATTCTCGTTGCCAAAATGTAATATATGTGGGTAGAACAAATGAAGTACAGAGACACGATGAGTTGCCAGTCCATGTGCTTGCTTTACTAGGCCAGAGCGAACTGAGCATGCTCATACCAAACCATGTGACAAACCATGTGATAATACATTACATAGCCCTATCTACAATTGGAGAAACTTGGGTTTCTCCTTCTTCAAATGAGGCATCTGAGAGGTATATAAGCTGAAGTGTAAGAAAAAGGTTAATCTGGAAAGTTACTTTGAAAGCAATAGAGCCTCACAACTTCTGCCCTTTACATCTCAGTCAATACTATATTTCTTCCCCCAATATTCTTCTTTATTTTTTATTCTCCAGTTTGTTTTTGCCTCATCTTGCAGGTTCCTCATTTAGTCCATGTTTCACTCTCTAACTTTTCCTACATTACAACAGTGACTCCACTTCAAAAGTACTTCATTGGCTGTAAAGCATTTTGAGACGTCCGGTGGTCATGAAAGGCGCTATATAAATGCAAGTCTTTCTTCCTTTAACTTAGAAAGTAGGGAAGCGACTTCCACCCAAGCCAAAAGTGGCACAGAGGTGCTTCATACTCTGACTTCCCGATCCTCCTTGTGGATAAGGACGTAGCCTCTCCTAGACGGTTCCTCTAGAGAAACTATCCAGGATCGGGAAACTCATGTGGAGAGTGTCAGGTGCGAGTCAGTGTCCTGCTACAATGTACCACAGTGAATTGATACACAATGCACCAAGCCATTGAATCACAGCACTTCTCCATTTTAGAAGGTCTTGCTTTCCTACTCACTTTGAGTCCAGCTGTCCCATCCATAATGCCTCTACCCCAAGAGAGTGTTCAGGTGACCTGCTGATAGGACTTTGCTAATACGGTTCTACAACCAACTGAAAGTGAGGTGCATTGGAGTGGTCAGCTTGATTTACTCTTAGATTTGTACTCTCTATCCCTTCCTGTCACGGTCTGTTTATCATTTCCCATATTAATACCTTTCTCTATTGCCTTGTCTCTAATCTTTGAATTACTACATCTTCCCAAATTTGATCCCATGCCCCCAATATTTAGTTTAATATTTACAGAGATAGGGAGGGGCGAGGCCATGGAGGGATTTGAAAACAAGGATGAGAATTTTGAAATCGAGGCGCTGCTTAACCGGGAGCCAGTGTAGGTCAGCGAGCACAGGGGTGATGGGCGAACGGGACTTGGTGTGAGTTAGGACACGGGCAGCCAAGTTTTGGATGACCTCAAGTTTACGTAGGGTAGAATGTGGGAGGCCAGCCAGGAGTGCGTTGGAATAGTCAAGTCCAGAGGTAACCAAGGCACGGATGAGGGTTTCAGCAGTGGATGAGCTGAGGCAAGGGCAGAGACGGGCGATGTTACAGAGGTGGAAGTAGGCGGTCTTTGTTATGCTGCGGATATGTGGTCGGAAGCTCAATTCAGGGTCAAATATGACACCAAGGTTGCCCAGAGATATGGGCCGTGATTTCGCTGACCGAGGCAGGTCCGGGGAGGCCGGGGTCGGTGTCGCAGTCCCAGCCCGCTGCCTACTGCAGTCCGCACTCTCCAAGTTTAATAACAGCAACAATAATAGGGCTTGTTAAGCCCGTCCTGCGAGGTTCCCGGACAATTAAAAGGAAGCGGGTCTTATGACATCATTTGATGACGCATCATCAGCCGGTTTCCTTAAAGGGACCATTCCCACATTCATTTTGACAGCTCTGCTGTCAGTGTTCTACAGCATTGTCAAAGCTATGAATAATATACCCCCCCAAAAGAACAGCTAAACCTCAATTAATTTTTTTTAAAAAGCCATCACATTAATAAAATAAGTATAGTTAAATCAATTAACCACTTTAAACAAAAAATTAAATTTTTGAAAAAATTTAAAATCTTTTTAAAAGTTATAAAAATAAACTTACCTTTCTTTAAAGTCTCTAAAAAAGATAAACCTGTTGAAAAAAATTTAAAATAATACTTAATTAACTACTTACCTTGTTAAAAGAGGGTCTTACGCCTCCTTTCTTTATGTGTAAAATCTTCCATGCTTACCTGCGCGTTCAAAGCACTAAGTGCACTGCGTGTGCGCAGCCTGTAGCGCGCACGCGGTTCACCTAGGAACCGCCCCCTTTTGAATTCACGAAGTGCCGGTTTCCCGCGCATGCGCAGTGCATGCTGGAAACCGGCAATTGGAGACCTAAAACGCGAGAGTACACAGTGCGTACTCTCGCGTATTAGGTCTAATTTTCGGGCCATTATCACTTCCCCATTTCACTAGCCACCCCTCACACTCATCCTCATCCTACTGCAAGCATACCAACTAACAACACACAAGGGTAGGCACTTGGGTGGTTTAGCCAATGTTCATGTGAAGTTTCTGGTAATGTGCTGTCAAACATTGAAACCTTTGTTTTCAGCACTTTGCATTCTTGGACAGATTTGTGTGTACCTTTGGAAGTGGCTTGGTGAGTTGCAATGAATGAAGAAACACAAGGGTACCCCCGCAATGGCGATGAGTGTGAAAGGAATGGCTTGGGCATTGTAGGGATGCTTTATGGTGTTGGTGTGGGGTGGTGCCAACCCGGTGCATCATTTAGCAGCCAGGGTGTACAGTGTTAAGTGAAGTAAATCTGGCCATGGTGAGGCCATCCCTGGCCTCCCGGGCAGCAATGTGGTCAGGTGCTGATTCCCTGTGTCCTGTGCAGCATCATTGATTGCGGAGAAGGCTGGTGTTGTTGTTGTTGCTGCTGATGTGCCCGGTGATGCTGATGGTGGGGCTGATCTTGGAGGGATTCTGAGGACAAAGGTGAGATAGTTTCAAGGGCACCGATGCTGATGGAATAGATGGCAGGTGAGGTTGAGATGACAGAAGCGATCTGTCAATGGTGAGAGAGGTTGTTCCAATGAGGTGGCACTGGATAGAGAGCTGGCTCCAAGCACGTGCAAGCTGCAGAAAGCTCAATATGTCTTCCAAATGCAGTAACCAACAGTTTCTAAGCGTTGAAAGTGAACAGCTGCAACATGGGATCTTTTATACAACTTTGGCAGCTGTCAGGTCATGAGATAACTCAATGCTGAATACACTCACGACATGCTGAGCTGACGTGTTCCCTGAGCAGCGGGTAACCTGTGTAAAGGGTTCCATTCCCTTCCTCCTTACAATGTTCTTGGACCCTGGAATTAAAAGAACAGAATACACGCATCAAACAGGTTTTGGCTCAACCTTAAATTCGTTAGTTTATTAAACCAACAAAACCACAGTACAAACCCCTTTTATGATTGATTTCACTGAAACTTAATTATTACAAACCAGTACAAACCCCTTTATGATTTGACTGAAACTTACAATCACCCACGCGGCTGGTCGTTGCCGATGTTGAATGTTGGCAGGATAGGCGCACCAACGTCAGTGTTCTCGCTCAGGCCAACATCCCCAGCATCGAAGCTTTGACCATGCTCGATCAGCTCCGATGGACGGGCCACATCGTCCGCATGCCCGATACAAGACTCCCAAAGCAAGCGCTCTACTCGGAGCTCCGACACGGCAAGAGAGCCCCAGGTGGGCAGAGGAAACGCTTCAAGGACACCCTCAAAGCCTCCTTGAAAAAAGTGCAACATCCCCACCGACACCTGGGAATCCCTGGCCCAAGACCGCACAAAGTGGAGGAGAAGCATCCGGGAAAGCGCCGAACACCTCGAGTCTCTTCGCCGGGAGCAAGCGGAAGCCAAGCGCAAACAGCGGAAGGAGCGCACGTCAACCCAAGCACCCCACCCACCCGCCCCTTCAACCACCGTCTGCCCCACCTGTGACGGAGACTGTAGGTCCCACATTGGATTCATTAGTCACCTGAGAATTCATTTTTAATGTGGAAGCAAGTCATCCTCGGTTCCGAGGAACTGCCTAAGAAGAAGAAGAGATATTTTAAAAAGAAAAGAGTTAACAAAGTGAGCGTTGGTCCTATAAAAAGTGAGTCTGGGGAATTAATAATGGAAAATAAGGAGATGGCAGTTGAATTGAACAGGTACTTTGCATCGGTCTTCACTATAGAGGATACAAGTAACATCCCAGAAATAACTGTAAATCAGGAAAGGGGAGGGAGGAACCTAAGAAAATTATAATCACCAGGGAAGTGGTACTGAGCAAATTGTTGGAGCTGCGGGCTGACAAGTCCCCGGGTCCTGATGGAGTTCATCCTAGGGTCTTAAAAGAAGTGGCTAGTGAGATAGTTGATGCGTTGGTTTTAATTTTCCAAAATTCCCTAGATTCGGGGAAGATTCCATTAGATTAGAAAATAGCGAATGTAACTCCTTTATTCAAAAAGGGAGGGAGACAGAAAGCAGGGAACTATAGGCCAGTTAACTTAACATCTGTCATAGGGAAGATGTTAGAAGCTATTATTAAAGACCATGATGCGGAGATGCCGGTGTTGGACTGGGGTGGACAAAAGTGAGAAGTCGCACAACACCAGGTTATAGTCCAACAGTTTTATTTGAAATCACAAGCTTTCGGAGCTGCTGCTCCTTCGTTGGGGGCAACACGGTGGCATAGTGGTTAGCACTGTTGCCTCACAGCGCCAGGGACCCAGATTCGAATCCGGCCTCGGTTGACTGTCTGTGTGGAGTTTGCACATTCTCCCCGTGTCTGCGTGGGTTTCCTCCGGGTGCTCCGGTTTCCTCCCACAGTCCAAAGATGTGCGGATTAGGTTGATTTGGCTATGATAAATTGACCCTTAGTGTTAGGGGGATTAAATACGTGGGGTTACAGGGATAGGGTGGGATATGTGTTGGTGCAGGCTCGATGGGCTGAAATGGCCTCTATCTGCACTGTGGGGATTCTGTGATTCGTCAGGTGAAGTGAAGGAATACAAATCGGCAAAGCATATATAGACAGAGAACAACGCTGCACAGGCATTGTTCTCTGTCTATATATGTTTTGCCGATTCGTATTCCTTCACTTCACCTGACGAAGGAGCAGCAGCTCCGAAAGCTTGTGATTTCAAATAAAACTGTTGGACTATAACCTGGTGTTGTGCGACTTCTCACTATTATTAAAGACATTATAGCAGGGCACTTAGAAAAGTTCAAAGTAATCAGGCAGAGTCAACATGGTTTTGTGCAAGGGAAATCATGTTTAACCAATTTATTGGAGTTCTTTGAAGAAGTAACATGTGCTGTGGATAAAGGGGAACCGGTGGATGTACTTTACTTAGATTTCCAGAAGGCATTTGATAAGGTGCCATGTCAAAGGTTAATGCGGAACATAAAAGCTCATGGTGTAGGGGGTAACATATTGGCATGGATAGAAGATTGGCTAGCTAACAGGAAACAGAGAGTAGGCATAAATGGGTCATTTTCTGATTGGCAAGATGTAACAAATGGTGTGCCACAGGGATCAGTGCTGGGGCCTCAACTTTTTACAATTTATATAAATGACTTAGATGAAGGGACCGAAGGTATAGTTGCTAAATTTGCTGATGACACAAAGATAGGTAGGAAAGTAAATTGTGAAGAGGACATAAGAGGCTACAAAGGGATATAGATAGGTTAAGTGAGTGGGCAAAGATCTGGCAAATGGAATATAATGTGGGAAAATGTGAAGTTGTCCATTTTGGCAGGAAGAATAAAAAAGAAGCATATTATCTAAATGGTGAGAGATTGCAGAGCTCTGAGATGCAGAGGGATCTGGGTGTCCTAGTGCATGAATCGCAAAAGGTTACTATGCAGCTACAGCAAGTAATTAGGAAAGCTAATAGAATGTTATCGTTTATTGCGAGGGGAATTGAATACAAAAGTAGGGAGGTTATGCTTCAGTTATACAGGGCATTGGTGAGACCACATCTGGAGTACTGTGTACAGTATGGGGGAAAAATTCAGCTGCTTGCGCCTCACGTTAGCGCCTTAAGAGGACGCTAATGGGGCGTAAAGCAGCTAACGCCCGGGCGCAGCGCCGCCCACGCCTCCCGAAAAATTTAGTGGGAGGTTAGCGGCGGCGGCAGCCGGTAGCGCCCTGTGGCGCTGCGCCGCCGGCGATGACGTCATCGCCGTGCGCAGCACCCCGCTCGCGCCCCGGCCGTGATCTTCAGTCGCGCCCCCTGATTTACCGCCAGACGCTATGTCCGACGGGTTCAGGGAGGCGTACGTGCGGCCGGGGCGGCGATACTTAAAGCGGAGGTGGCAGGCAGCCATTTTTGTTGCTGGCCGCCTGCCAGCACCTGTCCCCGGCCCCCGTGAAGCCCCCCCACTGTGAAGTGCCGGCTGCGCTCCAAGAGCCCGGCACTTCCCTTTAAGAAGGGGAGGAAGGCCTGCAATACCGCGGCGCGACGGCACGTAGCGCCAGGATATTCACTCGCAGCGCCCCAAGAGGGATGTGGGGTGCTTCCAGTTGCGCCCCGCTTCCCTCTTGGGGCGCAACCACTGAAGTTCCGGCGCGGGGCCGCTAATTTTTTCGGGGCGCTAAAAGTCGCGCCCCGGCGAGGTTAGCGCCCCAAATGGGACTCAGCCCCTTCCCCCCTGCTCCCCCGTTCTTCCCTCCCCCCCCAATGGCGTTGCTGCAGCCCGCTGGGTCCTGGAACTTCACCATCATCAGCCCCTTCCCCCCTGCTCCCCTCCGGGGAAGGCGTGTTCCCAGTGTGGCCATGGGCTTCCTCGGGAGAGGGTGGCACTGATGCTCCGGCTTCCTCTTCCTCCTCAGCTGCAGCATCACTCCCAGTGGCAGCTTCAGGGACCATCTCCTCAGCTGGTGAATCACCATCTGAAAGCAGGGAGGTACAAGAGTGGCTTTAGCGTGAGGACAGGGTGGCAGTAAGGGAGGAATAAGTGCAGCGAGTTAGCAAGTTGGATTGAAAGTGTCAAAGGCTGGTATTGTGAGGGACAAGTGGAAGGACAGAGGACAAAAAGGTGATGACCTTACCATTGCTGTCCACAACGGGGTCGGCGTCTCCAGTGGCGACGGGACCGATCACCCGGCTTGCCACAATCCTGTGGACGCGCTCCTCCAGATCGCTGAGGGGTTGCAGCTGAAGCCTCCCTCCACCCGTCCGTTGCTGCTGTCTCCGATTATGAGCCAGCTTAGCCTGCAAGAAAAAGGACAGCATCTGAGTCAATATACAGCCATGGTCTTGCCTGATGTGCCTCCCATAGGTGAATAGCCCTTACAATATGCAGCCATGGTCTTGCCTGATGTGCCTCCCATAGGTGAATAGCCCTTACAATATGCAGCCATGGTCTTGCCTGATGTGCCTCCCATAGGTGAATAGCCCTTACTGTATGCAAAGTGTGGAATGTGTGTGTGTGTTTGATGAAAGGGCCATAGGTGTTGCATGAGTGTTGTGCATTGGGGTTTTAAGACCCTCTGGCCATAGAGTGAGGTTGAGATGGAGGGATGGAGAGGTATTGAGAAAAAGCCACTCACCCTGACGACCCGAGTGAGGTCGTTGAACTTTTTGCGGCACTGGACATGGGTCCTGGGCACCATGCTCCTGGAGGAGACGCTCTGAGCCACCTCCCTCCACACTCTTCTGAACTCGCGTGGCAAAGGCCTCCTGCCACTCTCCGGGAACAGCATGCATCGTCTGCGCTCCACTGCGTCAACCAGAGCATCCAAGGCCCGCTCGGTGAAGCGATGAGCGCGTTCTCTCACCCTCTCCATGCTTGGCAGCAAAATGGATTACAGGTCTCTCCAGGCTGAGATTCAAGGCTGCAATGAGCAGGGTGTGGCTGGGGAGCAAGTGGCCCCCCCCGCTTTAAGAAGTGTCCGGCGCCAGTGTGTCTGTGTTCCCTCGCTAACTGGCAGCAGCTGCGCTGCGCTCGTGCGCTGAGGTAGCGCCTCACTCCTAGGCCTTTGCGCCTTAAGAGAGGTGTGCAGCGCCTAATTTAGCGCTCCACTCACCTCCCGGGGCGGTAAAAGTGAAGTTTCCTGTCAGTGCCGATAATTAGCGCCAGGCGCTAATATTTGCGCGCGGACGATATTTGCGCCCCAAATGGGGCGCGACCTAATTTCTACCCCATAAGATCCTGAGGGGTCTGGACAGGGTGGATGTGGAGAGGATGTTTCCTCTTGTGGGAGAATCTAGAACTAGGGGTCACTGTTTAAAAATAAGGGGTCGCCCATTTAAGACAGAGATGAGGAGAAATTTTTTCTCACAGAGGGTCGGGAGTCTTTGGAACTCTCTTCCTCAGAGGGCAGTGGAAGCAGAGTCTTTGAATATTTTTAAGGCAGAGGTAGATAGATTCTTGGTAAGCAAGGGGGTGAAAGGTTATCAGGGGTAGGCGGGAATGTGGAGTAATCGGATCAGCCATGATCTTATTGAATGGCGGAGCAGGCTCGAAGGGCCGAATGGCCTACTCTTGCTCCTAATTCGTATGTTCGTATGTAATCTCCTTTTGCCCCACAACCCCCCGAGATATCTGCCCTCCTCTAATTCTGCCCTCTTGAGCATCCCTGATTATAATCGCTCAACCATTGGTGGGACGTACCTTCTGTTGCCTAGGCCCTAAGCTCTGGAATTCCCTGCCTAAACCTTTCCATCTCTCTACCTCTCTTTCCTCCTTTAAGACGCTCTTTAATACCTACCTCTTTGACCAAGCTTTTGGTTGCCTGCCCTAATTTATCCTTATGTGGCTCGGTGTCAAATTTTTTGTCTTACAACACTCCTGTGCAGCGCCTTGGGATGTTTTACTATGTTAAAGGCGCTATATAAATACAAGTTGTTGTTGGTGTTGTTGTTGGTATATTGTATAATCTCTTGACTTCTTCCCCAATACACTTGAACATATAATCCAGAGATCTGAGCACATAATCTAGGTTGACACTTCTGTGCAGTACTGAGGGAGTGCTGCACTGTCAGAGGTTCCAGGCTTATGGATGAGACGTTAAACCGAGGCCCCATCTGCTCTCTCACGTGGACGTAAAAGATCGCAAGGCACTATTCGAAGAAGAGCAGGGGAGTTCTCCCAGTGTCCTGGCCAATATTTACCCTTCAGCCAGCATTCACTAAAACAGATTATCTGGTTATTATCTCATTACTATTTGTGGGAGCTTGCTGTGCGCAAATTGGCTGCCACGTTTCCCACATTACATCAGTGACTACACTTCAAAAAGTACTTCATTGGCTGTAAAGCGCTTCGGGACGTACTGAGGTCGTAAAAGCGCGATACAAATGCAAGTCTAAACTTTTTTTCTTTTTACACACTGGATGACTGAATTTTATAAACGATGTCCATGCAAATTGGGAAATAATGGGTGTGTTGCCTGTATTTTCCCAATATGTGCAGCTGGTGACCGAGACCCTTATAAAACTGCTCAACTGACACTATGGTGAACCCACTGATCCTGTGCTTCCTATGGGTGTGACACACCACTGGGAGCAGGGGATCACTGAGTTTACCCTTTTCTGTAGCGTGGGAGGGAACTCAAGAACACATTATCCACACAAAATTATGGTCTGGTACTATTGCTGCAATGTTCCATACAAAGAACGCCTGCCAAACACAGCCGTCCTCAACTATGCCACACAATGGAACTTGCACAAGCAGAGAACTGCCAAGTTATCAACCCACTACAAAAATAGGGTCGCTAGCTTTTATCAATCCCGGAACAGACAGACTGCAGGAGAGGGGTGGGGCAGGAGGACAGGATCGCAGCTTGCTGTCCTGTTGTTCGCTTTGCTGAAAATTTCAATGAGAGCCCTAACAGCACAAGCTCCCAGTTCATGGAACACAGTCGTAACTAGGGGCCATAAATATAAGATAGTCACTAATAAATCAAATAGGGAATTCAGGAGAAACTTCTTTACCCAGAGAGTGGTGAGAATGTGGATCTCGCTACCACAGGGAGTGGTTGAAGTGAATGGTATAGATACATTTAAGGAGAGGCTAGATAAGCCTATGAGCGAGAAGGCATTAGAGGGTTATGCTGATAGAGTTAGATGAGGAAGGACGGGAGGACAGTTCCCATAGCAACACCTTTAATTTGGAGGAAGTGAGTGGAGTCAAAGGAGAAGTTGTTCAATGTGAGAACAAGTTCAGCCAGGCGGAGGAGGGTGGTGGTGGTTGGTGACTGGTTGGGCCTCTGTTCAAGGAAGAAGCGGAGCGCCCTCAGGCTGTCCTGGTGGGGGATGGAAGTGCAGAGGGATTGGACGTCCATAGTGAAAAGGAGACGGTTGGTGCCAGGAAACTGGAAACTGTTAAAAGTGGAGGAGGGCGTCGGAAGAGTCGCGAATGTAGGTGGGAAGAGTCTGGATGCCCTAGCAATGCCTACCTTTTCGTGGGATATGTGGCATATTCTTTGTTCCAGTCCTAATCGGGTCCCGTCCCTCACCTCTTTTTCTGGTACATCAATGACTGTATCGGTGCCATTTCCTGCTCTCGCCCTGAACTAGAAAAGTTCATTCACTTTACTTCCAATTTCCACCTTTCCCTCACCTTCACATGGTCCAGCTCCGACTCTTCCCTTCCCTTCCTCGACTTCTCTGTCTCCATTTCTGGCGATAGGCTATTAACAAACATCCACTACAAGCCCACTGACTCCCACAGCTACCTGGACTACACTTCTTCTCACCCCGCTTCCTGTAAGGACTCTATTCCATTCTCTCAGTTTCTCCGTCTCCACGTCTGTTCTGAAGATGCCACCTTCCATACCAGTGCTTCCGATATGTCTTCCTTTTTCCTCAACCAAGGTTTCCCCTCTACTGTGGTTGACACGGCCCTTGACCGTGTCCGTTCCATTTCCCGCACTTCTGCTCTCACCCCTTCCCCTCCCTCCCAGAACCACGATAGGGTTTCCCTTGTCCTCACCTTTCACCCCACCAGCCTCCACATTCAACAGGTCATCCTCCACCATTTCCGTCACCTCCAACATGATCCCACCACCAAATGCATCTTCCCCTCACCTCCCCTTTCAGCATTCCGAAGACACCGCTCCCTCCGCGACACCCTGGTCCACTCCTCAATCACCCCTAACAGCCCTTCCCCTTTGCCCGGCACCTTCCCATGCAAGCGCAGGAGATGCAACACCTGCCCTTTTACCTCCTCCCTTCCCACTTTCCAGGGCCCCAAACACCTCTTCCAGGTGAAACAGCGATTTACTTGTACTTCTTGCAATTTAGTATACTGTATTTGCTGCTCACGATGTGGTCTCCTTTACATTGGGGAGACCAAACGCAGATTGGGCGACCGCTTTGCGGAACACCTCCGTTCAGTCCGTAAGGGTGACCCCGAGCTTCCGGTCGCCTGTCACTTTAATTCTCCGCTTCACTCCCACTCTGATCTCTCTGTCCTCGGCCTCTTACACTGTTCCAATGAAGCTCAATGTAAGCTCGAGGAACAGCATCTCATCTTTCGACTTTTGCATTTACAGCCTTCTGGAGTCAACATTGAGTTCAACAATTTCAGACTATAACCCCTGCCCCCATTTTTCAGGCTGTATGATTCTGGCATCCCCATTTGCAACATTTAATCTTTCCTGTCTCCTACCCTAGCACAGAATATTCCTTCAAATCCTTCCCTCCCACCCTCCCCCCACCCCCCACCTCACTCTCTGCATCTGCATCTGCTTAAAATCTGTTACATCTCTAGAATCATAGAATCATAGAATCATAGAAGATAGGAGCAGGAGTAGGCCATTCGGCCCCTCTCGCCTGCTCCGCCATTCAATGCGATCATGGCTGATCATCCAAATTCAGTACCCTGTCCCTGCTTTCTCCCATATCCCTTGATCCCTTTAGCCTTAAGAAATATATCCAACTCCTTCTTGAATCTATTTAATGAATTGGCCTCTACTGCCTTCGGTGGCAGAGAATTCCACAGGTTCACCACTCTCTGGGTGAAGAAATTCCTCCTCATTTCTGTCCTAAATGGCTTACCCCTTATCCTTAGACTGTGACCCCTGGTTCTGGACTCCCCGACCATCAGGAACAGCCTTCCTGCATCTAGTTTGTCCTGTCCTGTCAGAATTTTATAAGTTTCAATGAGATCCCCTCTCATTCTTCGAAACTCCAGCGAGTATAAGCCCAATCGACCTAATCTCTCTTCATACGTCATTCCTGCCATCCCAGGTATCAGCCTTGTGAATCTTCGCTGAACTCCTTCCATGGCAAGAACATCCTTCCTCAGATAAGACGACCAAAACTGCACACAGTACTCAAGGTGTGGTCTCACCAAGGCCCTGTACAACTGCAGCAAGACATCCTTGTTCCTGTACTCAAACCCTCTCGCTATGAAGGCCAAGATACCATTTGCCTTCTTAACCGCCTGCTGCACCTGCATGCTTACCTTCAGCGACTGGTGCACAAGGACACCCAGGTCTCGTTGCACTTCCCCTTCTCCCAATCTATTGCCATTCAGATAATAATCTGCCTTTCTGTTTTTGACACCAAAGTGGATAACCTCGCATTTATCCACGTTATATTGCATCTGCCACGTTTCTGCCCAATCACCCAACCTGTCCAAATCATCCTGGAGTTTCTCGGCATCCTCCTTGCAGCACACACGCCCACCCAGCTTTGTGTCGTCTGCAAACTTGGAAATATTACATCTAGTTCCCTTGTCTAGATCATTAATATATATTGTGAATAGCTGGGGTCCAAGGACCGATCCCTGCGGTACCTGACTAGTCACTGCCTGCCACTCGGAAAAAGACCCGTTTATTCCAACTCTTTGCTTTCTGTCCGCCAACCAGTTCTCTATCCAAGTCAATACCTTGCCCCCAATCCCATGTGCCTTAACTTTACACGCTAATCTCTTATGCGGGACCTTATCAAAAGCCTTTTGGAAGTCCAAATACACCACATCCACTGGTTCTCCCTTATCTATTTTCCCAGTTACATCCTCAAAAAATTCCAGTAGATTAGTCAAGCATGATTTACCTTTTGTAAATCCATGTTGACTTTGTCCGATCCCGTCACTGTTTTCCAAGTGCTCAGCTATTACATCTTTTATAATGGACTCTAGCATTTTTCCCACTACCGATGTCAGGCTTACCATTCTGTAATTCCCCGTTTTCTCTCTACCTCCCTTTTTGAATAGTGGGGTAACATTAGCTACCCTCCAATCCATGGGTACTGTTCCAGATTCCATCGAATGTTGGAAGATGATCAGCAATGCATCCACTATTTCTAGGGCCACTTCCTTAAGTACCCTAGGATGTAGATTATCAGGCCCTGGGGATTTATCGGCCTTCAATCCCTTCAATTTCCCTAATACCATTTCCCTACAAATACTGATTTCTTTCAGTTCCTCCCTTTCATCAGAGCCTATGTTCCCCAACATCTCTGGGAGGTTATTTGTGTCCTCCTTTGTGAAGACAGAACCAAAATATGTATTTAATTGGTCTGACATTTCTTTGTTCCCCATTATAAGTTCCCCTGATTCTGACTGCAAGGGACCTATGCTTGATTTCACTAATCTTTTTCTCTTCACATATCTATAAAAGCTTTTACAGTCAGTTTTTATGTTCCCTGCAAGCTTACTCTCGTATTCTATTTTCCCCTTCTTAATTAATCCCTTTGTCCTCCTTTGTTGAATCTTAAACTGCTCCCAATCCTCAGGGTTACTGCTTTTTCTGGCCAATTTATATGACCTCTCCTTGGATCTTATGCTATCCCTAATTTCCCTTGTTAGCCATGGTTGAGTCACCCTTTTTGTTTTATTCTTGTGCCAAACTGGGATAAACAAATTCTGTAGTTCATTCATGTGATCTTTGAATGTTTGCCATTGCCTATCCACCGTCTACCCTTTGAGTGACATTCCCCAATTAATCCTACCCAACTCGCACCTCATACCACCGTAGTTTCCTTTATTTAAATTCAGGACCCTAGTCTCTGAGTCAACTACTTTACTCTCCATCCTAATGAAGAATTCTATCATATTATGATCGCTCCGACCCAAGGGGCCTCGCACAACAAGATTGCTAATTAATCCTTTCTCATTGCATAATACCCAGTCTAAGATGGCCTGATCTCTGGTTGGTTCCTCGACATATTGGTCCAGGAAACCATCCCGTAAACACTCCAGGAATTCCTCCTCCATAGTATTGTTACTAATTTGGTTAGCCCAATCTATATGTAGATTAAAGTCACCCATGCTGACTGCTGTGCCCTTATTGCACGCTTCTCTAATTTCCCTTTTAATGCCATCCCCAACCTCCGCATTACTGTTTGGAGGTCTATATATCACTCCCACTAACGTTTTCTGCCCCTTGTTATTTCTCAGTTCAACCCATACAGATTCCACATCATCAGAGCTAATATCCTTCCTATCAATTGTGTTAATCCCCTCTTTAACCAGCAATGCTACCCCACCTCCCTTTCCTTTTTGCCTATCTTTCCTGAATATTGAGTACTCCTGGATGTTGAGTTCCCAGCCCTGGCCACCCTGGAGCCATGTTTCGGTAATCCCAATCAAATCATATTCGTTTACCTCTATTTGCGCAGCTAATTCATCCACCTTGTTCCGAATGCTCCTTGCATTAAGACACAAAACCTTCAGGTTTGTTTTTTTAACGCTCTTAGACCTATTAGAATTAGTATTTACTGTGGCCATGTTTGATTTAAACCGTTGTTTTCTCTGACTGCCACTTTTGTTTTTCTCCTTCCTATCTTTTGCTTTTATCCTTGTTTCCCTTTCCTCTGTCTCCCTGCTCAGGTTCCCAACCCCCTGCCATTTTAGTTTAAACCCTCCCCCATTTTAGTTTAAACCCTCCCCCAGTTCTGAAAAAGGGTCCCAGACCTGAAACGTTAGCTCTGTTTCTCTCTCCACGGATGCAGCCTGGCCTGCTGAGTGTTTCCAACATTTTCTGTTGTTATTTCAGATGTCCAGCACCCGCAGTATTTTGCTGTTGTTTCACTAAAATAGATTATCTGGTCGTAATCACATTGCTGTTTGTGGGACCTTGCTGTGCGCAAATTGGCTGCCGCGTTTCATACGCTACAACAGTGACTACTACTGTGGATATCAGTCCTCTACAAGGTTAGGACTAGAACAGCATCATTCGAATTGTCTGTTGGCTCTCCAGGTTTCTGCCTGTGCTGCCGTTCTAGTTGTGATCACGCAGAGTGCTGACAGCCCAGCTTCACCTCTGCAACACAACCGTTACTGCAGCTGTGCCTCTATATCCTGTGGCAAAGCTTTGCACAATGCTCCTCCAGCGAGAAGTGCCTTCGCCGGGAACTTGCAGAGGTTCAACTACAGAGTTAACGTCTATTGTGCCACGGTTGCTGGAGCGTGCGTTATGTTGCAGGAAGTTCTGGGTTAGTCCCCTGACATATTGCACAAATTCGCTACACCTGTTTGAGCTCTCAGCTACATCAGGATGCATTTCATAAGATAGTCATCCCTGTAACAGCTGCCACCAGCTGCACCTTATTGGTATGCTACCTGCTATGCAAAAACAAGCTCAGTTGAATACCTTGGAGGCAATTCATCTGCTTCACATCCAACTTTAATTCTGCCCTATGCTTGACTTAACTGTAAGAAATCTTTCAAAAATTGAGCTAGTTTGTTTTTTCAAGCAACATGATATCGTAATTTTTTTTTAAAGACTATTTGAAAAGATTATTTCAAATAATCTAAAAATTAAACCCAAGATCACAAACAAATCTGTTTAATTGTGTTGAACACTTAAAATCATGTCATAGAGTCATAACGACACCAAAGGAGGCCATTCGGCCCATCGAGTCCGTGCCGGCTCTCTGTAGAGCAATCCAGTCAGTCCCATTCCCCAGCTCTATTCCCGTAGCCCTGCAAGTTTATTTCCCTCAAGTGCCTATCCAGTCTCCCCTTGAAAACATTCAGTGTCTCCGCTTCCACCGCTTCTGTCGGCAGTGAGTTCCAGGTCCTCACCACTCGCTGCGTAAAAAAGTTTTCCCTCACGTCCCCCCTGTATCTCTTGCCCAAAACCTTAAATCTGTGTCCCCTAGTCCTTGTACCATCAACTAGTGGGAACAGCCTTTCCCCGTCTAGCCTATCCAAACCCGTCATAATCTTGTACACCTCTATCAAATCACCCCGCAACCTCCTTTGCTCTAATGAAAACAAATCCAGCTTCTCCAACCTGTCCTTGTAGCTAAGATCCCCCATCCCCGACACCATTCTGGTAAATCTCCTCTGCAACCTCTCAAGGGCCTTCGTATCCTTCCTAAAGTGTGGTGACCAGAACTGGATGCAATACTCCAGTTGTGGCCTAACCAGCGCTTTCTAAAGATTCAGCATAACCTCTCTACTTTTGTACTCAATACCTCTATTTATGAAATCCAAGATCCCATATGCTTTGCTAACCACTCTCTCAATATGTCCTGCCACCTTCAGGGACCTATGCACATTAACTCTCAGGTCCCTCTGTACCATTAAGTGTATTATGCCTTTCCCTGTTCCTTCTGCCATTAATGCATCACCTCACACTTCTCTGTATTAAATTCCATCTGGCACTTGTCTGCCCATTCTGCCAGACTTCCTATGTCCTGTTGCAGTCGATTGTTATCATTCTCACTGTTTGCCACACCCCCAAGTTTGGTGTCATCGGCAAATTTAGAAATTCTACTCTGTATTACAATATCCAGGTCATTTATATCTTTCAAAAAAAGCAGTGGCCCCAGCACTGACCCTTGGGGAACACCACTGTCTACCATCCTCCAGTCTGAAAAACAGCCATTTACCACAACTTGCTGTTTTCTGTCCTTAAGCCAATTCCTTATCCAAGCTGCCACTGACCCCACTATTCCATGAGCCTCAATTTTGTTAACCAGCCTTCTATGTGGTACTTTGTAAAATGCCTTCCTAAAATCCATGTAGACAACATCCATTGCATTCCCTTCATCGATTCTCTCTGTTACTTCATCAAAAATTTCAATTATATTAGTCAAGCATGATCTGCCTTTTACAAATCCGTATTGGCTCTTCTTAATTAGCTTAAACCTCTCCAAGTGCCCATTAATTTTTTCCTTGATGATTGTTTCTAAAACTTTACCCACCACTGATGTTAAACTGACCAGCCTGTAGTTACTAGGATTGTCCTTACACCCTTTCTTGAACAATGGTGTTACATTTACCACTTTCCAATCCTCAGGCACCTCCCCCGCATCTAGGGAAGATTGGAAAATTATGGCAAGCCTTTCCGCTATCTCCTCCCTCAATTCCCTTAGCAATCTGGGATGCAAGCCATCTGGACCAGGCGACTTATCCCCTCTTAACATACCCAGCCTTTCTAGTACATCCTGTCTATCAATTTTCACCTCTTCCATTGCTTCTACCTTTTCCACTTCTATCGATATTTTGTCAGCCTCCACCTCCTTAGTAAACACCAATACAAAGTACTCATTGAGTATTCTGGCCTTGCCCTGTACCTCTAAGCATATATCACCTTCTTTGTCCCTAATAGGCCCCACCCCGCCTCTTACTACCCGCTTACTGTTAACATGCCCGTAGAAGATTTTTGGGTTCCCTTTTATGTTAACCGCCATTCTACTCTCATATTCTCTCTTTGCTAATCTTATTTTCTTCTTCATTTCCACTCTCAACCTATTGGGCTGGATTTTGCCAGCCCCGAGGAGGCGGGTATGGAGGCGGGACTGACGGTAAAGTTGCAGAATGTGGGGGCGGATGGCAAGCCTGCCCCCAGCCCATCTCCGTGCCCTCTTGCCAAGAGGTGGGAAGCCGTCCTGCCCCGGGTCCCGTCTCCTCGAGGTGGGAAAGGGATTAAAGCCTATTAACTTCCTGTTAACAGGTAGTTAACAGGCAGGAAATAGGATTATCCCCATTTTTCCTTCCGAAGTACAGGCTTCCCGACCTCGGGGAACCCTGCCAGGGTGTAGGAGATGAGAAGGAGGTCTGCGGGGGTCGGAGGGGTCTGAAAGTGCGATGTAGAGGTGAGTGATGGGTACAAGTGTGCAGTGGTAAGTATGTAAGGTGAGTGTAAAGTGTTATAAAATGTTCACTTACCTTTGTTTGTGCCTACAGCCTTTAGCTGCTGTGGATCTGGAGTCCCGATATTTCCATTGTAGATTTCACAGACTGGCTGTTGGACCCTCCGAACCAACAGTCATCTGATTTCTACAAAGTAGAAAGGTTTGATGAGTCCTGAACACAAGGGCTCATCAAACTACACAGAATGTCAGTGTTTGACAGCTACCAGGCGTAAGAATTTCACGGGCATTCAGCGGGCGGAAGTTGGGCAAATAGCGCAACTCTCCACCCACAGAGGGCCTTTTCCCGGGGATGCGGAGGATCTGATCGCATGTTCTGGGTTTTAGCGCATGCACTTCGCATGCCTAAACCCGGAACTTGCGCAACCACTGCAGGCGCGTTCATACCTCGTACGTTTTGGAGAGAATCAATTTTCAGATGACAATCAGCAACAACAACAACAACAACATCTTGCATTTATACAGCGCCTTTAACGTAGTAAAACGTCCCAAGGCACTTCACAGGAGCGTTATCACAAAAAAAGTGGCACCGAGCCACATAAAGAGATATCAGGACAGATAACCAAAAGCTTGGTCAAAGAGATAGGTTTTAAGGAGTGTCTTAAAGGAGGAGAGAGAGGCGGAGAGGTTTAGGGAGGTAATTCCAGTGCTTTGGACCAAGGCAGCTGAAGGCACGGCCACCAATGGTGTAGTGATTAAAATCAGGGATGCGCAAGAGGCCAGAATTGGAGGAGCGCAGATATCTCGGGGGGGTTGTAGGGCTGGAGGAGATTACAGAGATAGGGAGGGGCGAGGCCATAGAGGGATTTGAAAACAAGGATGAGAATTTTAAAATCGAGGCGTTGCTTAACCGGGAGACAATGAAGGTCAGCGAGCACAGGGGTGATGGGTGAACGGGACTTGATGCGAGTTAGGATACGGGCAGCAAAGTTTTGGATGAGCTTAAGTTTATGGAGGTTAAATAATGGGAGGCCAGGAGTGCATTGTCCAAGGATAAGGCCACTGTGGCGGTTTATCCTGAAATGCGCCTTTAAATCTTTGAACTCGAATACCCTCCCACATGTAAGGATCATAAAGGGATTATGCCTGAGTGTCTATGGACTCATCCATATCTTTATCCGCAAAGGGATGTTTATTGATTATTACTATTAAGTTAGCCCAGACGAATGAGCCAGCTATAATTCAATCAAGAGATTCAGATGACATTGAAATATAAGTAGTTTGCCAAGGTCATGTAATGCTCATTGCCTTTAAAAAATTTAAAGTCTTTAACCTGCTCCAAGGCATATTTTTTCTATAATATATAAAATACATCGATGTTCATTTTCTTATCATCATGTGTTGGGAGGGCTGAGGATCAGTTACTATATTGAGAGAACGTTATTGGCGACTGAATGCCAAAAAATTTGCACTATTGGCCTCCTTCTGTACAGTAAAATTCCATGATTCTAAGTCAAGTAAGAGACTTGTAGACAATTGGAAAGGTTTGCAGTAGAGGCCGCGCTGTAATTCTGAGGAAATCGCACGACAGAGAATGACATTGGTGAACATGGTGCACAACATGCTATGACGTGTTCTATGGGATTAGGTCAATTTAGGTAACAGTGTGATTCTTCTTCAAATACTTACATAGGATATACGGCACAGAAACAGTCCATTCGGCCCAACCAGTCCATGCCGGCGTTTATGCTCCACTCGAGCATCTTCCCTTCCTTCCTCACCTAACTGTATCAGCATAACCCTCTATTCCTTTCTCCCTCATATGCTTGTCCAGCCTCCCCTTAAATGCTTCTATACTATTCACCTCAACCACTCCCTGTGGTCGCGAGTTCCACATTCTCACCACTCTCTGGGTAAAGAAGGGACCTTTAACCTCATCCAAAACTGGCTAACACAAGAACCTACACAGATTGACAGGATATGCAGCCAGCAGGTGGTTTGACACGTTGGACCCCCTGGGACACATCTCATTGTCTTGGCTATGCTCTTTGATGTGGGAAAGATTTGAATATATTTTGTCTGTGTTTAAATTGTGAATTCTGGGAGATTCTCTCACTGCTAAACTTACCTGACGAAGGAGCGAACTGCTCCGAAAGCTTGTAAAATTAAATAAATCTGTTGGACTATAACCTGGTGTTGTGCGACTTCTCATTTTTGTCATCCAAAACTGACACTCGATTTAACGTCTCATCTTAATGACAGATGTGTGATTGGATTGTGGTTTCAAAAACATTTTTAGGACAGCCAGCACGTAAAGGAGAACCGGTTTTCAGCCTCCTTAGAGCCAGATGAAGTTGTGTTGATAAGCTTTTTGGAGAAACTTTCACTTTCTTCCAGAAACCTGAAAACTGTGGAACTCTTGACCCAACCTCAATCGTTCTTTCCTCCAGCTTTTCAAACTACGATCTCAATTAACCACTACTTCTTGTTTTTTGATCTCATCTTCTGCCCTGAGGGCATGATTTCCATCGGCAGAGTCCAGGTACGAGCACATGCGCGACATTACTTTCTGTGCTAATTTTAGGCAGGTGCTAACCTGATTGTTTTAAATGGATGCCTAAAAGTAGTGCACAGAGGGACATAATCCTGGTATACTAAGCATCCAACAACAACAACAACAACTTGTATTTATATAGCACCTTTAACGTAATAAAACGTCCCAAGGCACTGCACAAAAAATTTGACACCGAGCCACATAAGGAGAAATTAGGGCAGGTAACCAAAAGCTTGGTCAAAGAGGTAGGTTTGAAGGAGCGTCTTAAAGGAGGAAAGAGAGGTAGCGAGGCAGAGAGGTTTAGGCAGGGAATTCCAGAGCTTAGGGCCTAGGCAACAGAAGACACGGCCAGCAATGTTTGAGCGATTATAATCAGGGATGCTCAAGAAGCCAGAATTAGAGGAGCGCAGATATCTTTGGGGGTTGTGGGGCTGAAGGAGATTACAGAGATAGGGAGGGGCGAGGCCATGGAGGGATTTGAAAACAAGGATGAGAATTTTAAAATTGAGGCGCTGCTTAGCCGGGAGCCAATGTAGGTCAGTGAGCACAGGGGTGGTGGGCGAACGGGACTTGGTGCGAGTTAAGGCACGGGCAGCCGAGCTTTGGATGATCTCAAGTTTACGTAGGGTGGAATGTGGGAGGCTGACCAGGAGTGCATTGGAATAGTCAAGTCTAGAGGTAACAAAGGCATGGATGAGGGTTTCAGCAGCGGACGAGCTGAGGCAAGGGTGGAGACGGGCAATGTTTCGGAGGTGGAAATAGGCGGTCTTTGTTATGCTATGGATATGTGGTCGGAAGCTCATTTCAGGGGCAAATATGACACCAAGGTTGTGAGTGAGAAGTCGCACAACACCAAGTTTATAGTCCAACAGTTTTATTTGAAATCACAAGCTTTCGGAGCTGCTGCTCCTTCGTCAGGTGACGAAGGAGCAGCAGCTCTGAAAGCTTGTGATTTCAAATAAAACTGTTGGACTATAACCTGGTGTTGTGCGACTTCTCACTTTTGTCCACCCCAGTCCAACACCGGCATCTCCACATCATGACCAAGGTTGTGAACAGTGTGGTTCAGCCTCAGACAGATGTTAGGGAGAGGGATGGAGTCAGTGGCTAGGGAATGGAGTTTGTGGCAGGGACCGAAAACAATGGCTTCAGTCTTCCCAATATTTAATTGGAGAAAATTTCTGCTCAGCCAGAACTGTATGTCGGACAAGCAGTCTGACAATTTAGAGACTGTGGAGGGGTCAAGAGAAGAGGTGGTGAGGTAGAGCTGGGTGTCGTCAGCGTACATGTGGAAACTGACGCTGTGTTTTCGGATGATGTCGTCAAGGGGCAACATGTAGATGAGAAATAGGATGGGGCCAAGGATAGATCCTTGGGGGACACCAGAGGTAACGATGCGGGAGCAGGAAGACATACCTGACTATGGTGATCAGAAAATACATCTCCTATTCTATTCAATCTCTCACCCGTGTAGCTTTCTCAATTAAAAAAAAATCTCCGTCCACCCATCATTGTAAGGTTTTTAACCAGAAAACAAGTTTAATACAAATGAACAGTCAGGAAAAGAATCACTGGTCCATCCAGCCTGTCCTATATAATTGTGATGTCTTGTGCATCACAATACAGACACTCCCCACCCCACCCAGAGCCATGTAATCTCCTGGGAGAAGCAACAAAAACAGATTAAAAACCCAGGCCAATTTAGAGAAAAGAAACCTGGAAAATTCCTCTTCAACCCCTTTAGACGATCAAAACTAGTCCAGGAGATCATGTAGACCCGGATTTATATTATAGGATACCTACCTCTTGTACAAGGTGATCTCCGCCCCAGCCACAAACAGGTCCAGCTCTCGCTTGAAGGAATACAGCAAATCAGTGTTCACCACACGAGCCTGTTCCACAGGTTCACTGTTCTCTGGGCAAAGAAGAACCGCCCAACATCCAATCTAGTTCTGCCCTTACCTAACTTGCATGTGTGAACCCTCCTTAACCTATTTAGTTGAAATAATTGCTCCACATAAACACAATGTAGTCCCTACATTATTCTATAAACCTCGATCAAATCGCCCCATACCCTACGCTTCTCTAAAGTATGAACGCGGGTAAGCGTTCTCCAAGGCGGCCTTCGAGATACACGACAGCGCAAAATCATAGAGCAGAAACTGATAGCCAAGTTCCGCACTCATGAGGATGGCCTCAATCGCGATATCGGGTTCATGTCACGATACAGAACGTGACTTGACATCATGGCCGGTCTTCCCAGGTGTTTTTTTTTTTAAAAAGACTAACACAAGAACCTACACAGATTGACAGGATATGCAGCCAGCAGGTGGTTTGACACGTTGGACCCCCTGGGACACATCTCATTGTCTTGGCTGTGCTCTTTGATGTAGGAAAGATTTGAATATATTTTGTCTGTGTTTAAATTGTGAATTCTGGGAGATTCTCTCACTGCTAACTTACCTGACGAAGGAGCGAACTGTTCCGAAAGCTTGTAAAATTAAATAAATCTGTTGGACTATAACCTGGTGTTGTGCGACTTCTCACTAAAGTATAAAGACACAGTTTATTGAGCCTGTCTGGGTAACTAAGGTATTAATCTAGTGGCCTTCCTCTGCATCCTTTCAATGTCCCCCACTATGTGAGAAGACCAAAACTGGACACAGCATTCTAACTAAGGCCCAACCAGGGTCTGTGCAAGGACAAAATTGTCTGGTTTGTTTTATAGTGAAGTGGGTAAAGCCTAAAACATTGCATTAGCTGAAGCTTCATGGGATTATTGGTCATGAACCTTTCGTGAGTGATGCACTAAAACACCCAGATCTCTTTCACCACTGGCTTTAATTCTGTTCCCTGTAGGGTGTTAGTATCTGTTCACGAACATAACACTATGCTTTTCTAAGTTAAACATCATTTGCTAATCACGGGCCCATTCTTCCAATATGTCAAGATCTGCTTGCAGTAGTCGAGCATCCTCTGCAGTCCTAACACTCGCACATAGCTTGGTATCATCGACAAATTGTTGGTTCCCCCAACACCTCCCTCTAAATCATTAATGAAAATAGTGAATAGCAAAGGTTCTAGCACCCATCCCGGCAGGACACCACTGGTAAATAGTCTTCAAGCAGATCCAAATCCATTGACTGCAACTTTCTATTTGGAGAGAAGTGTCTTGTGAGGTACCTTATGAAAAGCTTTCTGAAAGCCCAGGTAAACAATGCCTACCTACTATTACCCTCATTCACTAACCTGGTGACTTCTTCAAAATATTCAATCAAATTTGTAAGACAGGACCTTCTTTTCCAGGAGCTGCTTTTGGTGTCTCTGATAAGGTCTTCTCTATCTAAGTGGTCATATAGGGCATCCCTAATGATTCCTTCGAGCGTCTTATCAACTATTGAAGTCAAGCTAATGGACCTGTAATTAACTCCCTTTTTAAAAATTAGAACTCCATTAGCATCCTTCCAATCTAGGGGAACAATCTCCGACTCCAACAAGCTTTGATAGATGCAGACAAGGGGCTCGCCTAGCACCTGTCCCATTTCCGTAAGGACTCTTGGGTGGATATCATCTGGGTCGGCAGCCCGGTCGACTTTTAAGGTTCCTTATTCTATCTAAGACGATATCCTCATCTAGCTTAATACAGTCCCCAACGCTTATCGAGGGTGCATTTGTGCTAATGCGATTTCCCCACGTTGGATGATTTATATGAATTTATAAGTTATGGTCAACCCTTAAATGTAACAAGATTCCACTGTACTTGCAAATTCTAATTCAAGGAAAGCTTGAGGGCTTCAATAAATCCCTTTCCATTTGGAGGGGATTAAGTACACAAGGTAATTGCGCCTTAATGAGGTGCAAACTACCCGCTGAACATGTTTGTTAACAGCAGTGCAAGCTGTAACCCGACACCAGTCAGAGGTAGTTAAGCATACAAGGAAACTGAACCTTAACAAGGTATGAACTGCTCACTGAACACCCGTTTCCACCCGAAATAGCCAGCACGCTTAGCACGCTGTAAGCGGCGACCTTGTAATTGACAATAATGGTAATGGAAAATGGTTAGCGCTATTTGCCCGATTTAAAGCGTGGGCTGTTTAAGTGCCGGGCACTGCAGTTTCAATTTTGCTGTTAATGGCGCCCCCTCAAAGCTGTCAGTTAAGCATCATCTTCAAGAGTAAAGACCGATGAGAAGTATTGTTTGCATAGTTACACCACTCTCATTCTTAATAGAAAATTGCAATTGAGAGGGTTTCCGCAGGGATCTGTCACACTGCGCAGCACTGTGGCATCTTTATGCAGAGTAAACTGAACCAGCTGAAAAATGCTCTTCCAACTTTTTCCCTTTCACACACTGCAAAAGCTCAAATGCATGCATGCCAATGGTTCATAGGAACCATCAGTAGGAAAACAAGTGGCAAAAGAACCTGAGGGGAGAAGAGAATTTTTTTTTAACGCAGCGATTTTTTAATGAAAGAAAGACTTGCATTTCTACAGCGCCTTTCACGACCACCGGATGTCTCAAAGCGCTTTACAGCCAATGAAGCACTTTTGGAGTGGAGTCACTGTTGCAAAGTGGGAAACGCGGCAGCCAATTTGCGCACAGCAAGCTCCCACCCTATCTCTGTAATCTCCTCCAGCCCCACAACCTCCCCGAGATATCTGCGCTCCTCTAATTCTGCCCTCTTGAGCATCCCTGATTATAATCGCTCAACCATTGGTGGCCGTGCCTTCTGTTGCCTAGGCCCTAAGCTCTGGAATTCCCTGCCTAAACCTCTCCGCCTCGCTACCTCTCTTTCCTCCTTTAAGACGCTCCTTAAAACTTACCTCTTTGACCAAGCTTTTGGTCACCTGCCCTAATTTATCCATATGTGGCTCGGTGTCAAATTTTTTGTCTTACAATACTCCTGTGCAGCGCCTTGGGACGTTTTACTACGTTAACGGTGCTATATAAATACACATTGTTGTTGTTGTAGCAGACAGGGATGGATGAAAGGCTTCTGGAATCTAATCATGTGATTGGCAGTGAACGATATTGTACCAGCAACAATATTGGGATTTATTTAATTGAATGATAAAGATATATTGTTGCTTGTCTATAATATTTCACAATTTCACGTTTTATCTCAAATACAGTTATAAATTCTAGTATAAATATTCTACAATACACAAAAAGCCAAATGTAAATACTGCAATGTGTAGAACTACTGTATGTAAGTGACAGCCATATTTTACAGGTTCATCTTCATAATAATGCTTGCTTTCATATTAAGCCATAATCACATTGCAGTTAGTTACACTGCAGTCAGAGCTCAAGTGCGGTAATTCTTGTTAAATGTGAGCATAATTCATCCTCTATTTATTTAGCTGTGGCTCAGTGGGTAGCACACTCACCTCTGAGTCAGAAGGTTGTGGGTTCCAGTCCCACTCCAGGGACTTGAGCACATAAATCCAGGCTGACACTCCAATGCAGTGCTGAGGGAGTGCTGCACTGTCGGAGGTGCCGTCCTTTGGCTGAGAAGTAAAACCGAGGCCCCGTCTGCTCCCAGGTGGACGTAAAAGATCCCATGGTACTATTTCGAGAAAAGCAGGGGAGTTCTCCCCGGTGTCCTGACCAATATTTATCCCTCAATCAACATAACAAAAAACAGATTATCTGGTCATTATCACATTGCTGTTTGTGGGAGCTTGCTGTGCGCAAATTGGCTGCCACGTTTCCCACATTACAACAGTGACTACACTCCAAAAGTGCTTCATTGGCTGTAAAGCGCTTTGAGACGTCTGGTGGTCGTGAAAGGCGCTATAGAAATGCAAGTCTTTCTTTCTACAACCAGTAGATATCTTGTATTTGGATTTCCAGAAGGCATTCGATAAGGTGCCACATAAAAGGTTACGACACAAGATAAGAGCTCACGGGGTTGGGGGTAATATATTAGCATGGATAGAGGATTGGCAAACTAACAGAAAACAGAGAGTCGGGATAAATGGGTCATTTTCAGGTTGGCAAACTGTAACTAGTCGGGTGCCGCAGGGATCAGTGCTGGGGCCTCAACTATTTACAATCTATATTAATGACTTGGATGAAGGGACTGAGTGTAATGTAGCCAAATTTGCTGATGATACAAAGATAGGTGGGAAAGCAAATTGTGTGGAGGACGCAAAGAATCTCCAAAGGGATATAGATAGGGATCTGGGGGTCCTTGTACATGAATCACAAAAAGTTAGCATGCAGGTACAGTAAGTAATTAGGAAGGCAAATGGAGTGTTGGCTTTATTGCAAAGGGAATGGAGTATAAAAGTAGGGAAGTCCTGTTACAACTGTACAGGGCATTGGTGAGACCACACCTGGAGTACTGCGTATAGTTTTGGTCTCCTTATTTAAGGAAGGATATACTTGCATTGGAGGCAGTTCAGAGAAGGTTCACGAGGTTGATTCCGGAGATGAAGGGGTTATCTTATGAAGAAAGGTTGAACAGGTTGGGCCTATACTCATTGGAGTTTAGAAGAATGAGAGGGGATCTTATTGAAACATATAAGATTCTGAAGGGGCTTGACAGGGTAGATGCAGAGAGGACATTTCCCCTCGTGGGGGAATCTAGAACTAGGGGGCATAATTTCAGAATAAGGGGGCATCCTTTTAAATCGGAAATGAGAAGGAATTTCTTCTCTCAGAGGGTCGTGAATCTTTGGAATTCTCTTCCCCAGAGAGCTGTAGAGGCTGGGTCATTGAATATATTTAAGGTGGAGATAGACAGATTTTTGAAAGGTAAGGGAGTCAAGGGTTATGGGGAGCGGGCAGGGAAGTGGAGTTGAGGCCAAGATCAGATCAGCCATGATCTTATTGAATGGCGGAGCAGGCTCGAGGGGCCAAACGACCTACTTCTGCTCCTAAGTCTTATGTTCTTATGTTCTTATGTTTCTTTCTTTCTATTCTGGTCCAGCAATGTCCCATAAACAATAATCAGAAGAATGACTAGTTAAACTACATTTGATGGTATTGGTTGAGGGAGGAATAGTGGCCAGGACAACAGTACGATTCCTGTTTTTCTTTAAATACTGCCATGGGATCTTGAGCATCCATTTGAAACAGGAGCAACATAGAACACCGGCTTAGCGTCTCATCCAGAGGACGACCCTATTACAACTCCAGATACTTTTTCTGATGCCTAATATTAAAACTCTTCAGCCGGGAAGCCCTTGTTCCCTGTGAACAGGAGCGTGACCTTATGCATGCAATAGTGTAGGATAGCGAGCCCCAGGAACTCCATGACCTCTCACGTCACTTCAAAACACAGTCATGCCAGACACTTTTCATAACAGGCTAAACTATTAAAATGAATTTATTCATGAGTAGAATTATTTATAGCAGTGAGCAATATAAGCAAAATGAAATCGGGAGCCAGATCACAACAGGTTAATTAGACATATCGAGTCAAATTAGAATCCTTTGCAATCGACGTTGCAGCACTTTGAACACAGTCTTTCTCAGAAACCAAACGTCAATCTTGTTCCTTCAACAAAGAATCACAGTTACAGTTTCTGCAGCACTTATGTGGATGCACAATGTTCCTGTGCCTCACAGCCAGACGAAACTGACCTGCTGGCACAGAAAAGGTGCTGGTTCTTTATATTCACAAAGCTCTTCAAAAAAAAACAGGACCTGCTTTCAAGATGAGCCTGTGAAACAAGTGCCCTATTTAAACAACGTCAACAATCTTCACAACATATAGGGGGAAAAATTCAGTCGCGCCCCGTTTGGGGCGCAAATATCGTCCGGGCACAAAAATTAGCGCCTGGCGCTAATTATCGCCACTGACTGGAAACTTCACTTTTAACGCCCCTGGAGGTGATTGGAGCGCTAAATCAGGCGCTGCACACCTGTCTTAAGGCGCAAAGGCCGAGGAGTGAGGCGCTAACTCAGAGCGCGAGCGCAGCGCAGTTGCTGCCAGTTAGCGAGGGAACACAGACACACTGGCGCCGGCCAGTTCTTAAAGGGGGGGGCGATTTTGCTCCCCAGCCACACCCTGCTCATTGCAGCCTTGAATCTCGGCCTGGAGAGACCTGTGAATCCATTTTCCAGCCAAGGATGGAGAGGGTGAGAGAACGAGCTGAGCGCTTCACCGAGCGGGCCTTGGATGCTCTGGTTGGCGCGGTGGAGCGCCGAAGAGCAATACTGTACCCAGAGAGTGGCAGGAGGCCTTTGCCGCGCGACTACAGAAGAGTGTGGAGGGAGGTGGCTTAGCGCGTCTCCTCCAGGAGCATGGTGCCCAGGACCCATGTCCAATGCCGGAAAAAGTTCAACGACCTCACTCGGGTCGTCAGGGTGAGTGGCTTTTTTGCAATACCACTCCATCCCTCCATCTCAACCTCACTCTATGGCCAGAGGGTCTTAAAACCACAATTAACAACACTCATCCAACACCTATGGCTCTTTCATGAAGCACACACACACATTCCATACTTTGCATACAGTAAGGGCTATTCACCTATGGGAGGCACATCAGGCAAGACCATGGCTGTATACTGTAAGGGCTATTCACCTATGGGAGGAACATCAGGCAAGACCATGGCTGTATATTTACTCAGACGCCGTCCTTTTTCTTGCAGGCCAAGCTGGCGCATAATAGGAGACAGCAGCAACGGACAGGTGGAGGGCGGCCTCAGCTGCAACCCCTCAGCGATCTTGAGGAGCGCGTCCACAGGATTGTGGCAAGCCGGGTGATCGGTCCCGTCGCCACTGGAGACGCCGACTCCGTTCTGGACAGCAATGGTAAGGTCATCACCTTTTTGTCCTCTGTCCTTCCACTTGTCCCTCACAACACCAGCCTTTGACACTTTCAATCCAACTTACTAACTCGCTGCACTTATTCCTCCCTTACTGCCACCCTGTCCTCACGCTAAAGCCACTCTTGTACCTCCCTGCTTTCAGATGGTGATTCACCAGCTGAGGAGACGGGCCCTCAAGCTGCCAGTGGGAGTGAAGCTGCAGCCGAGGAGGAAGAGGAAGCCGGAGCATCAGTGCCACCCTCTCCCGAGGAAGCCCATGCCGACACTGGGAACACGCCTTCCCTGGAGGGGAGCAGGGGGGAAGGGTCTGATGAGGGTGAAGCTCCAGGACCCAGCGGGCTGCAGCAACGCGATGGGGGTAGGGAAGCTCGGGGGCCTTCTCCCCGGAGGGAGAGTATGCCAGCGAGTCCTGCTGCACTGGACGCAGAGGAGGAGCGGCTGATCGCGGAAATGAACACCCAGGCGGTGGGCATGCACACTGAGCTCATGGCTGCAGTGGGTAGGGTGCCCGAATGCATTGAAGCACTGGCAAGGAGTGTGGAGCACTTCGCTGCAGCGCAGGCGGATGCGACACTGAAGCTCAGTGCTGCAATTCAATCTCAGACTGCTCTCATGCAGACTCAGATTGAGGCCACGCGAGCACTGTCTGCTGCCATCCTCGCTGGTTCGTTCACATTTCCAGCAGATTGCTCCGGATGCTGAGGTGCTGCCCCGTGGGAGTGCCAGTGTGCCGGTCGAGCAGGGAGTTGCTGTCCTCGCTCAAGATGACAGCATTCCTGCTGCCACCACTGTCACTTCTCCACTGCAGTTGCCACCGCCTGTAGAACAGACTGCTGCCGCCCATGCAGAGTTGGTGCAGTCTGCAGCCGGGCCCTCCAGGCCCAGAACTGGTCGAGGCCGTCCCTCAAGGGCATCTGCATTGTCAGGGCCTGACAGTCAGCAGACTTCCACCAGCCTTGCTGCAGCCACTGAGGTCCCATTGCGGAGGAGCAGTAGGGTAAGAAGGGGGGAAGGGCGCACGGGAAGGAGTTCACCCTCGATGTAGGAGGTGTGACAAAATGCTGGTCATTTTTTTATTAAAGGCCGAGGTTCGTGGTCAAACTTTTGTTGAGTGTTTTGCACATGATCTCCAGGTTGTGAGAACCAGTTATGGTAATGACTGTTTTTTTGTGTTTATTTGTATGAGTTTGTCATGAAGAAATGACACACACAGAGTTTGTAAAATAAATAAGTTTTGGTACTCAAAATATACATGTTTGGTGTTTGGAATCATTGGTGCCTTGGCCGGCTTAGGGGTTGCGTGTTGGGTTCATTCATGCTGTTCTCAATGGCAGAAGCCATTTCCACAGCAGGGGCCTAGAAGCAGCTTGCTATCAGCCGCTGACGGACGGCCCTTGCAGTTTCACCATTGTGGGCCGCCCTCACGCCTTGATGCTGCTGCTGATCATCCTCCTCCTCCTCTTCCTCCTCCTCCTCTGGTGGTGCTCCAAGGCCTGGTGGCATTGGCTGGGTCCTGAGGATTGCCATGTTATGCAGCATGCAGCACACAACTACGATGTTGGAAACTCGCTCAGGCGAGTACTGCAGGGCTCCTCCAGAATGGTCGAGACAGCGGAACCGTTGCTTGAGCACGCCGATTGTGTGCTCCACGATGTTCCTGGTAGCTTGCTGGCTCTCGTTGTACCGCAGCTCAGCAGGGGTGTTGGGCGTACGGAGCGGTGTCATCAGCCAGGTGCTCAGTGGATACCCCTTGTCCCCGAGAAGCCAACCAACTGGCTGATGCGGTGCCTCGAAAAGTTCTGCCACAGTAGTCTGGCGCAGGATGAAAGCATCGTGGCAGCTGCCAGGATACTGGGCATTGACAGCGAGTATCAGCTGTCTGTGGTCACAGACCAACTGAACATTCAAGGAATGGAACCCCTTTCTGTTCCGGAAATCCTCGGCATTCTCATGCGGAGCACGCAAAGCCACATGCGTGCAGTCAATGGCGCCCTGCACCATGGGGAAGCCCGCTATCCTCGCAAAGCCCAGAGCGCGTTCTTGCTGCTTGTCTGGGGTCATGGGGAAAGAGATGAACTCTCGTCTCCTTTTAAAGAGGGCATTTGTGACCTTCCTGATGCAGCAATGCACCGCGAACTGGGAGATATTGGCGATGTCCCCAACAGCAGATTGAAATGAGCCAGTAGCATAAAAGCCACTGTGACCTTCACTGCCACCGACAGAGACGTCCTGGACCTCAGTTGAGGCTGCAGATCTGGCTGCAGCAGGTGGCAGAGCTCAGTGACCACCTCCTTGCTGAAGCGCAGCCTTCGCAGACACTGCTCCTCAGACATATGAATGTAGGAGAGCTGTTCACGATATACCCTGGGAGGGTAAGCTCTCCTGTACAGATGCCTGTTGGCCCTCCTCCGTCTGGCCATCATTGCCACTCTCTCTCTGCGTCTCTGTCTCCTCCGATTCAGCTGGCGCAGGACGACGCCCCCCATCAGTGCAGCCCCCATATCTCTTAGCAAGCAAAGTTATGAAGGCCAGAAACCAAAGTACCAGCGAAGTTAGGATGAGTAGCCAAAACTACCTCACACAGCGTTGACTCAATGCAGAAGTCTCTCTTTCTCTCTCTCCGAATCTCTCTCTCTCTCTCAGAACGAGTGGTGCAAAAATGTCCACCACAGAGAAAGACAGGAAGAGGCCCCCTTTAAATAGTGCCCCCCCCCCAGCCCCACAGCGAATGATAGCATTCCACTCTACCGGTCGTTGGATGTGCCAGGCGGTAAGGATGGGGGCGCCACTGAAATTCTGCTCCGGGGCGCCACAAGGGCGTTGCACTCTCGTATGACGTCACAATCTGCGCGCGCAGGAGATCGCGGCGATAAAGTTTAGCGCCGCCGCAAAATGTCTAGTTAAGTTCCCGAGCGGCGCAAACATCGCTGCGCCCGGGCGCTAGCTGCTTTGTGCCCCATTAGCGCCCTCTTAAGGCGCTAACGGGAGGCGCAACCAACTGAATTTTTACCCCCATAAACTCTAACCCCTGATGATGCTTGGTGTGAACTGTTTGGGCAGTTTCAAATGTAAACCACTCACCGCTTGCTCAAAGCACATTTAACTAAATTGACCCTCTTATGATCAGGACAAGAGCAGCCTCCTTGATTGGATCATAGTAATTATTTCTCTAGAACATTCACCTTTAGCAACTTTGCAATCAAAATATTTACAAATTCCGAATACATTGTTCCCCTCAGACTTTCCGTAGTCACCTTGTCTCTTAAGCAAATGTGTTGACTTTTGAAATAACAACAGAAAATGCTGGAAACACGCAGCAGGTCAGGCAGCATCTGTGGAGAGAGAGAAACAGAGTCAACGTTTCGGGCCGAGGGCCCTTCCTCAGAACTGGAAAAGGTTAGAGAAGAGAGATTTTTAAGCAAGTGCAGGGGCAGGGGCAGGGAGGAGGGGAGGAAAGAACAAAAGGGAAGGACTGTGATAAGCTGGAAGGCAGGAGAGATTGACTGACAAATGGGATGATGGTGCGAGGCAAAAGGAGAGGTGATGGGACGAGTTAACGAACAAACGATGACTCTGGATGATGTGCGAATGGTAGTGGCAGACTCATCAACAGCTGCCATGTGAGAGAAAAAAAGGGGGGGAAAAAACAAAATATAGGGGACAATGGTGTTGACTTTTGAATTAATCTTTCATTTTGAATGCGATACTTTAAAACTAACTTAAACTTTGAGGTACTCAGTAATGAAAAAATACAAAACCATGGATGAAATATTCAATTTTTTGACACATTCTTCTGCCAATGCATCATTTCCTCAGGACAGCACTGGAGTGTCACCCTGAGTTCAAACCGACCACCTTCTGATCCAGTGTTGCTGAACAAAACTGACATCTTCTTTAATATGCAAGTCAGATGGGTTTATCAGTCACACCCGCAGCTACAAAGGGAAAAAATAAAGATACAACTTTAAATTAGGCTTTACAGTAAGTGAATATTCCTGTTGAATAACTATGCTTGATACGTTCAGGGTCCAGTAGTATAGTGGTTATGTTACTGGACTAGTAATCCAGAGGCCTGGACTAATAATCTGGAGACTGTGAGGTCAAATCCCACCACAGCAGCTGGGGAATTTGAATTCAGTTAATTAAATATATCTGGAAAAATCTAATATTAGTAATGGTGACCATGAAGCTATCGGATTGTTGTAAAAACCCATCTGGTTCACTAATGTCCTTTCGGGAAGGAAACCTGCCGTCCTTACCCAGCCTGGCCTATACGTGACTCCAGAACCACAGCAATGTGGTGACTCTTAACTGCCCTCTGAAATGGCCCAGCAAGCCACCTGGTTTGTGGACCAAACCTCTACGAAAAAGACCTTCACCCCAGCGGTTTAAGAAGGTGACTCACCACCACCTTCTCAAGAGCAATTAGGAATGGGCAACAAATGCTGGCATTGTCAGCGACGCCCACATCCTGTGAATACATTTTAAAGAACTCGGTAAGTATGGAAAACTACATGTGGGCTCCTCAAAAGCTGAGCCCCAGGAAAGGTTCCAGGTTTGCTCCCTTGGACTGTGATGAGTTCGGCATTCTCAACTAGAGGCAGCTGCAAAGGGAGAACAACTAGCCTCAGTGACCTTGGTGTAGGAGGGAGAAGATCAGCTGGGGATCCAACTGGCAATCTCTATGCGGTGACTCATGCTGGGTGTGCGTGCTTGTGGATGGAAGATAAGGCCAGGCCCAGCTGCGATCTCCTCTGTGAACAAATGGCTTACCAACACTCACCGTCAAGACTCAAACCTGAATAAATGCTGCTTGGATGAGGGGACCAGAGGATACCCAATGCTGATGGAACCATAACCCAAGAGGAAATTGATTACTTCCAGTAGGGAGGAGCGAAGAAAGTTGTTTGAAAAAAAAAACAAGAGAAAAACTTAACACCACAGTGATTAGGATTTTAAAAAAAGATGAGAACTCTAAATGACCATCAGGCTATTCTCGGAATAAAATATTGATAAGCTCACAGAGGAATAGAGCTTTTAATATAACGGATAAGATGGCATAAGTAAATAAAGATTTCAGATCGATGAGTAATGATTTGTAGAGCAATATTCTGCTGACCTGTATCAAACTTCAAAACCCACGAGCACATTAAGAGTTTTCTCTACTCTTTGCCGACGGGCTGTCGCGTCTCACCGGCTTCATTACCAGGAGGTCCAAGGCCCAATTCGGGCACAGGGATTGTCCCCTGCATCCCCACCCGCCTCCCGCATGCCTGAATTTCTAGGCCATGCTATTATCATTGCGCAAACCAGTGGCATTGTCATCTTCACAAACATCAGCTTCCCTTAGGTCCTGGGCAGTGTTGCATCCTTTGATCTTCACAATGGTCTTCTTGTTGTGAGCGACAGGTTTTATTTGCTTTTTTTTGGGCAAGGCAATTTTGCAGAGAGAGAGCAAAGGCTGTAAAGCAGTGTATATGTACACATATCACCTGCACTTCTGTCCCCTCTGACAGGTGGGAAACATCACCATATCAGACCTCATCATGTGGGCTAAAACCAGTTGACCAGTTTATTGACAAGATTTATAACTACACCAGAAGAAACACAGCCAATAGTCAGCAGTACTTATATTAATATATTACTTATATTAAAATACTGCGGATGCTGGAAATCCAAAATAACAACAGAAAACGCTGGAAAAACTCAGCAGGCCAGGCAGCACCCGTGGAGAGAGAAACAGAGTTAACGTTTCAGGTCGAAGACATTTCGTCAGAACTCAGCAGTACTTAGCCTGACTTGCACAATACATTAAACTCCCTCAAAAACAACAGTCTGTAAACATTTTAAGTCCTTTTCAGAATCTTTTAACTGAGACTTTTGATGAATCTAACATGGGCACTCAATTGCTCCACGGAGTCCCATCACGCTGCTGTACCATGGAAATAAATGGTTGAGCCAAGTGAACTGAAGAATAAGATAAGGCAGCAGTATTTATACTATTCCAAGCAAACTCGTGGCGCCCATGATCAAAGCAACCCTTTCACACTAAGCACATAAACATGTTACAATCAATTTCACCTTTAAGGCAGCTCCAGTGTGATCCCCAGGCTTCGAGATCATTGGGTGGATTTTGATTGTTTTTGACATCTGACTTACATATCAGATAGCTTAACTGTCCTCAGGCAAACACCTTGGCATCAATACGAGACTACATGCTTGAATGCATTAACGTCTGAAAAAAACATGAGAGAATTGCGGATGCAATTAACTTGTGAGCATAAGCAATTGGCAGCACCATGGGGAACGAGCTGGCTGCCTCCCTCCCTCCCAATCTAATAATCATCGCAAGGCAGATTTGTGCATCGTCTCATTTACCCACGCAAAGACAAAACAATTTGTTTCAGGAGGCAGCAATCAGAGGGATCAATGCTCTGCTTGCGGGTCATTGATGACAGCCATGTGTCCACCTGGGCAACATGTTCTTGCTCTTGCACCACCACTTGCTATTCCTCACTTGTGCCCTGCGGTTCACTTATTACTACACCTTCAACTGTGTCAGCCGTGGCTCAGTGGGTGGCACTCTTGCCTCTGAGTCAGAAGGTTGTGGGTTCAAGTCCCACGCCAGAGACTTGAGCACAAAAATCTAGGCTGACACTCCAGTGCAGTACTGAGGGAGTGCTGCCCTGTTGGAGGTGCCGTCTTTCGGATGAGATGTTAAATCGAGGCCCCGCCTGCTCTCTCGGGTGGACGTAAAAGATCCCACGGCACTATTTCGAAGTAGAGCAGGGGAGTTCTCCCCGGTGTCCTGGGCCAATATTTATCCCTCAATCAACATCACTAAAAACAGATGATCTGGTCATTATCACATTGTTGTTTGTGGGAGCTTGCTGTGCGCAAATTGGCTGCCGCGTTTCCGACATTACAACAGTGCCTACACTTCAAAAAGTACTTCATTGACTATAAAGCGCTTTGGGATGTAGTGAAAGGCACTATATAAATGCAAGTCTTTCTGTCTCAAGTTCACCACGTGACACAGAGGACACACGGAGATGCTACTGTAGTTGAGCTGCACTCATGCAACAGTTAATCATGAGACAGATAAAAATCCATTCGCCACAGAAAATGGCTCTTGCTCATTTCCACCTCACATATTGATGTGGTTTGAAAAAAAAAAGTCAACCTTCCAACATTAGTTTGCAGTGACCTGCTGCCTAATTTTAGATCATATGTTAAGAAACATGGTTAAGACTTAAGCACTAATTTCCTCTATTCAACTTTGTGTCTTCCATCCATATACCTAATAGATTGATCTCGGAGCAGATAAGCAGAAATAGATTTGAACCACTTCTTACTGCAGGGCTGCCATATCTCGCTGCTCATCAGTGTATGTGCATGAGCTGGTACAAGGGAGGGTTCGATATTTTTCCGAGTGGCTGTTGGATTTGGGTCTCTCTCTCTCTCTGCCTCTGCTGTTGTTTTACTGAGCCTTTGATATTAATCGAGCATCACGCAGGCTCTGCTTCTGAGCTTCGGCAGGTTTCGAAAATGTGCAAATTTTCTAGCGCGTGAAGGTGCGACTTAAAGTAACACGTGTCTCTGGTGAGAAGCCATGCTGTGAGAAAAGTCGGCACTGAGAAGGAAGCCTTGTTTTTTTTTAACGTCTGGTCTCACCTCAAGTTATGTTGAAGGTCCCATTTCCCAACAGTGGTTATTAAGTATTGCAAGCAACACCTATTTTTGAATTTTTACCAGGGGCGGGATGCTCTGGGCTGGGCCATTCCATGTCACTCCACCTGTTGAGATCTTGCTCCTTCCTGCTGGTTCTGTTACTGGAGTGTTGTTTTTTGAAATCTCTGCTGGTGACCGGTGATTTACAGAGCCATGTGAAAACGAAAGGCAGGGAAACACCAACTGGTCCACAAAACCGGCCCTGCGCCGTCAACAACAACTTGTATTTATATAGCACCTTTAACGTCGCAAAATGTCCCAAGGCGCTTCACAGGAGAGTTATCAAAGAAAATTTGACACCGAGCCACATAAGGAGAAATTAGGGCAGATGACCAAAAGCTTGGTCAAAGAGGTAGGTTTTAAGGAGCGCCTTAAAGGAAGAGGGAGAAGTAGAGAGGTGGAGAGATTTAGGGAGGGAATTCCAGAGCTTAGAGCCTTGGCAGCTGAAGGCACAGCCACCAATGATGGAGTGAAGAAAATCTGGGATGCGCAAAGGGTAGAATTAGAGGAACGCAGAGATCTCGGAGGGTTGTGGGGCTGAAGGAGATTGCAGAAATAGGGAGGGGCTTGAAAGGATTTGAAAACAAGGATAAGAATTTTGAAATCGAGGCGTTGCTTAACCGGGAGCCAATGTAGGTCAGCGAGCACAGGGGTGATGAGTGAACAGGACTCGGTGCGAGTTAGGACACGGGCAGGCGCGTTTTGGATGACCTCAAGTTTACGTAGAGTAGAACGTGGGAGGCCAACAATAAGTTTGTTGAAATAGTCAAGTCTAGAGGTAACAAAGTCAACTTCTGCACACCGTGACCTCCATCCGACACTCACCCCCCCCATGCACCCATCCACTAACCACACAGACCCTTGCGAGAGGCATAACTTTCAGCCAATTTAGGAAAAAAACACTGGGAAATTCCTCTCCGACCCCTGAAGACGATCAAACAAATTCCATGATACCGCAGTGACTGGGATTATTCCCCAATAATCATCTACTTTTTTTAAAACATTTTATTCATTCACGGGATGTGGGTGTCGCTGGCAAGGCCGGCATTTATTGCCCATCCCTATTTGCCCTTGAGAAGGTGGTGGTGAGCCGCCTTCTTGAACCGCTGCAGTCTGTGTGGTGAAGGTACTCCCACAGTGCTGTTAGGTAGGGAGTTCCAGGATTTTGACCCAGCGACAATGAAGGATGGTGTGTGACTTGGAGGGGAACTTGGTGATGTTCCCATGTGCCTGCTGCCCTTGTCCTTCTAGGTGGTAGAGGTCGCAGGTTTGGGAGGTGCTGTCGAAGAAGCCTTGGCGAGTTGCTGCAATGCATCTTGTAGATGGTACGCACTGCAGCCACGGTGCGCCGGTGGTGGAGGGGGTGAATATTTAAGGTGGTGGATGGGGCGCCAATCAAGCGGGCTGCTTTGTCCTGGATGGTGTCGAGTTTCTTGAGTGTTGTGGAGCTGCACTCATCCAGGCAAGTGGAGAGTATTCCATAACACTCCTGACTTGTGCCTTGTAGGTGTTGGAAAGGCTTTGGGGAGTCAGGAGGTAAGTCACTCACCACAGAATACCCAGCCTTTGACCTGCTCTTGTAGCCACGGTTTTTATGTAGCTGGTCCAGTTAAGTTTCTGGTCAATGGTGACCCCCAGGATGTTGATGGTGGGGGATTCGATGATAATCATTGCCTGGCACTTGTGTGGTGCAAATGTTACTTGCCACCTATCAGCCCAAGCCTGGATGTTGTCCAGGTCTTGCTGCATGTGGGCACAGTCTGCTTCAGTTTCTGAAGAATTGTGAATGGAACTGAGCACTGTGCAATTATCAGCGAACATCCCCACTTCTGACCTTGTGATGGAAGGAAGGTTATTGATGAAGCAACTGTAGATGGTTGAGTCTAGGACACTGCCTTGAGGAACTCCTGCAGTGATGACCTGGGGCTGTGATGATTGACCTCCAACAACAGCAACCATCTTCCTTTGTGTATGACTCCATCCAGTGGAGAGTTTTCCCCCTGATACCCATTGACTTCAATTTTACTAGAGCTCCTTGGTGCCATACTCGGTCAAATCCTGGCTAGATGGAGTATAAAAGTAGGGAAGTCCTGTTGCAACTGTACAGGGCATTGGTGAGACCACACCTGGAGTACTGCGTACAGTTTTGGTCTCCTTATTTAAGGAAGGATATACTTGCATTGGAGTCAGTTCAGAGAAGGTTCACGGGGTTGATTCCGGAGATGAAGGGGTTGTCTTATGAAGAAAGGTTGAGCAGGTTGGGCCTACACTCATTGGAGTTTAGAAGAATGAGAGGTGATCTTATTGAATCATATAAGATTCTGAAGGGGCTTGACAGGGTAGATGCTGAGAGGATGTTTCCCCTCGTGGGGGAATCTAGAACTAGGGGGCATAATTTCAGAATAAGGGGGCATCCTTTTAAATCGGAAATGAGGAGGAATTTCTTCTCTCAGAGGGTCGTGAAGCTTTGGAATTCTCTTCCCCAGAGAGCTATGGAGGCTGAGACATTGAATATATTTAAGGTGGAGATAGACAGATTTTTGAAAGGTAAGGGAGTCAAGGATTATGGGGGGCAGGCAGGGAAGTGGAGTTGAGGCCATGATCTTATTGAAAGGCGGAGCAGGCTCGAGGGGCCAAATGACCTACTGCTGCTCCTACGTCTTATGTTAAGGCAGTCACACTCACCTCACCTCTGGAATTCAGCTCTTTTTTTTTCCATGTTTGGACCAAGGCTGAAATGAGGTCCGGAACCGCGTGATCCTGGCGGAACCCAAACTGAGCATCGGTTAGCGGTGAGTAAGTGCCGCTTGATAGCACTGTTGATGACACCTTCCATCACTTTGCTGATGATTGAGAGTAGGCTGATGGGCCAGTAATTGACCGAATTGGATTTGTCCTTTTTTTTGGATACGACATACCTGGGCAATTTTCAACTTTGCTTCTGGAGCACAAGTCTCCAGCACGACAGCTGGGATATTTTCGGGGCCCATAGTCTTTGCTGTATCCATTGCTATCAGCCGTTTCTTGATATCACGTGGAGTGAATCGAATTGGCTGAAGACTGGCAACTGTGGTGGTGGGGACCTCAGGAGGAAGCCAAGATGGATCACCCACTCGGCACTTCTGGCTGAAAATGCTTCAGCCTTGTCTTTTGCTCTCACGTGCTGGGCTCCACCATCACTGAGGATGGGAATGTTCCTGGAGCCTCCTCCTCCCGTTAGTTGTTTAATTGTCCACCACCATTCACGACTGATTGTAACAGGACTACAGAGCTTTGATCTGATCCGTTGATTGTGGGATCACTTAGATCTGTCAGTAGCATGCTGTTTCCACTGTTTAGCATGTATGTAGTCACAGAATCACCACAGTGCAGATAGAGGCCATTTCGGCCCATCGAGCCTGCACCAACACATATCCCACCCTATCCCCATAACCCCACGTATTTAATCCCCCTAACACTAAGGGTCAATTTATCATAGCCAAATCAACCTAACCCGCACATCTTTGGACTGTGGGAGGAAATCGGAGCACCCGGAGGAAACCCACGCAGACAATGTGCAAACTCCACACAGACAGTCACCCGAGGCCGGATTCGAATCCGGGTCCCTGGCGCTGTGAGGCAACAGTGCTAACCACTATGCCACCATGCTGTCCTATGACATAGCTTTACCAGGTTGGGATGTCATTTTTAGGTACGCCTGGTGCTGCTCCTGGCATGCTCTTCTACACTCCTCATTGAACCAGGGTTGGTCCCTGGTTTGATGGTAATGGAAGAATGAGGGATATGCCACGTCATGAGATTACAAATTGTTGTGGAATTCTGCTGCTGCTGATGGCCCACAGCGCCTCATGGATGCCCAGTTTTGAGCTGCTAGATCTGTTCTGAATCTATCCCATGGTGGTAGAGCCACATGACACGATGGAGGGTATCCTCAGTATGAAGATGGGACTTTGTCTCCACAAGCACTGTGCAGTGGTCACTCCTACCAATATTGTCATGGACAGATGCATCTGCGGCAGGTAGATTGGTCAAGTAAGTTTTTCCCTCTTGTTGGTTCTCTCACCGCCTGCCGCAAGCCCAGTTTGGCAGCTATGTCCTTCAGGACTCAACCAGCTCAGTCAGTAATGGTGCTACCGACCCACTCTTGGTGATGGACATTGAAGTCCCCAACCCATTGGCGTCCAGAGGTAAGTAGAGATTGCATGGATTGAGGGAATGAAAATTTAACTGTCTGAAATGAACATGTTTTAAGTAGCTTCCGAAGAGGTAAGGTTGAATTGCATTCTGATGATGGGTTGCCCGAAACATTAACCTGTATTTTCCACTTTTAGATGCTGATTAATCTATCGTGCAGTGAAACACTTTCTGTTCTTAAAACGCAAGCCTAGAAATGATTGTTGGCAATAATAGGGGTTGAACACAACGCACTTGTACTGTGTGAGCTGCCGGCGCTGGGGTGGAGGAGGGGAGTCGGTGGGGGGAGTGGAGTTGGGGGGGGAGTGGAGTCGGGGGGGGAGTGGAGTCGGGGGGGAGTCGGGGGGGTGAAGTGGAGTCGGGGAGGAGAGTGGAGTCGGGGGGGAGGGGAGTCGGGGGGGGAGTCGGGGGGGAGTCGGGGGGAGTCGGGGGGTTGTCGGGGGGAGTGGAGTCAGGGGGGAGGGGAGTCGGGGGGGAGTTGGGGGGAGGGGAGTCGGGGGGAGTTGGGGGGGAGGAGTCGGGGGAGAGTCGGGGGGGGAGGGGAGTCAGGGGGGCAGTCGGGGGGGAGTGGAGTCGGGAGGGGAGTCGGGGGGGAGTCGGTGGGGAGTGGAGTCGGGGGGGAGAAGTCGGACGGGGGGAGTTGGGGGGTAGGGGAGTCGGGGGGGAGGGGAGTCGGGAGGAGAGTCGGGGGAGTGGAGTCGGGGGGGGGAGTCGGGGGGAGTGGAGTCGGGGTGGAGGAGTCGGGCGGGGGGAGTCGGGGGGGAGGGGAGTCGGGGGGAGAGTCAGGGGGAGTGGAGTCGGGGGGGAGTCGGGGGGGAGTGGAGTTGGGGGGAGGAGTCGGGGGGGAGTCAGGGGGAGTGGAGTCGGGGGGGAGTCGGGGGGAGTGGAGTCGGGGGGGGAGTCGGGGGGGAGTGGAGTCGGGGGGGAGTCGGGGGGAGAGTCAGGGGGAGTGGAGTCGGGGGGGAGTTGGGGGGAGTGGAGTCGGGGGGGAGTCGGGGGGGAGGGGAGTCGGGGGGAGAGTCAGGGGGAGTGGAGTTGGGGGGGGGAGTCGGGGGGGAGTCAGGGGGAGTGGAGTCGGGGGGGAGTCAGGGGGGAGTGGAGTTGGGGGGAGGAGTCGGGCGGGGGGAGTCGGGGGGAGGGGAGTCGGGGGGGGGAGTCGGGGGGAGTGGAGTCGGGGGGGAGAAGTCAGGCGGGGGGAGTCAGGGGGGAGGGGAGTCGGGGGGGAGTCGGTGGGGGAGTGGAGTCGGGGGGTGAGAGGAGTCAGTGGGGGGAGGGAGAGGAATCAGTGGGGGGGCTGGAGTCAGTGGTGGGGCGACGGGTGCGGGGAGGTATTCCTGCTCCTCCTGGCTCTACAGGAAAAAAAAATTGAAATATGAGCCTGGGGACCTGAAGCACACATTAGGCCCCTCATGTACTGATGTAACGGAGCCAAGGGCTGTTTGTGCAGCCGCCAGGAGTAGCTGAAAAAACAGCCCGATCCAATATCGGGTCAGATGTAAACAGTTGCAACGGGGACCAATTTCTACCCCAATGCCTCTATCGTAATAATATAATAGCAGATTGAGGAATCACCTTTGAACACTATTATCACCAACAGCCTTTAATGCTCTTTTGACCCTGTCAAAAAATGTTTTATTGTCTCGTCCTGGAAATAAAAATTAAAAATCATTGGCAACTTGTATCATCGGGCCGGATTTTGCGACCCCTACGGGTGCGCCCGTAGGAGCCGCGCAATTGCCGGTTTCAGGCAGGCGAAGCGCACGCGCTGAAAACCGGCACTTGCGATCAGTCAAGAATTCTCTTGACAGATCGTCCGCCTGCCCAGGAAAAGTGCCTCTGCGGGTGGAGAATTGCGCTTTTTTGCGCGGAAGGCCTGCTTTTACCAGCTTAAGAGTTTTAAAAAATAGAAAAATGAAATTTTATAATTAATTTATAAATTAAAAAAACTCTTCAAAAAGGTACGTTTATTTTTAGCCCCGTAAAAACAATTAATTTTTTTTTCCAAAATATTAAATTTTTGTTTAAAATATTTAATTAAATGGCATTTTAATTCATTTTAAATATGTAATTTTTTTAAATTTATTTAATGTGTCGGTGTATTTTTTAGGTGATCCCCATTCATACTTTCGACAGTTCAGTACGTACAGAACAGTCGAAAGGTTGAATGGGGAATTCCCTTCTTCCATTGGTTGTGCCGGCCCACGTGATCCCAGGAGCGCCTACGAACCGCTCGCGCCCCTGGGATACGCGGGGCTCTGCCCGCGCGGACCCGGAGAGGCCCAGGAGCGCAAGCCGCCGTTCTTCCGGGGCCACCAGGTAAATTCGTAGACATTTTGCAGGTCGGAAGCGTCCGCCCACGGGAAGCCTCCGATCGCAAATTTTGGCCCTATTCCTGGAAATGAAAATGAAAAATTATTGGCAACTTGAATCATCGTTTTGAAAAAAAAAAGCAAAGTGGACAAAAACTTGAGTTGCAGTTACAGGTACCGGAAGCTCAGTTCTGTGCGCTCGTATATTCTTGGCTGGCTGCCTCCAGTCTGGGTTTTGCAAGCTGTTATTGACTGATTATTAATGTCACTCCTCAAACACGGGCTGTCTCCCCAGTTGCAGCACAGTAATAAAGGGACTTCCACTTCGAGTGAGGAAACAAACTGAAAACAGCTTTGAAAGTCACAGAACATTACCAGGTGCTGCGCTCATATATAAACAGCTTAACGGTCTACATCACCACAGTACATTGCCATAGAAACCAAAATATGAGCATCTCAGTGTCAAAAGAAAAAAAGACTTGCATTTATATAGCACCTTTCACGATCCTCAGGATGTCCCAAAGGGTTTTACAGCTAATTAAGTACTTTTTTAAGTGCAGTCACTGTTGTAATGAGGGAAACGTGGCCAATTTGCGCACAGCAAGCTCCCACAAACGGGGATCTGTTTTAGTGACGTTGATTGAGGGATAAATATTGGCCAGGGCACCGGGGATAACTCCCCTGCTCTTCTTCAAAATAGTGCCATGGAAACTTTTACATCCACCTGAGAGAGCAGACGGGGCCTCGGTTTAATGTCTCCATAAAACAGTGCAGCACTCCACTGGAGTCTCAACCTAGATTTTTTGGCCTCAAGTCTCTGGAGTGGGACTTGACCCATATGCTAGAGTGCTACCAACTGAGCCACAGCTGCCATGGTTACTTTTCAATTGAAGTAAATCTCACCATCACTGCCACGCCAATCCTCATTTTAAAGAGAGAAAGAACTTGTATTTATATATCACGACCTCAGGACGTCCCAAACCACTTCCAGCCAATGAAGTACTTTTGGAGTGTAGTCACTGTTGTAATGTACTTTATTTCCAGACTCTGGCCACACCTCAAATGCAGTGCCAGTAATGGCCAAAAAAAGTCAGTTACACCGTGAGACGTCGCCTTGGAGATCATTTTAACTTGTGCGTGGGCAGAAAACTTGCGGAGGTAGATCAGCCGCGCGATTTTCCTTTGCATTGACGTCAATGGTAACGAAGATCTGGCGGGGTGAATAACAGGCGCCCGATCCACAGCCGCCAGTCTCCTGCCCGCGCCCGAAGTAAAATGTGTCCCTCACGTTTGCAACGGGTCTTCAAATAAATAGCTCTTCCCATAAGCCAGCAGCCAGGAACGCTGCAGGATGTGCCTTCAGCCCGGAGTGAGAGGAGTGACGTTAATAATCAGTAAGAGGATAACAGATTGCAGAACCCAGACTGGAAGCAGTCAGCCAAGTACACACACGAGAGCATAAAGTTAAGCTTCCTGTACCTGTCTCAGCCGTGGTTCAGTGGGTAGCGTTCTCGACTGCTGAGTCAGAAGGTCGTGGATTTAAGTCCCACTCCAGAGACTTGAGCACATAATCCAAGCTGACTCTGAGGGAGTGCTGCACTGTCGGAAGCGCCGTCTTTCGGATGAGACGTTAAACCGAGGCCCCGTCTACCCTCTCAGGTGGACGCAAAAGATCCCACGGCATTATTCAAAGGAGAGCAGAGGGATTCTTCCCGTTGTGCTGGCCAACGTTTATCCCTCAATTAACATCAATAAACAGATTATCTGGTCATTATCTCACTGTTGTTTATGGGACCTTGCTGCATTCCATTTGACTGACATGCTTCCTACATTGCGACAGTACTTCAAAAAGTGCATCATTGGCTATAAAGCGCATTGGGACATCCTGAAGTCGTGAAAGGCGCTATATAAATGCAAGTTCTTTCTTTCTGATTGGTTCCGACAGACTTTAGTCCCACCTTCCAATTGGCCCGACAATTTTGGATGTTGACAATCTTCAGTCTGGTGGAAATGTGAACCATCACTGACTGCCAGCGTTCAACACTTGCGTTTAGCATGTATGCTTTCAACACTAACGACTGTGAAATAAATAAAGGTCGAACAGGTACATTCCAAAATCAGTATCATTGGAGCAGCCAACATTCCAGCTTTCCAACCCAACGTGGCAGGGAACTACCACCCAATGCTCAAGAGGATATCCCACAATGAATAGAGAAGCTCAGGCACTGGATTTGTTGCAAGCATATTATAGATTTCTCAAGTCCCTGAAGTAGCAGTGATGACATATGGTGGAGACAGCTACAGTATCTTAAGCTACAGCAATGTCATCCCATGTTCGAAATTAATCAGCAAAGTAAACAAAACCATATGTGTCACGATTTTGGAATCCTACCATGTTTCTCAAGTTTATGCAAAAGTGTTACTTAAAAGGCATTATGACAGAAGCAGCCGTCCTGAATTCAAGGGGAACAGTTTCCTGTTGAACAGGATTGCATGCAGCCAATCGATCTTGCAATTTATTGAATTTGACATAAAGATGTTGCAGCTGTCTGAGATTATTGAATCGTCACTAAAAAACACAGCCCGTTTAAGCAGAGACAACGCTCTTGAATTTCAGCAATGATTCGTTTTTTCTCAATCATTTTTCCAAACAGTTGGAAAAGATGATATTGAAGGATTAGGTAGTGCAATGGGTTCGCACAGTGTCCTGTTACCTCAGGGACCTGTGTTCAAATCCAGACCAGGTTTTTGGGATAGAAGTCTCCTCTCTGTGCTCGTGATAGGAAATGGAGGTGGAGATAGTTTTGGACAGTCTCTGTTCATGCCATACATGACTCCACATAAACTGCCCGCAAATTGGCACAGTCACTCAGAGATGCCATTAGTGTGAGAAATATCCCATGTTGAATAATCTCATTTTAGTATTGACACAGTGTGCCTGGGGATTTAAAAGTACTGTGACCCTTTCAAAACTCACCACAATTAGTTTTTTTCCCTTTTAAACTGTTTTGAAACTCATCGCAGCTGGTGACAATATTGGGTGCAGATTTGCCTCCTTTTTTGGTGATGTTCTTAAATAGTTGACCAAAGAATAGTGAATACAAAGCAGGCTTTCATGGACACATTTTCCTACTATTATTATTGAGCTGATGAAAATATACCCAATCATATTTAACTTTAACATCCTTTGGTTTTGATCTTTTTTATATCTGTGTAAGTTTAACCTACTTACTTTGTGTAAGGCTATAGAGGTCATTGTTATGAATTATAGAAGGCAGCCATTTACCAGCTCTCTGAAAGAACTATCCATTTAGTTCCATTCCCCTGCCTTTCCCCATAGCCTTTTAAATTATTCTTTTTTCAAATATTTATCCGATTCCTTTTTAAAAGCTATTATGGTTTCTGCTTCCATCAGAGTTTCTGGTCGAGCATTCCATGTCGTAACAACCTTCCGAGTATAAAGATCTCCTAACCTCTCCCTTCATTCTTTTGATCTTAAACAGAGTAGAAGAATTTTTTTTCCTGACACACATGGCAATCAAATAGTAAATATGTTGAAACCCAGTCTCATACCAGAATCAGTTAAAGACCTACCATATTCATACATTTTATTTTTAATTGTGGTTCACTTTAATTATGGTTTTTGCCTCTCTCGGAAGATTGAATTCAGCTGCCTCTGCCACTTCCCTTCCTTCCCCTAGCCCACTGGACCAAACTTCCTCCAAGGTTCCCCCTGCCCTAGCCCTGAACTCACATCTTTCTCCAGTTTCTCTCCGATCTCCCCTCATGATCTCTCTGCGCTCATCTTGTCTATGAGACCCACCTCCTGCTCCCTCAACCCTATTCCCACCAAACTGCTGACCACCCAACTTCCTTTTCTGGCTCCCATGTTAGCTGACATTGTTAACGGTTCTCTCTCCTCAGGTACTGTCCCCCCTCTCCCTCAAATCTGCCGTCATCACCCCTTCTCCTCAACAAACCAACCCTTGACCCCTCCGTCCTTGCAAACTACCACCCCATCTCCAACCTCCCTTTCCTCTCCAAAGTCCTTGAACGTGTTGTCGCTTCCCAAATCCGTGCTCATCTTTCCCGCAATTCCATGTTTGAATCCCTCCAATCAGGTTTCCGCCCTTGCCACAGTACCGAACGGCTCTCATCAAAGTCACAAATGACATCCTTTGTGACTGTGACAAAGGTAAACTATCCCTCCTCATCCTTCTTGACTTGTCTGCAGCCTTTGACACGGTTGACCACTCCATCCTTCTCCAACGCCTCTCCACCGTCGTCCAGCTGGGTGGGACTGCACTCGCTTGGTTCCATTCTTATCTATCTAATCGTAACCAGAGAATCACCTGCAACGGCTTCACTTCCTGCTCCCGCATCGTTACCTCTGGTGCCCCCCAAGGATCTATCCTTGGCTCCCTCCTATTTCTCATCTACATGTTGCCCCTTGGTGACATCATCCGAAAACACAGCGTCAGTTTCCACATGTACACTGACGACACCCAGCTCTACCTCACTATCTCTTCTCTCGACCTCTCCACGGTCTCTAAATTGTCAGACTGCTTGTCCGACATACAGTTCTGGATGAGCAAAAATGTTCTCCAATTAAATATTGGGAAGATCAAAGCCATTGTTTTCGGTCCCCGCCACAAACTCCGTTCCCTAGCCACTGACTCCATCCCTCTCCCTAACATCTGTCTGAAGCTGATCCACACTGTTCGCAACCTTGGTGTCATATTTGACCCTGAAATGAGCTTCCGACCACATATCCACAGCATACAAAAGACCGCCTACTTCCACCTCTGTAACATCGCCCGTCTCCGCCCTTGCCTCAGCTCATCCACTGTTGAAGCCCTCATCCATGCCTTTGTTACCTCTAGACTTGATTATTCCAATGTACTCCTGGCCGGCCTCCCACATTGCACCCTACGTAAACTTGAGGTCATCCAAAACTCGGCTGCCCGTGTCCTAACCCGCACCAAGTCCCGTTCGCCCATCACCCTTGTGCGCGCTGACCTACATTGGCTCCCGGTAAAACAGTGCTTTGATTTCAAAATTATCACCCTTGTTTTCAAATCCCTCCATGGAATCGCCCCTCCTATCTCTGTAATCTCCTTCAGCCCCAAAACCCCCCGAGATATCTGCGCTCCTCTAATTCTGCCCTCTTGAGCATCCCTGATTATAATCGCTCAACCTTTGGTGGTTGTGCCTTCTGTTGCCTAGGCCCCAAGCTCTGGAATTCTCTCCCTAAACCTGTCCGCCTCTCTACCTCTCTTTCCTCCTTTAAGACGCACCTTAAAACCTACCTCTTTGACCAAGCTTTTGGTCACCTGCCCTAATTTATCCTTATGTGGCTCGGTGTCAAATTTGTTGTCTTAAAATACTCCTGTGCAGCGACTTGGGACTTTTTACTACGTTAAAGGCGCTATATAAATACAAGTTGTTGTTGTTGTTGTTGAATGGGTTGTGTAAACCTTGTGGCAGGTCAAATTGTTGATTTTCCCTGTGATGGAGTGGAACTATAAAATCTCTATATTACATACCTTTCATATGAAATATGTTTTAAGAGTGGTGGGCAGTGAGTTAAAGCAAGACGAAAATATTGTCTAGGGATATAATTACATGTATATTTCTGTGAGGGCTAATAATCATCATATCTCCTGCGGGGGAGTCATTGCATGTTAATTGCATCAGGAACTCTCTCCTGTCTTTGAAATGCTGTTTACGTTCAAAGCTTGGAGACACTTAGCAATCACTATGAGTTGCTGCGAAGACCAGCTATTTGGCCGGCATTAGAAGATTATGTGGTCCTTCCAAACATCAGACGGAGACATTCGCAAGCTCTATATCTGTCTGGAAACGTAAAATTAATGGATATATGTTTATATGCTTAGAGTGAAAGAACTCCTTTGATCTGGAGTACTGAGAGCCAGAGTGGAAAATACAAGCGAGGCTGGATTTCCTATTCTACGATTCCACGTGTGAGGCGTGGGTCTGTCTACTGTATCTTGCTGCAAAGTAAACGAAGTTGGGAAGCGGCCCAAGTTGTGACAATTGTCAGAGAATAGGTTACATGGGCCAAATAAACTTGTCTGCTTTATCTCCATTGTTGTCTTATGTCCTACATGGCAACAGTGACTACACATCAAAAGTACTTCATTGGCTGTAAAGTGCTTTGGGAGGTCCTGAGGTCATGAATGGTGCTATATAAATGCAAGTTCAAAAGTGAAGGCTGAGGGGTGACCCGATAGAGATCTTTAAGTTTATGAAAGGGTTTGATAAGGATAGACGCAGAGAAGATGTTTCCACTTGTGGGGGACACTAAACCTAAGGGCCATAAATGTAAGATGGTCACTAATAAATCTAATAGGGAATTCAGAAGACACTTCTTTACCCAGAGAGTGGTTAGAATGTGGAACTCGCTACCACAGGGAGTGGTTGAGGCGAATAGCATAGATGCATTTAAGAGGAAGCTCGATAAACACATGAGGGAGAAAGGAATAGAAAGTTATGCTGACATGGTTAGATGAAGAAGGGTTGGATGAGGCTCTTGTGGAGCATAAACACTGGCATACACCAGCTGGGCCGAATGACCTGTTTCTGTGCTGTAAATACTATGTAATTCTTTCTTTCTTTCCATGTCCATTTAGTTAATACTGATGACATCACCAGGGATATTCTCTAGGAGTTACTGATACTGATAGCATGAGAGAGCAGAATTAGTTAGTGTCAGCCGTGGCTCAGTGGGTAGCACTTTCACCTCTGGCTCAGAAGGTTGTGGGTTCACAGTCCCACTCCAGAGAGTTGAGCACAAACATCTAGGCTGATATTCCAGCGCAGTACTGAGGGAGCGCTGCACTGTCAGAGGTGCCGTCTTTCGGATGGCAACGTTAAACCGAGGCTCCGTCTGCTCTCTCAGGTGGATGTAAAAGATCCCACAGCACTATTTTGAAGTAGAGCCAGGGGAGATCACCCCGGTGTCCTGGCCAATATTTATCCCTCAATTCAACATCAGTAAAACAGATTATCTGGTCATTGTCACATTGCTGTTTGTGGGAGCTTGCTGTGCGCAAATTGGCTGCCGCGTTTCCCACATCACAACAGTGACTACACTTCAAAAAAAGTACTTAATTGGCTGTAAAGCACTTTGGGACGTCTGGTGATGGTGAAAGGCGCTATATAAATGCAAGTCTTTCTTTAATATCAGAAGCTACACACGGGACTTTAATGAGCTTATTATTTGAGCTGTTTGCCTATTAATGCAGCTCATTCACCTAGTTGGACACGATAACTCCACCAAGCCAGCTTCCTGTAAACATATATACACACAGAAAATGCTGGAAATACTCAGCAGGTCAGGCAGCATCTGTGGCGAGAGAAACAGAGTTAACGTTTCAGGTCGATGACCTTTCGTCAGAACTGGAAAAAGTTGGAGATGTAAGAGGTTTTTAAGCAAGTGTAGGGGCAGGGAGAGGGGGGAGGGGAGGAAAGAAAGAACAAAAGGGAAGGTCTGTGATAGGATGGAAGGCAGGAGAGATTAAGAGACAAAAGGGATGATGCTGCAAGGCAAAAGGAGATGGTAATGGGACAAGTTAAGAAACAAAAGATGACTCTAGATGAAGTGTAAATGGCAATGGCAGAATGATCAACAGCTGCCATGTGAGAGAGAGAGAAAAAAATGATAGGGTCAGAGGTTATGGTCTGAAATTGTTGAACTCAATGTTGAGTCCAGAGGCTGTAAAGTGCCTAATCGAAAGATGAGATGCTGTTCCTCGAGCTTACTTTGAGCTTCATTGGAACAGTGTAAGAGGCCGAGGACAGAGAGGTCAGAGTGGGAGTGGAGCGGAGAATTAAAGTGACAGGTGACCGGAAGCTCGGGATCACCCTTACGGACTGAACGGAGGTGTTCCGCAAAGCGGTCGCCCAATCTGCGTTTGGTCTCCCCAATTGTAGAGAAGACCGCATCGTGAGCAGCGAATACAGTATACTGTATTCTGTATTACAGTACCCTGTAATCATATCATCAGCAAGCACCAAGGCCTTTTTAAAAATCAAGAGAAGTAAACGGTAGTGGGGGTGGGGGAAGGGGGGGAATCAAAAGATATTGAAAATGATAAGAATTCTTTGTTCAGGGGGTGCGAGTGGAAAATGGCAAAGAGAATATTATTCCGAGCATTCAGTATTAGAAAAACTAAATGACACATCAGAGTGTTGAGAACATACAATAGCAAAACATTGCATGCATTTTAGCCTGAAGTCATAGTTACTGCAAGAATGGCTACAAACATACTGGTACACCCAAGGAAAAGGAAATTCCAGACATTATTATTTTAAAATTCTTCTCAGCATGTGGCAATTTAATAAATTGTTTCTTGGATATAACCCCAAATGGGCAGGGTTTTATTACTTCTTTTAAAAAAAAAATGTAAACACTTTGACGCATCTTTCTTTGTATCTACAACCTTAAAGAAAAATTGGTGCTATTAGCAGATCTCCTGTGGGAATGCTCACAGGCAGTCACTGAATCTCACAGCACAAAAGGAGGCCTTTCAGCCCATCGTGCCTGTGCTGGCTCTTTAAAAGAGCTATTCAATTAGTCCCACTCACCCTGCTCTTTCCCCATAGCCCTGCAAATTTCTCCTTTTCAAATATATTTGGCACAGGCACGGTGGGCTGAATGGCCTCCTTCTGTGCTGTATCATTCCATGATTCTATGGATTTTGTCAGTGTGGGCAGGCTGGGGCGTATACAGGTGGAAATCGTGTCAGGACCCCGACTCCTAAGTGAAGTGCTGAAAAAGTGGGATTTTCCCCTAATTGGGCAATTGATTTCCTGCGTGTGTGAACACCTGGCCCAATGAGTCTTTTCATACAGAAAGTCGCCTCCGATGACATCATCAATGCTGCTGGATTTAAGTCCTGCAAGCAGCCGTTCTTCCTCTGGAGACTGCAAAGGCTCTGCAAATTGTATGAAGGTGTTGATTTCCCGACAATGTCCACGATCAAGCAAAAGTGTGCACCTCGGTTTGATGAGCCCTCCCTCCAAGCTCTGGTGCACGGAGCCAGCTGTAATAAGGAGGTGTTGTTCCCTTCCTCAGGGAGAAAAAAGTCACCCCAGCAGACAAAAGCTGTGTGGCTGCAAGTGGCCGAGGAGGTCAACTCCATTTCGCTGAGCCGCAGAACCTGGCTGCAATGCAGGAAGAGGTTTCATGATCTTCTCCGCACAGGAAAAGTGAGTATAACTTTCCCATCACCCTCAATCTGATCCCCATCGCCTCTCCTCACCAGCACTCTGCTTTGCCAACCTCTTCCTCCACATGCCACTTGACACTTACATGCCTGCACCCTTACCCATTCCCTCTCTCTCGAAGGTCACATTCACTTAACTATTCGACCATGCAGCCCTCACACTCCCCATCACTGTGATGCCATGACAACAACAACTTTCAACACACAGGGATGGTCCTTTGTCTCCTTCTAAGCATCTATGCTATGGATTATCTACACTCACTCCTTCATTCTCACTCAAACTCCACTTGTGTCCCTCATTGCAGGAAAAGAGAGCCCACAATAAGAGGGAAAGAGCTATGACAGGATGAGGGCCACCCTCAGTAGCCCAGCTCACCACCTGGGAGGAGGCGGCCCTGGAAATCGCTGGGATCGAGGAGGATTTCCAAGTGGGGGACGGACAGATGGGCGCATCGCAGCAAGCTGGTGACAGAATAGTTTGGCATCTCTCTCATTCACATTGCATGAGTCACTGATAATGAATCTGATGCTCTAACAGATTGACTTATGGTCATCTGCACTATTCAATGTTCATGTAACCTTGACCTCACATCTCTAACTCTTTCCTTTACTCCCCCACAGGACCATCGAAAGCCCCCGTCCCCACTGTCCAGGAGGAAGAGCCTGAGCTTCCAGACTCCTCAGAATTCAGCGCACCCAGCACCAGCACAGACACTCACACCTCGGTGGGACCTTCACGAGATAGAGTAGTGTTGGCACCTGGTGTATCACCGCTCATAAGTGAGCATCAGCAGATGGTGGAGACAGGGACAGCAGTGGAGAGTCCTCGTCGGAGGGCGCAGGACTCTGCCAGCTCGGCTCAGCTGCATGTCGACCCTGTGCCTCCAGGTCCATCCAGAACGAGAGCGGTGCTGGAACTCCAGGAACAGGTGCAGGAGTCTCTGGCAGGTTTTGTCTCCAGGGTCGCTGCGAGTGTCGAGCGAATGGAGGAGTCCATCGCGAGCATGAGCAGAGCCTTTGTGGAGGCATTGGCGCATGAACGCATCACCATGGAAAGGATGGCAACCTCTGTCGAAAGGATGGCTACAGTAGAGGAGAGGATGGCTACGGCCATGGAGGAGCTAAGTCGCCAGAGTGTAGAAAACATGGTCATTGTTCAGAATAGACTGGCATCTCTTGAGGAGCGATGGTCAGCTACTGAGCATAGAAACCAGACCTTCATGGAAGTCCTCTGGAGTAGGACTTCCAGTGCAGAAACGGGTCCTCATGGCCCCCCTGAAGTGCAGCAAGGTGCTGTCAAGCCACTTGCTAGCTCTGAAGTGGGGCTGAGCCATGAGAGGGATGTTGGTGGTAGACAACAAGGAAGTGGGGACTCCTCTCCAAGCGCTCAAATGACCATTCCACTGCAAAGCCCTTGGTCAGAGCCCCACCAGAGTCCTCACCCAACTGAGATGGGCGGCTCATCCCCTGCACAGCCGCAGGAGCAGCAGACTGTTGCCGAGCCCTCACAGGTTCACAACCCCAGAGGACGCCCGCCAAAGGAGTCGAGACAGGAGCAGCAAGAAAGTGAGCAAGGGGCCTCCACATCTGCTGAAGCCACAGGGGAAGCACCACGTAGGAGCACGCGTAAGAGGAAGATAATGCACAAGTAGTCACAAGGGTAGTCACTTGGGTGTTATGTTGTGTTTATTTTTGAAATGCCATCAGTTGCTTGTTGTGATAAAAAATTCTGATGGCAAACTGTTGAAGTTGTGGCCTGTGTCATTTTGCAAATGGGACTTCCACATTGCGGGTTTAGAGCGACTTGCAATTGTCAGTATGGTGGTCAGAGTTTTAGGAATCCGTAGGTTCTTGTCCATTGTCGATGCTCTGGTAAGAAGGTGTGAGGCAAAAGTGTTTGATTGTACAGGCTAAGCAAATGTGACCAACATGAGTGACCAACCCGGGCAGCAATATGGTCGCGCTCTGGTGACTTCTGGCCTGTGCATCTTCAGGTGGGTGACTAGCAGCTTGGCACTCCTGTTAATGCTCCTGCTGTTGGTGCTGCTGTTGCTGATGGTTCTGCTGCTGCTGATGGTTCTGCTGCTGCCGCGGCTGGTCTTCATCCGAATCTGATGTCCAGGAGGAAAGGAATTAAATGGTCGCCATGCTTCTGGTATATGCCTCAGTTGAGGAAACGCTTAGTCAAGGTGGGGAGAGGGGTTTCCCAGGAGGTCACACTGGAGATGGGTGTCAGGCTCCAAACTTCCACAACACTGAGTATGCCTGTTAAAAGTTCCCCCAGACCTGAAACAACAAAGTTCTGCCACCTGCAAATGATCATTGGTGAAAACTCCTCTGTAATGGTGGAGCTGCAGCTGTTCGTAAGCAATCCACTCGTGAGGCCGCCAGGATTAACTGCCGTGTTCCAGAGAAGGCGTGAGGGATGGGGGAAATGACTAAAAATCGGAAAGGTCTCTCAAAATAGGATTATAGAGGCTATTAAGTGGTTGTTAAGGGCCTTAAGGGCGAGGCGGGATGGAAAGGGGGTCAGAAAACACGCTTTTGGGAAAATTGCTCGGAGGCAGGATGGAGGTGGGATCGGGCCCGCCCACCATTTTTGGCGATTTTAACAACTCACACGCCTCCAATCCCGCCTCCTCGGGCCTGGCAAAATCGAGCCCTATGTATCCAATTCCCTTTTGAAAGTTACTATTGAATCTGCTTCCACCACCCTTTCAGGCAGCGCATTCCAGATCATAACAACTCGCTGCGTAAACAATAAAATCTCACCTCTCCTCTGGTTCAGTTGCCAATCAGCACCTGGAGTATCGTTTCTGGTGCTTCAAGATCCAACAGTAGTGAGTGTATAAAAAGAAATGTTTCGTCAGGTCTGAGCAGTAGTTTTGGTGAAATTTCCACGGCCCCATCCACAATGACTGTGAAATTAAGAAATAAAAACAGAAAATGCTGGAAACACTCAGCAGGTCAGGCAGCATCTGTGGAGAGAGAAACAGAGTTAACGTTTCAGGTCGATGACCCTTCGTCAGCACTGGAAGAAGTTGGAGATGGAACAGGTTTTTAAGCAAGTGTCGGGGCAGCGAAAGGGGGAGGGGAGGAAAGAACAAAAGAGAGACAAACGGAAATCCCGTCGGAGAGAAGAGCAGAACTTCTTCAAGGTGGGCATTCCTAGAAGAGAAGTGAAATTAATGCTGTTTGCAAAACGGTTTCGGTAAAAGCTTGGCTAGAGGCACTGGGATGTGCATTAGGTGTGCACACTGCCTTTTGACCTCTGGATTCCTAGGCCCAAATCCAGCTCAGACTGTTGGAGTGAAAGTGTTATCCCTTCGCTGCCTCAAGTATCCTGTATGAAGCTGGGTATCCCACCCCAATTGGTACTGAGCACGAGTCCAAAATTTGGCAGCAACTTAGTAATGTCACTCAAAAAAAAAGACTTGCATTTATATAGCGCCTTTCATGACTTCAGGACCTCCCAAAGTGCTTTACAGCCAAGATGTTATATACTTTTGAAGTGTAGTCACAGCAGCCAATTTGCGCACAGCAAGCTCCCACAAACAGCAATGTGATAATGTCCAGATAATCTGTTTTTAGTGATGTTGATTGAGGGATAAATATTGGCCAGGACACCGGGCATAACTCCCCTGCTCTCCTTCGAAATAGTGCCATGGGATCTTTTACGTCCACCTGAGAGAGCAGACGGGACCTCGGTTTAATGTTTGAAATGAAAGACGGCACCTCCGACAGTGCAGCGCTCCCTCAGTGCTGCACTGGAGTGTAAGCCTAGATTTTTGTGCTCAAGTCTCTGGAGTGGGACTGTGAACCCACAACCTTCTGACTCAGATTCAAGAGCGCTACCCACTGAGCCACAGCTGACAACATAGCAACAGTTGGTGTGGGGAAAAAAAAATCACACTGGTGTAGTAAGCTCTGTGGGAAGTTGGAATTAAGGCGCAATTTTAGAGGCAAATTGGGAGGAAGTAAAGGCAATATGGTGATTCTGGGCACCCCAAAATGGAAAAGGCACGTTGCTTAACAATTGCATCGCTTATTTGAATGAGCAAAATAATTTAACTCACCAAAGAGGGGTGAGGAAAAAGATAAAAATGCATCGTATTTTAAAACAGTTAAAAAGAAAGAAATATTTGCATTTATATAGTGCCATTCACGACCTCAGGACGTCCCAAAGCGTTTTACAGTCAATGAAGTACTTTTTGAAGTGTAGTCACTGTTGTAATGTAGGAAATGCAGCAGCCAATTTGTGCACAGCAAGCTCCCACAAACAGCAATGTGATAATGACCAGATAATAGTTCGCTGTGATTACTTGCGGTCTTCTGCGCATGCGCGCTGTAAACCAGAGCCGCGCATGCGCAGTACCCAATGGTGACGAAGTTGCGGCCTACACCGTGGGCCATGCATTCCTTGGCTCCATGCGGAGAAGGTCAGGGGATCCGATTGGTGGCCGGGGAGGGGAGGGGAGGGAAGAGAGAGGATTGGAGGAGGGGAGAGAGAGAGAGAGAGGAAATCAGAGGGGGGGAGAAAGAGAGAGAGGAGATCTGAGTTGGGAGAGAGAGAGAGGAGATCGGAGGGAGGGAGAGAGAGAGAGGAGAATGGAGTTGGGAGAGAGGAGATCGGGGTGGGGAGAGAGAGGATTGGAGGGGGAGAGAGAGGATCGAAGGGGGGGAGACAGAGGTTCGGAGGAGGAAAGGAGAGGAGTTCGAAGCGGGGAGAGAGGTCAGGAACTCGGGGGGAGAGAAGCTCAGGAACTCAGTAGTGGGGTAAAGAGCACTGAGAGCACAGTGGGGATGGTGGAAGAACGTGATCCAGGTCTAAAGGGGGGGAATGAGAGCGAGAACGTGATCCAGATGGTCAGTCAGACCACCTTCTTCCAACCCCACCCCCTTTACACCCTCACCACGTTGACCCTCTCCTCCCCCTAGACCTGGTTGATTTCTCAGAAAGCTCGGTGCGTGTGTGGCAAGTGACATCATTGGATTGGACGAAATCCAGAAGTGATGACACTGTCACTATTCACTTCATACCCAATAAACCTGTTAACAATCCGTGACCCACACACAATTCCCCATCTATGGGGGTGGGGGGAGAAGGTCAGGAACCTGGAGGGGGCAAGGTCGGGAACTTTGACAGGGGGAGAAGGTCAGGAACTCGGGCGGGGGGAAGTTCAGGAACTTGGGCAGTGGGAGAAGGTCAAGAACCCGGGGTGGCGGCGGGGGGGAGAAGGTCAGGAACCCGGTTGCAGGGGGGAAGGGAAGTCAGGAACGTAAGCGGGGGGAAGGTCAGGAACTTGTTGGGGAGGGAAAAGGTCAGAAACTCGGGGGATGGGGGGAAGGTTAGGAACTTGTTGAGGTGGCACGGAGAAGGTTCTAACCCGTGAGGGTGAGCCCTATCTGTTCTCTGGAGCCTGGCAGTCAGAATGAATTGCTCGAATTACACATTGCAAAGTACTTGATTACTTAGGCAGGCAGGATCGAATTACACATTCCAGATCCACTGCTGTGTGTGTCTTGTCCTCCAAGAGGACCAATCAGAAATCTGGTCTTGTCCTCCAAGGGGACCAATCAGAAATCTGGTGTTGCAAATAGACGTGGCCATAATAGTTAGGCAAGCCTGGGCAACCGTGGTGACTGTCAAATAGTTTCAGACACAGCCATTTATGATGAATCTGAAAAATGAGGAGAGAAAATTAAACACCAGCAAGAAAGAAAGGAAATATAAAAATAATTATAATCCTGTAACAGTGAACCTTTTGTTATGACACTCTGTACTCTAGATCCACATATGAAGTTCCCTTTAGAAAATTACACGACTGTTAGAAAAGCTGAATTATAACTATAAATTATGAAAATTCATTTAAATTACCCAGGATTTTTTTTTAATGGAAACCAAATCCATTGGGATTGTAAACTTGCACCAATGCGGCTTTTTAAAAAACAAGTAATTCGCTCCATTATTTTAAGCACCAGTCACAATTTGCAACTCAATCACCTCATTGCAAATAACCAGGGAGTAATTTGTTATTTTAACGAGGTTGAGGTCAGCTTTAGTGGATCAGAATACAGAGGAACACACAGGAGGGGGGAAAGAGAAAGTATTTGGGTTTGGCCAGTCTGTATCTGCACCTAGTGGGCAGGGGCTAGATAAGCATATGAGGACACCACACAAAACCGTCTTCACGCCAGCATGAAATTGGTTGGTAATCTCACTCCGAGACCACAGAGTGGCTGATGCAGAAAAAGGGAACGTGTCGCACTAACATGGTACCAGGTGTTCTTCTGAGGTTAGGGCTGAGGCACATTGAGGGAGCTTTACTCTGCCTCTAACTGGCGCTCCGCCTCACCTGGGAGTGCTTTGTGGTGACACAGGATGCCTGAAATAGAAAGTGTTCTGCTCTGAATTCAAAATTCAGAAAGAAGTTTTTTTTTTATAAAGTACATCAAGGTAAATGAAGAACAAAGAGGTGTTAGTTGCTTGCAGTTAGTTATTACTGTTATGAAGATAGATTTGTGATTTACAGTGAGAGAATTTTTAAAAATGGAGGCTTTTTTTTGTAGGGAGGATGGGGAATTAAATCAAATTTTACACCTCGAATTTCAAATTTGGAAACCATTTGTTGATTTGTCACCTGACGGCTTGACTCTGCAGAAAAGCACAAGGTAAAATTAAATGTAATTGTGAAGAATCAGCCATGCCCAGTGAAAAGCTTTTTCTGCCCACATCCTCCCCTTAAGCAGGAAGGACACATAAGGCTACCTCTTCCCGAATGAGGTGTGGTGTGGAAATGTTTGAAGGCCCCGTCGGGTTACACAGGATTACATAGGATATACGGCACAGAAACAGGCCATTCGGCCCAACCAGTCCATGCCGGCGTTTATGCTCCACTTGAGCCTCCTCCCGCCTTTCCTAATCTAAATCTATCAGCATAACCCTCTATTTCCTCCTCCCTCATATGCTTATCTAGCCTTCCTTAAAATGCATCTTATCTATTCACTTCAACCACTCCCTGTGGTAGTGAATTCCACATTCTCACCACTCTTTGGGTAAAGAAGTTTCTTCTGAATTCCCTATTTTAATTTCTTGGTGACTATCTTATATTGATGGCCTCTAGTTTTGCTCTTCCCCACAAGTGGAAACACGCTCTCTGTGTGTCTAGTCTATCAAAACTTTCAGAATTTTAAAGACCTCTATCGGGTCACCCCTCAGTCTTCTCTTTTCAGGAGAAAAGAGACCCAGCCTGTTCATCCTTTCCTGGTGGGTATTTATGAGTGAACAAGAGCTCGTTACCTGGATAAAGTAGCTTCTTTATACTTGGCTGTGCTGCATGGTCAGAGCTTTATCCCTCTCTCTTTGCGTTCTCCCAACCCTTCAGGAAGGGATCAGCTAGCTGTATCTCTTTCAATCCCTTTTGGCTTATACTACCTTGAGTTCCCTGCAGCCAAACAGGCTAATTCGAACACTCAGAATCTTGCGAAACCCTTGTGGTCATTTTTCAACATGTTACTGTTTGCTGCTGTTCAATTTAAAAGAATCCCATAAATAATCCAACAATGGGAAAAATGCTTAATTTTTGTCGCAGGAAGTATTTTTTGATTAAAGTGCTTTCCTCATAAAAAGAAAGATCTTGCATTTCTATAGCGTCTTTCACGTCCTCAGGATTTCCCAAAGTGCTTTACAGCCAATGAAGTACTTTTGAAGTGTAGTCACTGTTGTAATGTAGGAATTGCTGCAGCCAATTTGCGCTCAGCAAGCTCCCACAAACAGCAATGTGATAATGACCAGATCATCTATTTTTAGTGATGTTGGTTGAGGGATAAATATTGGCCCAGGACACCGGGGAGAACTCCCCTGCTCTTCTTCAAATAGTGCCATGGGATCTTTTGCATCCACATGAGAGCAGATGGGGCCTCGGTTTAACATCTCATCCACCGTGTCAGCTGTGGCACAGTGGGTAGCACTCTTGCCTCTGAGTCAGAAGGTTGTGGGTTCACAGTCCCACTCCAGGGACTTGAGCACAAAAATTTAGGCTGACAGTCCAGTGCAGTGCTGAGGGAGTGTTGCACTGTTAGAGGTGTGTAGGGGGTGGTAATGGGGTCAGCCTTCACTTTCTGACTCAGTGAGCGGTTCGAATCGCTCCCACACCCCTCTGGTTCCTAGACTTTGGACTTATTTAGGGGTTGTGAACAAAAATGCAGTAGACAACAGGTTCTGATGAAAGAATTTTTACTTTATTAAAAGAAAAGGGTAACAAATTTAAAACACACTTAATACTTAAACACAGATTGGGGAGCACACGGTACAGGCGAGGGAGAATGACAATATACCAAACAAAAACCTTATCCCTCCCAAAGATCCCACTATCTAGCTAGGTTTTTGGTTTCAGGAGATTAGGGATAATGCTCACCAACGAATCCTTGGCAGGATTTTAGAGTCTTTTGTTTAAAAGATTTCGTAAGGCCCTTGTTGCTGCGAGGTGTCCGATGGTCACTGAGGCAGTCGCTCTGGTTTCTTCTTGTGTGCTGGTCTGTTTGCTGGCCTTCCTCCTCGTGGCTTGTAGTGGTTTTTGCTGCAGCAGGGAGAGAGCTGTGCCAGCGTAGTCAGTGAGTCCAAAAAAGAAAGAAGTTATGGGACAGGCTTTCAATTATACTGTCTTTTTTTTCACGCCCCAAAACCCCTGACTAAAACGTTTCCTTTAGGTTGCAAATGAGCCATTGTCTAGTTTTGGTGGGCTTGCCAGTTCCGATGGCTTTAGCTCAGTGTTAAACATGTCTTGATCGTTTTCCGATTTAAACACAGCCTTATCTACGCGCCAAATCTCAACCCTATTGTCCGAGGTCTATTGGCGGGCTTTTAAATCTGTTCTGTGGATACCTGGTTGATTGGTTTTTGATGAAGTACTAAGGGGGAAAAATTAGGTCGCGCCCCATTTGGGGCGCAAATATCGTCTGGACGCAAATATTAGCGCCTGGCGCTAATTATCGCCACTGACTGGAAACTTCACTTTTACCGCCCCGGGAGGTGAGTGGAGCGCTAAATCAGGCGCTGCACACCTGTCTTAAGGCGCAAAGGCCGAGCAGTGAGGCGCTAACTCAGCGCGCGAGCGCAGCGCAGCTGCTGCCAGTTAGCGAGGGAACACAGACACACTGGCGCCGGCCAGTTCTTAAAGCGGGGGGGGCCAACTTGCTCCCCAGCCACACCCTGATCATTGCAGCCTTGAATCTCGACCTGGAGAGACCTGTGAATCCATTTTGCTGCCAAGGATGGAGAGGGTGAGAGAACGAGCTCATCGCTTCACCGAGCGGGCCTTGGATGCTCTGGTTGGCGCGGTGGAGCGCAGAAGATGTATACTCTTCCCTGAGAGTGGCAGGAGGCCTTTGCCACGCGAGTACAGAAGAGTGTGGAGGGAGGTGGCTCAGAGCGTCTCCTCCAGGAGCATGGTGCCCAGGACCCATGTTCAATGCCGCAAAAAGTTCAACGACCTCACTCGGGTCGTCAGGGTGAGTGGCTTTTTCTCAATACCTCTCCATCCCTCCATCTCAACCTCACTCTATGGCCAGAGGGTCTTAAAACCCCAATGCACAACACTCATCCAACACCTATGGCCCTTTCATGAAACACACACACACATTCCACACTTTGCATACAGTAAGGGCTATTCACCTATGGGAGGCACATCAGGCAAGACCATGGCTGTATACAGTAAGGGCTATTCACCTATGGGAGGCACATCAGGCAAGACCATGGCTGTATATTTACTCAGATGCTGTCCTTTTTCTTGCAGGCCAAGCTGGCGCATAATCGGAGACAGCAGCAACGGACAGGTGGAGGGCGGCCTCAGCTGCAACCACTCAGCGATCTTGAGGAGCGCGTCCACAGGATTGTGGCAAGCCAGGTGATCGGTCCCGTCGCCACTGGAGACGCCGACCTCGTTCTGGACAGCAATGGTAAGGTCATCACCTTTTTGTCCTCTGTCCTTCCACTTGTCCCTCACAACACCAGCCTTTGACACTTTCAATCCAACTTGCTAACTCGCTGCACTTATTCCTCCCTTACTGCCACCCTGTCCTCACGCTAAAGCCACTCTTGTACCTCCCTGCTTTCAGATGGTGATTCACCAGCTGAGGAGACGGGCCCTGAAGCTGCCACTGGGAGTGAAGCTGCAGCCGAGGAGGAAGAGGAAGCCGGAGCATCAGTGCCACCCTCTCCCGAGGAAGCCCATGCCCACACTGGGAACACGCCTTCCCTGGAGGGGAGCAGGGGGGAAGGGTCTGATGAGGGTGAAGCTCCAGGACCCAGCGGGCTGCAGCAACGCCATGGGGGTAGGGAAGAACGGGGGCCTTCTCCCCAGAGGGAGAGTATGCCAGAAACTCCTACTGCAATGGACGCAGAGGAGGAGCGGCTGATCGCAGAAATGAACACCCAGGCGGTGGGCATGCACACTGAGCTCATGGGTGCAGTGGGAAAGGTGCCCGAATGCATTGAGTCACTGGCAAGGAGTGTGGAGCACTTCGCTGTAGCACAGGAGGATGCCACACTAACGCTTAGTGCTGCAATTCAGTCACTGGCTGCCATGATCCCATCTCTGACTGCTCTCATGCAGACTCAGATTGAGGCCACGCGAGCACAGACTGCTGCCAACCTCGATGGTTCGTTCACATGTCCCCGGGGCTCTCACCGCGCCGCAGTAGGCCAGCAATCTGTTCTCCAGCAGATTGCTCCGGATGCTGAAGTGCTGCCCCGTGGGAGTGCCAGTGTGTCGGGCGAGCAGGGAGTTGCTGTCCTCTCTCACGATGACAGCATTCCTGCTGCCAACACTGTCACTTCTCCACTGCACTTGCCACCGCCTGTAGGACAGACTGCTGCCGCCCATGCAGAGTTGGTGCAGTCTGCAGCCGGGCCCTCCAGGCCCAGAACTGGTCGAGGCCGTCCCTCAAGGGCATCTGCATTGTCAGGGCCTGACAATCAGCAGCCTTCTACCAGCCTTGCTGCAGCCACTGAGGTCCCATTACGGAGGAGCAGTAGGGTTAGAAGGGGGGAAGTGCGCAAGGGAAGGAGATCACCCTCGAAGGGCAAAAAGTAGGAGGTGTGACAAAATGCTGGTCATTTTTTTATTAAAGGCCGAGGTTCGTGGTCCAACTTTTGTTTCGTGATTTGGACATTATCTCCAGGTTGTGAGAACCAGTTATGTTATTGACTGTTTTTTTGTGTTTATTTCTATGAGTTTGTCATGAGGAAATGACACACACAGAGTTTGTAAAATAAATAAGTTTTTGTATTCAAAATATACATGTTTGGTGTTTGGAATTATTGGTGCCTTGGCCGGCTTAGGGGTTGCGTGCTGGGTTCATTGATGTTGTTAGCAATGGCAGAAGCCATTTCCACAGCAGGGGCCCTAGAAGCGGCTTGCTATCAGCCGTTGACGGACGGCCCTTGCAGTTTCACCATTGTGGGCCGCCCTCCCGCCTTGGTGCTGCTGATGATCATCCTCCTCGTCCTCTTCCTCCTCTTCCTCCTCCTCCTCTGGTGGTGCTCCAAGGCCTGGTGGCATTGGCTGGGTCCTGACGATTGCCATGTTATGCAACATGCAGCACACAACTACGAAGTTGGATACTCGTTCAGGCGAGTACTGCAGGGCTCCTCCAGAATGGTCGAGACAGCGGAACCGTTGCTTCAGCACGCCGATTGTGCGCTCAATGATGTTCCTGGTAGCTTGATGGCTCTCATTGTACCGCAGCTCAGCAGGGGTGTTGGGCGTACGGAGCGGTGTCATCAGCCAGGTGCTCAATGGATACCCCTTGTCCCCGAGAAGCCAACCAACTGGCTGATGCGGTGCCTCGAAAAGTTCTGCCACAGTAGTCTGGCGCAGGATAAAAGCATCGTGGCAGCTGCCAGGATAGTGGGCATTGACAGCGAGTATCAGCTGTCTGTGGTCACAGACCAACTGAACATTCAAGGAATGGAACCCCTTTCTGTTCCGGAATTCCTCGGCATTCTCATGTGGAGCACGCAAAGCCACATGTGTGCAGTCAATGGCGCCCTGCACCATGGGGAAGCCCGCTATCCTCGCAAAGCCCAGAGCGCGGTCACGCTGCTTGTCTGGGGTCATGGGGAAAGAGATGAACTCTCGTCTCCTTTTAAAGAGGGTATTTGTGACCTGCCGGATGCAGCAATGCACCGCGAACTGGAAGATATTGGCGAGGTCCCCAGCAGCAGCTTGAAATGAGCCAGTAGCATAGAAGTTGAGAGCCACTGTGACCTTCACTGCCACCGACAGAGACGTCCTGGACCTCAGTTGAGGCTGCAGATCTGGCTGCAGCAGGTGGCAGAGCTCAGTGACCACCTCCTTGCTGAATCGCAGCCTTCGCAAACACAGCTCCTCAGACATATGAATGTAGGAGAGCTGTTCACGATATACCCTGGGAGGGTAAGCTCTCCTGTACATATGCCTGTTGGCCCTCCTCCGTCTGGCCATCATTGCCACTCTCTCTCTGCGTCTCTGTGTCCTCCGATTCAGCTGGAGCAGGACGACGCCCCCAATCAGTGCAGCCCCCATAGTCTCTTTGCAAGCAAAGTAATGAAGGACAGCAACCAAAGTACTAGCGAAGTTAGGATCAGTAGGCAAAACTACCTCACAAAGCGTTGACTCAATGCAGAAGTCTCTCTTTCTCTCTCTCCGAATCTCTCTCTCTCTCTCAGAACGAGTGGTGCAAAAATGTCAACCACAGAAAAAGACAGGAAGAGGCCCCCTTTAAATAGCGCCCCCCCCCCCAGCCCCACAGCGATTGATAGCGTTCCAGTCTTCCGGTCGTTGGATGCGCCAGGCGGTAAGGCAGGGGGCGCCACTCAATTTCCGCTACGGGGCACCATGGAATGACGTCACAATCTGCGCGCGCAGGTGGTCGCAGCGGTAAAGTTTAGCGCCGCCGCACAATGTCTAGTTAAGTTCCCGAGCGGCGCAAACATCGCTGCGCCCGGGCGTTAGCGGCTTTGCGCCCCATTAGCGCCCTCTTAAGGCGCTAACGGGAGGCGCAACCAACTGAATTTTTACCCCTAAATGTTTTATTGATTTCAGGCTTCTGGTATCCTGTTTGGGCCTCGGAATTTCAAAAGGGGGTCTTGGATTATTCATATTTCGATGTGTGTGTGAGGCTTTTGGGTTTGTCTCTCCCTCCTTGGTAGGATTGCAGTGTAAACAATTCCCAGACAGCTTGATTGGGCCCCAATACCCAAAGCCGTCCACTGCCTGGCCACGCCCCTCCGCAGCCTGTCTTGTGTCTGTGAAAGATGTCTTTCCCAACAGTAAGATTCAAAAGTCATTTTCCTCAGGGTATTTCTTTCCTGATCTTTAAAATGTCCAAAACTGAGGTTTTTACATCAAATCACTTCACTTAGGTCCCATCATCCCAAGTTTGTATGAAAGGTCCAAAAATCGCTCCCTTTAGGGCTCTGTTCGGGTTTCTGGGGGATTTTGCGAAGCCTACAGGTGCTGTCTTTTGGATGAGATGTTAAACTCTGAGGCCCTGTCTGCTCTCTCAGGTGGATGTAAAAGATCCCATGGGCACTATTTCGAAGAAACGCAGGGGAGTTAACCCTGGTGTCCTGGCCAATATTTATCCCTCAATCAATATAACACCGTTATCACGTTGCTGTTTGTGGGAGCTTGCTGTGCGCAAATTGGCTGCTGTGTTTCCCACATGACAACAGCGACTACACTTCAAAAGTGCTTCATTGGCTGTAAAGTGCTTTGAGACGTCCAGTGGTCGTGAAAGGCGCTATATAAATGCAAGTCTTTCTTTCATCCGAAAGATACTCCCTCAGTACTGCACTGGAGTGTCAGCCTAGATTATGTGCTCAAGCTTCTGGTGTAGGACCTAGAACCCACAACCTTCTGACCCAGAGGTGAGAGTGTTACCTACTGAGCCATGGCTGATAAATGCAGTGAGGGAAAATAAAATGGTTGTAAAGTATGACTTCTCTGTGAGTGGAGATATTCTGATTACTTTTTACCATTTACAAGGATACCCAATATCACAAGTTCCCCACCCCACCCCCACTACCCCCTCAGTTAGTTTTAATGACAGCACGTAATCGAGGATATCCGTCAGCAAGACAAGAAAACTCTGGAATGGAGACAATATGTGAAGAAGAAGAATAGGGGGACATCTTTAATTGGGGAAAGAACAAACCTGCATTTATATAGCATCTTTCAGATCCTCGGGATATCCCAAAGCACTTCACTGCCAGTGAATTGGTTTTGAAGTGTAGTCAGTTGTACAGGTGTAACAATTTCAGGCCTGACAGAGACACCTTCTCGGGTTCAGTGGCGTCAATTGCTCCCCTAGGCAGTTTGAACATCTTACCTTTATGGGAGTATGACTCACGCTGCTCTGTATCAATTTGTGTGACCGCGGGTCCCACTGGCGTAACAATAGAACACCCTTGTGACCTGAACCGGATATTCAAGCTTTTTCCATGCCTATTTCTTCAGTGATGTGGAGATGCCGGTGTTGGACTGGGGTTGGACAAATGTGAGAAGTCGCACAACACCAGGTTATAGTCCAACAGTTTTATTTGAAATCACAAGCTTTCGGAGCACTGCTCCTTCGTCAGGTGAAGTCACCTGACGAAGGAGCAGCGCTCCGAAAGCTTGTGATTTCAAATAAAACTGTTGGACTATAACCTGGTGTTGTGCGACTTCTCACATTTATTTCTTCAGTCACTCTCAAGGCAGCCTGAGTTAACACTAGATGAGATTAGTACAAAAGCAAAATACTGCGGATGCTGGAAATCCGAAATAAAAGCAGAAAATGCTGGAAATACTCAGCAGGTCAGACAGCATCTGTGGAGAGAGAGAAACAGAGTGACGAAAGTTCATTGACCTGAAACGTTGGGGGCGATTTTAACCCTACTCGCTGAGCAGAAAATTGGCGGTTGGCCAGTTAAAATCGCCCTGGCTCTTACCTGTCCGAAAGCCGCCATGATTGCAACATCTGCGATGCAGAGCAGGCAGCAAGGACACGCGCCCGGAGCCAACAGGGTCCTTCTTTACATATGCATGTTGCGGCCCAATGACATCATTGAGATTCGACTGCAATTTTAACTCAAGCTTGAGCGAGGGATCCACTTGGAGTTAAAATCGGGGCCAATTAATTAACTGTTTCTCTCCCCACAGATGCCTGACCTGCTGAGTATTTCCAGCATTTTCTGTTTTTATTCTGGATGAGATTAGGCTTGGTTCAAATCATTAAGCTTCTTTATTCTACGGCAAGGTGAAGCTACAGGGCAATACGTATGATCAGATTCACTTACTTCAATTGATACAACTTATCTCCACGTAATAACATAAAAATGACGAACATGCTACACTACCCCACTTCAGTGGGTCCTCTTGCAAGAATTGAACAGACTAACTCTGCTCTATTTTTGAACCTGCATCAGCAGCTTCTCTGTTGCAAAAGCTAGTCTGTCTTTTAGGTGTCTGCGTCTCTAATCTTATCCTCCGCTTCACAGACAGGCAGAGATCAAAGGCTTCTCCAACACGGTGTTTGAGAGAGGTGTTCCGATTACCCAGCCAAGCTTACCAATCATTTGTTGTTTAGTCTCTAGAAAAACAAACCTCCATTTAGCTTATTAACCACTCATCGTCTGGGTCCCTTATTTAAAAAAAACAAGTGAGAAAACCCGTTGTTTTTACAAACCCAGCATTAAAAAATAATTTATTTTTTCAAATTCTTGCTGTGAAAAAGAAAAAATCATCAAAAAAAATTCCCAAAACATAGCGCCCCGGAGCGGATATCGAGTGGCGCCCCCTGCCTTACCGCCTGCCGCTAGCAACGACAGGTTGAGGGGAGCGTTTTGCAGTCAGGAAGGGACTGGGGGAGCGCTATTTAAAGGCGACCGCTTCCTGTCTTTTTTTGTTGGTGACATTTTTGAACCACGCATTCTGAGACAGAGAGCGAGAGACTTCTGGAGAGATTCAACGCTGTGTGAAGGAGTTTTGGGTACTGAGCAGCACTTTGCAGGTTCATTTTGATTTGCCCTTCCTTGTATCGATTTAGAAGAGATTGTGGGGGCTGCACTCTGAGCTCTTTCCCTGGTACTCTCCATTGTTCTTTCCAGCAGATTTGATGTACAGGTCTCTCCAGGCCGAGATTCAAGGCTGCTATGAGCAGGATGTGGATGGAAAGCAAGATCAACCCTCCCCTTTAAGAACTGGCCGGGGCCATTGTGTCTGTGTTCCATTGCTGACTGACATCACATGAGCTTCGCCAGCACTCTGAGTTAGCGCCTCGCTCCTCGGCCTTTGCACCTTAAGACAGATGTGTAGCGCCTGATTTAGCGCTCCAATCACCTCCAGGGGCGATAAAAGTCAAGTTTGCAGTCGGAGGCGATAATTAGCACCAGGCGCTAATCTTTGTGCCCGGCCGATAATTGCGCCCTAAACGGGGCGATACTGAATTTTTCCCCCTCGGAGTCCAGGTATCATTCTGGTAAACCTACGCTGCACTCCCTCCAAGGCCAATATATCCTTCCTAAGGTGTGGTGCCCAGAACTGCTCACAGTACTCCAGGTGTGGTCTAACCAGGGCTTTGTACAGCTGTAGCATAACTTCTACCCCCTTGTATTCGAGTCCTCTAGATATAAAGGCCAGCATCCCATTAGCCTTTTAGATTATTTTCTGTACCTGTCCATGGCATTTTAATAATTTATCTACATGGACCCCTCAGTCTCTTTGGACCTCCACATGACACATCTTGTGGTCGCTTGCGTGCGAGCGCTACGCGAAGGCCGTGCACTCCTCAGTAGCTGCGCCACCACGATGGCCAATCACATGAGCCTTAGGAACCACGGGCTGTGTGGAAACCTGTGCCTGGCGCCTCTGACCCTCTGTGGCCACTGTAGCTGCACGCATTGTACAGCAGGGTGCGCTTGTGCTCTCTGGCGGGCCTCGAGTTGCCAGCCCGGCCCCTGCGGCCAGTCCTCCTCGCACCCCTAGCTTCACCCAGGGATGGTTAGCTGGGAGCTGTGCCCAGGTTCGGCCACAGGCTGCCCCCCGCCGGTCCCTCCACCACCGAGACAAGGCAGCCACACCGAATGACCGCGCACCCTGTCTCCACTCGTGTGATCGCCCATCGAGCAGGTCAGACACCTTAGGCTCTTTCCTCCTGCTCAACGTGTGCTGCAGATCTGCTTTCCGAACACCATGGGGGACCTTTCAACCTAACTTGACCATCAGGAAACCCACTATACACCCTGCCCAATATTAAAAGAAAGACTTGCATTTATATAGCGCCTTTCACGACCTCCGGACGTCCCAAAATGCTTTACAGTCAATGTAGTTCTTTTGAAGTGTAGTCATTGTTGTAATGTAGGAAACGCTGTAGCCAATTTACACACAGCAAGATCCCACAAACAGCAATGTGATAATGACCAGATAATCTGTTTTAGTGATGTTAATTGAAGGATAAATATTGGCCAGGACACCGGGGATACCTCCCCTGCTTTTCTTCGAAATAGTGCCGCGGGTCTTTTATCGTCCACCTGAGAGAGCAGACGGGGCCTCAGTTTAACGTTTCATCCAAAAGTCGGCACCTCCGACAGTGCAGCACTCCCTCAGCACTGCACTGGAGTGTCAGCCTAGATTTTTGTGCTCAAGTCTCTGGAGTGGGACTTTGAACCCACAACCTTCTGACTCAGAGGCGAGCGTGCTACCCACTGAGCCACAGCTGACACTGACAGTCCTCTCTACTGACTTCACTAGAGGGTAAAATTGAGCAGGGTTTGTACCAGCGGTGTACCCAATCCCATCAGTTTCCCGAAGGGTGGCTTGGGTTAAATTTGCCCCCATGTCTCCTTCTGGGAGCCTGAACACACCCTCTCAGCAACTGGTTCCCTTTCAAATTCAGTTTGTGAGGTGAGGGGTGAGTTTTTTCTGCCTGGATCTTTGCTAGAGGGTATGTTTGGCCAGCTCCCCTTGGTTTAAAAAAAATTTGATCCTAGGATCTGGGCGTCGCTGGCAAGTCCTGCATTTATTGCCCATCCCTAATTGCCCTTGAGAAGGTGGTGGTGAGCCGCCTTCTTGAACCGCTGCAGTTTGTGTGGTGAAGGTACTCCCATAGTGCTGTTAGGGAGGGACTTCCAGGATTATGACCCAGCGACGATGAAGGAACGGCGATATATTTCCAAGTCAGGATGGTGTGTGACTTGGAGGGGAACTTGCAGGTGATGGTGTTCCCATGCGCCTGCTGCCCTTGTCCTTCTAGGTGGTAGAGGTCGTGGATTTGGGAGGTGCTGTCAAAGAAGCTTTGGTGAATTGCTACTGTGCATCTTATAGTTGGTACACACTGCAGCCACAGTGTGCCGGTGGTGGAGAGAGTGAATATTTAAGGTGGTGGATGGGGTGCCAATCATGTGGGCTGCTTTGTCCTGGATGGTGTCGAGCTTCTTGAGTGTTGTTGGATTCTCTACCCATGTTTTATTACCCTAAAACTAAAATTACATTTTATTACCTTAAAACTAAACATTAACCACTCCTAGGGTGATGTTATCATTAATACTTATTTCTTTACACAAGTAATTTACATCTCAGAAAACAAGCAATGCATTCCTTTTATGACACTTCAAAGTCATCCTGTTTATAGCGGAAAGCCTGGAAAGCCTGTTGTTTCAAGACACAAAGAAGTTCAACAGTTACCCCTTAACTCTCCAGGATGTCCAACAACCGTGTGCAACTCAGTCAGTGACCTCTGCAGCTCCCTGCACTGGGCTAATAAGGGGCACCCCATTCTGCATTGCCCCCCCCTTCCTTATTCCCTATTAAAACATTGAATAGCATGGATGAATAAACACCCATTTCCGTGACTCCTGCCTAAACTGAAATATTTCAGCCAAACTCTAATCATGGGCGCTCTCAGTTTGCATCGCACCAAGACTACAATTGTTTTGCCTTGCCGCATTTCAAATACCTGATCTCATTATCTTCAGATCTCGGACTCCTCCTTTGCTGACCCCTTCCGGCCTCACTGGGGGACGGGTTGAGCAGGTGGCTTGCTGAGCGGCTCATTCATGAGACGTTTTGGTCTCCCACCCGTGCGACAGCTTACCCGTGCTCCCTAGGCCGTAAAATGATCAAGGTGGGTGCTTCGCTGCTCAAGCGGTTCAGACCCCTGATCAAGTGACTAGATTCTTAAATTGTCTGGAACTATATCCAGGAATAGGAACATAGGAACAGGAGTAGGGCCATTCAGCCCCTCGGGCCTGCTCCGCCATTCAATCAGATCATGGCTGATCTGCACCTCAACTCTATTTACCCCGCTTCGCTCCATATCCCTTGATATCCTCACCTAACAAAAATCTATCTATCTCAGTCTTGAAAGTGCCAATTGTCCCAACATCCACAGCCTTTTGGAGGAAGTGAGAGTTCAAATTTCTGCCACCTTTTGTGTCTTCTTCTGTCGTATGGTAGTAGCAAAGCAAATCAAATGTCAATATCAAAGTCAGATATCCAGGCCAAAGCTTCTGGTGTAACAGCGTGGATATCTTGTCGGCTGCCTGTGAATTTCCTCTGAGGGCAGTGCTCAATGATGTGCTCCAGGGTCTGATCAGGAGCTCACAGTCGCATGATGGGGATGCTTTAATCTTCCATCTAGGGAGAAGGTGGCAGCGTCTACCATGACCGGTTCTGAGGCGGTTGATGGTTGCCCACTGTTTGCGAGGAAGGTTTGATCCTTCAGGTTGTACTGTGGGGTCCTCTATAAGGAATCCATTCCGTATGTCGCAGTTCTTCCAAGCATTTCGCCATCGGTCATCGAGGCTGAGGGGAGATCGCTGAAGGGCTTCGGCGACGGTCCGAAATGGACTTCTAGATTTGAGACGGGTTGGTGGTAGGTGGTTCAAGTCGGCCTAGATCAGCATGTCTTTGCTGGAGTAGAGGTTGTATTCTCTGGAGACCTTTTGTGTGAAAAAGTGCTTCCTGATTTCACTCCTAAATAGCCAAGCTCTAATTTTAAGATGATGTCCCCTTGTCCTTGAATTCCCCTCTCAGTGGAAATAAGTTACTCTGTATCTACCCTATCAAATCCTTTTAAACACGTCGCTCAGATCACCCCTCAATCTCCTATACTCAAGGGAAAACCAGCCAGTTTTATGCAACTTGGCCCTTGACATTAAATGGGAGCGACCTCTGTGGTCTGTTCCGCCTTCATTTTCAAGCCACATCTTCCATGTGTCTTCAAGCTGGATAACCATGCCCCTTTAACTAAGAAACTTTCTTAGTTCCTTAAATCTTTGCCTGTTCGCTTCAGGCATTAAATCATAAGCCTCGTGAATAGCACGCTTTACAATATCATGGTTTATTCATTTTAATGGGCGGAAAATTACGAGCTGGAAAAAGCACAGAAGCAGAAAACTCTGGTCTATTTCCCTCTGTGGGAAAGAAGGAAAACAAAGGAAAGAAAATGAACCAATGAATTCTTAAAGCGTTTTATCAAATCTTTCAGATGCCTCAAAACCGCTTCATGTAAAATGAATTATTTTGAAGTACAGCGATTCTGGCTATAAGGTATATTCGACAAAGCTCAGCTCCGATGAATAATTCCCACCACTATTTCATTCACGCAGGTTCAAAGGGGGCCTTTTTGTTAACTCAAAGCTGTCAAAAAACCATCAGCAGCAGCCTTCACTCCCAGAACATAATGTCCCGCCACTTATTGTTGACGGAACCTTTCTGGAAAACAGGAAGTTCATTTCTGTTTGTCTCTTTGACCAAGCTTTTGGTCACCTGCCCTAATTTCTCCTTGTGTGGCTCGGTGTCAAATTTTGTTTTTGTCATGCTCCTGTGAAGCGCCTTGGGACGTTTTACTACATTAAAGGCGCTATAGAAATACAAGTTGTTGTTGTTGTTGTTGTTGTTGAGTGCAGGATAAGTACTAACGCCCATTAAAGAAATTCCCTTTTGGTTTTGATGACTAGCAAAAACTTGTTTTGTGACATACCTAATTATAAAGACTTCCTGTGTTGACAGTTAACCTATCTCTGTGCGTTTTTGCCTGCAGTCACAAGGAGCATGACATCATCTGGTAACAAAAGATTGCTTAATGATCTCACCAGAGCAGCAATTAATTGCTCTTCAGCCAGTTGAAAGCAGTCAGTCTGAAACCAGATTTTCCTGTTGAGATGACACAACAACAAAAAACAAATTTGATGCTTAAGGCGAGAGAATAATGTATGTCTGGGAGTGATTTCATTCTGGGGTTTAGTACCCCTTCCTGCCATGGCCCCATTTCTCTCACCCTTTCTTTTCCCCTCTCCTGATGGTGCTAACTGAGGGGGTGCTTGGTTCCGTGGGCACCACTAGCCGTCGTGTGTCTCAAACTAATGTCCATTGTTCATCCGTGAACACAAGCATAAACTTGGCTTGTATTCCCTTGAGTATAGAAATTGAGGGGTGATCTAATCGAGGGGTATAAAATTTTAAGTTGATTTGATAGGGTAGATACGGAGAAATTCTATCCTCTGGTGGGGAAATCAAGAACAAGGGGACATTAGAGCTTGGCCATTCAGGAGCAAAATCAGGAAGCACTTTTTCACACAATGTGGTAGTAGAAATCTGGAACTCTCTCCTCCAAAAGGTTGTGGACGCTGGGACAATTGGAGCTTTCAAGACTGAGATCAATAGACATTAGCCCAGATATTCAGTTGGGTCGATTGAGGGGTACAAGGTAGCAAGGAATGAGCTAAAAAAAATAGCTTAGGAGAGCTAGGAGGGGGCATGAGAAGTCCTTGGCGGGTCGGATCAAGAAAAACCCCAAGGCCTTTTACTCTTATGTGAGAAATAAAAGAATGACCAGGGTGAGGGTAGGGCCGGTCAAGGACAGTAGTGGGAACTTGTGCATGGAGTCAGAAGAAATAGGAGAGGTGATGAATGAATACTTTTCGTCAGTGTTCACCGAGGAGAGGGGCCATGTTCTTGAGGATGAGAGTGTGATAAAGGTGGATAGGCTGGAGGTGGTAGATGTTCTGAGGGAAGATGTTTTAGCAATTTTGAAGAACCTGAGGGTCGATAAGTCCCCTGGGCCAGATGAGATATATCCTAGGATTCTTTGGGAGGCAAGGGAGGAGATTGCAGAGCCTCTGGCTTTGATCTTTGGGTCCTCACTGTCCACGGGAATGGTGCCAGAGGACTGGAGAGTTACGAATGTTGTTCCTCTCTTCAACAAAGGAAATAGGAATGACCCTGGTAATTATAGGCCGGTTAGTCTTACTTCGTTGGTTGGTAAGATAATGGAAAAGGTCCTGAGGGATTGGATTTATGACCATTTGGAAAGGGGCAACTTAATCAGGGCTAGTCAACACGGATTCGTGAAGGGTAAGTCTTGCCTAACAACAGGGGAAAGAGCAGGGGGGAGTGGGACTAATTGGATGGCTCTTTCAAGGAGCCGGCACAGGCATGATGGGCCGAATAGCCTCATTCTGCGGTGAATGATTCTATGGGGGTTATTTTAGTGAAAGGGTGAAAACAGATGCTAAATGGGTGCTGTGCTAATAAGACACGCCTGTTTGAAAGTCTGGTTTTAGCATGCTATTTTGATCCTAATTGCTGATTACCATAATTTGAACTTGCCTGGAGCTGCTAAAACAGAAACCTGCCGGTTAAGCACTCCAGTGCTGATTAGATGCAGTTTTCATGGAGCAGTATATGTGGGCTCCTCGCACCCACTTCCACTGACGGTGTGGAGTGCGCTGGCTGATACACAGCAGCACGTTTCAGGATGGCTCAGGGGCCGAGGGAGAGGGCGCACAGGTTCTCGGACGCGGCACTGGAGGTCCTGGTGGAGGAGGTCCCGAGGAGGAGGGATGTCCTGTACCCGCAGGGGGGAAGGAGTCCATCTCGCCCTCCTGCCCCTCTCTCCTGCAGCGGATGGTGTTGCTCTGCCTGGCCTCATGTCCTCCTCCTATTCCTCCTGCAGACCAAGGGGGACCCCGAGCAAGATGCCGATGACCAAGCACTCCCTTTCTCCTGGTGACTCCTATAAGATGTCCAGTAAGGTCGAGTAGCCCAGCACTCACTCTTTCTAGGTGAAGCCCTCAGAGAATTTCTGGAATAAATGTTGATAGAGTGTTGATGAAGCCTTGACAAAGTGTCCCAGAAAGTCTCCCAATGTGTTTCGGAGATCCTCTTCACAGCTCCAGCAGTAAGCGAACAGTAAAAGGTGATCTACCTTTAAGTAGCGCTCGAAACCCTCTGCAACGACTAGTTTACTCCCAATCAGCTGGTCGCTGTTAGGAGAGGGCGTTAGGACGAGCGCTATCCACCAAAATGCCCTGCAGCCTCCTTATAGAGCGCTAACAGGCAATTTAAGTGGCAATCAGCCCCTTAATGATCCTCTGGGTGGCCGTTCCTAGCGTGCGCTTCAAATCCTTTACCAAGATCGCACCTTGCACTAAACGTGGGCTAAACCAACATTTTAGCTTAAGACCCTATCTTGGCCATCTCAGAGGCTCTTTAGCATCTAAAGTATCCAGAGAAAATGTCCCCTATTATTCTACAGCTTATGATATTATCTGAACCCCAAAATGCTCCTCTTGATAGCTCAAAGATTAGATACACCACACATTGAGTACTGAATCAGAAGGAACCCAGTTTTGATTCTCAGTTTGTGCTAAGGAAACTGCCCCCCCCCCCCCCCCCCACCCACCCTGTGTCAGCCGTGCCTCAGTTGGTAGCACTCTTGCCTCCGAGCCAGAAGGTTGTGGGTTCAAGTCCCACTCCAGAGACTTGGGTGCAAAAAATCTAGGATGATACTCCAGTGCGGCACTGAGGGAGCGCTACACTGTCGGAGGTGCTGTCTTTCAGATGAGACATTAAACTAAGGTCCCATCTGCTCTCTCAGGTGGATGTAAAAGATCTCATGGCATTCTTTGAAGAAGAGCAGGGGAGTTATCCCCAGTGTCCTGGGGCCAATATTTATCCCTCAATCAACATCCCAAAAAAACAGATTATCTGGTCATTATCACATTGCTGATTGTGGGAGCTTGCTGTGCGCAAATTGGCTGCCGTGTTTCCTACATTACAACAGCGACTACACTTCAAAAAAAGTACTTAATTGGCTGTAAAGCACTTTGGGATGTCTGGTGGTCGTGAAAGGCGCTATAGAAATGCAAGTCTTTCTTTCTTTCTCACTTGGGACAGCAGTAGAGGCAGTACCATTTGCCTCAGTGCAATAGGCTTTGGGGGGAGCAGGGTGCAAATAAAAGCCGTACAACATTCCTGCTCCTGATTGTGATTAGGTGATTCCTGCTGGAAAGTGTGCACCTGCGTGTGTCGGATAAGGACAGCCTGCCAACACTCGGTGTCTTCTGAACATCAGGAACAGGAGGGGGAGGCCATTCAGCTCCTCAGGCCAGCTCCGCCATTCAATTAGATCATGGCTGATCTGCACCTCAACTCCATTTACCCGCCTTTGCTCCATATCCCTTGATACCCTTACCTAACAAATGGGCCGGATATTCCGATCCCTACGGGTGGGTACGCGCTGTGTACCCACCCGTAGGGACATCGGAAATGCCGGTTTTAGGCATGCACTGCGCATGCGCTGGAAACCGGCATTTCCGATCTGCCAAGAAAGCACTTGACAGATCTTCCGGCTGCCCTGGAGAAGGGCCTCTGCGGGCTGATAGTTCCGCTTTTTGGAGACCCTCCACCTGCAGAAAACACTTACAATTCTTGCGCCTGGTAAAAACAGGCGTAAGGCCTGCTTTTACCAGGATAAGAGTTGAAAAAAGTAAAAAAAAAAATTTCCACTGATTTATCATTTTCCTGGGGTGAGGGATCAGAGTGGGTGTCCTGAGAGATCAACACCCAGGATGCTCCACGCAGTTGGTGCATTCTAAAGTCCGCACTGTAAGATTAGTAGTGACAATCTTATCACATTATTCCACTTTGTAAAGTTTACATTTCAGCTCATCAAATGATAGAAATGAGAAGTCGCACAACACCAGGTTATAGTCCAAAACAGTTTTATTTAAAATTACGAGCTTTTGGAGCGCTGCTCCTTCTTCAGGTACAGGACTTGTACCTGAAGAAGGAGCAGCGCTCCGAAAGCTCGTAATTTTAAATAAAACTGTTAGACTATAACCTGGTGCTGTGCGACTTCTCATTTTTGTCCACCCCAGTCCAACACCGGCATCTCCGCATCATGATCAAATGATAGCACAAAGCTATATGGCAGGAAATAGCAGCCAGGGTATACCCAAACACCATTGTATTCTAATTGCCATTGTTCTCCCCCACACAGATAGCTATCAACGGAAAGAATACTGCTAATCATGGCCTTTGTGCTTTCTGGTGCAAGACTAGATTCAACAGTGTCGCATATTGTCTTATCTGTCTCTCTCAGGCAGTCCCTCGGAACCGAGGATGACTTGCTTCCACACTAAAAATGAGTTCTCAGGTGACTGATGAGTCCAATGCGGGACCTACAGTCTCTGTCACAGGTGGGGCAGACGGTGGGTGGGTGGGGTGCTTGGGTTGACGTGTGTTCCTTGCGCTGCTTGCGCTTGGCTTCCGCTTGCTCCCGGCGAAGAGACTCGAGGTGTTCGGCGCCTTCCCGGATGCTTCTCCTCCACTTTGTGCGGTCTTGGGCCAGGGATTCCCAGGTGTCGGTGGGGATGTTGCACTTTTTCAAGGAGGCTTTAAGGGTGTCCTTGAAGCATTTCCTCTGCCCACCTGGGGCTCTCTTGCCGTGTCGGAGCTCCGAGTAGAGCGCTTGTTTTGGGAGTCTCGTATCAGGCATGCGGACAATGTGACCTGTCCATCAGAGCTGATCGAACGTGGTCAAAGCTTTGATGCTGGGGATGTTGGCCTGAGCGAGAACACTGACGTTGGTGCGCCTATCCTGCCAATGGATTTGCAGGATCTTGCGGAGGCAGCGTTGGTGTTACCTCTCCAGTGCTTTGAGGTGCCTGCTGTACATGGTCCATGTCTCTGAAGCATATAGGAGGGCCATGAGCTTAGTGCCGGGTTTGCGGTCCTGGTCTTCAAACACGCTCTTCCTCAGGTGACCGAAGGCTGCATTGGCACACTGAAGGCGGTGTTGGACTTCGTCATCGATGTCTGCCCTTGTTGACAGTAGGCTGCCGAGGTATGGAAAGTGGTCCAATTACAAGAGAAATGCAGGGAACAGCACCAACCGCTGTACATGGCCTTCTTTGACCTCACAAAGGCCTTCGACACTGTCAACCGTGAGGGATTATGGAGTGTCCTCCTCAAATTCGGCTGCCCTCAAAAGTTTGTCACCATCCTTCGCCTGCTTCACGACAACATGCAAGCCGTGATCCTGACCAACGGTTCCACCACAGACCCAATTCATGTACGGACCGGGGTCAAGCAGGGCTGTGTCATCGCACCAACGCTCTTCTCGATCTTCCTTGCTGCAATGCTCCATCTCACCCTCAGTAAGCTCCCTGCTGAAGTGGAGCTAATTTACAGAACAAACGGGAAACTGTTCAACCTCCGTCGCCTCCAGTCCAGATCCAAGGTCGTCCTATCCTCTGTCGTCGAATTACAGTATGCAGACGACGCTTGCATTTGCGCTCACCGGAGGTCGAAATCCAAACCATCGTCAACACCTTCACCGAAGCGTACGAGAGCATGGGCCTTACACTAAACATCCGTAAGACAAAGGTCCTCTGCCAACCTGCCCCCGCCACACAGTACTGCCCACCACTCCCCCCGCTTATCTTATCTGTGCAGTGCAAAGATCACATGTAATTAACAGGATCCATTACGCTAACTTTGGAAAGAACAGCCCCACCCAGATTTTAACTGTGGGTGTTGAACCAAGTTTTATGCCCAACTGCATCAATCGTGAGAGCAAGCCCGAGCCCAAAACAACTTAAAATCAATGTCCTTCCCTGAATTACGCTCTACATTATTATCACTTGACCCGTTTTTCGCTGGTCCTAACTTAATTGTTGCTCCGGGAGATGATCACATAAATAGTTTTATTGGCCAGTTTATTTGAAACAATATTTCCGCCCCCACCACCACCACCACCACTCCCCGCCCCCGCCCCATCCCCAAGGTTTGCATGTATTCACCTCCATATAAGTCTAACAATTACTGGCTGCCATCTTAGCGTGCAAACACATAGGCCTCGATTTTCACAGGTTGACGGGAAGGGTAGGGGGTGACGAACCCGGCAAGGCCAGGGATGTGGAGGCCCTGCTGATCTTAATGGCAGGGCCTCATTTGAATAGATGTTTTGCGGAGCCCCCGCCCAACACCCAGCCAGATGGACTACCTGGCCGGCTGGCGGGAGTGGGCATCAGGCCGTGTGACCGGTTCCCAGCAGTCTGTGGGTGGAGGGGATTCCCTGGCTTCGTGGTGGGAGGGGCAGGTGAATGAAAGATTGTGGGGATTCCAGGGCTGGGGAGCCCTAAAGGACCCCATGTGACGCCTGGCGGGGGGAGCAGTCTGCTTCACCCTCAACCCCATCTCAGTCACAGCCTGACGTTCGCATGGCAGTGCGGGACTCCCCCAGCGTGGACCTTAAAATTACGTCCTGGCGCCAATTACATCATTGGGCTGCGACTTTTGAATCTTAAGTAGGGCCCCGCCTGCTTTTAGCGGAAGCCTCGCTCAGGGCCTCAATCAGCGGAGTTGGTAGTAGGCGGCCGAGATCGCAGCGGCTTGGAGGCGTTGATGTGGATTTTTAGGAATTTAACCCCTTGCCTGCCCATCAGGGGGGGATTAAAATCGGGGCCCTAAGGCCCTGCTATGACATTACTTTATCCACAATTTTAATGGAAACGTTAAGAAGTTTATTTTGAACAATGTAATTTTTATTTTTATTCATTGGATGTGTGCGTCGCTGGCAAGGTCAGCATTTATTGCCCTTGAGAAGGTGGTGGTGACAACTGAGTGTCTTGCTGGGACATTTCAGAGGGGCAGTTAAGAGTCACCCACATTGCTGTGGGTCTGGAGTCACACATAGGCCAGACCGGGTAAGGACGGCAGATTTCCTTCCCTAAAGGACACTAGTGAACCAGATGGGTTTTGAGGACAATCCGGTAGTTTCATGGATCACCATTACTGATACTAGCTTTTTATTCCAGATTTATTTAATTAACTGAATTTAAATTCCCCCAGCTGCACGTGGTGGAGATTTGAACTCACAGTCTCTGGATCGGTTAGTCCTGGCCTCTGGATTACCAGTTAAGTAATATAACCACAATGCCACCGTACCCACAAGTAAAGTAATGTCAGATGAACATATCAAACACTTGTACGCTACGATGGCAGAGAGTCACTTCACAATTTTATTTAAGGCAATTTTCCCTCTTAGTTTGAATAGTTCTTTTCTTGCAATTGTTACTGGTTGACTTTCCCCTTCCCAGGGGCCTCCCTGGTCCACATGGCTTGGCCAATCACTGGATAAATTCACCGTGCTCTGGAGGGGAGCACAGTCGCAACATCTTCTAATATGTTGCGATACATAGGTCACCAGCACACAGCTATGCAACATCAAGTGTAGCAGATATGTCAGCCTTAAATAATTTCTTCCTACATGACAATCTGCTTCACCCTTGCCCCCATCGCAGTCACAGCCTGGTGTTGATCTGGCCATCAGATCTCATTTCCTAACATACTCTATTAATTTAAAAAAGAATTTCAGGGCTCTTACAACACAGCAATAACCCCTTACCGTGCGATTTTAGATCTTGCCAAGCACCAGGTTCTGGAACAGATTTGTACAGTATACTGTAAGGGTACGGTAGCATAGTGGTTATGTTACTGGACTAGTAATCCAGTAGGCCTGGACTAATGATCCGGAGACGTGAGTTCAAATAGCTACCACAGCAGCTGGGGGATTTAAATTCAGTTAATTAAATAACTCTGGAATAAAAAGCTAATATCAGTAATGGTGACCATGAATACTACCAGATTGTCGTAAAAACCCATCTGGTTCACTCATGTCCTTTAGTGGAAGGAAATCTGCCGTCCTTACCCGGCCTTCATGTGGTTGACTCTTAACTGCTCTCTGAATTGGCCTAGGAAGCCACTCACTTGTTACCACACGGACTGCAGCGGTTCAAGAAGGCGGCTCACCACCACCTTCTCAAGGACAATTAGGGATGGGCAATAAATGCTGGCCTTGCCAGCGATGCCATGAACGAAAAACAATACATGCTCCCTATGTATACAGGGGGGAAAAACACATTAAGTAGTTTCTCATATTAAAAACAATAATGATTCGATTCTTGTTTTTGCCCCCATTTTTTGATGACACGTTACAGCTTCATTTCGGAAGCTGGATAAAATATTTGGTTGAACTTGTGCGCAAAGGTTAATGCAAGGTAACATCCTCCCAGCAACGCATGAGCAGCCTCATTAATTAATGAAGACCTGTCTCTACAAAAGCCGGGCCCAGTGTCATCAACACTGACGAAAATTCACGTCGGTAATGATATTTATTTCAGCAACGGATAAACTGCAACAGCTTCACAGGATGGAACGAACATCTGAGGGTTTAAAAAAGCAGAAATATTTAAATACTGAAGAGGGGCTTTGATGGGGCAATGTTCCCTGTTTCCTGTGATGGTAATTTACATACAGGAACAGGATGTTATTTTATACATTTCCTCAAAAAGAACACGTCATTTACATCATAAGATCTGCACGGGCAAAAATACCGCCAGATAATTTTGTTATTTGATTGCGATTATGCCCATATATGTGTAACGTAGATTTAAAGAAAAGGGCCATATAGTCTGCAGGAAAACGTGCAATCATTTCTGTTACAATATGCTTTGGGTATGCTATTCCCCATCACTTGCATTAAATAAAACCCGACACTGCAGTTCAGATCATGTGGTGGAATATCACGTGAGTCAGTCACGGGAGTTTGCCATCTGCTCCTGCCCGCAGCCACAGCTGCCACTGACAAAGCAAAAAAAATGAAAGGGACAACTGGCGAAAGATGGATCCCGTCCGGAAACATGATTTAGAATGGCAGAATTCCGAGTCTGTTTCGAGGACTGAACGCAATCAGGGCCGAGGCGACACTGACCTTTTCCTTTCTGGTTTATGGTGTCATGACAACCCCTTTTTAAATGGGTTACTGACTCGGAGCACGCTGCAGCCTCTACGTGGATCTGTTCCTGAACGAGTGTTTTCACTGCCTCCGGGACTTTGTATACAAAATTACAGTACTTGGGCAGCAAATTGTGCTGCACAATGCTAGTATAGTAATCTGCCACACCAAATCACATGCCCTATGAGAAAGAAGGAAGGAAAGAAAGAATATACGCCACCTTATCACTTCTCTCCGAAACATCCCACAGTGCATCATCCACAATGAATTATATTGAAATGCAGGCAATGTGGGATAAATCTGAGCAATTTTCAACACACCTAATATGTACATTCCTCCATCTTTATTTTTCTTCATAAGAGACATGTCATGTAAATAAAAAAATAACAACTACCTAATGAAGAGAGTCGGAGATAACAGATCTCAGCGGTAATTCTCAAATAGGCCAATTCTGACTGATGCACACTCATACATCTTACAAGTTTAGAAGGATTCTAGAATAGTTATGTCAGCTGCTAACTCCCAGTGTTGCAGGCAAACCTCCTTCAGTGTAGTGTCAGCTGTGGCTCAGTTGGCAGCACACTCGCCTCTGAGTCCGAAGGTTGTGGGCTCAAGTTCCCACTTCAGGGACTTGAGCACATAAAGCTAGGCTGACACTCCCAGTGCTGTGCTGAGGGAGTGCAGCACTGTTGGAGGTGCCGTCTTTCAGATGAGACGTTACACTGAGGCCCTGTCTGCTCTCTCAGGTGGACGTAAAAGATCCCATGGCACTATTTCGAAGAAAAGTAGGGGAGTTATCCCTGGTGTCTTGGCCAATATTTATCCCTCAACCAACATAACAAAAACAGATTATCTGGTCATTATCACACTGCTGTTTGTGGGACCTTGCTGTGTGCCAATTGGCTTGTGTTTCCAACTTTACAACAGTGACTCCATTTCAAAAAGTACTTCATTGGCTGTAAAGCGCTTTGGGATGTCCGGTGGTCGTGAAAGGCGCTATAGAAATTCAAGTCTCTCTTTCATATAGTGCAAAGGAGCAGTACAGACAGAAGGGTTATCTCCAACTCTGGGAGTCAGCAGCCGGCACAGATGATCTGAGCATTTCACAAGTGGACGAGAAAATCTGTTTGTGAATGGATTCCACAACACAGATTGATCTGTGTGACTCAAACTAGTGACGATGTGCCACGTAACTCTAAACTGTGGCAACTTGGACAAAAATCATCCTGTTGCTGCACACAGACCACTGATTGCAATGGTTATTTTGAAAATAATCAGACCTTTAGCATAAAAGGGTCAGCCGTGGCTCAGTTGGCAGCACGCTCACTTCTGAGTCAGAAGGTTGTGGGTTCATAGTCCCACTCCAGGGACTTGAGCACATAAATCTAGGCTGACACTCCAGTGCAGTGCTGAGGGAGGGCTGCACTGTCGGAGGTGCCGTCTTTCAGATGAGACGTTAAACCGAGGCCCTGTCTGCTCGCTCAGGTGGACGTAAAAGGTCCCATGGCACTCTTTTGAAGAAGAACAGGGGATTTATCCCCGGTGTCCTGGCCAAAAATGTTGGCCGACTACAAGCTAGACTGCCGACTCAACAAGAGTCAAAACAATTACCACAAATGCACAGAATGGGCATAGTTAGGTTCAAGATAATGAAGAGTCAAAAATGAGGATGTTGGGAAAGGTCAAAGGTCAAAGGTCATCGAAATAAGAAAGGATCTGGCCCCAATTAACTGCAGAAATGTTAGCAGTGGGAAATCTTCAAATATGAGATGGATAGAATACAAAATAAACATATTCCTAGAAGGCAAAAAGGGGTTGCATCAAAGATTAGAGTTCTGTGAATAAATAGAAAGATTAAAATTAAAGAGAAGGTTTATTACAAAAGGCTAGCAGATAATAATAAAAAGGAAATAGTAAGGGCTTTGATAAGCATATCAAAATTAAGGAATAATTAAAAAGAGAGCAGGACCAAGCAGGAGGAATATAATTGTTGCGGATGAAGGTATGGCAGAGATATTAATATTTTTGCACCAATTTTGATGAATGATGGTGGAAGTGAGAATGTAGTGTACTAGAGGAGAATGTGGAACAATTATTAGGTATAACTTTAGAAAAGAAATTGGTTCTGAAAAAATTTAGCACAAGTCAAGCTGGATAAGTCACTGGGCCCTGATGACACACACCCTAGTCTGTTGACCCTAGAGTAACAGAGACGATTGGATCCACCTCAAGAGTAGTCAGTGTAACATCTTTGTTCAGAAAGGGAGAGCAGTATAAATAAGTAACTATAGACCAGTTAGTCTAACGTCAATTGTGGGCCTACTCTTAGAATCTATAATTCAAAATAAAATTAGTGAGCATTTAGAAATGCATGCGTTAATCAAAGTCATGTCTCACAAGTTTAATAGAGTTTTTTGAAGTGACCAACTGAATGGATAACAGGAATGCAATGGATTCCTGCATTCAGGATCCATTGGCAGGATAAGCATACCAATGTCAGTGTTCCCTCTCAGGCCAACATCCCCAGCATTGAGGCATTGATCACGATCAGTCAGCTCCAATGGACGGGCCACATTGTCCACATGCCTGATACAAGACTCCCGAAACAAGTACTCTACTCCGAGCTCCGTCACCGCAAGCGATTTCCAGGAGGGCAGAGAAAACGCTTCAAGGACGTCCTCAAAGCCTCCTTGAAAAAATATAACATCCTCATCGACTCTTGGGAATCCCTGGCCCAAGACCGCTCAAATTGGAGAAGCATCCGAGAAGGCGCCGAACATTTTGAGTTTCTTCGTCGGGAGCACGCGGAGGCCAAATACAAACAGTGGAAGGATCGTATGACAAACCAAGCACTCCACCCACTCGTCCCATCAACCACTACCTGCCCCACCTGTGGCAGAGTCTGTAGATCCTGCATAGGACTCATTAGTCACCTTAGAACCCACAATATTGGAGTGGAAGCAAGTCATCTTCGACTCCGGGGGACTGCCTAAGAAGGAGAAGAGAGTTTTTGGAAGTGACCAACTGAATGGATAACAGGAATGCAGTGGATGTAGTGTATATGGATTTTCAGATGACATTCGATAAGATGTCACAGATTCAGGCATGTGGTAAATGAGAAATTTAGCAGCATGTATAGTTGTTTGATGGATAACAAAGAATTAGGGTGAATGTGTGTTGCTCCAATTGGAGAAGGGTTGGAAAGGGTGTACCCTGAGGGTTAGTGCTGGGTACACTTTTCTTCTTGGTATATATGGATGATTTAGACTTAGGTAGAGGGAGCACAGTCCTGAAATTTGCTGACAACACAAATGTAGGGGTTTATTAAGCAGTGAGGAGGACTGTAAAAGTTTTCAGGAAGACGTGGACAGGTTAGCAGAATGGTGAGGCCAAGAGATCGTTCAAGCTTTCCCCATTTTCTTTTTCTTCTGCTTACGGCAGAATGGCAGTTTTCATAAGCAAACCATGTCTCCTGCCAACCAAAATGTGTAGTTCTATATACATTGTAAGTGAGATAGTGCACCGCTGGTTTGGCAATTACCCCGACACTATGGTAAGACGCACTAAAAGTGAGATGGAATGCCCACCACGTTCACTAGTCTTTTTCCGCAAGGTGGTAAGTACCATACTGTCAAACCATGACGTTCAGGCTAAATCTAGTTATCAGAATTTGTTCACAAATAAAGAAAACAGGAAAGAAAGAATTTGCATTTATGTAGTGCCTTTCACACCTTCTGGACATCCCAAAGTGCTTCACAGCCAATGAAACGTCGTCACTGTTGCTGTGCCAGAAAACATAAGACAATACACAAAAGCTATGATACATCAAAAAACAACAAGTATAGTACTTAAACACAAAGGTAACATTAGTCCACAAGAGGCTAAATAACCTCTTTATCTTAAATACGCCAATAATTTACAAGACTTTGGTTGAAACAGTCCACTGTTGATTTCCTGATGCATTGCCATTTGTGAGCGGTGCAATTATGGTAATCTGAGGGAGTCCAACTTCACAAGCGAACTGAGCTGATGACTAGGACTGCCAGTGTAAATTCAGTCTCCAGTACTTGTAGGACACAAATCTAAATGAGGAAGAGAGCTGCAAAGATGAGGCTACCCAACATTGGCCTATACCAAGTAGATGGGCTAAGTACACATGCCACATATCTTCTCAAACTGTTGCACATGTTCTGCTGCCCCCGTGCAAAACACCCAGACAACCTTACAGCTCTTTAACTTGATGGCCATATAACAGCAGGACGCTCCTTCAAGCTGCAACTTAGCATTGCCACTGTTGTCACAATGTCTGGAGAGACTCACACAAAGCGTCCGTCCAGCGCAGCCGAACTGCATGATGTGCGTTGATTTCCTAACAAACACACCAAGGTGTAAGATGTAAAAGCAAAATACTGCGGATGCTGGAAATCTGAAATAAAAACAGAAAATGCTGGAAATACTCAGCAGGGTCAGGCAGCATCTGTGGAGAGAGAAACTGAGTTAACATTTCAGGTCGATGACCGTTCCTGGTGTAGGATGGCCATTTGGGTGTCACTAGATGTGCTCTTGACACTGCCAGCGTCTCAACAATAATTCTATGTTTTCAGGACAAAATGGCTCACAACAGGAGAAAAGAAACGCACATGGGAGGAGGGCTACTTGCAGCTTTTGGAGTTGTCATGCTGGAAGTTGTAGGCTTGAACTGCATACAGAGATTGGAAAAATGAAGCCAGAGGCCTCTCTCAAGCTGAGGCCTAATACTATCCTTCTCTTCCATCTTTGTTCATGAATGACTCCCTTACCCTCAGAGCCATACACTCAACCACAACAGCACATGGCACAGTAAGTTACCAGGTAAGCACTGTTTGAAGGGGTGTCCTGGAAGCAGCAAGTTAACATTTCTTCCTCTTCTACTTCTACTCATAGCCCCCAGGACCACCTAAAAAATAACAGTATATCGCAGACATTTGGGTCACTTATTCCACTTGCTACATGCCCCAGAACCCCTGGAGGGATTGAGAATTGGTTAACGGACAGAAAACAAAGAGTAGGAATAAACGGGTCATTTTCAGGTTGGCAGGCTGTAACTACTGGGGTATCGCAAGGATCAGTGCTTGGGCCTCAGTTATTCACAATCTACATCAATGATTTGGATGAGGGGACTAAATGTAAAATATCCAAGTTTGCTGATGATACAAAACTAGGTGGGAATGTAAGTTGTGAGGAGGATGCAAAGAGGCTGCAAGGGGATATAGACAGACTAAGTGAGTGGGCAAGAACATGGCAAATGGAATATAATGTGGAGAAATGTGAAGTTATCCACTTTGGTAGGAAAAATAGAAAAGAAGAGTATTTTTTAAATAGTGAGAGATTGGGAAATGTTGATGTTCAGAGGGACCTGGGTGTCCTTGTAGACAAATCGATGAAAGTTAACATGCAGATACATAGAAACATAGAAAAATAGAAGATAGGAGCAGGAGTAGGCCATTCGGTCCCTCGAGCCTGTTCCGCCATTTAATGAGATAATGGCTGATCATCCAAATTCAGTACCCTGTCCCTGCTTTCTCCCCATGATCTCTTTAGCCTTAAGAAATATATCTAACTCCTTCTTGAATATATTTAATGAATTGGCCTCAACTGCCTTCTGTGGTAGAGAATTCCACAGGTTTACCACTCTCTGGGTGAAGAAATTCCTCCTCATCTCAGTTCTAAATGGCTTACCCCTTATCCTTAGACTGTGACCCCTGGTTCTGGACTCCCCCGCCATCGGGAACAGCCTTCCTGCATCTAGTCTGTCTAGTCCTGTTAGAATTTTATAAGTTTCAATGAGATCCCCTCTCATTCTTCTAAACTCTACCGAATACAAGCCCAATCGACCCAATCTCTCTTCATACGTCATTCCTGCCATCCCAGGTATCAGTCTGGTGAATCTTCGCTGCACTCCCTCCATGGCAAGAACATCCTTCCTCAGATAAGGCGACCAAAACTGCACACAATATTCAAGGTGTGGTCTCACCAAGGCCCTGTACAACTGCAGCAAAACATCCTTGCTCCTGTACTCGAATCCTCTTGCTATGAAGGCCAACATACCATTTGCCTTCTTAACCGCCTGCTGCACCTGCATGCTTACCTTCAGCGACTGGTGCACAAGGACACCCAGGTCTCGTTGCACTTCCCCTTTTCCCAATCTATTGCCGTTCAGATAATAATCTGCCTTCCTGTTTTTGCCACCAAAGTGGATAACTTCGCATTTATCCACATTATACTGCATCTGCCATGCATCTGCCCAATCACCCAACCTGTCCAAATCATACTGGAGTTTCTCTGCATCCTCCTCACAGCACACACGCCCACCCAGCTTTGTGTCATCTGCAAACTTGGTGATATTACATCTAGTTCCCTCATCTAGATCATTGATATATATTGTGAATAACTGGGGTCCTAGCACCGATCCCTGCGGTACCCCACTAGTCACTGCCTGCCACTCGGAAAAAGACTCGTTTATTCCAACTCTTTGCTTCCTGTCTGCCAACCAGTTTTCTATCCAAGTCAGTACCTTACCCCCAATCCCATGTGCTTTAACTTTGCACGCTAATCTCTTATGCGGGACCTTATCGAAAGCCTTCTGAAAGTCCAAATACATCACATCCACTGGTTCTCCCTTATCTATTCTACCAGTTACATCCTCAAAAAATTCCAGTAGATTAGTCAAGCATGATTTACCTTTTGTAAATCCATGTTGACTTTGTCCGATCCTGTCACTGTTTTCCAAGTGCTCTGCTATTACATCTTTTATAATGGACTCTAGTAGTTTCCCCACTACCGATGTCAGGCTTACCGGTCTATAATTCCCCGTTTTCTCTCTCCCACCTTTTTTAAATAGTGGGGTTACATTAGCTACCCTCCAATCCATGGGAACTGTTCCAGAGTCTATAGAATTTTGCAAGATGACCAGCAATGCAATTTGGAAAACAAATGGTATGTTGGCATTTATTACAAAAGGATTTGAGTATAATAGTAAAGACCTCTTACTGCAATTTTGGTGAGACCACACCTGGTGTATTGTGTACAATTTTGGTCTCCTTACTTAAGGAAGGATATACTTGCCATAGAGGGAGTGCAACGAAGGTTCACCAGACTGATTCGTGGGATGGGGGGATTTTCCTATCTTCTCTTCTTAGGCAGTCTCTCAGAACCGAGGATGACTTGATTCCACACTAAAAATGAGTTCTCAGGTGACTGATGAGTCCAATGCGGGCCTACAGTCTCTGTCACAGGTGGGGCAGACGGTGGTTGAAGGGGCGGGTGGGTAGGGTGCTTGGGTTGACATGCACTCCTTCCGCTGCTTGCGCTTGGCTTCCGCTTGCTACCGGCAAAGAGACTTGAGGTGTTCGGCGCCTTCCCGGATGCTTCTCCTCCATTTTGTGCGGTCTTGGGCCAGGGATTCCCAGGTGTCGGTGGGGATGTTGCACTTTTTCAAGGAGGCTTTGAAGGTGTCCTTGAAGCGTTTCCTCTGCCCACCTGGGGCTCTCTTGCCATGTCGGAGCTCCAAGTAGAGCGCTTGTTTTGGGAGTCTCGTATCGGGCATGCGGACGATGTGGCCCGTCCATTGGAGCTGATCGAGTGTGGTCAAAGCTTCGATGCTGGGGATGTTGGCCTGAGTGAGAACACTGACATTGGTGCGCATATCCTGCCAATGGATTTACAGGATCTTGCGGAGGCAGCGTTGGTGGTACCTCTCCAGTGCTTTGAGGTGCCTGCTGTACATGGTCCATGTCTCTGAAGCATACAGGAGCGCAGATATCATTACTGCTCTGTAGACCATGAACTTGGTGCTGGGTTTGAGGTCCTGGTCTTCAAACATTCTCTTCCTCAGGCGACCGAAGGCTGCACTGGCACACTGAAGGCGGTGTTGGACTTCGTCATCGACGTCTGACCTTGTTGACAGTCGGCTCCCGAGGTATGGAAAGTGGTCCACGTTGTCCAAGGCCTCGTCATGGATTTTGATAATCGGGGGACAGTACTGTGTGGCGGGGGCACGTTGGTCGAGGACTTTTGTCTTACAGATGTTTAGTGTAAGGCCCATGCTCTCGTACGCTTCGATGAAGGTGTTGACGATGGTTTGGAGTTCGACATCAGAGTGTGCGCAGACGCAAGTGTCGTCTGCATACTGTAATTCGATGACAGAGGATGGAACGACCTTGGATCTAGACTGGAGGTGACGGAGGTTGAACAGTTTCCCGTTTGTTCTGTAGATTAGCTCCACTCCCGCGGGGAGCTTACTGAGGGTGAGATGGAGCATTGCAGCCAGGAAGATCGAGAAGAGCTGGATTTCCTGTGCTTTCTCCACCCACCATCTGTTCTTTAGGTCGCGAGTTTTTTGTTGGACCTCGGCCTTCAGGCATCTGTAGAGCTGCTTTCTTGCTCTCGAGTTCTGTTGCGGTTTCCAGATCAGGAATGCCTTGCGCTTGCGGCTTATTAGCTCCTGGATCTCCTGGTCGTTCTCATTGAACCAGTCTTGGTGTTTCCTGGTCGAGTGACCGAGCGTCTCTTCACAGGTGCTGATTATGGAAGCCTTGAATGTAGACCAGGCGCTGTGGACACTCTGTGTCTCTGAATCACTGGGAGTCGTCAGGTTGGTTGTGAGGCGCAGGCTGAATAGGGCTTTCTTAGCAGGGTTTTTGAGTGCTCCAGCGTTGGTTTTCCTGCGGCATTGCTTCTGTTGCCACCGCTGTTTTGGGGCTAGGTTGATGGAGATGACAGAGCGGATCATGCGGTGGTCTGTCCAGCAGTCGTCAGCTCTTGTCATCGTGCGGGTGATGCGGACGTCTTTGCGGTCCCTCGCTTGGACGATGACGTAGTCCAACAGATGCCAATGCTTGGAGCGAGGGTGTTGCCATGAAGCCTTGTACTTGTCTCTCTGATGGAACAAGGTGTTGGTTTTGACAAGGCCATGTTCTAAGCATTTCATCAGGAGGAGGGTACCATTGGAGTTGTCTTTTCCTACCCCCTCTCTGCCAATCACACCTCCCCAGAGGTCTGTGTCCTTTCCAACTCTGGTGCTAAAGTCGCCAAGGAGGATCAGCTTGTCGCCCGTTGGGACTCGGGACAGGGATTGTTCGAGGCTGGAGTAGAATTCCTCTTTGGTCTTGTCTGTGGCTTCCAGTGTTGGGGTGTACGCACTGATGACCGTAGCGCACTGGTTCCGGGCTAGGTTGAGCCGTAGAGTCATGAGGCGTTCGTTTATTCCACAAGAGACGTTCAACTAGCTCATTTTTTATGGTGAAGCCTACCCCATGGAGGCGGCGTTCTTCTTCAGGTTTGCCTTTCCAGAAGGAGGTGTAACCATCGCCTTGCTCCTTGAGCTGGCCTTTCCCTGCCCACCGGGTCTCGCTTAGGGCGGCGATGTCTATGTCGAAACGTCTGAGTTCCCGGGCAATGGTAGCTGTACAGCATTCCGGTCTGTAACTGTTGGGGTTGTCCATGAGGGACCTGACATTCCAGGTCCCGAACTTCACTTTAAAGGGTGGAAGATGCCTGTGCGTCAAATCTTTTAACGTGGGGTGGCCGTTGCACACCAGCTACCACACGGGCTTGACAGAGCAAGGTCTTGGTCCAATGGCAAGGGGATCCAAGACGATTGGAGACCAGGCTCTGCTACATCGGCCTAGCACACACACACACACACACAAACATACTCCTACTGTCCTCCTCCCTCCTTCCCACAGGTCCTCTCTGCCTGGGTTTCATAGGCTGCAGTGTGGGCCTCCCGACCCCGCTGCTGGTCCACGTGGAGAGATTGAGTAGACTAGGCCTATATTCTCCAGAGTTTAGAAGAATGAGAGGTGATCTCATTGAAACATACAAAATTCTTACAGGGCTTGACAGGGTAGATGCAGGGAGGATGTTTCCCCTGGCTGGGGAGTCTAGAACTAGGGGTCACAGTCTCAGAATAAGGGGGATGGCCATTTAGGACTGAGATGAGGAGAAATTTCTTCACTCAGTGGTTAGTGAACCTTTGGAATTCTCTACCCCAGAGGGCTGTGGAGGCTCAGTCGTTGAGTATATTCAAGACAGAGATCGATAGATTTTTGGATATTAAGGAAATCAAGGGATATGGGGATAGTGCAGGATTTTGGAGATGAGGTCGAAGATCGGCCATGATTTCTTGAATGGCGGAGCAGGCTCGAGGGGCCGAATGGCCTACTCCTGCACCTAGTTCTTATGTTCTTATGCACTGAAGTGTCAGCCTAGATTATGTGCTTAAGTCTCTGGACTGGGGCTTGAACCCTCGACCTTCTGACATCTGAGGCAGGAGCGTTGCCAATGAAGCAAGTCTGATTTGGGTCTCACAGGGCCTGCTTATAAAAGTAGATTGCTCTCTGGGCAGGAGCAGCAATTTGAATTATTTAGGTTTGTCCAAAACATCTTGCAAGGCGCAGCTAGATGTGTGGAGGAGCCCATTAGGCACATCTGTGCAGCGGTGCAGGAAAGCTTCAGGATCAGAGTTCACCATGGAGCGTGGGGCAAATCCAGACACATCTGCAGTAGCGTTCCCATTGGCAGATGGCCCAAAGCCAGTCAGAGTATCTCTTCTAAATACACATATTGCTGGTATAGAGGCCTTGGATCCCGTCTACAATGAGCTATGTTGTCCAACTCATCATGCTGGGCAATCAGACTTAGAGTAACTTGGGGCAGAGCTTCACTGTCTGGTGCCAGACTAGCCACTGAATCTGTTGAAACATTGTCCAGAAGTAGAGGCATTCCTGCAGAGGGCAGTGGGCGTCTCAAGGCGAAGAGACATCTCGCCCATCTAACCACACGCCCCCTCCCCTGCTCCCCCCGCTCCCCCCCCCCCACCCCCAACCCCCACAATGACCAAGACAGATACAGACACCATCATAAAGAGGACAGGGCCAGACAGCCACCACAGCAGTGAACATCTCATAAACCAACACAAGGAGATACGGGGCATCTGGCTCCCAGTGACACCCGGCCAGCCAGCCAGCCAGCATGCTTATTCCCTCCATTGGAGATTCTCTGAGAGTCATCACAGATTCAGAGTTGGAAGGCGCACTCAGTAAACTAGCGCCGGGTCAGAAACAGTAACCTCACGCATGTTACTAAACAGTAACTAATATGCCACCCTTACTTGAAGGCATAGGCAGATTGCAAGGGTGGCTCCTTGAAACCTTCAGGCATGGCTAACGACTGCATTGCACCAGCCATGGGCACAAGATAAGCAAGTATATGATTATGGTTCAGATTATCTATACTCATCCTTAGTATCGTGAAGGAGTTTTTTTTTTAATACTTCTGGGATGGATGTGGTAAGTCCTTTCAGCAGAGACAGGAGAAGAGAACGAATGAAAACATTCCAATCTCACAAATTGTCCAGCTGAACATCGCCAAGGATAATGACTCCGCATTTACAGTTATTCAATCCTTGTACAAATTGCCATGCAACACAATGAGTTGGTTAAAACATTACGACACACAAGTAAGCCGATTCCTAATTCAGCAATGAGCAGGGTTGATGCCTGCAGCGACGATGGACATTGCCTAGCTTCAGTTTAAAATGACTCAGTTACATTCTGCATGCTGTTCAATCCATCTTCTTCAGCCACGCCTTCCAAGCTCACACCCAATGCACTGATGCTCGCGGAAGCATGCAGGGGCTGTGGGGGAGGGGGGGAGGAAAGGGGCCGAAAATGAACTGTCCTCAAAATAGAACCAAAAACACAGGGCAGGACAAGTGGTCTCTGAGGCCTCGAGTGTCTGAAGATGAAGGCTTCCAAGACCCGAAGCAGACAAATAGCAAGGTACTGTTGGTTACCTCAAACGCAATCCCTGTGTCACTTATTGCAAAAAGAGTATACTGTAGTAATTTAATTAACAATTTGTTTTAAATAGGAAACAACTGATTATTTCATAACGTAATTGTATTCATTAAAATAATTCTCAGCTGGTTATAAACAACAAATAATTTACAAATGTGTAATATCACATAACCACGATAAAAACATTTTAAAGATGCGGTATCTTATTGCGAAATGTGTTGAAAAGTAATCGCAATTTCTAATGACTCCTTAAATTTAAACTAAGTTTGTTATCACAATTTCTAACCGCCTCAGGGATCTTGTTGGCATATGGAACTCGGTTAATTCAGCTTCTGAAAGGTGTTTATGTTTAGTTCATTCAATAAAGAGCAAAAAAAGGTTATTGGCATCATTGGCATCATTGCAGGGAGAAAGAGAGAAAGAGATACAGATTTCACTTAGCAACAGTCAGTTTGTTAAGTGACCAGTTTCAGGCCTGGACTGCAACTGGGATTCCTGCCAATAGGATGTCCGGCAAGGACATTGCAATCTATGCAAAGGGATGTTGACATGCAAATGTGTAAAGGAATGTAAACTTGCGTGCCTAAGAATCGGCTGAAGGACTGTGCATTGACTGGCAGCTACCAAATAAGGCAAAGCCACTTCCAGTTTGATAAAAAAAATCAGTGTATATAAAAAAGACACTTTTGTGTTAAGTTGAGAAAGAGAGAGAAACCTTTTTGAGTGCATGTCTACACTCAGAACTGCTGACAAAAGAAAGAAAGACTTGCATTTATACAGCGCCTTTCACGGCCACCGGACGTCTCAAAGCGCTTTACAGCCAATGAAGTACTTTTTGAAGTGTAATCACTGTTGTAATGTGGGAAACGCGGCAGCCAATCTGCACACAGCAAGCTCCCACAAACAGCAATGTGATAATGACCAGATAATCTGTTTTTTTTATGCTGGTTGAGGGATAAATATTGGCCAAGACACCAGGGATAACTGCCCTGCTCTTCTTCGAAATACTGCCATGGGATCTTTTACGCCCACCTGAGAGAGCAGACGGGGCCTCGGTTTAACGTCTCATCGAAAGACGGCACCTCCGACAGTGCAGCGCTCCCTCAGTACTGCACTGGGGTGTCAGCCTAGTTTTATGTGCTCAAGTCTCTGGAGTGGGAACTTCTGACTCAGAGGCGAGTGTGCTACCCACTGAGCCACAGCCGACAGTTTACAAGCGGAGCCAAAACTCCACTTGTAAACTGTGTTATACTCTGAAGAAATTATGCTCCGCGTTTAGATTGCTTTTTATGTTAAAGGAGGAAAAATAAAGTGATTATAACCATAAGACTGAATTCTTTACTACTCAACTGAACAACAGAAGATTGTTTAAAAACAACAGATCTGTGTTTGGTTCCAACACAAACTGATGGAATGAATCTTTTCTCATCTGGCTGTAAGATTTCTAATAGATTCTGGGGCAATCTCACCTTCCTTCGGCCCTTGAGCAATACAATCGATAAAGCAGCTCAAATTGGCACTAAATTACCCGTCTCACTCAGAGAGGTCACAGGGGTGGCTGGCGTGGGAAATGGAAACGTCGCATTGGATGCAGTAGACGTTGTTCTTCTGAGGGCGGAGTTGTTGTTGTTTCGTATGACGGGAAAAGCTTATTATGGGATGTCTAGTTTGGCTATCCATTCGATGGCCTCCTGCGATGCCGAGTGGAGAAATGAGGTGCCTCCCCGCAACAGATCTGAGTGGGCGGGTTAATGTGACGTGCTCCATGGTCTGGGACTCAGGGCCACAGTCGCACTTCAGGTCGTCCCTCATCTTCCACTTGTGGAGCAGGTGGCCGCGTCATCCATGCCCCTGTGCGTCGGGTCGGCCATTTAGGGCTGAGATGAGGAGGAATTTCTTCACTCAGAGGGTGGTGAATCTTTGGAATTCTCTATCCCAGAGGGCTGTGGAGGCTCAGTCGTTGGGTATATTCAAGACAGAGATCGATAGATTTTTGAACATTAAGGGAATCAAAGGGATATGGGGATAGTGCGGGAAAGTGGAGATGAGGTAGAAGATCAGCCATGATCTTATTGAATGGCGGAGCAGGCTCGAAGGGCCAAATGGCCTACTCCTGCTCCTATTTCTTATGTTCTTATGTCTTTAAGTGGGTGGAGTTAAGATACATTGATTGGTTAGGAGTACTGGCAGCTTTACTCTGCACATAACCCATGTTGTATCTGGCCTTGTTGCTGAACTTTCACACCAAAAGTGAAAATGTGAGCTAGTCCCATCTCAGTGCTGACATCCCTCCCCTTGATGTGAATAAAAACACACAAAAATTATTAATTTCAGCATTCAGACTTTCTACTCAAGTCAAGGGCATGTAAAAAATTAACTAACCAGTACGCAATCTAAAAATATTTAATATTAATCTTAAAACAGAGATACCATATGAGGAAGTTGGATAAATATCTAAAACCATAACTTTTGTAAAGATTATTTACTTAAACATTTGCCAACTAGATGTGGTGTGATATGGAAAATAAGCCATTGGTGCCTCAATAGCTGAGCTGATCAATGCATTGCCCAGCTCGAACCTGGCAAATACCGAGCACCAGGTCCCAGGTTAGATTTTCAACACCAACTGAGCTAGCTGATCTCAGAACGATCAATGGTTAGAGGCACGACAGATTACCCCACTGGAGCATGAGGTAATATGGGGGCAAAAAACCAAATCAATAAAGGTTTCCATTATTGACCTGATCACTATCCGCTGGCCCCTGCTGGAAATACGTGGGAACATTGGAGAAGGATAATGTCAAGTTTGGCTTTAATGCTGTCTATGAGGAGATAGCATGTTGATACTCACAGACGAGACTCACAGTGCTGATGCTCACCAATTAGACTCATGGTGCTGTGTAGACTCTGTGCTGATACTCACTGTATGGACTCATCATGTTGATACTTACTGTCTAGACCTCATGGTGCTGATACTCAGTGACTAGACATCATATCGGTACTTACTGCGTAGACTAATTGTGCTGATTCTGCTGTCTAGACATATCATGCTGATGCTCACTGACTAGATTCATCATTCTTGATTTGTAAAGTGGTTTTGTTATTGATAGTTTTCTGTCAAAGCTAAAGTTTCTTACAGTGTTTAAAGTACACAACCTTCAAAATGTCATTGTCAACACCTCAATTTTAAAATTCTCAATCCTTGTTTTCAAATCCCTCCACGGCCTCGCCCCATCCCTATTTCTGTCATCGCCTCCAGCCCCACAACCCTCCGAGATATCTGCTGCTCCTCCAATTCTGGCCTCTTGCGCATCCCTCATTTTAATCGCTCCACCATTGGTGGCCGTGCCTTCAGCGGCCTAGGCCCTAAGCTCTGGAATTCCCTCCCTAAACATCTCCGCCTCTCTACCTCTCTTTCCTCCTTTAAGATGCGCCTTAAGACCCACCTCCATCTGTCCTAATATCTCCTTATGTGGCTCAGTGTCAAATTTTGTCTGATAACGCCGCTGCGCAGCGCCGTGGGACGTTTTACTACGTTAAAGGCGCTATATATACAAGTTGTTGTTGTCCAAGAAATGCTTTGACTTAACATAAGAAGAAAGATAGCAATTGAAGGCTGAGTTGTAAACTAGATTTGTACATTTACAAAGCAGACCAGGGAGCTCTCGTACGTGCGGTGGATCATGAAATTTGAACTGTGCTGCTGCCAGGTCAATGCAGGCAGTGGTGGCGTCAACTGCAAGGGAGATGTGCATCAGGAGTTTGCATCATTACGATAATGTAAAAATGCCTTGTAAATAAAAAGCTGCCAAGTAATCTTGAGAAGATCTAACCAAAAGGCCTAAAGATAAGCGAATTACACGTCTAATGCCAGAAGTTGGTTTATTTTCTGTACCCTGCTCCTCCCTGACGTTGAGACTTTTATAGCGTCTGATTGTGAAACGGGCACCGTAATCCTGTTTCCACTCCTTCCATCCTGTTTGTTTTTAGTGCATGTGCTTTATCTGGAGGACAGCCTTTTAACAAGCACACATTCTGTCAGCTGAAACAATGCCAAAGAGTGGCTGCAACTGCAAGATTAAGTTACAGCAGCTGACTTTGCTGAAACTGCATCTGTGTAAAGCAAACCTCTTCAAAAGGCCATTAACTTCATCTTTGTTTGTTTATATACAGAGCGATGTGAGAAACCACGCCGCCTTTAATTGTTATTTTCTTTTTATGTTAGGCCAAAGCACTTATTGGAAAAAATTGAAGTTTATGTACTTTAAACATTGCTTTCACGTGCACTATAATAGTCCTTAGCTACGACAGAGGAATCTCACATCAAGACAATGAAATACTTTTGTTTTTAAGTTGCGAGTGCTTTCTTCTGTACCTTATGTATTCTGTGAACTTTTAAAAACTCTTACTGTACAATATTCAGACAAGGTGTATCCTAATGTAATAAAAAAAAGATTGATGCTAGCAGTTGGAGTCATTCTTACATTATTAATTTTAACTTTGGAAGGTGTTGATGCAGCTTTCACACAATCTTAATTCATCCCTTCAGATAGACAAAAGAAAAAAGAAAGACTTGCATTTCTACCGCGCCTTTCACCACCTCAGGATATCCCAAAGCACTTTACAGCCAATGAAGTACTTTTTGAAGTATAGTTACTGTTATGGACCTTAAAGTCCTTCCGTTGGAGCATCTAATATCTTCTTAAATGATTCTTGTTTGTGGGAGCTTGCTGTGCGCAGATTGGCTGCCCGATTCCAACATTACAACAGTGTCATGCTGTAGGCTGTTTACTGCGCTAACATGAACTGTATAAATGCAAGTTATCGTTCTGATAATGAATTATACAAGAATTTGCTGTCCTTTATATAATATTTTACCATTTTACCCATTAACCTCTACGAGTCTCCCAAAACAAGCGCTCTACTCAGAGCTCCGACACGGCAAGAGAGCCCCAGGTGGGCAGAGGAAACGCTTCAAGGACACCCTCAAAGCCTCCTTGAAAAAGTGCAACATCCCACCGACACCTGGGAATCCCTGGCCCAAGACCGCACAAAGTGAAGGAGAAGCATCCGGGAAGGCGCCGAACACCTCGAGTCTCTTCGCCGGGAGCAAGCGGAAGTCAAACGCAGGCAGCGCAAGGAGCGCATGTCAACCCAAGCACCCCACCCACCCGCCCCTTCAACCACCGTCTGCTCCACCTGTGACGGAGACTGTAGGTCCCGCATTGGACTCATCAGTCACCTGAGAACTCATTTTTAATGTGGAAGCAAGTCATCCTCGGTTCCGAGGGACTGTCCTAACACAGACAGACAGGTCAGGTAAGGAGGGAATAGGGACAGTTTCTCTCAAAAAAAAATCCCGAAATAAAATTATTAAGTGAGCTAACATCTTCTGCTTTTTGTGTGAGCGAGTTCCACACTTCTACCAATCTTTGTGTGAAGAAGTGTCGCCTAACATCTCTCCTAAATGGCTCTGATTTTAAGGTTATATCCCATTGTTCCAGACTTCCCCACCAGCGATGCCCTGAACTGTACACAGTGCTCCAGATGTGGTCCAACCAGGACTTTCAATAGCTGTAGCAAAACTTCCTCCCATCTATCTTCTAGCCCTCTAGATATAAAGGCTTTTTGATTATTTTTTGTACCTGACTATTACATTTTAGTGATCTGTGTACATGGGTCCATAAATCTCTTTGGACCTCCACTGTTCCTAGCCTTTCACCATTTAAATAATACTCGAATCGATCCATTTTTTGGTCCAAAATGGATGATCTGACACTTACCTGTGTTGAAATCCATCTGCCACAGCTGTGCCCACTAGCTTAATCTATCAATGTCACTTTGTAATTTTATGCTCCCAGCAGGAGTGACTGAATAGCAATCAGTTACAGCAGTGTTTCGCAAACTGGGGTCCGCAGACCCCTGGGATCCATAGAGACTTTCCAGGGGCTCCGCGACCGGAGGTCATTTCAAGCCTGCTCCTCTTTATAAAACCGACACTGATTCAGTTCTTGCGGATTATTCTCAACGGCTGGGCCCGCCTCCTCGCAGAGGCCCGCAGCTCTCGCTCACGTTGCAGCCAGCGCTCCCCGCCGGTCGAGCCGCTTCCTCTCCCTGGCGCCGCGACCCTGCGCCATCCTCCCGACACGTGATCAGAGCGCCTGCGGGGGCCCTTCAAACGCGTGCCTGAACGTGTTCACACAAACACCTACAATCCCGCAGCGCAGCTGTTACAGAACCTGCCAGTGGGACAGTATGGCGGTGAATCGCGCTTCCAGCATCATCCCAGCATGTGCACAGGTGCTCGTGCCCTCACTCACCTTGGCCAGCCTGCTGACAGCTTTAGAAATTGTCCAGCACTAAGTGGCTAATAGTGGCCATCTGTTGCTGCGGAGTGGCCAGAACTGGTGTGAGAGGCAGGCACACCCATCTCACTGAGATCCGTAAGTAAATACCTGTTTTCTTGAAAGCATTTCCATGCAGCACTTTCATATTATGAGTATTAAATAGTATTATAATTTAGATGGGGGGGTCCATGATTACATAGAAACATAGAAACATAGAAAATAGGTACAGGAGTAGACCATTCGGTCCTTCGAGCCTGCACCGCCATTCAATGCGTTCATGGCTGAACATGCTACCTCAGTACCCCATTCCTGCTTTCTCGCCATACCCCTTGATCCCCCTAGTTGTGAGTGTTATATCTAACTCCCTTTTGAATATATTGAGCGAACTGGCCTCAACAACCTTCTGTGGAAGAGAATTCCATAGATTCACCACTCTCTGGGTGAAGAAGTTCCTCCTCAGCTCAGTCCTAAATGGCTTCCCCTTAATCCTTAGACTGTGACCCCTGGTTCTAGTTTTCCCTACCATTGGGAACATTCTGCCCGCATCTAATTTGTCTAAACCAGTCAGGATTTTAAATGTCTCTATAAGATCCCCCCTCATTCTTCTGAACTCCAGAGGATACAAGTTCAGTTGACCCAATCTTTCTTGATATGTCAGTCCGGCCATCCCAGGAATCAATCTAGTGAACCTTCGCTGCACTCCCTCAATAGCAAGAATGTCCTTCCTTAAGTTAGGAGACCAAAACTGCGCACAATACTCCAGGTGTGGCCTCACCAAGGCCCTGTACAACTGTAGCATCACCTCCCTACTCCTGTACTCAAATCCCCTTGCTATGAAGGCCATCATTCCGTTTGCTTTCTTGACTGCCTGCTGCACTTGCATTCCCACCTTCAGTGACTGATGTACCATGACGCCCAGGTCTCGTTGCACGTCCCCTTTCCCTAATCTGCCACCATTCAGGTAATAGTCCGCCTCTCTATTTTTACCACCAAAGTGGATAACCTCACATTTATCCACATTGTACTTCATCTGCCATACATTTGCCCATTCACCCAACCTGTCCAAGTCACTCTGTAGCCTCCTAGCATCCTCCTCATTGTTCACACTGCCTCCCAATTTAGTGTCATCCGCAAATTTGGAGATATTACATTTAATCCCTTCGTCCAAATCATTAATATATAATGTAAACAGCTGGGGTCCCAGCACCGAACCCTGCGGTACCCCGCTGGTCACTGCCTGCCATTCTGAAAAGTACCCATTTACTCCTACTCTTTGTTTCCTGTGTGCCAACCAGTTCTCAATCCACGTCAACACATTACCCCCAATCCCATGTGCTTTAACTTTGCTCACCAATCTCTTGTGTGGGACCTTGTCGAAGGCCTTCTGAAAGTCCAAATACACCACATCTACTGGTTCCCCCCTGTCCACCCTATTGGAAACATCCTCAAAAAATTCCAGAAGATTTGTCAAGCATGATTTCCCTTTCACAAATCCATGCTGACTTGGACCTATCATGTCGCCACTTTCCAAATGGTCTGTTATGACATCTTTAATAATTGCTTCCATCATTTTACCCACGACCGATGTCAGGCTGACCGGTCTATAATTCCCTGCTTTCTCCCTCCCTCCTTTTTTAAAAAGAGGGGTTACATTGGCCACCCTCCACTCCATCGGAACTGATCCAGAGTCTAAGGAATGTTGGAAAATGATCGTCAATGCATCCACTATTTCCAAGGCCACCTCCTTAAGTACTCTGGGATGCAGACCATCAGGCCCCGGGGATTTTTCAGCCTTCAGTCCCATCAATTTCCCCAATACCTTTTCCCGACTAATAAGGATTTCCCTCAGCTCCTCCCTCTTACCAGATCCTCTGACCCCTTTTATTTCCGGCAGGTTGTGTGTGTCCTCCACAGTAAACACCGAACCAAAGTACTTGTTCAATTGATCTGCCATTTCCTTGTTCCCCATTACGACTTCCCCTGTTTCCGACTGCAGGGGACCTACGTTTGTTTTTACTAACCTCTTTCTTTTTACATATTTATAGAAGCTTTTGCAGTCCATTTTAATGTTCTCTGCAAGCTTCCTTTCATATTTTATTTTCCCTGCCCTAATCAAACCCTTCGTCCTCCTCTGCTGAGTTTTGAAGTTCTCCCAGTCCCCGGGTTTGCTGCTACTTCTGGCCAATTTGTATGCAACTTCCTTGGTTTTAATACTATCCCTGATTTCCCTTGTTAGCCATGGTTGAGCCACCTTCCCTTTTTTATTTTTACGCCAGACCGGGATGTACAATTGTTGTAGTTCATCCATGCGATCTCTAAATGTCTGCCATTGCCCTTCCACTGATAGCCCCTTAAATATCGCTTGCCAATTTAACCTCGCCAATTCACGCCTCATACCCTCAAAGTTGCCCTTATTTAAGTTCTGGACCATGGTCTCTGACTTAACTGTTTCCTTCTCCATCCTAATGTAGAACTCCACCATACTATGGTCACTCTTCCCCAGGGGGCCTCGTACCACAAGATTGCTGATTAGTCCCTCCTCATTACACAACACCCAGTCCAGGATGGCCTCCCCTCGAGTTGGTTCCTCAACATATTGGTTTAGGAAACCATCCCTTAAACACTCCAGGAAATCCTCCTCCACCGTATTGCTTCCAGTTTGAGTAGCCCAATCTATATGCATATTAAAGTCACCCATGATAACTGCCGTGGCTTTTTTGCACGCACCTCTGATTTCCTGTTTCATACCCTCCCCCACCTTACTAATCAATTTGAAAAGGGGTCCTTCAACCAAAAAAGATTTAAGAACCACCAAGGTACAACAACCCTGGTTGATTTTTCATAGCTCAGGAGCACCAAAGTTAAAGGTACCATTCCCATTGCTGCCTTGCCTGAGATTAATTAACTCAGTAAAGACTGGGAATGGTATTTGGGACTTTATGTGTGATGAAGGTCTAACCTGGCCAGTGCCTTCACCAACTAGGCTACAGGGAAACCTCTTACAGATAAGGGCTGATTTTTCTGAATCCACGTAATTGGCGGGAGCTCCACCCAGAGGTCGCACTGCCCATGTTGGGAAATCATGGGCAGCATGGCCAGCAGATGAGACTTCCTGACGGTAGTGCGTGACGTAAGAAAACTACTAGGCTCTTGGTCTAAGCGTTAAACAAAGCTTTAATCAACTGTTTTACAATATGGAGGTCTAGTTGTGTCTTTCATAGTTCCTGTTAAGAATGTCCTGCGCAAGCTGGGCCCATGCCCGAGTATTTATACTCTCCCTGGACAGCGCCACCCGCAGGCCACTCAGTATTATTTCATAAGTCTTTCTTTCATGAATGACAGATTCATGTCAGTGCGTTTGACAATTGCTCCAATCGGGGTAGAAATTCGTTGTGGGCGGTAACATAAGACAGGCGGTAACGCATGGGCTGCCTGTTATACTCCCTGCCATTGAAGTCAATGGACCTGAATATCAGGCGCGGTGTTTAACGGGCAGCCGACGCAATACCGTCTATTTTGAACTACCACTGAAGACAAATCTCTATCCCATATTACTTAGTAATGTCATTTTATATTTGAGGCAAGAGGCTATACAATGCTTTGTGCTTTTATTTTTAAAAATGGACCAAAGCTTACCAACAGAACGGACGATAATTAATAGTTAAATAAAACGAAAATGGTCGTTTCCCCCATTCCTATGTCAACCCGTCCGCGTCACCCTGGCAATTCCTTACTTTGCGTAACTCTCCCTTCAACCGAGCCGACTTATTTTTTCCAACTACAAAAGCAGTGAAGGTTTGAACGGGACCGAGAGGTCTGGTTCACTGCTTCTGTGCCTGTGCCTCTCGGCAGACTTAGCCCTGAGATAAAACAGATGGGACAGCAGTTGTTCCCCTTGGTGAGATGCTCCAAATAGCAAGTCAGCTGTAAATTAAACTTGTCACACGTATTGGTCAGGAGATTCATGTGGTGGCCAGACCCACAGTCACAGTGCCTGGACTCATTATTAGTTTGCTATGCTTCATAGAAATGTGAAGTGATGCATTTTGGAAGAAAGAATGAGAAGAGGCAATATAAACTGAATGGTAACATTTTAAAGGGGGGTGAGGAACAGCGAGACCTGGGGGTGTACGTACACAAATCGTTGACGGTGGCAGGACAAGTTGAGAAGTCTGTTCAAAAAACATACGCGATCCTTGGCTTTATAAACAGCGGCAAGAGTAAAAAAGCAAGGAAGTCATGCTAAACTTTATAAATCACTGGGTAGGTCCCAGCTGGAGCATTGTGTCCAATTGTAGGCACCACACTTTAGGAAGGATGTCAAGTCCTTAGAGAGGGTGCAGAAAGAGATTTACTAGAATGGTACCAGGGATGAGGGCCTTCAGTTACATGGAGAGACTGGAGAAGCTGGGGCTGTTCTCCTTAGAACGGAGAAGGTGAAGGGGAAATTTAATAGAGCTATTCAAAATCATGAAGGGTTTTGATAGAGTAAATAAGGAGGAACTGTTTCCAGTGGCAGAAGGATCAGTAACTAGAAGACACAAATTTAAGGTAATTGGCAAAAGAACCAGAGGCGATATGAGGTGAATTTTTTTTTATGCAGCGAGTTTTTATGGTGCTGTGGCTCAGTGGGTAGCACACTTGCCTCTGAGTCAGAAGGTTGTGGGTTCATGTACCCACTCCATGGAACTTGAGCACATAAATCTAGGCTGACACTCCCAGTGCAGTGCTGAGGGAGTGCTGCACTGTCGAAGGTGCCATCTTTCAAATGAGATGTTAAACCGAGGCCCCGTCTGCTCTCTCAGGTGGACGTAAAAGATCCCAAGGCACTATTTCGAAGAAGAGCAGGGGAGTTATCCCCAGTGCCCGTGCCAACATTTATCGCTCAATCAACATAACAAAAACAGATTATCTGGTCATTATCACATTGCTGTCTGTGGAAACTTGCTGTGTGCAAATTGGCTGCTGCGTTTCCTACTTCTTCTTCTTAGGCAGTCCCTCGGAACCGAGGATGACTTGCTTCCACATTAAAAATGAGTTCTCAGGTGACTGATGAGTCCAATGCGGGACCTACAGTCTCTGTCACAGGTGGGGCAGAAGGTGGTTGAAGGGGCGGGTGGGTGGGGTGCTTGGGTTGACGTGCGCTCTTTCCGCTGTTTGCGCTTGGCTTCCGCTTGCTCCCGGCGAAGAGACTCGAGGTGTTTGGCGCCTTCCCGGATGCTTCTCCTCCACTTTGTGCAGTCTTGGGCCAGGGATTCCCAGGTGTCGGTGGGGATGTTGCACTTTTTCAAGGAGGCTTTGAGGGTGTCCTTGAAGCGTTTCCTCTGCCCACCTGGGGCTCTCTTGCCTTGTCGGAGCTCCGAGTAGAGCGCTTGTTTTGGGAGTCTCATATCGGGCATGCGGACGATGTGACCTGTCCATCGGAGCTGATCGAGCATGGTCAAAGCTTCGATGCTGGGGATGTTGGCCTGAGCAAGAACACTAACGTTGGTGCGCCTATCCTGCAAATGGATTTGCAAGATCTTGCGGAGGCAGCGTTGGTGGTACCTCTCCAGAGCTTTGAGGTGCCTGCTGTACATGGTCCATGTCACTGAGGCATACAGGAGGGCGGGTATTACTACTGCTCTGTAGACCATGAGCTTGGTGCCGGGTTTGAGGTCCTGGTCTTCAAACACTCTCTTCCTCAGGCGACCGAAGGCTGCACTGGCACACTGAAGGCAGAGTTGGACTTCGTCATCGACGTCGGCCCTTGTTGACAGTAGGCTCCTGAGGTATGGAAAGTGGTCCACATTGTCCAAGGCCTTGTCATGGATTTTGATAATCGGGGGGCAGTACTGTGTGGTGGGGGCAGGTTGGTAGAGGGCCTTTGTCTTACGGGTGTTTAGTGTAAGGCCCACGCTCTCGTACGCTTCGGTGAAGGTGTTAACGATGGTTTGGAGTTCGACCTCCGAGTGTGCGCAGACGCAAGCGTCGTCTGCATATTGTAATTCAACGACAGAGGATGGGACGACCTTGGATCTGGACTGGAGGTGACGGAGGTTGAACAGTTTCCTGTTTGTTCTGTAAATTAGCTCCACTCCAGCGGGGAGCTTACTGAGGGTGAGATGGAGCATTGCTGCAAGGAAGATCGAAAAGAGTGCTGGTGTGATGACACAGCCTTGCTTGACCCCGGTCCGTACATGAATTGGGTCTGTGGTGGAACCGTTGGTCAGGATCACGGCTTGCATGTCCTACATTATGTCTTAATGTTTCCTACATTACAACAGTGACTACACTCTAAAAGTACTTAATTGGCTGTGAAGCGCCTTGAGACGTCCAGTGGTCGTGAAAGGCGCTATATAAATGCAAGTCTTTCTTTTCTTGTTGGAATGCACTGCCTGAAAAGGTACTGGAAGCAGATTCACTCGTAACTTTCAAAAGGAAAATGGATGAATACCTGAAGAACAAGATTTTGCAGGGCTTTGCGAAAAGGTCAAGGGAGTGGGATTAATTGGATAGCTCTATCAAAGAGTCAGCACAGCACAATGGGCCTGTTTCATTCTATGATTCCTCCAAGTTCCCCTCCAAGTCACGCAACATCCCGACTTGGAAATATATCGGCCGATCCTTCATTGTCGCTGGGTCAAAATCCTGGAACTGCCTAACTAACAGCACTATGGGAGCACCTTCACCACATGGACTGCAGTGGTTCAAGAAGGTGGCTCACTACCACCTTCTCAAGGGCAATTAGGGATGGGCGATAAATGCTGGCCTTGCCAGCGAAGCCCACATCCCCTGAACGAATTTTTAATAAAATGGAAAATGAAATTAATGATGGGCAGGATTCTTGTCATTGTATTTTAATCTGTTTTAACTAAGAGTACAGATTTGGAGGTTTGCTTTGATTGGCCCATTTCATTGCCTTTTTTTAAATTTCAGCTGATTTTTCCGCCCTTACTCCCCTGAAGACACTGACTCCTGCTGGTTGTGGTACCATAGGCTCCTCACCCAAGTGGCCATTTTTCATGGGGGTGTGCCTCAACAGGGGGTTTTAGCTGTCTAATTGACCATGAATGGCATCACGGCTGACCCAAATACTGCTTTCGCCCAACCGCCACACATTTTCCAGCAGAGGATTGATTCCCTGTTAGGATTCAGCAGTAACAATCCTGGCGGATCATTCCCTTCCGTAGTCCACGGATGCTGAGGCCAAATGTAGCGTCTTTAACACTCTCCCCGATTAAGATTAGTTAACATTTTATGTCTTTTATCAGCAAATAGGTAGAGAATAGTTATAAAATAGCGGCACATCACAAGGGTCAGATAACATCATAAATCGTAAGTATAAAGCTCGAGCTATTTATGAACGTCAACTCTATCTCAAAGTGTGTTACCACATTTACCGAATTTGTTTTTTGCCAAAAAAGTGAGAACACATACTTCGTACAGTAGTTCCATTTCAAGCTGATGGCAGATTCCTGAGACGGTATCAAGCAACTCAGACTGTTGCAAGAAAACAGTGTCTAAAATAAGAGACACATTAGGACCTCAGTGGGGTTACAAGGCACCATAAGGGTGAAGTTGCCAAGGGGGAGGTTGAAAGAGGCCAGAGGTGTTAGTTGACTCACCATGTCTAAACAGTGCGAGGCAGCAATGAACAAAGCACAGAAGATTCTGAGTTATCGTGCCAAAGCGATTGAATTCTTTTCTCCAGAAATCATGCTGAAGCCTCAACATAATAGGTCCAGTCAAGAGAGGCCGTTCAAGGGACAGCAATCAGGCTGATCACTGGTGTTAGAGAGAACTTTGAGGAATACCTGATAAGTCAGGGCTTTTCAGATTCAAGGGACCTTATACAGCGATACAGAGAAAGAAATAACTTGTATTTATTCTGAGTCATATCACAGCTCTTAGTAATGTTGCAATGTGCTTCACACGCAATAAATTACTTTGAAGTGCAGTTACTGTTATTGGTGTAGGTAAAATGGTGACATTTTTAACAAGGCAAGGTTCCACAATCAGCAATAAGGTGAATGATTAATTAATCTGTCATTAGTTGTGCTTGTTGAGGGAGAAATGTTGTTTGAATAGTGCAATGGGATCTTTACTCACAGCACCAAAACCACACTGGTCAAAATTACAAATGACATCCTGTGAGATTTTCTGTCTCCCCTCATCCTTCTTGGCCTCCTTGTTGCTTTTCACACCGACATTGACCAGTGCACCTTCCTCCAACATCTCTCCTATGCCGTCCATTTCCATGGCATTGTTCTCTCCTACTTCTGCTCAAACCTGTCGCAATGCAGTCATTACATTGTCTCCTCCCTGTTGTAATTTCCTACATTGCAACAGTGACTACACTTCAAAAGAAAGTACGTCATTGGCTGTAAAGCGCTTTGGGACGTCCTGAGGTCATGAAAGGCGCTATATAAAGGCAAGTCTTTTTTTCCTCACTCCAAATTGTCAGCTCCAATGTACACCAGGGTCCGTCCTTGGCGCCCTCTTTTGCATTCGTTACAGACGACCACTTGGCGATGTCATCCACCATAATGGGGTCAGTTTCCACAGATTAAAACTCATTCAAAATGCCACCCGCTCACCCACCCAAAATCGTGCACTCCCATCATCCTCATTCCCTTCAAGATCCCAATGCCACAGCGAGTTAACTTCAATGTCATCATCCTCACTTTCAAATCCCTCCAGGTCTTGCCCCACCCTAATTGGTGATCTTGCCCAGCCTCACTTGCCCTGCCCACACCCTCTGCTCCTCTGATACCGGACAACAGCTTGTGTCACGCCCCATCGAATCCACCATGTGAGCACTAATGATATCAGCAGCACCCACCTAAAAGACAAATGTTATTAAGTGTCATGTTTTGCGATCCTTACCTAGTTAGCCAGGAAGGACTTCTTGATTTAAGATATAATTTGTTCTGGTGAATTTTAGCTATGAGGAAAGATTGGATAGGCTGAAGTTGTTTTCTTTGGAACAGAGGCTGAGGGGAGACTTAATTGAGGTGTAGAAAATTATGAGGGGCCTAGATAAAGTGGATCGGAAGGACCTATTTCCCTTAGCAGAAGGGTCAATAACGAGGGGGCATAGATTTAAAGTAATTAGTAGAAGGATTAGAGGGGAGTTGAGGAGAACTTTTTCACCCAGAGGGTGATTGGGGGTCTGGAACTCACTGCTTGAAAGGGTGGTGGAAGCAAAAACCCTCATCACATTTAAAAAGTACTTGGATATGCCCTTGAAGTGCCGTAACCTACAAGGCTACGGACCAAGAGCTGGAAAGTGGAATTAGGCTTGGTAGTTCTTTTTCGACCGGCACAGACATGATGGGCCGAATGGCCTCCTTTTGTGCTGTAAATTTCTATGATTCTATGTTTCTGATATAAAGTCAGGTTCAGAATTCAGAGGGTTCCAAGTGGACTTTTCTAACTTGATAACAAAAAGCCTGGAGTTGCTGAAACAAAGGGTGGCTAGGAACTGGATAGGTTTTCCCAAGGGGGAATTTCATTTAAAACTGTTATACCATATCAGTTTGAGATAAGGGGTGGGGGTGGGGGGAGAGTTGTTAGCACATTCCAAAACTTCCTAGAGATATTCATACCTGTAATGTTGGATTAGTTTTATTCTTTGAGCACAGCAGGTTGCCAAGCTGGTCAGACAATGTAGCTACCATGGGACCCAGACCAAGGGAGGGAAGTAGTGGTTTGGACTAACAACAGAAAACGCTGGAAAAACTCAGCAGGCCAGGCAACATCCGTGGAGAGAGAAACAGAATTAACGTTTCAGGTCGAAGACCCTTCGTCAGAACTGAGAAAAAAGCAGGAAATGAAACAGATAAAAAAGCAAGTGGGAGGCTGGGGGGAGGAATAAAAGAACAAAAGGGGAGGTCTGTGAGAAGTAGAGACATTAAGAGATGCTCAAGGTGAGACAAGATGGTAATAGGACAGGTTAAGAAACAAAAGATGGCTCAGAAGTGTGAAGTGTGAAATGCTGGCAGAATGAAAGACAGCTTTGGACTGGCAGCTCAGTGAGACAATCTACAACACAAGAGGGCATAGGTTAAGCAGGCTGGCTTTTTCTCTCCCTCTAGCTGGGTGCAAAAAGGGAGCCTGCAGTAAGTTTGAGTTTAAAACAATCAGAGAACTCTTTCTTTCTAAGTGAGCACCAGTCAGTGCAGCCATACTGACCAGTAGAGTGACCAGTAGATCTATATCAAGGGCAAGGTTTGTGAAATTAATTATTTCTGATGTCAGTTGTGGCTCAGTGGGTAGCACTCTCGCCTCTGGGTCAAAAGGTTGTAGGTTCAAATCCCACTCCAGAGACTTGAACACAAAAGTCTAGGCTGACACTCCAGTGCAATAGTGAGTGCTGCACTGTCAGGGGTGTCGTCTTTCAGATGAGACGTTAAACCAAGTCCTCTCAGGTGGACGTAAAAGATCCCATGGCACTATTTTGAGGAAGAGCAGTGGAGCTATCCCTGGTGTCCTGGCCAATATTTATCCCTCAACCAACATCACTAAGAAACAGATTATCTGGTCATTATCACAATGCTGTATGTGGGAGCTTGCTGTCTGCAAATTGGCTGCTGCTTTTTCTAAATTACAACAGTGACTATACTTCAAAAAGTACTTCATTGGCTGTAAAGCGCTTTAGGACGTCTGGTGGTCGTGAAAGGCGCTACAGAAATGCAAGTCTTTCTTTTTCAAGGAGCAGTGGGGAAATAGGTAAATCTTGCTGTGAAAATAGCAATCTGTTCAAGTCATACATGTCATGCAAAATAAACCCGTTTGCAATTGGCCTTGGCTCACAACCATGGTTATTTGTCCACTTTCTGGAAGAATGGAGAAACCCACATGAGGCATGTGCAAGATCGCAGAATCCATTAAAAGAAAGAACTTGCGCTTCGATAGTGTCTTTCATGACCTCAGGACGATCCAAAGCAACTTACAGCCGATGAAGTACTTTTTTAAATGCAGTCACTATTTTAATGTGGGAAACGCAGGCAGCCGATTTGCGCACAAAGTTCCACAAACAGCAATGATCTGTTTTGAGATGTTGGTTGAGCGATAAATGACGGTCAGGAAAGCTGGAAGAACTCGCCTGCTCTTCCTCGAATAGTGCCGTGGGATCTTTTACGTCCACCTTTAACATCTCATCCAAGGGACAGCAGGCCTGTAAAATGAAAGGAAATAGATAAGTGATATTTTAAAAAACTGAACTAATCTGTTCGATAAGGTATTTATTTATTAACATTTTTAATTAGTACCCAACTATTTATTTGCAGGTGCAGTTCCACACGCACCTCTATGCTTGCATGCATACAATCCTAGCAATTATAGTGTGTAATATTTGCATATAATTGCCTATCGTGTGTGATATTACTATGTCTACTTTATAACAGAAGTGTTGGCCTGTTTATTTTAAAAGGGGGGTGGGGTGGTCAATGGCTCCATTGACAAGACAACGTGATGTCATATGAATGCATTAAAGCCCCAGAGCGTCAATGGTCCAGCTGTGCCATTCAGTTCTCAGTGACCCTTGATTAAGTTGTGGTGTAAATTGTTTGCCTACAGCTACGTATTAGGTGCAGTTACTGAGCATCAGCCGGCCATAGCTGATCGCCCCCTCAACGAGCCGTTATCATCGACCATGGCACACCCTTCAAAGGGGCCCGGAAGGCAAGCAAAGATACCCAGAAGGCTGGCACTTCTGTCTTACATACCTAGAAATGCTTGTGTCTGCAACCAGGAAAAATATTGCAGCACTGTAATGAAGGCAGATGGCCCTGGAAAGAGACAGAGCAATTCCAGACAGGTTTAGCAAGGCGAATTTCAATTATAGTTGAACAGTTCATTACTCACAAGTGGAAGAGATCCACTGGTAGCTGGGCTTTGAGATAGGACATGTAAATTTCATTGTATAAGTTGTTCCCACTCGCTGCATTCTCACTGTTTTGAAACCAAGATTCATTGCACTATTCTATTCTAACACCTCCTTTTCCAGGATATTAATACTTACCCCCTCAATCTCCCTTCTTGCTCATGGTCTACGGGCTTTTGAATCCCAAGGTTGGTATCAGGTAACGATTTTTTTTTAAATTTACCTCAACTTCTCTCCTATTCTTTTCATTTTTTTGTGGAGCAGAGGGTGAAGGCCACGGCCATTTTGCTCGCACATGGGTAGCTTCAAAAATTATGCTTTTTTGAGGGGGGGGGGAAGTTTGCCAAGACATTTTTAGTCCTCTGAAAGTTGGATGGGTCTGCACCATTTATTCTCTTGGAGTCAGTGCCACCAGTCATTCCTGTAAGTGGACCCCGCGTCCCCTATGTTCTTGAGTATAATTTTACTGCCCAACATTTGGTTGGAAGTTTATTATGGGCTAAGTTTCTTCACCTACGCTTCTCAAGACAAAATTGTAAATGTTGAACACTTTCCGACCTTTTCTCATGGCATGGTTGAGTGCGAATGTATTTCTTCATATTCATCCTAGGCAATTAAAAGTCATCAGGAGATCACTGCAGGCTCTCCAAAAATAAACCTGCTGTTGATGTTCTGGGAATGCTATAATTTAGTAAATACTGGTGAGAAATAAATATTATTTAAGCACTTAATTGCACAATTGATGTGTGTTCATAAGTAAATTGTGTTTAAAGGATTTCTCTGAGGTTCAGCTTAATTTGTAGCAAAACATGTTGAAATACAAGTTATGGATAAGTGTTACATTGGCAATGCCAAGTATGATTATTTCTTTCTGTGATTTTTTTCTTCTGATATTGATTTATTTAAAATCAACAGCCATCAGGAAAAAAAATGCAAGAACATTTAAATTGGAATCTGCTGTAAAATGTTTCATGTTAGTCAATGGAACAAGAACTATATGAAGTCAGAAAACTGTAAATACCTTCATGTGTTAGTAACTGCCATCCATTCGTGTCATCATTGTTTTGTGGGAAAAGCACTTGATCTTAACTTTTCCACTGGCCCATCGGAGGGAGAATGGGCACAGAAATGGGTTTAAATAAGGGTGGGATGATAGTCACCATTTATTTCTGTTTGTCATGTCGCAGAATATCAATGCTAAAGAAAGGAGCAACTTTCCATTTTTTAATCACTTGAAGGTAAACTCACTGATCCCGCACTCCCACCCTGGAGTCATGCCCAGAGTCAGTGAAGTGTCAAAATTAGGCACTCCCAAGTCACATTTAGATGAGAGTACCCGGCCCCAAAGCATTCCTTAACTCCATTCGTAGAAGAGCACTCCCCAGTGTCCTGCTCCTATTCACCAATTGGTGTCTCTGAGAGGGAATGCCAATTTAAACCCAATTAGTGCTGAATTTTGTGTCATCTTGCACTATTGGACTCATGTCAACCGAGAACTGGATTGAAACTGCCTGAGCTAATTTTCCTTGAAACTGTTACAGACAGCAGACAGACTAGACTTTCACCCAATCAGTCTAGGCTGGAGTCAAGCCTCGATCTCAAAAGTGGAAGAGCAATATTCCAACTGACTATTAATACCACCTAGTCACATAATATGTTCCTTAAAAAGTTCTATTTTTTTTGTACAAATTCTGAGAAGTAAATATATTATGAAGTTTAATCTATTTTTTTTCTCCAGTCTAAGTCAACAATCTCTAACATAATGAAACGCCCGAACCCATTTCAGAAAGGGGTTGGGTCAGAAACGGAGCGGAGATTGGGAGAAGAGTTCAATAGCTCTCAACTACATAAAACATAGAGGTTGTATAAATTCTTTAGAGTAAATATATTACAAAGTTTAATCCGGAAAAGAAGGCAAGACCAAGGGAAAATGATGCAACAGCACAGTGTGAAGTTTCGACATTGATCTATAGATGTTGATTTGTAGATTTCACTGTATTGCTTAAGGAACTATACATCACATTGAGACATCTTTACTAAGTAGTAGTGTTCCAGTTTCTGCCTCCTCTGCTGATGAAGTAGTTTGCATTGGTTACTTACACAGCCTAGCAGATGATGTGTCCTTTTGAGCACCAGTAACAGCCAATACCATTATACCCGTAGTGTGGCCACCCAATCTCAACTACACTGAACAGAGGCCAACATTTCTCCACATCAAGCGAGAGGGGGGACACATTATGGCATATGGGGTTGGTTTTGCAAACCTTCTAGTTGTTTGTTACAGAACAACGTTTATGCAGGGTCCACTTACAGGGGTACCCAGAACCCAAGGGACCATCCAGAGTAGCCTCAAAATTTGTAGCATACACACACTCACATCTATTATATATATATGGATGTGAAGGCCTTAGAGAGTTACATGGATAAACCTCTCCACCTCGCCACCTCTCTTTCCTCCTTTAAGATACTCCTTAAAGCCGACCTCTTTGACCAAGCTTTTGGTCACCTGCCCTAATTTCTCTTATGTGGCTCGGTGTCAAATTTTTTGTCTTAAAATACTCCTGTGCAGCGCCTTGGGACGTTTTACTACGTTAAAGCCGCTATATAAATACAAGTTGTTGTTGCTGTTGTTGAGCAGAGACGGTTGAGAGGAGATTTGATAGAGGCGTTCAAAATCATGAGAGGTCTAGACAGAGTAGATGGAGAGAAACTGTTGGCAGAAGGGTCGAGAACCAGAGGACACAGATTCAAGGTGATTGGCAGAAGAACCAAAGGTGACATGAGGAAAAACTTTTTTACGCAGCGAGAGGTTAGCATTTGGAATGCACTGCCTGAAAGGGTGGTGGAGGCAGATTCAATCGTGGCTTTCAAAAGGGAATTGGAGAAGTACCTGAAGGAAAGAAATTTGCAGGGCTATGGGGAAATGGGCGGCGGAGTGGGACTCGCTGAAGTGTTCTTGCAGAGAGCCGGCACGGGCTCAACGCGCCAAATGGCCTCCTTCTGTGCTGTAACCATTCTATGACTCTATGATTCTATAGATACTGTAGAAATTCTTCTATCTAGCTCCTCCAAAGTGAAAAAAATTAAAAATTGCAATTTTAAATTCTTCTGCAACTAACTTTGATATGTGCAGTGTTCCTTTCCTTCTTGCATTTCTTACCACTGCAAGAGCTATGTTAGTCTGAACGACAAATCTTGGGAGGTTTGAAACTGACTCAAAGATCTGGGCAGCGACAGCTCCTTAAATATCCCGAGAACAGTTACAGGACTTCCTGGATTTGAATAACTGTCAACAACATTTGAACATAACTGGCTTCCAATACACAGAATGAATCACTGTCAGTGCTTGAAAGTAGTTTGGCTACTTTCTAAAGCGCCACAACATTTGTATTGAGTTAGTGAAGGTTCTATGTTTATGCAACTGTATTTTGAAAAGTTTTTTGTTTAAAACTCCTTGAATTAAAGGAAGATCTACAAAGCTAAAACAAGGCAATAGTGCGGCAGTCTGAAATGGGAAAGTGTCCCATTTCATAGCACCAACATACTTCACCTTGACGAGCACAAATTAATTTTCAAAATGCACAATAGAATATTTCTTGGCCGGCCAGCCAGCAATAATGAGTTCCACACCTGTGAAAATATTGATCACGTGACCAATGTTCCCTGTAATTTCTTTTGTGGGCTGCACGGCCCATTCAAAATTCCTCGCATGCGCAGTTTTTTTAAATTTAAAAGCCGGCTCACCAGCTGTGTGGGACTCCGAGAGCGTTGTGCGGCCCCATTGCCCATGACCCCTTCTGTTTATAATTCTTTGTGATTATTTCAGTGATGGCATCACAGTAGTCGCTTACAGTCTTTCATCAATGTCATTTCAGTCTTACTTTTATCTATCGGTAGCATTGTTTTCATTTTATTTAGACAAAAGTATCTATTATACAAAGAAATGCTGGAGGATGAGTAAAAGTCTGTGCACAGTTCTGGTCTCCATATTATAAAAAGTATATAAAGGAACTGGAGAAGGTGCAAAAAAGATTTACAAGTTTGATACCAGAACTGAGAGGTTATAACTATCAGGAAAGATAGGCTGAGGCTCTTTACTTCCAAAAAGAGAAGGCTTAGGGATGATCTGATAGAGGTCTTTAAGATTGTGAAAGGGTTTGATAAGGGTAGACGTAGAGAATATGTTTCCACTTGTGGGGGAGACCAAAACTAGGGGTCATGAATATAAGATAGTCACTAATAAATCCAATAGGGAATTTAGGAGAAACTTCTTTACCCAGAGAGTGGTTAGAATGTGGAACTCGCTACCAGAGAAAGTAGATGAGGCGAATAGCACAGATGCATTTAAGGGGAAGATGGATAAACACATGCGGGCGAAAGGAATATAAGGTTCCGCTGATAGGGTGAGATGAAGTAGGGTGGGAGGAGGCTCGTGTGCAGCATCAACACCGGCACAGACCAGTTGGGCAGGATGGCCTGTTCTGTAAATTCTATGTAATTTAGGCTGCCGTTATACTATCACTTTTGTGTTGATGCAAAGCAGCTTTAGATGCACAGGGAAGTCAAAGCAATGGTATAATTCAAGAGTCAGGTCCTGATCTGACTCCCAAATGCACTGAAGCCAGGAGGTGTGAGGCTATTCAATTTGGGTTAACTACACAGTCAGTTTCCTGATCAAAGCGAATGATCAGGAAGGTCTGATGGAGGCAAGAAAATTCCACATAGGGAGAGAGGAAAAGCTAAAGGTCAAGTCAAATCAGGATGGTTTGTGCATCTCCAAGTGGGCAAACAGATAGTAAAATGGCATCCATGAGTGTTTTGATGGCCCACTGTCTCAGTATGGGAACTGTGCATGGTACAGAGAAACCAAAGGGCCAGGGGAAGTAAATAAATAACTGAAGCACTTCACAAACATTTAATTTAATTATTCTTATGAGCAAATTATTTATTTGATTCTTAATTAATCTGAGCTATAAGATTATAACAAGTCAATAGATTACAAACATTCTGGGCTGGATTTTCTCAATGGGAAGCTTTTGGAGGCGGGACTGCTGCTTGCCAGCTTTCAGTCCCGCCTCCATCATGTTCTGGCCAACCAGCGGGATATTCCCCTGATTGACCTTGTTAAGCCCGCCCAGCGGGCTCAGCAGGCCAATTAGGGGGAAGTCAGTGACAGAGCATGTCAACGTATGACGTGCCATCAGTCAAGATTTTTTGAAAGAAAAAATGTCAGCGTTTGACAGCTCTGTGAAGCTGTCAAACACTGACATTCTGTGTAATTTGATGAGTCCTTGCGTTCAGGACTCATCAAACCTTTCAACTTTACAGAAATCACCTGGCTGTTGGTTCGGAGGATCCAGCAGCCAGCCTGTGAAATCTACAATGGAGATGTCGGGACTCTGGCTCCACAGCGGCTAAAGGCTGTAGGGTGAAACAAAGATAAGTTAACATTTTCTAACACTTTACACTCACCTTACATACTTACCACTCCACACTTGCACCCATCACTCACCTCTACATTGCACTTCCAGACCCCTCCGACCCCCGCAGACCTCCTACTCGACTCCTACACCCTGGTGGGGTTCCCCGAGGTCGGGAAGCCTGCACTTCAGATGGAAAAATGGGGCTAATCCTATTTTCTGCCTGTTAACTACCTGTTAACAGGCTGTTAATAGGCTTTAATCCCTTTCCTCGAGGAGACGGGACCCGGGGCAGGACGGCTTCCCGCCTCCTGGCAAGAGGGCACGGAGGTGGGTTGGGGGCGGGCTTGCCACCGGCAGTCCCACCTCCATATCCGCCTCCTCGGGGCTGACAAAATCCAACCCATTATGTTAGTTTGAAATGGTTGATAAATATAACTACTTAATTTGACCATATTTTCTGTACAAATGGCTCATGTGATCTTATATGTTGGTCTTAATAGCCTATCAATTGGACAATATGCCACAGTGTCCCATGGATCAATCCATTGAATGAACCCATTTGAAGGAGAAAAGTGGAACATTTTGTTGGGATGTGATGCCATGAGGCCTTCTCGGGATTCATTCATAAAAGACAATGGCCTCCATTCTTACCAGGGAGAGGGTGGGGTGGGGTGGGGTGGCGGGAACGGTGCATGCCAGCCCAGTAGTGGGCGGCGCAACTGGAGAGTTCAGGGATGTGGCGGCCCTGCTGATCTTAACGTCAAAGCCTCATTTAAATAAAAGTTTCCGGAGTCCCGCCTGACACACTGGACAGATTCACGACCTGGAGTGGCAATTTGGCGGCAGGAGGCCGCAGCCGGGGACCCGTGGCAACGGTCC